>OY855904.1:17968495-18568495 GCA_963693305.1 Meandrina meandrites
ACTGGTGTTCAGTTTGCAGGTAACGAAAGTGTTTTACTTTGTTTTGGTGTACAACTTTTGCGGATTAATATAGGTATACGGTTTTGGTGGGGGATTTTATTAAATAGCTACACTTAGATTACGTAACTGTGTTTCATTTGAGTTTTTATTTAGTAAATACTACTTATTAACCGAGAGTGAGGTCATTACAGGGAAATCTCAGACCGAGGCCTTGATGTATTGACCGAGCGATAGCGAGGTCAATACATCAAGGCCGAGGTCTGAGATTTCCCTGTAATGACCGAACGGACGAGGTTAATAAGTTATTTATTATATGGCCTTTTTAGCGCTGACAAAAGGGAAACGTTTTTCAATATCCGCTTGCGCGCGCAAGTGGTCATTCAGGGTCATGCGATCCAAACCAGAAGAAACGGTTTCTTTGACAATGAGGCAATTTTTGTCTTCATTACGCCAAGATCTAGGGCAAATTTAACCACTTTAATTTTCACAAAACAAACTGACCTGTGTTTACAAGTGTTTGACCCTTAAAAAGTTATAAAAAGCTAAGGCAAGAAAAATTTTCATAATGCTCGGTCATTACAAGAAAATCTTACCCGCTCATCAGCCAATCAGAGCGCGCTTACTATTGTAGCCAGATAATAATGCCCTATAATTGTTTAATAACTTGTGTTCTTCCGTATCATCTCAATTAGAACGAAGAAGCAGTTACCGCAAACAAAATGAAACATGCATGGCCAAATGTTTTGTCTTATCTCTCACTTATTACATGTTTTTGCTTCAAGTCCTGTTTTTTTAAAAAGACCTTTAGTTTTGCGAGTTGTCGGTTAAGCTTCATTACAAAGTTAAGAGTAGTTATGTGTCTAATACTTGGCTTTGCGTTTCCTTGGCGATAAAAATCCATACAACGTGCTCTTATTATAGAAAACTTGCTTTATTAACCAATCCATGGAAGGACCAATCATAACATGGGTATACGCGTCTTCCCGCGCTTGACTCTGGTTACACGCTTTTGCTTCGCGTTCTGATTGGTTCACTTTGTCATTTGCGTTTGCTGTTATCCCGTGTTAGTATATACCACACAAGTGAATAGTGCTTTCTTTGTGCGCTGATTAGTTAACTAGGAGGTGATTAGCAAAGTACTATTCACCTCCGAGCAGCCGAAGAGAAACAAAATAGCTTCCCGTGCCGCTTTGGGTACCGAAAGTAATGTTTTGGTCTGCTAGTTATTTAGCTTATGTGGTATATTCACCTCAGTGTCGGTGAAAGTGGTGGATACATTTACCTCCAATTCAGTGAATAATTGTTAATTATTGGTCAGAATGAGTACTTTGTTTTGATTTATGATTCGTTGGGTTGCGCAGTTTGAAGTTCAATACGCTTCAAAGTTAAAGCTTCATATTAATCTTGGTGCCAACAGCCATCTTTCCCTGCGGCTGTTAACATCGAAAAAAGAATTGGTTAAGAGATATCCAGGGCGAATTATAACATTTAGAGTAAAACTTTGACTTCTCCTCATACGGCCATTTTTGTGACGAAATTTTGTCCTGGGAAAAATACTTATAACCTAAAGGACAAATGATAATGATAAGTATTATGAAGTGGAAATGTTGCATGTCAAAGTGTCCTGATGGATGTAGTATAAATTATTTTTCTCAGTGGATATTTCAATCTTCTCTCCAAGGTAATGGAAAGTCTTCAAGGCGATGATCGTGAAGATAGTTTTCACACGCTAATCTATAAACGAGTCAGATTCCATTTGCCAGACGACAAGCCTGAAACTATGCTCCATTATTGGCAGAAAGAACACAGCAAGCGAGGCTCGCGACTGTCGTGGCTGCTCAGATTCTCCAGACGAAGACCGCTGACTGTCCTATTCGTGAGTACTGCAGTTCTCGCGGGCTCCATTCCCTGCATGGTATTCCTGGGATTTGTCTTTTTTACATTTCTCGTTTCGTTCGTTGTGTTTGTCATGGCGGAATCTTCTCTCGTGGGCGCGGGGCTCTTTGCTCTAGTCCTAGTCCTCTCGCTCCCTCTGTGCTGCGCGGCGGCCTCGACTGCATGTTTGCTTGCCTGTTGGTGGGCTGTGAGCTACCTGCAAGATTCTCTTTCCAATATGGCGGAGCCTGCTGAAACGGCCTTTCATTACTTCGTGGGTCTTTATGTACCTCGCAGGATAAAGGACGTCATTTACGCATTTTAAAAATGAAAGAAAATGCAAGTGGCATGGGGTATGAGAACTTAAAAGATCTACTCTAGTCAGGAACAGTTTCTTAACACAGATCAAAGACGGTATGCGATGATTGAGCCAAGGCAGCAAGGAACCACGGCGCTATGAAAAGGTACAGTGCGGTTTTTGGATTGTTCTTTGGTTCGTTACAAGCCAATGACAACTGAATATTTTAGGCAGCAAAAAATGAGGAAGATGTTGCCGAAGCGATTCCGAAGCCCACCAGCCATAACTGCAACAGGTTTAATTTGCCCTAATGTCTGATGAGGAAATGTAAATTTACCCACCATCAAATAAAGGAAATCGTTTTCGCCATAACTTAGATCTTTTTTTCTACTAATAATTCCTCGCATCTGCTTCGTCCCAAAGCATCAACCTCGTTCCCAGGGCTTTTCCGACCGCCCCCACGAAGACGGGAAAAGCCCTGGGAACGAGGTTGCCCAGGCATCGCTCCCTTGTCGTCCGCGGTGCGCTTTGTGTTAAGGGATTGATATTGCGCGGTTCGCTTGGCGTTGTGGGCCTAATGCTCGCTCCCTAACAATAGCGTTATCAACATGGCGCGCTTGTTTGTTAAATTCAGCGATTCAATTGAGTTTTTTACTAATCTACTAATCTATCTATTTATTCATTTACAACATTGCTAAAGCATTTCTTTCTTTTCCTTGAAAGTTGTCACCGAGGTTTACTGTTTTAATATATTAGCAATACTTGGCCATTAAGCATCTAGTCACGTGATACAGTCTCATTCAGGGTACCGGTTCCCCGCGGCTGAAACAAAACATAGAATGATGTCAGTGATGAACAGAAAGATAGTCACAGTATGTCACTCAGCGGCAAAAGCCATTGCACGCCTAAGGGTTGCTAAAAATGGCTGCTTCGTCTTAAGAGGCAGAAAAAACTACGAAGAATTTTATAAATTCTCCATCCCAATTTCCTCCAAAACTGGCTCGGAAATCCATTATACAATACGGCCATTTGATAACAAACAAATAAACAAACAAACACAGACAAAACGAACAGAAAAGTCCACAACGTGACGGTGGGCCTTAGCTGAAAAAAGATCGGAATTGGAAACAACAATACTCAAAATCCAAAAATTCAGTATTGTTTTGTCCCCCGGGGATTGCTCGCATTTATGGTGACGGGGAGGTGCGGACGTTTTTTTTTTCGGGGGGGGGGGGGAGTTAAAATTTCCGATTTAAGGATATTTTGGGGAAAAAAGTTTTGCTAGTATTTTTTGGTTGATCGAGTTTACCAGGGATCTTTTTGTGTATCCAAAAAATGGGAAGATTGTTCTTTTGTTTGTGAATATTTTTATAGTTCGAATATTCAGCATGGGATTTTTGGGGGTTTAATTTTGGTTCAGAGGATCTTTTTGGGTTTCGCTTCAAGCCTGTGGAATTTTTTTTTGTTTTAATTTATGACCCCATTCGCACCTCCCCGTCACCATAAATCCGGAGTCACCCTCCCCCCTGGGGGTTGTCCGACTAAGCACTTGGAGAAAAATACACAGACAAAGAATCTATCGATGATACTACAGCGATAAAAGATCCAGATTACAAATGATCTGCGCAGAATTCTTTGGGTTTGTCACGCGTTCCTCCCGCACGAGCGCGGGGGTGAAACGCGTGACGAGCCCTAATTAAGACATCTAAACAGGAGGCTGGATTACAAGAATGTAGCGTAATAAAGGATTTCAACTTAGTTGGGCGGCTAACTCATTGAAATTAGTAAGAGGAAGGTTCAACCTCGTTCCCAGGGTCTCTCTTCTTCCCGTCCAAGTAATTGTGTCTACCTACCCGTATATTTTACAGTCTGGCCATCTCGAGTCCGCGGATGATGGTTCAGCGGTCCATTTGCCGTCAGCATTGCATACGTAATGCTCGGCAGCGAGGTATTCAACGTCATAGCCTGGGTCACATGACAGATCACAAGAAACTTTCTTTGTGTTACCGACTTGTTTACAGTCAAGCTTGCCATGGGCAGGTGCCTTTCGGCCTGTGCAATTTAGATCTGAAAGAAAGCAAAATATATTCACGAAGAGTTATTTATGTATTTCCCCCTTTTTTCCCCATTTTCTTTCCTTTTTAACAAGGATTTACTTACGTACTAACAAGCCAAAACTGATTGAACGACGTTTCGGTGTCGCCACGACACCATTTATCAAGTCATGAACTGATGAATAAAATGAGCCTTCAAAGAAAATGTCAGATGATCGTAGCTGGAATTAGCATACTAAAAAAAATAGGTAAGCGCCAAAGCACGAAGAAAAGAATCCGATTTAACAGTGCTAGGTGTTAGTTCACTATTGAGAAGTATTTCGTACAATGAAGAAAACTTTTAGAACCTTAAACGGCCCCAAATGACGAATAAACAGCTACCTTCCACGGCTCCCGTTTCAGGAATGAAGGATTAATGCTGCGAAACGTGCATGCGCACAATCAGTAACGGACCTTCAACGACACGGAGAAGCCAAAACTAGTTTTTTTTTCGGTGTTACCCTCACGTTCCAGAATACCCTGAACGCAGCAGTCGCCAACGCTACGGTAATATTCTGCCACGCCTTCAACAAGGCAACAAACGCAGAATTATTTTCGACGTCAATTGTTAATTGCGCGCGTCTGCACAACATTGTTTTTGTCCATCTTGAAACGTGACGGGCAACATAATGAAATTTTTATTGCATTCTCTTTTCGTATTCGACGATGTTGCTGTTGTTCAAAATATTGCGGTTGTTGTTTCTTTATTATGTTTACAAAAGAGAATAGTTTACATAAGAGTCGAAAAACAAGTCAAAAGGCAGATCGTGTTCTTGAATATTGCTAGGAATAGAATAACCAATTGAACCCAAAAACACAGTAAATATTTAGCACTCTAGACTATACTTACGAGTCAGCAAAGTTGTTTAGGAATTTGTGCTACGTACTCAGGGACATCCTACACAACGTCAACCGGACGTTAGATCTCATTAAGCTGACTGTGGGGTCAGCTTAAAATCCTTTTACCAAATAGCAAAGATTACTTTAATGCCGGAAACGTTGTTATTCTCGCTTTATAATTCACAGTTATGTAACCACACTAGGTTTCTATTTTTTATAGTTAGCGTAGTGAAACGACAGCTAGCCATAATTATGAAGAGGAAATGTCACTATTTTGCAAAACAGGCCGATAGACTATGACAGGTTGATATTCTGCGTGTGCATTTTTGCCTCCTGCGCGCTGGTATCACAATAAAAAAAGGCGGTAAAGTTGTACTCACACCGCAAAGACAACACAGATCAGACAAACCGGAAATGTTTTTAGTGTGGGGAAGTCTCCCTGTGAAATCAGATAGTTATGCAAGTTATATCAGACTGTCTTCTCTTCCGTTTTGCGCTGGCGTCCAGTTCTCTCGCCGTTCTCGCGCGCTCATCGATCGAAAAAAAAAACACGAAAAAATAGAGGGCTGTGAACAGTCTACTTCTACCGCCAGTCGACTCACTGCTTAGAAAATTCCTTTGGACTGGACTACAAGGACTGGACTAGAAAGTTGAATCGAAGGCCAGCACAACTCGAACTGTTTTCAGCCCCGCTATCGCGATAGCGGACAGCCGGTCTCGCTTCCAGATCTCCCATGGCCTTTTTCCCACTCGCGCTCTTTTTTGCGCTTCACGCTCGACGAACTAAGAACAAAACAGTGACTGCTCGTAGAGTACTATCGTGAACGCCGGCTAACTCATGAATTATTTTCTTATGAAGGCTCCGCTTAATGGTGACTTATAGCACACCCTTGGTAAAAAAAAACTTCAATTCAGCTATGAACCAAGTCTAACTTAGCCTTCGTTTAAATAATTGGCCATATACTGTGTAGCAAACCCTTCAAAATATTAAATGCCAGTTAATAAGTATATTAACAACCCCAAAAATAATCATAAGAAAATTTGTAATCTTTAACCACAGGCCGACAATGGCATATCAATCCCTCCATTTCTCACCTCTCACCAGCCCCCCCCCCCACCCCCATCCCCTCACCCCCCCCCCCCCCCCCCCAAAAAAAAAAAGGTAATAAGAATCCAGCGCCTTCCCTTCGCTTCTAACACAAGTCCCACCCTCCTCGGGTCTTGTACTATGTCCTTTGTAAGGTAAATGTCGAAGATAAAATCTTAATCCGTCAATGAGTGTCTGGACAAGAAACAGAGACTGACGAGCAAAAGGTAGCGGACAAGTGGCCTGAAATTTTCGGGCTAAAAGCGAAGAAACGAGAGCGAACAGTGAGTCAACAGTGGTCGACTGAATTCTAAAACGAAAAATAAAGTCAAACAGAGTTATTAACTTACTCTTGAAATCAACGCTAGTTGAAGAGCACGTCCCAAACACAATCCCGATGAGGAACAAGACCTTGAAATACATTTCTCTCGACAACACGTACACGACGTACACACAGTTGCGTCCAGTTAACTTTTGACTGTCGTCTTGCCACACCGCACGTAATAATGTAAACTGATTCCTTAGGGAAATCCGAAACTTGTAAGTTGTACGCGGGGAATATTCAGTTATTGCGAATAGAAATAAATTTAGTAGAAGCTAAAACAAACACAAATTTATGGACCGTAAACAATGTGATAGAATGGCTTTGTGAAGCTATATTCATCTGACAATTCATTTAAAGTCGTATTTGCCCGGCTGCAGGTGAATAATCAATATATCTCAGTATTTCACCCTTGTGGCTGGTATGCCGTTAATTGATGCCGTCAATAGTTGTCGTCGTTTGAACTTATCGTTCGAGCAACCGTGGTGCAGGGACCGGCTTAACCTGAGTATCAGGCTTTTGCTTCGCTTGACATGCCTTATAATTACTGATATGAGTTTGTTATAAAATGAACTAAAGCCAAGATCGTCATGGTATACAAAGTCAGAGGTGCAAATTACATGAATATTTTACATTTCAGCCACCTGACAGCTGATATAACGGAAAAAAGCAAAATGAAACTGGCTTTTGTATTCCAGTTATTGCAGTTTCTGTGTTTTTGTTATAGCTTGTTTGTTAACATGTACCTTGTCAGGGTTCGCCCGGCGACTGCAGTGAAAACAAATGAGCAAAAAGTACCGCCGAGCGCAAGGGTCAAATTTGACTCTCCCACGTCTGCACGTCCTACACATACATTCTTCGCCTGCCACACAAACTATGTTAGTCTACGCTTAGTAAAATCAAACTCCACTGAAGATGAAACTTGCATCATATGAAGCATTAATTTTTCATAACCTATGAGCACTACTATGCCAGAAAACGACAAGAAAACACAGGAGACTTTAAATTAAAAAGACCTTCAGTTAAAGGCCGTGGCAAACGGGTCATTTCCTGTAAGGGTTTGGATTGCCCGTTACGTTTCAAGTGCGTGTGTGTTTTGTCTTGAATCCGTTATGATCATCGGAACAGATCTGTTACTCTATAACTTTGGACTTCCGTTTCCACTGAGGTTGGCAGTCACGAACGTTTTTCTTATTTTCAGGACTATTCTCAACAGGACGTTTTACAACCCTGACGGAATACTAACATGCGGACGTGTTTTGCAGCTGTAAATTTTAGGTCACCGAAAAAAAAGCTCTCTGAACATCCTTGATTTCTCTATAATGGCGTTTTAGTATTTTTCCTGTTTGGGTGGTTTACATGTTAACAATCGGAAGAAATTACGTTAATCTTATCCAATTATTACCCCGAGGGCTTATATTAGGCGGGGTTTATCGTCAAAAAGATTATTAATGGCCGAGCGGGGTTCTGACCTTGGTTTAATTTTTGTGGTTTTGTCAGTGACCAGACCAAAACTTCGACTCTGCCAAATCGTTAGCGGGACTTCTTATCACACAACTAAGGATGTTTATTCAGCAACCTACTGAAAATTGAGCGAAAAGCAATTGATTAGTGATTTGAGTAAAAATGCAGTCAAATTTTACCAGCACGGTTTTGAGTTAGAAGAACTTCTTGTTTAGAAGTTCATTTGAGATAGGGGCGAGGAAAGAATTTTTTCGATATTTGGTTTGTTTCCGGTTTTTATTACTTACCGCCTGGTGACTGAAGGGCTAAACCATCTCGTACTGGGAACACTTTATTTAAAGATAAATATATTTCTAATTAACACAAGCGATAATCGAGGTCAACAAAATATTACAAAGAGTTTAATAAAATTTATCTAAATCTTTAATTAAAGTTTCTGCTGAGGGCCTGGGGTAAAACTCTATAATTTCCAGTCCACTCACGACTTTCACAACATGTGACCACTATTAGCATACACGCGAGCGCAACAGTACTAGAGATGGCATGCGTTTCTTTATTCATATTTCCCTGTGTAAAGCCTTTATGAAACGTCAATAAGAGGTATTGTACATGGATAATAAAACATCATATCGAGTATTTTTCTCTTTCGTTTCAAGGGCTGAACTAAGATTATATTACGACGCTATTTCTGAAGAGAAGTGACGAACAAAAAATTCACAGGAACATCTAGTTTAATAGTTTCTCGTGAGAGTTAATTTAAGGAAAAAGTCATCGAAGTACAAAGAGCTAACTAAAGCAAATAGGTCCCACTTCAAAACCGAATTCATTTGAACTAAGAAATTCCCCAGGGGCAAAGTCCACTATGGGCATTTGATTGAGATCTTCAGTTTCCACGTGGACAACTGCTTTCCAGTCTTTACGGACCTACGGGAAAGAGCAAGACGACAACAAAGCGGTCAGTTCCGAATGACGTAACAGACAGCAGATGATCACGTGTCCTTGTCAGCGACAAGTCCAAAGCCAAACTGTGTTATTTGGCTCGCTGTCTCGTCCCCAGAGGCCGCGGTCCTTCTGGTCTGCGCAAGGAATCGAGACCTCTGGCCGCCTCCTAAACTGGAAGTCCGCGATTCACGGACTCATTGTCAAATATGACAAATCTGATTGGCTGAATAACACAGAACGAGTACTCTACGCACGCTCAGAAATTGGGAGCGGCCAGAGGTCTCGATTCCTGGCGCAGACCAGAAGTATCGCGGCCTCTGGGGACGAGAATGTTAGATACCTCAAATCGAAATTCAGTGATTGGTTCGCGCAACAAGTGGCGTGGCAAGAGCAGGTCTATTGATGCCTCGACGCCATCAAGGAAGTAGACCTGACTGTCTGACTGACTGACTGACTGACTGACTGACTGACTGACTGACTGACTGACTGACTGACTGTCTGCCTGTCGATCGATTGACTGATTGATTGGCTTAGTCGTATATATTTTCCATGGTCGTACCTGTGTAATCTTGACACTGGGATCGTTTTTCATGATGGATAAGACGCCGTCATTAGCTCCTTGTAGTCTGATGGCTTTCTCCACTACGTTACTCTTGCTGTCGAAGCACCCTTGAGATCCGATGCAGGTCACATTGAAGGTTTGTGTTGCTTTCTCGCTCAACAGCCGCAGGAAGTTCAATTGTGTTTTGCCGACGCCAGTGTATGAAATCTAAAAACAGTACATAAACGTCACTTTTACTCGCCGATTCGTGTAATGCTACGGAATTTGATGCAACTAGGAGTAATGCTACTCTCGCTGGATGCTACAATCCTGGACAAAACCGCTAATGCACTGAAGCGCCGCGCAGCACTGAAACTAGAAGCTGGAAAGTAGAGAATTAACTCTAAGGTAAATTAAAGTGCTGAGAAACTGAAATTGAATCCCCGATCAACTTTTAATCCTGGGTTAACGTTAATCAGCTTTCGAACAACTCGGCTGTGGGAAGAAGGATACTGTGAAGCAACACACTGACACCAGAACGTTTGATCCGGAGCCAAGCGTACTAACCATAAGCAACTGCGTCACCCACTTTCTCAGATATATTATGGAAGACGATCGAAGACTTCATCACTGTCTATTCAATAAGACTAACAAATAAACAACAATGGAAAATAATAGATTGTTACCTCATAACCATCTTCATATTCGCTGAACCATTCGGATCCGGAAAGCTTCTTCCACTTTTTGTTAGGAGACTGTCGAGTGTCAGTAGAAAAATAAAACAGTTAACTAGAACACCACAGCTTTCGATCCTTTTAACACTGTTACAGCGTGCGCAAAGAAGCCGAACATTTCATAATTATGATAAAATTGCTCATGAAAAAGGAAAAAAAATACACTAGTGGCATGGAGGAGGATTTGAACGCAGGACCTCCGGATAACATGTCCAGCGCCCTAACCCCTAGGCCACGCTGAATCCCTATCATCCGTTTTGAATATATTGCAACAAATTAGAAAGCCGCGCACAGATTGAATATTTCTTTGGCGCACGGCCCACGTACTTGTACCAATAGAGAGATTAAGCATGACGTTATACGCCAAACGGCAAACGCGAGCTTGCCTTTCATTTTGTTCCCTTTTTATCGAATTCTAAAATAAATCCCTCCGTGAAATAGGGAAAAAATCACACATTCGCGACAAACACAGACCTTCTCATTTCCGTGTACAAACGCCAATCAGCAGACTGCAAAGGTGAAATTTTTGCCGTTCGCGGGAAAAGCAAACGTCATGCTTAATCTCTTTAATGTCTCAGAGAAATAACGTGCGTATATGACTGGTTAAACAAAGGCACGCCAGCGATAGCTCTAGAGATAAGCAGTAACTGGCATACAGGAAGGACCGATCAACACCCGGCTCAACAGCATCCGTCACCTGGGCAACAGCCTGTTATATTTCTGATTTATTTCTGTTATATTTGGCTGGATTGTTGTCTCGGTTTTGTTGGGAATAAACTCCTACCTCCTATCACTAAAGATCAAAATGAGAAGTAAAAGAGTTGTAGGTACCTGTTTGGTGTCTTTATCAGGAAAGATACAGGTCTGCCCGCCAGCAGTAAAGTTACAGAACACTTCAATAGCATCTCCATTACAGCCGTGGTTAGGATCGATCCAGTACCGACCTAACACAGTTTCAATGGAAGGAAATAGAGTATGAGTTAACATCAGTTGGCAAAATTGATAGTTGATTGACGGGTGATAATTTCATAACAGCTGTGACCCAACCAGGGAGGGGTGGTGTTCTCTGAAAAAAATGACCCATGGTACCATTTTGGTCAGAAGTATTTTCAGGGCGACATCTTTATTCCCTGATTCCAATAATTAAACTGTTCTCCTCAATGTTTTCTGCAAAAAGCCCTTTGTCCCCCAGAAGGAAACGAAATTTTTTGACGGAATAACCAACCCAAACCACAGCCGCCGCTGAATCGAGGCCTGGTCACTAAGAGAAGAAGTCACAACGCCGAGCAAGGAGCTAAAGCAAACTATGACGGCAACGACATCGAGAACGTCACCAAACAAAATGTTTAATGACGAGAACAACATCTGCACGGGCTTTTTAAATCTTAGAACATTTCCTAGCCGTTCTCCGCGAAACAACAACGTAAAACGACCAAATTCTGCGTATTTTGGAGAACGTGAACCACGGCGCCTAATTTTTCGTTTTCCTATTTGAAGTTTAACGTTCCCTTTACATATACACTAAATACATAGATTCTCAAGTAAAATATAAATTCCATTTTTACTAGGCGTTGTCCTTGGCTTCGCCGTCGTCAAAGCTCCCTAAATATTATCATTTATTTGCCGAACGTCAATAAACAAAGCCGTCAGTTCCACGTACCATCTTTCAGGTTTCCATGACACATATGTAAATCTCTACAAGTTCTAGCAGGGTTCGTTTGTGTTCCGCTCGGTCGTTTTATGCTCTCGATTTCATCCTTGAGTGACTGTATGAGTCCTTGTGACTCTGACATGCCGGCATCCGATGAATCCACTGATCTTCGTTTCCTCGTTTCTCCTTTGTCGGTGCCAACTTCTATTCCACCAGGAGCCACCAAGTAACCGCTGCCTATGAACGAGCTCTGTCATAAAACGAAAAAGCTTACGTTAAAGAGAAAGCATTTCCCATACATTACAACAGAGGTGTTTGTGAATGACTCTTGTTTTGTGTTCGCCAAGCTCTACAATTGGTTGAAAAAAGTCTCTGATAATATTCTCCGGCCAGTCAGAAGTAAGATGATATTTTTTGGGCCAATCAAATGCCTGTCCGAGCTTCCAGGTATTTACCACAGAGGTGTCGTTAAAAAACGCTTTGCGTCCTAACATTTTTTAACGGTCCCTCACTCGAGGACACCTCAGAAAGACTGCGTTATTATGCAACAAGTAACTGTATAAAGGAAATTGAATTTTAAAATGTATAATATTCTTCACTTACGATGTCTCCAGGAGGACCCTGAAAAACAAATTACACAAATTTAAGTCAGCAAATGAGAAAATGGCAATTTTATTATTTTAAAACATTTGAATTGGAAGAGCACATTAAGTCAAACAAGTATTCCTTTTGGTAAATTTTCGTTTTAGACCCGAAGAGTTAATGATTATTATTGTCCAATCAGAGCACCCAAATAGTTGTCACGACATGTCATGTTACTCAGTAACATCCCCAAGGACACCGCTAGTCAGACAATTCACACAGACTGATTTGGCAAAAAAATGTACGTGTTTCCAGAACAAAGTAGACGCAATTTTTGAAATACAGACTATTACTGGGAAGCCAAATGTAATTACAAGTTTTCTTCCAAGTGCACCCATGTTGCAGAAAAAGTCAGGGTGGCGTTTTTCTTTCCATTAACTTGAGTCTACTTGCATTGGGTGACCAAAGAGACCAAACAGTGACGCACTGGTATCGCCTTATGCGAGAATTTAATCTTGGTGAAAGTCAACGCAAGTCAAATCAAGTCATCAAAAGTGCATGGACGTGGCGGTCAAACAAAGTCCCAAGCAGATGCAAGCCGAGAGTTACATCCTAAAACTTGTGATAACTTTTGGCCAGGACTTGAACATATATCAACAACAAATAACATTATTCTTACTGGAGGTCCAGGTGGTCCCTGAAGGAATGAAATGAAAAAAACAACAAATTAAAAGAAAAGAAATGAATTTAAATTCAATTAAAACCAAAGAATAAATGCCCAGCGTTCCATCTTACGAGCTAACTCAAACTATAACTGAACGAATACCACATAGTTCCTGCGAACATTAGAAATGACAAGTAAATGACAGCACCCTTAAACTACCTCACTGACATTTTTTTAAACTAAAGATATAAAAACAGTTTCAACTTACGGTTTGTCCTTGATCGCCCTAAAATGAAGCAAGAATTGTCGAGGTTAGAAGTATAATGATGATAAACAAACAAAGTAACTAACTGATGAAAAACGAAGCAAAATAAAAGCTGAACTATTTCAGTAAAAGGAGCGAACCTTGCAGTACAATATTTTGCATTTTCTCCCTTATTCCCTTCAAATAATCCAAAAATGTCCTTGTACCCACGAAATAAATGGCCATTTTCAAATGTTCCCCCATACCCCTGGGAGGCCATCTCTGATGCATCAGGCGTAACACATTAAAAAAAAAAACCTATTAGCGTTTTCTTTTGTTTTGTAAAGTACTTTTAATTGTAAGGTAGTGTCTGTTTAAAATATCTTTTCATGTAGCTGAAGGATTTTACTGCAAAAAAAACACAACTTAATCTTTTATAAGTTCTAAGAATTTACAATGCATGCTTTCGTACTTACCCTCTGTCCTTGGGATCCCTGAAGGAAAATGGAAAAGAAAATACAAAAGAAAGAAATACAACATTCCATGAGACATAGATTTGAAAGTGAATTGATGATAGCAACTATTTTTTTCTTCTGATGATGAAAAAACTGACCATAACAACAGAAAGAAGGCAGGAAAAATATCAAGACAAACAACGTTTCCCCAGCTTCTTTGAAATCAACACCTGTGGTCTCTTAAAACGACAGCTTGATATCATGTTTGCTTTGGCATTCACAGGATAATGCTAGCCAGTGTGCATTTACGCAACAGAAAAGACTTTCGTTATATAGTGAAAAGCGGTCACTTTTGACTTACCCTGTCACCCTTGGCACCCTGTTGTAAAGTAAAGGCAAATAAAAACGTCAGTAGTCAAGATAACTAAGACGAAAACAGCAGTAAAGCAAGGAAAGAGAAATGAACAATAAAGATACAGAGTAGTATGAACAATCAACAAACCTGAAGACCAGCTCTTCCCTTAAGAAACAAACAGAAAAAATAAAAAGTTAGTCGCCTTAACGTCAATACTTACATAGCGTTACTATTATAATTGTGAAATTACATGAACAAAATCTATGATTGTGGACCTACATTCTCCTTACAACACAGCACAGGCCGTGGCTGTCTTTGCACGTTTTTTTTTTTTACAATGTAATTTTGTGACAGTGAAGAGTTCTTCTGACATTGATTCTAAACGGATAATCCAGACTGTCTATTTTTAACAAGTGTTTTGCAAACAACTCACCCTAGGCCCCAGCGGTCCAGGAGGCCCGGGCGGTCCATCTGGTCCGTCCTCGCCCTGGGACAGAATGAGAATTTGATTAAACAGGAAACAAGCACGTGCAACACATCAGAAGCTTTTAGATGATATGTTTCTGAACACATTTAATGTAGAATCTAACCTACAATAGCTGCGCTCACATCAACGGTGTTAACTACAGTTAGTTCTGGTTAGTCTTTATTTATATCAAGCCATACTTGACTATAGTTAGTGGTAGCGGTCGACTTTAAGGTCACCAACGCAGTTAACTACAGATAGTTCTGATTATTAGCCTTTGGATGACGTCAGATAGCTAACGAAAGCTATTTCGTTCCTAACTTTAGTTAGCAGCCGTGATGTGACCACAGCCATGCAATATAGTATGTGACCACTCAAACAGAGGTTATTGAGCAGCACTTTTTCGTGGTACTGTTTATAATCTGCTTAAGGTGTCTCAGTAAAGTATGTAATACGTATATTCAAATTTGTTTTTTTGAGCAATATTTTTATGTGATACTATGCAAGGTTGCCTGCGGACTACAAAACCCTAAGAATTGTCCAAGCGTCACGACAAATCGCCCACCCTTCCAAATCGTGTTTTTGCCTTGCGTCACGCCAGAAACACAACCACACCCACAGTTTTGCATTTCTGTCACGTCAGAAACACAAGTGTGCGCTTCGCCTTGACAGTGACCACTTAACACAACCCACTAAAAAAAAATGACGGGCCTTATTACAATCTAAGCATGCACAGAATCCCAAAAGCTATGATATAAAATTATTTTGATACTAACTCTGTCGCCTTTGGGACCAGGGAAACCACGCGGACCGGCGGGGCCTTGGTCACCCTGAAAAAGAAATAGTTAAAACAAAACTATTACATTACAAGTTAATAATACTGCTCCCGTAAATGCTCTATCTGATTGGTTGACAGCAGAACAATTTATCCCAAATTGTACCGCAAGCTGAACAATCAAAAATTTATTGTATCGCTCAGAGTTTCGCTCCAAAAAACGCGGCTACACCACTGTCACAACCCGTTTCCAGTTTGCTTTACTCGCGGTTTTGTTTCTGAGAAACTGTCAAAGATTAATCTGAAAATGATGAATGTTAGTTACGCCCTACTGATCGACAAATTGAACCTGGAACAGAAATGAAGCGAAAAGAAGGTAATTAAGGGAAGATTTTGAGTAGTCTTTTCAATAACAAGCTCACCTTCATTGACTCGTGGAAATTACTAAAAAGACCGATCTGTTCACGCGTACAATTAATCCCTTATTGTTTCTCGAACAGACAGTTTTCCTATACAACAGGTTTGGCTGTTTCTCATGAAAATCCCTTACCTTGTCTCCAACAGGTCCTGCAACTCCTGTGGGACCGAAGAAACCAGGCCATCCCTAAACAACAATAAATACAAATCAGAAATTTACCATTACCAATAACCGAGTTTACATTTATGCAAAAGGCACCTTAAGGTAGAAGCAACTACGAAAAGGTATCTTGTGGAACAACATTGCGGTAAAGAAAAAAACCAAGGATGTTACATGTTACCAAAGTTGAAACCATTCTGAGTCCCGAGGCTCACCTTGTCTCCTTTTTCTCCCTGAGCACCTTGTAATCCTTTCGCTCCTTTAGGGCCCTAATGAAGAAATCAGACATGGAACACATCAGCCGACAAAACACAACACAACATTACATTAGAAGTGGTTTTCAACAGTGTGTCGTAAAACAAAAACCAAGGTTATCACTCTGGCCAATCACAAAGGACAAAGACAATCCAGTGAACCAATCAAAACTCGAAGCCAATACACGCAGCCGCGCAAAGCGCGGGAAAACGTGCAAGCGAATCAGGATTGGTTTGGGTTTTTCGTTTGATTGGTCGAGGAGTAGCGCAGGATTTTTAATTCAATCACAAAGTGTAGTGAAGCAACACCAAAGCAATTCTAGACTTTTTTCGGCACTCGAAAATTACTCGATATTATCAGATGCGATATATCTGATTTTCAAAACCCAAAACAAATGGTTAACTTTCCATCGCGGTTTCGAAGGTACATGCAATGCTTTACAAGACATTTGCCGTGAAACAAGATCTAACAAGAGGACAGATACGTACAGTGTTTCCACGTGGACCTTGAAGTCCCGGCAGGCCTTGCGGCCCTTGGTCACCCTAAAATAAAAAAAAAATAATAATTAATAAAAAAAAAACAGAAAAGCAAACCATTTGAACTGATGTAATAGAGAAATCTCGAAACCGTGGTACAATCGAATCGCGTTTCTTCACCGTGTGCATATTTGAGATCATTCATCTTGTTTAGCTTGGTAACCAGAACAATTCCAAATATATCCAACAGAATGTGACTTAACACACGGGCATCTACCTACCGGGGCACCGGGGGTTCCTCTTTCACCGGTTGGTCCCCTGTCTCCTCTTGTCCCCTAACAAAACAAAAACCCAATACAATTGCTAAACAACGACTCTTAGGGAATCGGGGATAATGATTTGCATGTTACAACCACGGACATATTTTACTAGAAAATCGCGAACACATGAAATTATGGCCGTAATAACTGTTAAATGCGTGTCATTATCCACGTTTCTCCTTTGAATTGCGTGTTGCTCTCAAAAGGTGCGATTTTTCTTGATATTTTGCTTTAAAGGGCATAAAATTGCAAGTTTTCGACTGCAATCTCTTAGAGTTTCAACGAAAACAATTAGACTATTCGCCCTCGTTTTCTATGAGCGACACAGGCGTTTTTGCTTGTCCAAAATACACCTGCACTACACGCTACATTAGATATGATAGGTGACTCTATACAGATCACTATCAGTAGGATCCGTTAGCCTTTGTCCAGCGACCCATATGAATCGTATTGGTCGTTCAAACTCCAGCTTATTCTCCTACTAAACGAGTAACCAGGTCTTACCGGTGGTCCGACGGGACCCGGGATTCCCTGGGGACCAGGCGGTCCAGTTTCACCCTAAGATACAAGAACAAATATCACGATCAACAAAGCATCAATCTCAAGAACAGGGAATACCAGCACAAGTACAGTTCAAATTAGCCTCTTTCTTGTAAATATCGTGCTTTATCAACACTACCTTTATTCTTTTTTTTGTAGTTTTTTTTATGGCTTGAGAGCAAATGACGTGCCTCGTTCCGAGAATTATTGGACCAAAAAAGAATGCGTTTTCAATCGAAGACGCACTTGTACGGACTGGGCCTTACTGTAGCAGTTGACATGGTTACCTTATCACCAGGGTCACCATCAGATCCGGTAAAACCACGAGGCCCAGGCTCTCCCTGAAAAAACAACATTACGCGATGTAAGAACTATGATTGGCAGTGACAAAATACAACAAACACCCACTTACCGGCTGTCCTGCTTTACCCGGGACTCCATCGTCTCCCCTAGGGCCGGGGGGACCCTAAGATACAACGACATTTCCACAATTAAATCAGTATTTATTACAAATGTGTCCTACCCCGGGTCGGGTAGCAGCTCTCACAAGGTCTCACATGAATGGCCTGCAACCCTTTGAGAGAGCAATAGAACAAACAACAGGAGCAATGCCCCTAGAGTTACAAACTTTCGACTGCCGACACCAGCATCTTTTAATTCTTAAATAAAAAATATTCGATACGACCGACGGAGGTCAAGTTACAAATAAACCATTTAGTAGTAGCATTAGGGCTTATTTTGTGGATACAAATTCTTTAACTACGTTAACGTTGTCATTTAACCAGAACGATACGCACAAATCAGTATATGTAACTCTTGGTTAAGTTTCTCTCCATATAATAAAATTTTCTTCAACCTCATATTGTAAAACCATACCGTAAGTGTAAATCTGGATGCAGATTTGTTGTATTCAATACTTGGGATAGCAAACAGCCTTAATTGCTTGGGCAGCACGTGTATGACAAAACGGTTCCGCGAAACAACACTAAATGGGTTGAAATACTTTTCTAATATCTACAAAGTTATCACAGTTTAATCTTACTCTTGCGCCGGGGGGTCCTGCTTGTCCATCTTTACCGTCTGGACCTGGAGCTCCCTAAAGACAAATTAATTTTTTTTAAAAAATCGTCATTTGCGTCAACACACAATGCAGTAGCTGACTGGACTTATTAACAAAACAAAGTTTACACAGCGTTTAAGAAAAGTCGTGACCACACCTACTGCCTCAACCACGTCTAAAAGCAGTTTCATCCAGGACGTGGTCTTAAGAATCCTCAACACGGCCATAAACCAGCTCTAACTTAGACATCGTATAAGTAATCAGCATTAAGATTTCAGAATAACTCATTGAATTATTTAACAAAAGCTCAAAGGTGGCCTACCTTGGCACCCTGTGGCCCTGGTGGGCCTTGAGGTCCCGGTGGTCCATTCGTGCCCTAAAATAAAGGACTTCAAATTAGCACTCATGATTATGGGACCATAAGTAACGAGTGTCATAAAGGATCCTCACCAGTGGTCCTTTTGCACCTGGTTGGCCTGCGGGACCACGCTGTCCTGAGGGTCCCTAACATCCAAAATAAAATTAATGTTAGGTCAATTCTTTAAAGGACTGATGGTGCATTTTACATAAAGCATGTAGTTCAAGGTACCTGCGGACCAGGATCGCCTCGGTCGCCCTTTGCACCCGCCTCACCAGGTCGGCCCTGTGTGACAAATACATGTCATATAAGCCATCATGAAGTGTGTTGTCTGTTCTCATGCAACTCGTGGTAATAAAGGTACTCATAAGTTAGTCTGCTACTTTAATTATGCAACTTTACTTAATATTCAATCTTCCATTCCAGAACGTGAAACAGAATGGTTTTGTACCCAAATAAATAAATAAATAATATAGCGCTTATACTATACAGATATTCAAAAGCGCCTTACATCAAATAGAAACTACTTAATAAATAATAATTAGCCTAATGAGTAGAAAGGGAGTAAAACAAAGGTCAATTACAACTACTAAATTGGATTAAACATATAAAAGTTGAAATAAAAACTATATCTATTCAACATGAGCATTCTTAAAAAGATGTCTTTAATTCAATAATCAATTCCTTGTGTTAGAAAAAGGCTCTACATCCTTGCACCAGACGCCATCATGCAAGTGGAGACAAGTTTCTTTATGCAAAGCTAGCATGGTTTTACATGTTATTCTTAAAACTAGTTTGTGGTCCGACAGGGATTTAAACCTGAGACCTCCCGCCTTAGAAGCAGACACCAAACTAACTGAGCTAACGTGACACAGGTTAAAAACAAGAGCTTTATATGAGTTATAATCAACGTACTGGTGAGCCTGGGGTGCCTGGGACGCCTGAATCGCCTTTTGGGCCTTGTTCTCCCTGCAAAAAAGAATCGTCCTGTTTAGCTACAGGTCAATTATAAAGCTACTGATCAGAAAGATAAAGGAAGGCAGGCACTTTCAAAATGACTCAATAAACTGGAAAAGCTAGTTACCTTATCTCCTGGTCTTCCATCACTTCCAGTGTCACCAGTTTCACCTTGGTCTCCCTGTAAAAAGCAAGAATACGACATCATGTGACGAATTAAAACTGGCTGATACAACATTACGATCATCGTGTTTAAACTGTCTAATCACAACTATAACAAAATTCTCGAATCTGATTGGTTCTTAGCACGCCCTATTTTTTACCAAATTGGAGCGCGCGCGGCTAAAGTGTCCAATAACAAAGTGTCCAATAACAAGGTGTTCAATAACAAAGTTCGCGTGCTGCACATGCGCGCGGTCTTTATTTGGTTCTTTGTTGTGACTAAATACTCCTTGATATTCCTAAAACCTTCAGCTTCAAGAAAACCTCAGAATGGCTTTTTTGCCTTAGTGATGATAAGTCCTTATTAGGCTTCGCTTTATCTATTTTTTTTCTCGAATTTTGTTATACTTATGATTAATTGATAATAGGACTGAGTGTCGTCCAATTCTGTCTGTAATCATACTCGTGATTAAACAAATCGGACTCCCGCTACGCGGTCGTCCGATTTTGTTAATCACTCGTATGATTACAGACCGAATTGGACTCCACTCAGTCCTATTACCATTACTTAATAACTGAGTATGAAGCTTAACCAATCGTTATACAATACTTCTAACAAAACAAGATCAATTTTCACATTAAACTATTAAACAATGAGACGGCAAGCTCGAGGAACTACCAAAAGCCGAGAGCAAGCCGTGTAATTGTTTTAGCATAGCCCAGAGACCAATGTATGCAACAAAACATTCCATAAAAGTGGTCTATTTCTAGTTGTTGGTTTGTGGTTTTGGCAATTTTACTGGCGCACGCTACTAGGATAGTCCCGTCGAAAATTAGACCGCTCTTGTGTAGTTTGCGAGTTTGCCTAATATTCGGTCACTGGCTTATGCTACTATTGCTAATAGTGGCCATGGTAATGGTTGTGATAGGAAAATCGAGCAACATTTCTTACCTTAGCTCCCGCCGGCCCTGGCGGCCCGCGTGGTCCAGGCAAGCCTTGAGATCCCTAAAAAAAACAACAACCACATTGTGTGTTTTACAAGATACAGGGAGCAAGTTTTGTTTTGCACAAATCTTCATAGATGAACTTGGATAGTTTTCAACTGTTATTCTCTATTCTAATATAGCGAGAGCATTTCGAATGTAGACACGTCACGGACACAGAAACGGAGAATACACGTGATTCAAAACAATTTTTTTTTCCGCTAACGAACTTTCAAAACAAACCTGTGGTCCACTGGAGCCTCTTTCGCCTTTCTGTCCTCTCGCTCCTGGAACGCCCTGTTTAATGAAAAACAATCATTTACGTTAAATCTGCAAAGAAATCAGCTGTTTCTTTAAGAATTAATAATTTTAAAAATTTGACTTCTACTAAACAAGGGTGAGTAGTTTAATTGTTTTTAAAGCCACTCTGAAGAATTGCAGTCGAAAACCTACAACAAACAATGGGGGAACCAATGAAATACGCAGAATTCCAATAGAACAAGATTGACTGTCTACTAAATGTTCTTTCAATTGACAAAAACAAATAGTGAACAAACAACATAAATAATGCAGACAGAATATGTTCCACCATGTACTGCTTAGGACGCACTTCTTAATTCCCCCTTACATCATAGCGTCTTAAGCTCTTTAGCACCTTGTAGCTTCTTAGTGTACTACAGCAACTCAACCATCACAACAGTACACTGTTCCTTCAAAGTTCTGCAGTGAAATCTGAGTGAAAATGAATAGGTACCTACCGGAACACCCGTAGCCCCGGTAGGTCCGGGTGGTCCACGGTCTCCGTCACTCCCTTTCTCACCCCTCGGGCCAGTAGCTCCCTGGGGGCCTGTTTCACCAGCCGGTCCCTACATACAGCAAGTATAGGTTAGAAAAAAAAAGTCAACTAAAAATCTCACAAATTGACAGAGAATTTTCATCCACAGTCGGCAATCCAAGTTCAACGAACCAACTCGGTTCAGAAAGTTTGGTTCAATACATCTGATGCTCGGCTTCAACCACACGCAAAAATACTTGGGAAGGATTTTAAAATCCTGTGATTACAATAGCTTTTGAATATAACTAAACTAAAGCTACGAATGAGGTGTTTGGGAGCCCCATTTCCCCCATATCAATATTTAAGTCTTACTGAACAGTATGATGAGAGTTAAGTCTTTTGATATACCACAACATTGAATAAGGGGGGCAGGAAAGGACAAAAACGGGAAACCTTCCCAAGACTTTTGTCTGTGGTTTTAGTTACTCGAGTAACAAACTGCTGATAACGAACAACAGATATCACCATCAAATTGTTCGATGTATCTGAGCTCTCAGTGGCTGGCTAATGTAATCAAGTGAACGCCTTTAGGAGTGCATGGCCGGAAACACAAAGTTTGTTCGCTTTGTTTGCAATACTCAAGTTCGTTAAAAACTAATATGTCCAATTATCAAGCCATGTTGTGCTACACGTTTCAAAATAGCCTACAAATGAGTGATCTTCAAGGTAATCCTATAAATAATTATTTACAAAGGTAGAGAAATGCCTCAAAAGTAACATCAAACTGAATCGGAACATGGATGGTTAAAATCGAGTAAAGATTGAAACGTGAAAACTTCAGGCTGAATTTTCTTTAAATTCACCACCCGTGTCAAAGCTCTTGTACTTACAGCTGGTCCAGGCTTTCCCGGTAAGCCTACAGGTCCAGCAGGCCCTGGTGGTCCCTGAAGTATAAAACAAGTTGAACATTTTTCAATACAACGTTTTCGACTCCAGTACATGTCGCTATTTTAAGTTTTATAATTGGGTTTCTACAAAATTCCTGACTGTCGAGCTACAACCGAAACAACTCGTCGCACGTAGAAACGGCTCCCTTACCCCTCCCCCCTCCAATTTTGTGTGTAGTCTTAGCGCAATCTGATGATCAGTCTGCAATTGGATCATTTTGAAGCAAACTATAAAGAACACTGCATTATGCAAGCCTTCAAATCATCAAAACTTAATATGGGGTTTGCACAAAATGTACGGACTGCTGAGCACGTTCACTGAAGTCCAATTTTAGCATATAAACTTCTTCTTGCAGGTCTCAGTGCTTATCATCTAATGCCAATTGGGAGACTCTGATCATGTATGCAGCTTCCTTTCCATAATAAACCTCAATTCCCACAACTAACATGCCTTCCTTGGCACAAACTTATTTTGATGAGAAATAAGACTTTGATCTCTTAGTGATGTTACCTTGGGACCCTGTTCTCCTTTCTTTCCAGGCACTCCACCAGCTCCTTGTGCACCCTGAAACACACATTCAGAATTAGACCTAACCCAGCACCTAAAGTTGCACTATTTTTCTTGCCAATTTTGCTTAAATAACCTTTAAGTCGCCCAAAGCTACGACGACTTAATTAAGGTCCCAGATAGGCCTTGAATTGAAATCAGAACTACCTCATCATTGTACGTTACAACCTGATTAAATAAAAGTTCATCTCTAACTGAAGAATACACATAGTACTACAGACTTAACACTTTTAACTTCTTTATTTATTAAATTATTTCTTTCTTTCTTTGGAAGTGGTAGTGGTGGTGGTGATAGTTATACAACTTAATGGTATTTCCATTCAGGTATGTACATCTTGCAATTATTAACTGCACTTAATCTAAAGGCCCGTTTACACAGGCGATTTTTGTCGCGCCACTCGATGCAATTTTTTCGCGCCGAAGTTGCATGAAGTCTCCTGCGATATCGTGGCGATAAAATCGCCATGAAATCACCGCGAGTTTGCACGCGTGTAAACCAGCGGCGATAAAATCGCCGCGATATCGCAGGAGTTTCGAACATGTTTGAAACTTGATGCAACTTCGGCGCAACAAAAATTGCCTGTGTAAACGGGCCTTAACAAGCTAACTACCAGTAATAAAATTGATAAAACTGTTTTAAAAGAATGCCGTGTGAATATCCAAACAAAAATTAAACAAGCTCGCACTGGAAACTGAGTGTTTGCTCTGTCGGTAAGTTCTATTTCATACCTTCTCTCCCTCCTCTCCTGGGGGGCCTGTTGGTCCGTCCTCTCCAGACTTACCCTATCACAGGAAGGAATCACATTTGTTTGTTTTTAAGTAATTCTACTGTATTGCATTGTGTTTCATTATTTGCAATATCTATTTGTTGTCCTCCATTAACACAGTTGTGTAAAATACTTCGACGCATTCATTAGTCAAATATTGTACTTGTCGTTTTTTGGGTTTTTCAATAAAGTGCTGTTGCCTTGCCTCGCAGACAAATGGCATTCAGTATGTGAGAAGTGATGTTATATTATTTTTTTGGTTGCATACCTCATAAACGAATGGAAGCAAAAACTTGAGTGTCGAAACACCAAAATCAGAGTAATCACTCTAGCCAATTACAAGGGATGCAAACAATCCAGTGAAGCAACCAAAACTCGCAGAAAATGCATGCAGCCATTGCGAAGCGCGGGAGAACGTGCGCAACAAAGCTACGATTGGTTTTGGTTTCACTTCTGATCAAACGAGAAAGTGGCGCGAGTATTTTAAACCAATCAAAACCAAAGCAAACACGAATTATTTTCGACACTCAGTTAAGCGCCGCTCTATTGATATAAACAAGCACTGCATTATATTGCCATGACTTACTGGAAGACCAGGTTTTCCCTCGGGTCCAGGCTCTCCGCGGGCTCCTTCTTCTCCCTAAATTTACAACAACGAAGTTGAACTTACTTGAGAAATATATATTGCGAAAAAGAGAAAACAAATTACATTTATCAGTTGTTTCTTTTGATATGGTACACTGTTTTCCCTTCTCACCAAGTTTTGACATCAAGAGGTCAGTTTCTTTCTTCTCTATTTCGTCTTTGCAATAAGCTTGTGAAAGTTTGAAATAATGAAGAAGCTGTCACATGTTAAATTTCTCGAAAAAAGAATTCCGAGCCTCCAACGGGAGTCGAACCCATACCCTACCAGATACTGGTTGTGCGCTCCATTACCACTGAGCTATGGGAGACTCATGGTGAGCAAGGTCTTCGAGAAATTTGACTGAGACCGCTTCTTCATTTATCATTTCTTTCACATTATCCAAGTCGCCATTTCACTTATCATTTGGGAGAGTTTGTTTTCTGTATTATGATAAAAACATTTCTCTTCTCTTGTGATATGATCATGCTCACTCACCCTACTGCCTTTCTCTCCCGATGCTCCTTGAGGTCCTTGGCGACCTGGCCTTCCCTGTCAAAGATTTCATCGTTAGGAGACATACTAATATAATCGATTGGTTAATCGAAGTTTAAAACGACGAAACTCTTGTAACTGTCTAGTGACATTGCAGTAAGACAGGAAGACATTACAAATCACCCTAGGTGTACATAAAACTACTCACTGCAGGTCCCTGGGGTCCGGGTTGACCAGGAGGTCCACGCATTCCTTGAGGACCCTAATGACATGAAAGGAAAAAAATCCTTTATATGTCGAAAATGAAAAACAATAAATTATTGAAAAAAAGTTCAAACCAAACAATCTGAAGCTCCATGTCTGTCTTACCGCTCCACCAGGCAAACCGATTGGTCCTTCAACTCCCTTGGGTCCTGGGGCTCCCTAAGGATTCAAGAAAATGACCCTAAGAAAAATCAAAGCTTATAAAGGGCCTTTTTAAGATGGGTTGAGGCTGCAAATAATTAATATATATATATTAGAGAGGAAAAGGAAATGAGTCAGAATTGGGTTTCTAGCTTTGTGGCAACTCATTGAAACATTCAGTATATAAATTTAACATGTGGTACTTTGTTATATCAAGAACCTTTATCTATACTCAGCGTGACCTACATGGAAAAGATCATTTAACAAAATGGAACATTATAGGCTGCACTAACTAATGCATTTAAAGTTGTGGGTAGTAATAACGTTCAACAATTCCTTGCTTCACCGGCTGTCGATCACCAAATTAAAAAAAAAACATTCCTGCATAATGTTGACAAAATGATGCCAATGTTTTCACTTACTGGTGGTCCCATGGAACCTTTCGGTCCCGGTGTTCCTGGTTGACCCTGTAAAATGTTCAAAAAGAAAATGTAAAATGACGTTATCCATGTCATTGCAAGATTTCCTTTAGAACTTACATACAAAAGAGTTTCTTAAATGATAGAAGTGAAAGAAGATCAGTTTAGAAAGACTTAAGACATCTTACCGCGGCTCCATCTTTGCCGTCCACACCTGGTTTACCAGGCTCACCCTGTTGAGAAAAAAAGGTGTTACCGTTAAGTTCCAAAACACGCGACCCTTTAAAATAAGCGATAAAATTCAACAGTAAATGTTAGCAAATTCTGAAAGCAATGACCCGCAGAAAGGACAATCTCAAACACAGCTTTACATGTCATGAGAAACAAATAGTTACAACAAGCTGAACCAAAATGATCTTTATCTTAGATGACTCTTCTTCCAAAGGAAAAATATGCGTTTGTTGTTTGCCACAATTTCACGGAATATCGACCACGTTAGAGGAGATCATTTGAAGAATACATGCACTTCAGAAGAAACATTCAACTCACTGAAAACATTGCGCAACAAATTTTGCATTTGGACTCCCCTCCCTATCCCCAAGAGTCTGTACGGACTGGCATACGCTCACGTGACAACCAATTTTTTTTGGCTTGATGGGTTTACCAAAATTTCTTACCCATGGTGCTCCGCTGGCGCACTTCACGCGCTGGAGCTCCGCTATTAATCTGTTTTAAGGTAATATCAGAAACCCATAAGGGTTGAAACGTGTAACTCCCTATGATTCGCATTGTACAAAGCGTTTGAACATTCGTTTTCATTAAGTACCATATTTGGGAAATCACGAGAAAAAATTCAACCAATCAAAATTGCAATACCTGGATTAAATTGCGCGCGCTAGCTCGCGCTAAATGGCGTAATCTTGTTTTAGAACAATTTGGGTTGAATAAAGTTAAATTTAGTTAAATTCTTCTGTTTCGTCGTCATTCAGTAGTCTGGAGAACTTCACTTGATACTGTAATGAATTTCTTTAGTTTCTGTGAGTAATTTACGGCGTTTTGGTCGAAATTCAAGTGACTTATTGCAAAACCGAAGATTTTGTTGCGTGTGTCGTTACGTGTGTAAATCATTCGCGTACAAACTCTTTTTGTTGCCAAATATGGTACTTGGCAAACTGAATATTCGAACGCTGTGAACGCGCGTTACACGTTTCAACTCCTTATGAGTTTCTGGTAATATTGAGTCTTTCCACTTAGCACATCATATACTTTTCACCTATCGTTATTACGGTTTACTCTAGAGAGAAAAACGGGGAAAAATTACATAAGAAAATGGAAAGAGAGAGAGTTGAAAGGACAGGAGAGGATAGCATCCAAAAAACGTGCGAGGCACGACCGGTTACCGTTTACCGAGAAACCAATGACATGTACACGAACCTCGCCGTGATTTATTTTGTCAGTTCACATTGGCACATGTTTTAGCTACCCGAAGTAGCGAGCCCCAAAAGTCGCGACTCTCCAAAAATAGCGATAGAAAAAGTAACGAGAGTTGTTACGTTACGGGGGCTGAAACTGAAGTCATCACTGATCAACCAAGACAAACAAGTTAATTGGAACACGCTGTCAGTATAAACACACCTTAGAACCGTCCCTGCCAGGTTCGCCTGGGTCCCCTGATGGTCCCTGGGTACCCTGGAAAGGAGACAAACAAAAAAATTCTGTCGTGCGTCCATATATAATATAACATGTAAGCTAAGGGCTAAAAGAAGATGTTGATATGTGTCCTCACCTGTCGGCCACGTTCTCCTTTGGGCCCTGAACCACCTCTTTCACCTGCTGGACCCTGTATGAAAGGTAAAGCGTTTAGATATGCTTCAATAGCTTGTGAACTGAATAACTGTTTGCATCATAATAATAATAATAATAATAATAATAATAATAATAATAATAATAATAATAATAATAACAGTAATAATAATAATAATTATAATAATATTTATCAATTTCCAGGAACTTTCTGTGACAACATTAATTTCACAATTTTAGAAGAGATAATATTTCAAGAAGCAAATTTGCATTATTTTCTGAAGCTACCTAATAACATTATTGTCAATTTTTCTGATTTTGTTGCATGGATTAAAAAACTGAAACGAGAAAACTAGGTTGAAAATAGATTATAAACATCAACCGGATTTACGAAATTTGAAAGATGGATCAAAACTATACAAGGAAAGGCAAAATTTAGGCTGGCAATCGAGCCTAGACAAATTTCTAATGCCACAAAATACTTCCTCCAAGGTATCATTGAATAAAAGAAAAGCAAGTAAACTCACTCGTCCACCCGGCATTCCAGGAGGGCCTGGGGGACCTGTTTTTCCTTGAGGTCCCTAAAAAAACACAAAAAATCAAATGATTTGAACTGTTGATATCGTCAATATATGTACACAGAGAAACTGATAAATGCAACTTAAACTTGATTGTACCGTCTCTCCGCGAGGTCCAGGAAATCCTGGTAAACCTGCTTTTCCTGGCAGACCCTGACAATTGAAAAACATAATTTATTTAAATCACTGGAATCGCTCATAAGAGTTACCATAAAGATTTGAAAAATTTGCCCTGGGCTCAAATTTACTCAACAGCTTTCCTTTCAGGTGGGCTTTTTTTCAGGGAGGGCTTATTTATGGGTTGTGGATGGGGGCTGATTTTCGGATGAAAGTTTGCGTTTTAAAGATTGGTGGTTGTAAGTTCTGGAGGGACAGGATAATGTGTCTGAAAAATGTTTATTTTTTAGTGAATACAAGAATACCAGTGTCCTAAGGGACCCATGTCACCCCCTCCCCCCACCCCCTTTGTGAGATAATACAAACCTCATAATTCAGGTGGCAAAATAGCGTGAATCTGAAGTCAGGGCACAACATCTGCAGTGGACCATGTATTGTAAGTACCCTGGGAGTGACACAGTGTGCCCCCCCCCCCCCCCCCCCCACTCCTTGGAAAACCTTACCTACACCCCTGACCAACGATAAAAGTTGACTTACCATTGTCCCACGCGGTCCTTGCTGTCCCCTGTCACCCTGAGGTCCTGGAGGTCCCTGTAATGATAAAAGCATATTTTTTTTTCGTTATATGAAGCCAAGAGCTAAGCTAAGCAATGTTTAGTAGAATTTCGATATAACAGTGTGCTCTCCTTGTAAGCTTTAAAGCCTGTCATTCCACTGGTCCTCTCTTTTGGGGCTAGTATATAGGGGCATTATTGTTCCTGTTTTGTGTTCAGGAGGCGCGGTGGCCTAATGGTTAGTGCACTGGACTCCGGATCGGGCGGTCCGGGTTCGAGCCCTGGCCGGGGCACTGCGTTGTGTTCTTGGGCAAGACACTTTTAACTCTCATAGTGCCTCTCTCCACCCAGGTGTATAAATTGGGTACCGGCGAATTTACTGCTGGGGGTAGCCCTGCGATGGACCAGCATCCCATCCAGGGGGGAGTAGAAATACTCCTAGTCGCTTCATGCTACGGAAACCGGGGATAAGCACCGGCCTGATGGGCCACTTGGCTCATATGCAGACTTTTACTTCTTTGTGTTTTTACTTTTTAGTTCCACAACTGACATAAAATTCTGCTGAGCAGTTAAGGTGCAAGTTAATAATAGCATGATACTCACAGGGTTTCCACGATCACCAGCCACACCAGGCTCACCTGGGCCTCCCTGAAAGGAAATTGAAATAATTTATTCAGTTGATAAAGACACAACAGTTACAACAACTTGTTACTCAATCAACTTGCTAATATTTCTTGTTACTTGTATTATATTAATGCAATTCAGTTGAAGCTTGAAATAACCACGTCAGCAATTTGTAATAGACAGTGTAATAGGGTTCATAGCTAAAGAAAAGTATCAGAATCTTCAAGTGGTCACTTCCCAGAGCTTAAAGGTCGTCGCGACTACCAAACAGGGTTTCACAATGGTAGTTGTAAATAGAGCTGGTTGCCAACAAGAGTGGTTGTGGATCAGAGGCCTGCAATTCATGCAAAGGGCTCCAGCTACCTAGCTGTCTGCATGCATTGCACCCCCTGCAATACCTTTGCTCCTGGGGTACCAGGAGTTCCTGGGGATCCTCTCTCACCACGTGGACCCTGCGTAACACATAAAGCAACAAAATTAGGATAATGATGATACTTCAGTTAGTAACACTAGCATACTCAGAAAAAATCTGAGTTCTCCAAACAGGATTTGAATCTATGACCACCCGGCAACTGGTCCTAATGCTCAATACCACTGAGATACACAGGACACTGGTTAGAGCTCAGGCCATTAAACTAGGTTCATGTGACTATACTGTATACTAAAGCATGTGATTTATATCAGGATAATCAAACAGAGTAAAACTCTTGAGAGATGTTACCCTAATAGCAGCTCTTAATCATCTATGCTGCTTTATGGTTAATATCATGATATTTAGTACTTTTTCAATTAAAGAAGATAATTTTTTGCATTACAAGAACAAGTCTGGATAGCATGCTGTTATAAAACAGACTGGATTCCTACAATTCTACAATAAACATGATGATCGTGACAATTAAACCGAAGGGTATAACACCCAAATATATAAATAAAAAAGACCATGAGAAAAGTAAAATGTAAGCGTTCCTTCAAGAGTGTTGCATGGAAATTTATGGAAACAAACAGCCCACTGTCCATTATCAGTTGAAAATTCAAAGGGGAAGGAAGGTTTGTAATCTGACTTTACCCTTGTTCCTCTTGCTCCTTGTGGGCCTGGTGGTCCAGGATTTCCCTACACACAAACAAAAACAACATTCCTGTATTGCATTGTTTTGTCCAGTCAATAACCATAGTATCATTTATTTTAGCACAGAAAACGTACTGGAAGCATAATTTTGGCATAAGGTGTTATTGTTCAGGCAGGGCAGTGGCTATCAATGTGGATCAGCTAAGTCAAATCTGCAGCTGGTCCTGATGGAAACAGTTAATTTTGTTTTCCATGATCCAATCTTTCCTTAGGCAGAGCCAAGGGTATTACACTGATTTGAGAAAACAACATTAACTGGTTTTCCAAGGGACCTGAGCCATTAAGTGATTTATTATATACCACAACAAAGACAATTGAAGGTGTGATGTAAAAACAGTGTAACGAACAGCACTCATTGGTCAACATGCATTCATGGTTAACAGTGCACTGTTTTTTGGGGGGAAACAGTTTTACTGTTAAATATCAATGTGATCTCAAAGTAGCCAACGAGAGTACACACTGTCAGGAAAAAATCTAGCTAAAGTATATAACATGAGATATTAATGACTTTTTCCACATGAAAGTTCCCATATTTCATTAAGAGTAAACTAACCCTAATTCCCTTTGATCCATCTCGTCCTCTTGGTCCAGAGGCTCCAGTATTTCCCTGAGATACAAATAAATGTGCATGATGATGCACACAGAGTTGTCATTTTGTATATTAAAAATTTTATCATTAAAAATATGTATGTGGGTTATACAAATGGAAATTGCAAGATATACAAATGTTTCAACATGTAGTCTGTAGACATGTGTGACTTGTGCTTTAAATTAATTTTGCTTTTGGTTTAAAATGTTTACTCTTTCTGAGTATAATAATGAATATGAGACAGCCATTGATTAATCAAATTACAAAACAAACTGTAGTTAGCATGCTTAAGCAATAAAAACAGCAATTGAACCAAAAACAAATTTGAACCACAACGTCATTATTACAAATTCAACGGAGTTCCCTAAAGGCACTGTCTAGATCAAACCAATTTTTTCAAGCTGAAATGGTGAGTTCCCTTGATTACCTTTTCTCCAGGTTCCCCTGCATATCCAGGCATTCCAGGTGATCCTCTCTCTCCCTGAAAAATAATTAATAAATGGTGTTAACTTAATAATTAAAAAAATAAATTATTGACTGTTAAACTGTTCCTCACAAAATCTTGATCACTCCAAGGGCACTCATTAAAAAAATCAACTGGCATCATTGCAGTAGCTATCAACCCTTGGAGTCATTATTAATATAACTGTACTTCCCAATTGCTCATGGAAAAGTTAACGCGTGACAGTACAGAATGTACTTTATAGTTACCAATTTGTGCGTATACCTAATTTTGTGATTTTCATGTTTGACTGTTATCCTCAGCTTGGCCTTTGAATATTTCCAGTATTTCCTTGCAATGAAATAGTGATCCATTTTAACTGACCCAGATTAGGGTTTCGGAGATTAATGGTACATATAATTTTGGAATTAAATAAACGATTGTTCACTTTTTTCCTGGAATAGCAAAAATTAATACTAGCAAAACACAAAAAAAGTTTCACCTGAGTGTACACAAAAATTAGTTAGAATGAGGTCCAGTGATCTGCCCGTCTGCTTTAAGACTGTGCATTGTTTGCCACACAACAAATATTTAATATTTACCTTTCCTCCTGTTGGTCCTGGAGGCCCAGGTGGACCTGCAATTCCACTTCGACCCTAAGATCCAAAATAAACCAAAGAGCAATCCAAAAATTATTGTACTGGGAAAAATGTTCAAAAGAATAGACTAGTATCCTTATATTTATCACAGAACTGCACACTGGTGGACACAGAATGACAAACAGGTTTCCAGGTTTAAAATGTCAACCCAGGGCAGAAGTTTGCTGTGTGATAATGTCCTCCTTGTATCCTTGTATTAAAAATTACAGTTCTTTTAGTGTTATTTTAATATTTTAGTTAAAATTTAAATGCTAGGTAAAGAAGATGTTAAAAATTTAAACTAAACATTTTCAATCTTTAAGATCATCATCGCAATTAGTTTAATTGTTTAAATTAAATTATTTTAATTGTTTCCTTCCTTCCTCGAACAAAAAGTGGTTCCTCTTGGACTTCCTTCATGAAGTTAAACACTGAGATTTTACCGCAACCTGATCCCAGACTGTGCAGTTTCCATTTTCTTTGAAAGATTTCACTGTAGACTAACCTATTCATTACTGTCACCGTGATTTTATTATAATTTTAATTTGTAAAGCCAGTTTCAATTAAAAAATACACTAAACAGGCATTAACTATGCTGCAAGACGGTATACCTTTGGTCCTTCAGTTCCTTCTGGGCCTGGCAGTCCAACTCCTCCTGCAGCGCCCTTCAAGACAACAACTGATGTGTGAGTTAGATTTACAGCAGTTCTAGTGATGGAATGGCCCAAGCACATTACGTAAACAGGGTTTAAAAGTATTCTATTCTAATGCAGAGAACTTTTAAATTCATTTTGGATAGGAAGATTACACAACGTTTGAATTTAAAAATTTCATTAAAGCCATAATTCAGGTGACTGTAAGTTAGGTTTGTACCTCTTGACCTAAGTACAATCATTGGTTCTGGTGAATTGAAGTTTACAGTGTCCAATAGACACTAGAGATTATTCCAGTTTCTGTACCACTATATAAGTAACTAGAAACTTAAGAAGTGTTTCTTCTCTTCCCTGGATGGGATGCTACTACACCCCACCCCTTTATACACTGTCATACCTACCATGAGATTTAGGTTACCACATCACTTCATAGGTAAGAACAGTATTATTAATATATATAACAGCTGTCAGTGATCTTTTTATAATGTGAACCTCAAGCAAAAGAATCAATGCAATTGTCTAATTGTATACAATAATGTAATTTTGTAATGATTTTGTATGATTTTATATTCTGTCATTTCACTCACGTCATCTCCCTTTGGGCCCTCATCTCCTTTAGCACCAGGATATCCTGCAAGTCCCTGCAGAGGAAATTTGAAACAAATTATATATTAATTTAGAACAATGGATTGTGCATAGAACACCTTTAAGGGCCACAAATAAAACTGCCTCTATTCTTTTCAGGAACACATACTACTGAATTTCATACATTCAGCCCAATCTCAACCAAAGACATGATCAACTGAGCAGCATGATCTTATAACTTTGTGATTACATACGGTAGTCAATGAAGATACAAAACAAGCCATACTTAGCAAGCTTAAGCAATAAAAACAGTTTGCTTTGTGTGGCATTTACAGGGTATCCCTTCTGCGTCTTCTGCCAAGTCAATATATGTTGGAGAATAAATACCAACCTCTTCACCCTTTTCTCCTTCTGGTCCTCGCTTTCCTCTGTTTCCCTGAGAAAAAAAAGGTATTGATATATCTACATATATACATGTACACATTTACTAACATTGGTTGATACCAGTCGCAAATAGCTTATAGGCCACACTATGTAATATAACAATCAAAGAGGAATATCTGAAGGCAATCAGTAAGATCATTAGTGTCACAAACCTGAGTGTGTTTTTTCAGGTTTCAGATCAAAAGATAAATTTTCTGTTTATTATTTAAGGTAGCTGCATGTACAATCTGATTAATCAAGGATAATCTAATATGAGTTATAGCATTTTGTTTCCTCTTTCAGTTATAGAGTTCATAATATAACTGCCTTTTTTTAAAAAGATAGATCGATTTTCATTTGACATTGAAATGATTAGTCCATGCTAACAGAAATGCAGACAAGATTAATTAAACAAACAGACCAACGGACAAAGAAAGTTGGTTGGTCAACTGAGCGAACACACAGGACATGCAAAGCTTCTCTTGATCAATGCAGTCACAGAAATTTCACCAGATTTGATGAGTCCATCAAATGATACAATCATCATGGGGAGACAAACAAAAAGATTGAATAGGGAAACAAACTTATCTGTCCAATTTTTGGCATGTCAAATAAACAACAAACTTTAACGAAAATGCATTTTCAATTCAAGGTCAAGTGCAAATTGTTAACTCTGCAACTCACCTTTGGTCCAGGGAGGCCTGGGTAACCTTGTGGTCCTCTTACTCCAGGTGCACCCTGGGAAACATGTCAGTGTATTAGTCAACAAGCAACTAACAAGTTAAGAGCTGTTTTAAATGCTGATAAAAAAAAATGGGTACCAGTATGTTCTTTTGGTAATTTACCTACAAACAACCTTTTCCGCATAAGAAAACAGCAATTCAAGGTAAGGTTAACTGCACTAATAACTAAGATGGTTTGGAGGATGAGAAATTATTATCAATAAGTTATTACTCGAGTTCGAGAGCTGACTGATTTTTCTTTTAAATCAAGATCATGGATCAATGCATAGAAGATAAAGAATGATAGATCTTGGTGCATACTCTGTCTCCTTTGGGTCCAGGTGGTCCCTCAATACCAGGATATCCCTAAAAGTAAAACAAATAGAAAAGTAAACTCCAACAGAGCTGTAAACATGCTGTAAACCTCATGCTGTATAACTTCATCTTGAAAACAAATTCAATCAAGATCAAATCTCAACAAATACCATTTTTTTGTGTGCAAAACAAATTAAGATTATTTATAACAACAGACATTATTTAGTGAATTGGGTTCCTACATCTACAAGTGTAAACATAGACACGCTAAGCGTGCAGGAGTTATTTTTTCAATTGATTGGGTTGCTTGGGGTAAGACTGGGTGTTAGTCCTGCTGGGATGGTTGAGCTATTTGTGCATGGTGCATCACTAACTACATAGCCCCTTGCTACGACTAAGAGGCATTTTTTGAAAAAAAATGTTGCAGACAAAATAATTTTTACGTGCAATTTGTTACGTCAAAACTGTTTCGTTCAATAGTAAATTTTTATCATTTAGAAAAAACAAGAACTAATTTAATTGTCAAAATGTCACGAAATGGCTTATTCTGTTAGCACTAATTTTGTTGCTAGCTTTTTTACAACCGTAACGCGATACTTTTATTTGTTACAGGATACTTTTGTGTTTTTGTCAAACACTGTAAAACGATACCTTTGTTTTTTAAAAACGTATGTAACATGACACTTTTGTTTATCTCACTTTTGTAATGACACTTTTGTTTTTCTTGAAAACACCATGTCTCCATTGAGTAATTGAAAAGTAATAATTGAAGTAATAAACGAATCAAATCAAAAACTATATTTTTAGGAAAGCTTTTTAAGTGTAGTACACCTGGAGTATTTGTTTCCTGTTGTAAATGTAAATTTTCATTCAACAAACAGGAACAAGAACTAATTAATTTTATTTATCAAACTGTCACGGAATGACATGCTCTTATTCTAGCCTGTTGCCACTATCGATCGTAGTTAATTTTAAAAGCAAAACCATTTTAAAGTCAATACCCATACCGGTTAAGTAAATGTCTAAACGTGGTGTGTTTAAGGTATAAACATAAACGCTACTTGCCCGAGAGTCAGCTAATCGCCGGAGCAAGACACTAAAGAGACTAATTAATAAAATTAATTGCGGTTTTCAGTTGGCGACACGGAGTCTCAAGCAGTATTAAATTCAAGAAGTTTCCTTGTCACAAACTCTTAAAACAAGAGGCCACAACACACTCTGAAGAAGATTCCTTGCCATTTTTATGACACAGTATTAACATCAAAATGACAACATTATTCTTCAAATCTGCTTTGTGCAAATGCTTTATGCAATTTTTACTACGGTCAGCGAAACTAGCCTGTCCTAAGGGAACGCTTGAATAACAATTTGGTGTTGGGTCTTTTGCTGGCGGCGTGTGCGCTGTAAGCAGGCGAGCGTTTCAAATCCGGGGTTAATTCACAACTCACCGATTCCGCCTCCTACAAATCTAAAATCTTCGAATGAAATCGCTCGCTTACAACTGTGTCAGATTACTTCCCCTTTATAAACTGCAATTTCATTGGTTCTGATAGTACCTCAAACCTGATTGGTGTGAGATACAAACATACTCCACTGACTGACTGACTGACTGACTACACGGTCCATCGCGCCGACTAAGAGTTATTTTTTTGAAAAAATAACTCAATAAAGTTAATTAATTAGGTTATATATATTTTAATAATAGGATTTTGCCATTATTGTCAGTTTCATCAATCTGACAACCCTACTTTTAGCAGTTTCAGTACTTCCTCTTTGAAAAAGAACAGCTAACTCCATTTATTTTTCAACAAGGTGACATGATACCCATATCCTAAACCCTAACCCCATAGCAGATATCCTGCATTATTATTCGACAAGTTTGTGTGATGTGCATATAAAAACTAATGGTCTGGACAGCCTTGCTGTCCGTACATAACAGATATACTGCGATATACGTAGGCTGCCGCATAACCACAGTATTTTTAGCTGTAAAATACTTTTTGTTGACCAGTTGTTGAATAATAAAACAGTTATCCTTCTCAATCTTGCAGAATATCATCTGATCTTAGCCCACTCAGCCTACGGCCTGGTCGGCTAAGTATCAGGTGATATTCCACACAATTTGGCATGATAATTGTTGAATGTAATGTAGTTTGCCAGGATCCATCTGAAGTCTTGCAAAGCCCAGCACCACAGCTTTTCTCGCTCTACTGAAAAATATGTTTTGTTGACAATTATTTGTTGAATAACAATAAAAATAATAATCTGCTGAATCTTGCAGAATATCACTTGATTTTAGTCAACTTGGCCCACGGTCTTGTCAACTTTATTAAGCAAAATTCCACATAATTTTGTAGGATAATTGTTACGTAACATCACCCATTAACAAATAGCCGTTGCTTACCGGTACACCATCAGAACCAGGGAATCCTGGCATACCAACTTTTCCAGCCTCACCCTGAAATATCAAGTAACAGACTTATTTATGTTTCCACTCTTAAAAAATCACAATACTCAGGAAATCCATTATTTAAGTACCTGTAAATATTATTGATATGGCATGCATTAACATGAATGAGCATACCTTGGGTCCTACAGCACCTGGGGGACCTGGGATACCAGGAGGTCCCTAGAGAGATGGAATACAAATGATGACATTTTACTTAACAGAGGCATCAAGACAAGAACATGCATGAATATATAGAAATGGATGTAATACAGTCGTGGTAATTGAACTTCATGTTGTGCAATTTTGGAGTGAGATCATACTTGTGATTTCAAATTGAACATGCGTTGCATGCTCGTTTGATTTTGAAGTCACGCGTATGATTTCAGACCAAATTGCACAACACAAAGTTCGATTATCAATGTTAATCAGCTTTCCACTGCTGATAAAGGGTGGGTAAGAGGAAATGAAGCATGGAGAATTGTCTTCTCTAACCAAATTTTTCTCACAATGAAGTTTCAAGATAGCTGCTGGCTCTAAAATGGAACTAGTAAACTAACAAGCTGTTTACTGATCCTACCGAGGGTCCTCTCATTCCTTGTACACCCTGTATTCCTGGAGCTCCTGGGGGACCCTAGGAAAGAAATCTGAATCTGAATGACATGATCAAGTGACAGGTGATAAGCATACCAAATAAATTTCTGTGTGCCAATTTTATATATCTGTTATGTATGTTGCTGATGAAGTGACTAGGAATACTTACCTACTAAACAATTAACCGCTACCAGAAAAAAATAACTCATTCTAACACAACTAAGGTAGTCTGAGAGCTAATATCTAAACTCAACTAATCAGATTGCACTATTTCCAGTCCAATAATTTCTATGTAATGGACCGAGTATGGTTCAGAATGATCCCACACCGGTCCAAGTTACAGAACTCTTTTCCGAAACAGAACACCTGGAGGGGCCTCCACCGTAATCCAGTTCTTCTTAATATCCTTTCCACATTCAGCTTATATCTATAAAAACCTTTCTCAACCATGTAATAAATCTCTTATTAATCACGCTTGCTCAGGACCATACTGGGAAAATACCAGCCCTTGGTATTTTCTGTATGCACCTTATTGTGCGTGGTCCATACTGTCAAGGCCTTGGGCCAATATTCTTCCAGTATATCCCTTGTGCTTGGTTATTAAGATGTATATGTTGTGGTTCAACTTTTTCTTTGGTTAAATTTTTTTTTAAAACCAGTTTATTTTGATTTTTCATTGTTCCATATTAATTATCATAATCTGAAACAAAGTGAAATAAAAATCAAAACTGGTTGGAAAAATTTTAAACCAAAGATAATTTTAAACCACAAAATATATACTGCAGTACATATTAACACTGTCTAAAGAATGACCACCCACAGTTAACGCCTGACACACAGTGTATACATTATCACAAACATGGCAATTCCTTGAAGAAATTGGAGCCTTACCGGGGATCCTGTTGGTCCTGGTGGGCCTCTCTCACCAGTATTCCCCTGTTGATAAAAAGAGAGGGTTAAACATTGAGTGAAATAGTCACATGAAAGTATAGGTTTCTATGTTGTTGTTTTTTCATAGAAATCACAGAGTGTACCAGCCTCACCTTGGACACTTTACCAGAATTTACCATGTGTAAAATGTTCTGACATTTTGAAGTGGTACTTTTTTGAGGGTCAGGCACTTACATGTATAAGGGTCAGCATTTTCTTAAAATGCACTAAGAGCTCCTTTTTTATCCAAAAGCACTAAGCAGTATCAGCCAAAACTCAGTTTTATTAAAAATGTCAATGTGTCTACTCTTTTCCAATCAGAGTCAAGCTAATGCATCATGATGTGAACATCACTGAATGTTACTACTGCTCTAGATCTCAATTATGCAGTTCCAGAAAAAATCCATACCCCCAAGAGAATTTAAAGCAATGTATAAAGGTAAATTGGAATTTCCAGAGGGGTGGGAGGGAGTTCTTAAGGGGAAATCTCTTCCATAACGGGGGTATGGATATTTTCTGGAACAACACATTTCCACTGCATTGTTTCTCATTGGTATGGGGGTTATTGGCAGGTTGTGGTTGTTGAAATGTTTTGTTGTTCCAGAAAATGCCGATACTCATCGCAGAGGGTTTTTTTTTTTGTTTGAGCTGCTCCTCCCCTCTAGAAATTCCTGTTTAGGAATTTCCAATGATCCTTTACAGGGAGAGTATAAATAATTATTTTAAGGTCTTTTGTCTCATCTCTTATTTACTTTCAATGTCTTGCAGTGATGGGTGTCTCCCTTTGCAGGACCCCCTTATGTAGATGTTGATGTAGATGAAGATGAAGATGAAGATATTTTCTGGAACCACACATTTGCTGTTCAATTTTACTCCATGAAGTGGAGTTCGATAATAAGTAACTTACCTGTAATCCACGTGGCCCAGGAGGGCCTCTTGGTCCAGTTTCACCTTGTGGACCCTGTTATCAAAGCACAGCATATCTTGTAATAAATTTATGTTATAATGATAATGTAATCCATCAGTTGCCAGTATTTAATTCAGTGTTATGAATTCAAGAACAATGCAGCCGCTCTGATCTTTTGACCTAGGACAGCCAAACCAGCCAAACCAGCTGCCAAACTGGATAGAAACAAAAACCATATAACCAGTCTTCGCCACCCAAGTGGGAAAAAGATTATCCATGCGAACAATTTTCCCTGGTCTTCCCCACTGGACAAAATTAATGACATTCAGATCGGCTCTTTAACTTCAATTTTGAAACGTTTGACAGCGTCAGGGTGAAGTGAGATTTCAACCCACCAAGACGTTTTCTTCTCTGGCTCACTTCGACCACCGCGACGCCTTTATCACGTCAGTAGAAGAAAGAAGAAAAAAATCTCAATCTCTTGTACCAGAGTAACATCATATCGTGTGCTTATGAACATCTGATTGCCAACAAGGCAATTGTATTCATACAAATTAGGAGTTTAATCATTCAAGTAGATCCATAATCTTCACGTGGTTACCACTAGTAAAGTAATCAAATGAAAGGCATGTACTACAGACTCTGCAGGGAATCAACTTTCAAACAAGCTTCGACGAGGAGTTTGTTTAAGCTTACGTTCAGTTCACATTCCAAAGCAGTTAAAAGCATGCTTCTCATATTTACAAAGAAAGTTATATACCTGAATATCTGTATTAACGGCTGGTTATCAACTATATAGATCATCTTCCCTTCATTCTCCTCTATCATTTCGATCGAGCAAGTCGCCATTTTGATTTTTAATAAGTGGGGGACTGGGAGCAACTTGTCAAACCGACGTTGTGGACTGGCCCGACTGGCCCAAGTGATTATTTGACCAATGAGAGGTTGCAATCTAAATTCTGAACAAGCGGACACTTCAACTAGTTCAAAAGCTCAATCTCTGTGAGTTATGATTGGTAGGTTTTGATCCATTTTATTTGTCTCTTTTTTTTTTCGAGGCTCATTGATTGCCGTCCTAATTATAATTGACGGCAGCAAAAAACCACTTGTTTTTTGAGCATCAGAGTTCGCGTATTATTGAAAAGGTATTTTAGTATGGTTTAAAAAAACAGCTACAGTTAAAGTTCGCAAAAACCCAATTACGTTTGGATGGAGTTGCTTGTCCTAGCAACAAGTTGATGGGGAGGGAGCCACGATTTCAATTTATTATGTACGCATTTGGTTAGTATGAGTCGTTCCTCCTACATTTTAACAAAATAATAATAATAATAATAATAATAATAATAATAATAATAATAATAATAATAATTAACGTTTGACACTCACTCGTTCACCAGGAAGTCCACTTTGTCCAGCTATTCCAGATTCTCCCTTTTAAAATTAAAAAAAAAATTACAAAGTGTAAGGAGGATCACTGATTTGCAGTTGGTAGTGTAGGTGACTAGGCACTCTGTTGTCTTGTGGAAAATAAGGTGACTAAGAGTAGAATTGAAATGTGGGCATATACATGCCACAGTATCTGACGCGCTTTCAGTAAACCGTGGTCCGTCAATTAATACTTTCTAAGGAGCTAAAATACAAAATTTTTCCAGTCCAAAAAATATTTTTTGTGAGGGAGGATGCCTCCGGAAGGAGGAAAAGAGCAGGACAGGGAATAGGATGTAAAAACAGGAAAGGAGGACGACGAGGGGAAATGGAGGAAGAGTAAAAGTAGAAGGAAATTGGGAGTATGAGAAAGAGAATGGGCAAGAGAAGCTGTGGATGAGGAAGAGGATCAGAAAGAAGAGTGAAGAGGACAAGGAGATGGAGAGGAGGAAAAGAAGTATTAGAAAAGAGAAGGGAGGAAGGGTGAGGAGGGGAAGTAAGAGAAAAAGGAAGATTACAACGAAGAAGGTAAGATCAAGAAAGAAGATAATATGGACGAGGACAGGAAGAAGAAAGTAACGGGAAAAAGAAAGAGAGTTCAGGGAGGAAGAGAAGAGGATCGACCATAATAAAGTGCTGGAAGAGGGAAGGTGGAGAAAAAGAGGAGAACGAAGAGGAATAAGAAATGAGGAAGGACAGCAGTAGAAGACACAGAAGGTCAATGACAAGAACAAGGAGAGGAGGAGAAGGACAGGAAGGTGAAAAAGAAGAAGATCAAAGTTAAAAAGTAGTGAAAGAGGAGGTGAAGAAGGAGGAGGGTGAGAAGAAGAAATAGGACGAGAAAAAGGAAAGATAAGAGAAATAGGAGGTTGAGAAGGACAGAACCAAAGGACAAAGAGGCCTGGATGATGAGGAGGGGCAGTAGAATTTCAAGGAGTAGGGGACGGAGGAGAAGGAGTAGAAGAAAGAGAAAGACAGGAGGGAAAGGAGGAGAAAGTATGCAAAGGCAAGAGAAAGAGGAGGTGGAAGTGACAGAGGAGGAGGATGAGATAAGGGCAGGATGGGAAGGAGGAGACAAGATATAGAAGGACGGGTGAAAGGAGACGACAAAAAGAAGAAGGACAAGGACAAGTAGGAGGAGTATGATCAAGAGGACATGGAGGTCAAGATGGAGAATAAGGGGGAAGTAGATCAGAGGTAGGGGAGGCAAAGTGGGGGGGGGGGGGGGAGAAGAGAGGAAGAAGAAGAAGAGGGAGTGGACAAGTAAAATAACGAGAACAAGAATAAAGAAGAACAAGAACAAGAACAAGAACAACAAGAAGAAGAGGAGCAGTAGTAACAAAAAAGATAAAAGTCAAAAGACCTAGAGAAAGACAAGACCAATGCGTGAAGTAAAACTTACTCTTTCACCAGCTTCACCTTTATCGCCTTTCTCACCACGAGCACCAGGTAAACCCTTAACGAAAATGAGATTTTTACAGTTAAATGTATTCTTTAACAACATCAAATTCTCATTATGATATCATATAAAATAGACCGATGGTCTGAATGCAGAGACTTATCAACTTAACAAATAGATTCCATTTTGCCGTGCGTCTGTTCAGTTATAGATCACAGATGACGTCAAAATGCGGTAAGAACAAAAAAGTGGCCCACGAGCCGCTAGGCGAGTGGGTCACTGATGTTCTTACCACATTTTGACGTCTTCTGTGATCTATAACTGAACAGACGCACTAGGCAAAATGGAATCTATTTGTTTTATACAATAACAAGACTTTTGTACACTTCAGTATTAAAAGCGCCGTCACCGGTGAGCCTCTGTTGCGATTGTTTTCATTTCGAGATACTTTTCCGTAATCACGAAGCACTGTTAAACCGATTTTAAAATACGCAATACGAAGGAAAAATGAAATGTCAACAAAAGAAACTGACCTTCATTCCATTTGTACTCTGCAAGCTTTAACTTAAGGTAAGCGTTCAACGGCGTTAAACTGCCATTCATGGATTTCCCGTAGCGTCTTCAAACTGCTCGAGCATCGGACAAACACTCGCAGCATTCGATAAATATTTTTCAAGTCCGTCACTGTCTACTTTAAGCTTGTTTAGCCCAGTTAAATGTCTCGAAAGGTGTAGAGTATTTTGAGGATTGTTCCTCGATGTAGATTTATAATTAAGCTGAATTTTCTCTTGTTGCTTTCGCTGCAAGTTTTGAAAAACTTTGCCGAGAAGACTGACTTGGACTATGAACTCTGATCGCGCGCGCGAGTCCCACCACGCAGTGACGTCATCTGTACATCTGTACTCTAATAGATGACAGGCATCAGCCAATCACAACGCGCGCATTAACTCGGTTGTTGTATAAAAGAAGATATATTGATCTTGACGTGCCATCCGATCCTTATATAAAGTATCGTCCTGTAAAAAAGTCTCATAATATGCCCCACCCTCTAAGAAAAAGCCCTAATCTAACAAGCAAGAATCCAAAGCCCGTAGTTTACGTTGTTAGAAAAGGCTCTAGTGTTAGTTGCAGAACGTTTTTTTTTTTTTTCATACCGTTTTATTTTTAATGCACCAAAATTAAATTTAAACACTTCCAACACAGCATCCCGTTCAAACAGAAACCCGAAGATTTTTGGAACGCAAATTTTCACCTAAAAACAAGACCCCCGTATATAAGCCCTCCCTGAAAATGAGCCCACCTAAAAGGGATATTGAGAAAATATAAGCCCAGGGCTTATTTTTAGTTTGATAAAATTAAAATCGCACAATGTACGCTCTGTGCTGCTATCAAGAAGACGAGAAAGTTGTACTTCTAACGAACAGCATTTTGTTTGTATTTTTTTACTGCTACATTTACTTTACCCGTGGTCCTTTGTGGCCCATCATTCCGCCCATGCCTTCAAGACCTCTGTCGCCCTAAAACAGAAAAACAGACACAGGTATTGTAGTCGTTTCCTGCCATTTCTCTTCTTGTCTGTTTGCTTGTTGTTGTTGCTGTCGTCTGCACATGAAACAGGTAGCCCACATTACTTACCGTTATTCTCCGCTTTAAGGTATAAACAACGCTATGCACCTAGCTACAGCCGTACAGGCTCCTGGATAAATTCTATCCAGTGAATAGTTTTGTGATAGTGATGGAGTGGGACAGCTTTGAACTAAGTACCGCAAAACCAATGACAAAGTAATTGCTCTGGTCAATCACAAAGGGCACAACAACAAAAACTAGAAGAAAATACATCTAGCCGCCGGGAGAGAAAAGCGCGGAAAATTTGTTTTGGCGAGTCACGGTTGGTTTTGTCTTCACTTCTGAATAGAAAAGAAAGTGGCACGGGTATTGTAACCAATCAGTAAGCGTCGTAACGCAAAACCAAATGAATACGAATTAACTGCGACGCTCTAGTGAAACCCCTCAATCCGATTAATAGCGTTATTCACCATTTGAACACTACGTTAACACTACGTCACCCCCAACAATTCGCAAGTACCATTTAAAAACCTAAGTAGAGACTGCGTGAGTGCAATTTGCTTTGCATTGTCTCAGATACCTTGTCAAAATGGACTAGCCAGCAAGGAAAAAAGCTTGACCGTTAAATAATATTATTCAACAAATTCGCGCGATGCCCATTTATGGTCCAACAGTTATAAAGTCGACAAGCTAAGATGCTTTTTGATCTTACAAAAATTTATAGAATTTTCATGGCAGATTATCTCGTATGCAACAACGGCAGGTTTGATATTGGCAGCTGAGATGATCGATTTCATTTACAAAATGAAAAACGCTATAAGTTTACCTTTGCTCCCATGGGTCCGGGGGTACCGCGTGGTCCGTCAGGTCCTGGGGGACCCTAGAAAGAAAAGATGTTTGATTATAATAAGTTGAAAATGTAAAACAGACACTATTTGTACCACCCGTCAACTTCCCTATCATAGCATATTGTATATTATATCATAGTTTTTCAAACTAGCTTTTAGATTATGTCTGAGTTTTTAATATTGCATGGAAGGGCCAATATTGCTTTTTTGGAATGCAAATAAACCATTATGTAACGGTCCTTCCCACTGTAATAGACATAGGTATGCTCCTTTTCTCGTTTTCTTTTTACCGGAATGCTCGAAATATCACTCTACCATTTTGCTCTTTTGCACTATTTCTATGTTCCTCGATGAAATGAAATGACATAAAGAAATAAATATAATGGAATGGCCCTTTTCACTGGAAAGATTTTTGAGCAATTATTCTATGAGCGTGCGCGCGTTGGATATGTGTGGCTTTAACTATCTCATATCCAACAAGCGCGAGTGGAATGATTGTTTTATTACAAACATCCAAAGAATTGCGATATTTGAGCTTCCCGGCTGTTCTCGCTAACGCGCACACCTACCATGTTTGTGGCCCATGGTATATGTATACCATAGCCTATAATCCAATCAAAACTCAGAGATTGCAATATACCGTAGCTACTTTTTAATAAGATTTGCATAGTCGTCCCGTACCATTGTCTTTGTTGAAAAATTACTTTGCTCTATTTGCCGGAAAAATTCTCGCCGGTTTTTCCACACAAATGGAAACCGCTCCTTATTTTTTGTTTAAAAACACCAATAAGAACCCAGGCCGGAACTTTGCCATGCCGGTGCAATGGCGCACGTGTTAACACTGCCTGAGGCAAACACGAGAAAAAAAAATTGAAACAACTTCAAAGTTTTTCTTCACTCAAGCCACACGCGAGGGCTTACATATTTTAAAATAAGAACTCTTGACTTCCCCCTTGTTTTCAAAGAAATGATGGTGGACCAGGTTTTCAGTTCGTCTGCTTTGCCCTCCAGGATATAAAGAGGACAAAGCAAAGCAACTGAAAACCGCGCCTCCATGGCGGCAAACAGACCCAGAAACTGATAAATACAAACCACTGAAAACTTGTTGATATTCTTATTTTTTAATGCAACCGTTCTCCCCATACAAATCCTTATATTTCGTATTAACATACAACAAATATTCATCTATCGAGCTCGGGACACCGGCGGTTCTAATCAAGAGCAAAACGACTACACAACCAATCAAAGAGTGCATTCGGATCAGAGCAGGTGGCAGTTTGCAATGTGTCAAATTTATAGAAAAAAATGCCATTGTTACTAATTCCGCTCTTGCGAAATATCCCAGACTATTGTACGTTAATACTTGATACTTCTAACTCTCAAATACGTCAGCAGAACAAAGATTTTTCCATAGTAGAAGTTGGTTAGCTTAGAGGGCGCCGATTCACATGTCACAGGATTTCACGGTGTGTCTTCGTTCATTCCGGGCATTGTTTTTATTACTAAAGCTCAATCAGAACAAGCCCAACTAAATCCGAAAATAAACTTTACATTTGACAAAACTTCAACGGTAAAAAATCAAATCGCTTGATTAAGGTGTTTGTCAGGATTTCCTCCCTTCTTTTTTCTGAAAACAATTCTGATTTGTGTGTTTTCTCCTAATTCCCACGGTATCAAAAAGCCATAATTATATAAAATAATGGCACACGAACTGTTTTGCACGATTCTATCACTGAAGTAAAACAGTTCCCTTATAATTAATTTGGGAATAGCTGTGATAATTAAGTTCTTACCTTCTGGTAATTTCTGTTAACCATAAATTAACGAAGCGCTGATGGGAAAGCTTTTCACAAACTCACTCGAGTGTTTTACATGTTAGCGTATTGCATGATTCTCGGCTTCAAAATTCACCAAAAAAATATAGTTCGTTAGTGTTCTTTCCCGTACATTTACAAAGCAACGCTCATGCCATGTTTTTATTTTGTCGTTTACTGATGTCATTTGCCTTTGAGAAAGGTGTTTTTCTTTTCTCAAAGCTTTTCTCTTTTAAAAATAATAGCCTTCCGCTTAATCCATTTTTTCTTTTGCATCACAAGAAAAACAAAATATTCACAAAAAACTGCTGAAAATGTGCAAAAAACGAGTTTGCTTCTCAGTTGCAGTGACGCCTTTGCTGGAAGAAGTAGCTATAGACCACCAGAGACGACAGTCACGGCCAGACCTCTCGCAGTGAGAACTTGAACGCTGTTTATCTATCTTTGTGTTGAACGAAGTGGTCTCGGCATCAAGATGAACTCTAGCAAAACAGATCTAGCTGCGAATGCTTCAAGCCAGTTACTGTACGAGTTTTTTTGCCCAGTTAGACCAAAAAATATGTGGGATTTAAGCGAAAGAATCATGTTCAAGACTACCGCCGCGATCACGCTCGTCATGTGCCCCATTACCATTCTTCTAAACATCTTTGTGATCTTAGCAGTAAGGCGAGATAGAATGTTAAAAAACAGCTCGAACATTCTGTTGGAAAGCTTGGCTGTGGCGGATGTTCTAATAGGCGCTGTCTCCATGCCACTGACTATCAGTATAAATGTGTTAGCTCTTCGAAAGCAGTTTTTTAGCCCGGATGTTTTTTGTAGAATAGCGTTCGTAAAAGAAATGATCCTGGGCATCGGTAGTACTTCGTCCCTTTATCATCTAGTTGTCATTGCCTGGGAGAGACACGTGGCCATAACAAAGTGGAGAGAGTATAAAGTGATTGTTACCAAAGGCCGTGTCAAGAAGAACGCAATAATTGTGTGGCTAGTAGCTGTGCTCAAATCTATTCCACTGCGCATAATGAGACTCGTTGGTGTTCAGTCCAAATACATGGTGGTCGTCAACATAGTTTACTTTCTCCCTGGGATTATGTGCATAATACTAATCATTCATTTCTACATAGTGGTTTACTTCGGTGTGCGCAAACGGAACATTAACACAATCAGCGAAGTTCGTTCGTTAATCAAAGCCAAACTCGCCTCAAAAGTCGCCAAAACGACTGCAATACTGACAGGTGCTGTGGTAATTTCGTTCCTTCCAACTATGGCGCTCCTGTTCTTCGGAAATGCTTTTTCCGTACTTCGTAGAAGTTCGTATTTCCGTTGGTCCACGATGATGATTCACCTCAACTCTGTTATCAACCCTGTGCTTTATTGCTACAGGGACCGCCGCTACAGAGACGCATGTTAGAGATGCTAAACATAAAGAAGCCAGCAAATAAAGAACAGAAAAACATAAGAGGAATTGGCCTTGCCGAGTCGTTGGAAGGTCTCCAAACTAACAACCGCAAAACAAGATCACAAAGCTGCGTCACGGGAACAAACCTTAGAGACACTGATCAGTGGAGGACTCGTGAGCAAGTGAAACGAGAAAGACGTATGTCAGCTCCATCGCGTGAAACAAGCAAAGTGTTCTGCGTTGATATACATCAACCTAAGATCATCACAACAACACCAGGAATTCAAGATAAACTTGGTATGACAAGAAATGGAAGGCGGAGTCATTTTGAAGACACCAGTGATGAGCCTAAAGCCCTCAAATTCCAGGCATCACTTCAACCTCAATCATCAAGTCTTCGACCTAAAAATCACCGACACCGTTACCGTCAAATGGTGGATGAACATGCGTTATCTGAAATGATCAGCAACAAGCACAAATCTTGGCAGGAAGCCGCGACAAGAAGACCAAAGACAGCACCATCAACGACAAGAAACAAGAAAATGCCAGAACGTGAAGTGATTGGTTTAAGAAGAAAACCAGCAATCAAAATTAAAAGTGGAGTGGCAAGAAATGGAAGGCGAAGTCATATTAAAGACACCAACGATCAACTTCAAGCCACAAGATTGCCGACATCACTTCAGCTTCAATCGTTAAGCCCTCAACCTAAAGGACCTAAAGGTACCCGGTACAATTACCGTGAAATGGTGAAATCAAACTCGTTGGATGAACGATCGTTAGCCTGGAAGATCGGTTGCCAGCGCAAATGTCAGCAGGTAACGATACGAAGACCAAAGTCAGCTTCATCAACGACAAGGAACAAGAAAATGCCAGAAAGTGAAGTGACTGCTTTTACAAGAAAACCAGGAATCAAAGTTAAAAGAGGTGTGACGAAAAATGGAATGCGAAGTCATCTTAAAGACAGCAACGGTCAACTTCAACCCTCAAGATTCGTGGCGTCACTTTAGCCTCAATCTTCAAGCTCTCAACCCAAAGGACCTAAATACCCCCAGCACCGTTATCGAGAAATGATGAGATCAAAGTCCTTGGATGAAAGAGCGTTAGACGGGAAGATCGGCAGCCAGCAGAAATCTCGGCAAAAAGTGATGCGAGGACCAAAGATAGTGCCGTCTAAATTTAAAAGAGGTGTGAAACAAAAAAGAGACCAAAGTCATATTAAAGAAAGCCAAAGTCACCTCGAAGACACCAGCGATCAACTTCAAGCTCCAAGTTTCCAGGCATTACTTCATGCTCAATTCTTAAGCCTTCAACCTAAACGTTCCCGGCACCATATATAACCGTGAAATGATAAGATGCAAGTCCTTAGAAGAACGAACGTTATTTGAGATGATCAGCAGCCAGCACAAATCTTGGCAGGGAGCCATAAGAAGACCAAAGACAGCGCCATCAACGTCCAGAAACGAGAAAATGCCAGATCGTGAACTGACTGATTTTAAAAGAAAACCAGTAATCAAAGTTAAAAGCAGAGTGACAAGAAATGGAAGGCGAAGTCATCTTGAAGACACCAACGATCAATTGCAAGCCGCAAGATTCCTGGCATCACTTCAGCCACAATCCTCGAGCCCTCGACCTAAACGACTTAAAGGTTTCCAGCACCATTACCATTGAATGATGAGATTAAAGTCCCTGGATGAACGAGCGCGAATTGGGAAGATCGGCAGCCAGCAGAAATCTCGACTTGAGGCGATCAGAGAATCAAAGAGAGTACGATCCAAATTTAAAAAACGGTGTGACACGTTAAGGAAACCGAAGCGATGTCGAAGCAAGCCGAAGTCACCTTGAAAATACCAGTCATCAGCCTCAAAGCCCTAAGTTTAGAGGCATTACTTCATCCTCAGTTCTTAAGCCTTCAACCTAAACATTCTCGGCACCATAAACGTGAAATGATAAGATCTAGGTCCTTGGATGAACGTGCGTACGTTATTGAGATGATCAGCAGCAAGCACAAATGTCAGCAGGAAGCGATGCGGGGAACGAAGTCATCGCTTCGAACGTCATTAAGAAAAAAGAAAATGCCAGAACGTGAACTGACAGGTTTTACAACAAAGTTGTAAGGATTGCCAGGCCAGGCTAGAAGTGAACATTCTGAAAGGTCACTTTAATAAATCTATCTTTACAATGTATTTAACTGAGATCATTTAGTCAGAGAGGTTTTCCATTGACTTCGCCGGAAAATAATATTGTGATTTAAAATGAGCATGTTTTTGTTTTCTTGTTATATTTCAGTGTTGAAATAAAACGCTTACTTGATTTCTTTCTGCGCTTTGACCGATAAATATCTGCAAATGTGTTGGCTTGACTCATTTGAAAGGAAGATGTTTTTTGCGCGTAACAAAAATAAGCCAATACGTCTTGTAACTCCCTTCTGCAATATATATAAACAAAAGCGCGACTCACAATCCATTTTGCTTTGACGAAGGGCTTTGCGCTAACTCTCGATACGTCACCGTTCGAAATTTATCAACTTTATGCTCGTTGATTGTCACATAAGTGTTTCAGTACGTAACAATGAGATTTTTTCCTTTTGAAGAAACATTTGGTGCAACATGCAACTTCGTTTGGTTTAAAGACTTCGTGAGGATGAATAAATTTATGTCACATTAATGAGATTAATTCATATAGAGGCAATAGGCCATTTTCGAGTTACCTTTTGCCTCTGTGTCAAAACGAGTCTACGTGCGAAACCATTCATATGAAAATGTGTATCACCAGCATGTCCTTTTTCATACAAATCAAACTCATTTTCATTTGAATGGTTTCGCACGAGGACTCGTTTTGAAAATGAGGCAAAGGTCTACAAGAGTGTAGACCATGGTAAAATGTGGTCGATTTTTTATAAATAACATGTACAATTAACCGGCGGACTAGATGGAAAATCAGTGCGAAAGACAGCTTGTAAGATAAGATTGCATTTTTTTCCACTTGAAGCCCGAGAATGTATCGAAATCTTTTCCCTGAATGTTCCACCTGACTTTTCAAAACTCTCTGGATTATGCATTTTGGAAAAATCGCGACAATTTAAGATGGTTTTTCAATTTGCTACACTTGACACAAATGAAGAGAAACATTCTAAAAAGCGTGAATGTGATCATTCATAAACACTTTTTGAATGGTCACTTACCGGTTTTCCTGGTCTTCCCGCTGGACCTCGGTTACCTTGGTTACCAGGCGGGCCCTGTCAGACAAGAATAAAACAGGAGGTCAAACAGTTTCTTTTACATCAAACACTGCAAAGTAAGCTAGATTATAAAGAAATAACCCGGAGCTGCTCAAGTAGCCTTTGAACGCAAAAGTTTTTTCGCCCGGTTTTCCGCGATACAACGGGCGAAAAAACGTCTGCGTTGTCCAAGTTGTTATCGACTGGTCTTAGAAAGACAAGTAGAAGGTGTCTTTATTACACTGTTACGAAATAAAATCGTTTTTCATGGAAAATGTCTAAACGTACTTATTCTAGATGAAGTTCTTCAATGAACATAGAGTTTATTATGTTTGTCCCATCAATTTGCCTCCCTGGACAGGCTCCAAGATTCTACCAATATCCATCTTTTGAATGATTTACCAACTTGAAATTAATCTCGCATAAAAAATAGAAGTCTTAGCTCCGATGGCGTATTGCATTGTAATTGAATCAAGTAATATCAGCAAGATTTCGGCAACTTGGTCATGAATAACATGCGACACGACCTGACTAAAATGTTGCCTGCATCTAATGCAAGCGTTTTTAGTGTGCGAGAGCTTGAATTCAAAAACGCAAGTCCCCCGTCAATCGCTTTTCAGCCCGACCCCCACTCCCTTGTCCGTTTTTCCACTCGCCTCAACCCTCAATACTCGATGAAATATTCAGCGGTCGCTCGTCCAAAAGACGCCTGCACTGTAGGATAACTAAAATGTAACGTATGAATCAGTATTACCGGCGCTCCAGGGTCCCCTTGGGATCCTTTCTCACCCGGACCTCCAGGTATACCCTGCAAATAGAGCATATAATGTAATGAAGATATATCACAATCGCAAGTGCAGTTCGTTTTTCAACGTATACATCCCGTTCACCCACCTCCTCCCCCAACCCCGCTAACTCTAAAAATAGACGCTGCAATTTAAATAAAATTTGCTGTTACAGAATCGCGCCTTCACTCCTTGGATGTCAGCAGGCAGATTAGTATACGCATATCTTAACTCACCGGTGATCCGCGCTGTCCTCTGGCTCCGCGGGCGCCTGGCTCTCCGGGCTAAAGATAAGAAACAAAACAGCGCATATAAATCTCTAATGTAGCGAACATAGTCGGAGTTTAAACCGCGTCCTCTGGCCGCTTCCTCTCGGGGGAGGGCTGAGCCACAAGAAGAGCGGCTGAAATTTAAGCTAACAAAATAATTCTAAACATTGTAGTACGTGGAAGATCAGCAACTTGTAAAAGCAGTTGAGAAAGAAAGCCTGAAATTAAAAAAAAAGTCAGGCTTGGACGAGATTCGAGTCCATGACACCTGCGATACCCATGCAGCTAAGACTCTACCATTTTTATTTTTTAATTCTTTCGCCGGTCAAGTTGGTTCAATATATAGGCTTTCTATAAAATACGACTCCATATCAACTCGAGGAAGGAACAGACTGCACTCGTGCTATAATGGCTCACGCACATCGCCAAAGCCTATTCCGGTTTCAGTAGCATAAAGCGACCTCTAGCCTCTTGCTTCACTGTCCGGGAGGCAAGTCCTGTACAGGCTTCCCAATTGCAGCACTTTGTCAGATTTTCCTAACAATTCGCTGGTACTCCTTTATACTGGAGGCGGACGTCAATTAAGTGAAAAAGGTCCGTTAAAAGGGTCGCGGATCGTGCTTTTGACGCGCTCCTCGCTCTACATTCCAGAGCCATATGAAATTGCTATTTTGTGTCATTTGAAGTAGTCTTGAAATTAAAATACTCCGCCAGGTTAGTTTCTGAAAATGGAAAGCGTTCCATATATTTCAGCACCACTGAGTGTCAGACTGGTCTATTCGAATACTTACCACCGAAGGAGGTTCAACGACAAGACCGCCTGCTACGGGGCCTCCTGGACCCTTATTATCAGATCCCTGCAGCCTACGCCATCTCTGAAATGTTGAAAATGTATAAGTGTAAAGAGAATCATTCAGTCAGGGCAATTACGTATGACCTCAAAAAATTGCTTCTCATGATACTTCGTTTTTATTTTCACCATCAGTTTGGGATAAAAGAGGGAGAAGATCTGGGTACGAGTTCACACTTGCGGAATACGTCGACCTCATTCGCTGGGCCTTCTGGGCGTTACTTCTCAAGATGGCCACTGAACGCACAGCAAGGCACAAAAAATTGCTCACTATATATTCACCAACGTATCGAGAGGTAGACCTGCATAACTTAAGTGACCCCAAACTGTTCTCTTCCTCGTAAAAACTGAACGTCGTTCAAAGGAACAGAGTAAGAAGTAACAAAAGTCTTTTAAAGATTTTACTACTTACGACATAGATTCCATCTCCGGGCGGCCCGGGTGGACCGGGAGGTCCTGCTGAGCCGGGGGAACCAGGGGGACCCTAAAGAGAAAACTATATATTTCACTGTTTCATAACAGTTTATTAAATTCTCCCAACTAGCAAAAACAAAGTTTAAAAGGCGAATTGTACATTTTGATCGCCACTTTGTCTGTGAGGTGATGAAAACATATGCGTTATTGACCAAGCGGGAGGTCAAGATGGCGGGATATTGGTCGAGTTCTTTCTTTCCGTGTTCATGGACCGACACGTAGTCAATAAAAGATTTATTATATGGCAACAACGGCGGCAACAACAACAAATTTAACGGGAAATCCCGAGTGGGCAAGACAGGCCCACCTTGCTTGTTCGGGTAGCCAATCACAATGCAGGGTTTACCTCATCTTCGATAAACGGTGAACGGAAAAATTGTTCGAGAAATGTTATAGAATGATATTGTAAAAACAAAATATCAGTAAGCGTCATAACATGTGTGTCATAACAGACGTTTCGGGTGTATAACCCTTCTTCAGAGTCCACTGAATAAGAGTGATACACCCGAAAAGTCTGTTTTTACAACCATTTACCTCATCTTTCCCCCCTCGCTGGGCCAGCTATATAATGAACGACCATAACAACTAAGTTTCAGAAGCACGTGCACCATACCTGGGATCCTCTTTCGCCCCTTGGTCCATTGTATCCTTTTAAGCCCTGTGGGCCTGGAGGCCCCTGGTTTAGAAAAAAAGAAAGAGATAAATTGCACGTCTGATTATAACAAAAAAGCTGTCTAGCAATCTGAGTGCGCGCCTTGCTTGCCTTGATTATTTTATTTGATTGCAACGTCAGGTGAAATAATGCATTTGAACAATAATTTTCAACTGATATTTTTATTCTGGCCAACCAGGGGTGTAGAAGTGTTTTTTAAAACCTGTTTCAAACTTCGCGAGTACCGTGGGGGAGGAGGGTCAAGAATAGGCTTATGATTTTCTTTTTTCATGCTTCGTTGCAGCTCCGATGACAGATAAAAAAAAAAACAGATCAAAGTCAGATAAAGCACTTTACATGGAAATCCGAAGTCTAGCAGCCTGCTCTTCTTGGCGGAAACCAGTCTCTGTCAATGGACATATCCCTGCATGCATGCAACAAAACAAGAGCCGAGAGTCGTTCTCTTTTCATTGTTGCACGCAGATAGGCCTTGTGCTCTCAGTGCGCATCGCGCTGAAAGAGCGTTCGGAGAGGCATTGTTAGGAGGATCCTAAGGATTGCATTCGCGTTTGGATGAAACCAGCGTCGCGGGGCTTTCTCCGGATAAACGTAACCTTTTTGCGTTCCATTACTTTTAATTAGCTGCACAATTGAATGATTTCTGTAACTTACTTTCTTTCTTCGTTTTCTTAGGAGAAAACCGATTCTATGGGGAAAGTGTTGAGATAATAAATATGTCGAAAACGTCTGTAAGCCCGTGATTACTGGCTAAAGGCAGCTACACGCCTGCCAGTTGTACTAAACACAGATAATCCAGTGAACCAATCAAACCTCGAAGCAAATACATGTAGCCGGCACGAAGCGCGGGAAGACGTGGGCGAGCAAGTGACGATTTGTTTTAAGTTTTGCGCCTGGTTGGCTGAGAAAGTAGCAAAACCAAAGTGAAAAACGCTCTAATCTATCAATTTACTAAATAATAAAATGAAACGCAAAGGTTGCTTAACATACCGCAATGCCTGGTGGGCCAGGAATTCCTCTCACCCCCTTGATCTGAAAGTAAAATCCAAGATGATTATTCTCCGCTTGTTGAAAGCGTTGTTACACTGGCAAATGTTTCAAGTAACCTGTCACGTAATTTTATTGCGATAAAAATCGCGAAACGCTGCCTTACGTAACATACCATTTTAATAAATACATATATAAAAGTTCTTACAAATACGTTTTCACTGCAGGAAACGCCGTACAAAGAAGAACTATTCAAATCCCAAATGTACTTTTTGGATTTTTCTGTCGGGCTAGTGGATTTGCCCGTGTTGGGCTAGTAGAATGTTTCTGTTGGACTAGTGGATTTTCCTTTTGGGCTAGTGGATTTTCCTGTCGGGCTGGCGGATTTTTCTGTCGGGCTAGTGAATTTTCTTGTTGAGCTAGGGGATTTTCCTGTTGGGCTAGGGGATTTTCCTGTTGGGCTAGTGGATTTTCCTGTTGGGCTAGGGGATTTTCCTGTCGGGCTGGCGCATTTTTCTGTCGGGCTAGCTAGTGAATTTTCTTGTTGAGCTAGGGGATTTTCCTGTCTGACTAGTGGATTTTATCCTTCACTTGCCCGATGGGCAAGCAACAGTTTTGGACTTCAAAGATGACATCTTAAGTAAGGCTACAGAGAGAGGTGTTTGAGCTAGCACACAATGGTTCCAACTCGCCCAAAAAAGCAAGCTGGAAAATCTATTTTCTTTGCACCCTGGTAAAGATTTTGACATTTCAGCAAACTAGTTTGTAGCGGTACACAGTGTTAACATATCAAAACCCTTTCAGTCAGTGGGTGCCAAGCTACACGAAATTGCCAATGCCAGTGTAAAAAGGTTTGTCCAATTCACCGGACAGGTTAGACTCGATTTCCGCCGCTCTCTCGAGTCTGGTCTTTGTTCCTCACCGGGGAGGAGCGCGGAGTCATTCCCCGAACAGTGGCTGGTAATCGAGCCTACTTACAGGTGTGCGACCATTCGCTCAAGATATTTTGGTACTTGTTTGAAAAGTCGACTGCTTGTAGTACATGGAGTTTTCATTCAGAATTCTTTACAGTCTTCACGGCTTATCAATGCCTCTTTGGCGTTTCTTCACCTCTGGGAACTGTTACTTTGAGCCAGGTACCATCGATTTGGGCCCAGTTGTTCAAATGGTGGATAACACTGTCCACTGGATAAATCGCTATCCAGTGGATAAGTGTTGACAAAACAAACCACGCTATCCACTGGATAGTGATTTATCCGGTGGATAGCGTTATATTAGGGTTAGAGTTAGGGTTAGGGTTGGAGTTAAACTTTTGAAATACCGAACGAAAATTCCACTGGTAGCGTCCCGCAAGCGTACTTACATATCTGACATTGTTGATGATCTGTACGCTACTGTCACGCTGTTGAGCGGCACCGCTTAAGAAAGGCGCATAAGGCAACGGAGTGTCACAATCCGGCGTAAAATCTGTACAGTAGGAAAGAACTTTAAACACGTCCGGAACTATTAGCAGCTGCTGTAAAGAGCCCTGAAAAAAGAACAACAAGCGAGGTTACAACTACGTCAAGTAAGTGAGTAAAATCTAAGAACGTCCACAGGGTAAAACCCTTTCGATTGCGTGGTTGCATTCTTCAAAGATACTCGGTCAGACAGATATATATCCGCGACGCTAGAGCTCTCTCAGGAGAATACGCGCAGAAACAGCTCTGGTGTCAAAAAACAGCCAGCTTCTTCCTCATAGGGGCAAAGGCGCAAATAAATTAACTTATGTAGCTAACAGATACCTAGGTGCAGGAGATTCTCATACCTTGAACTGTTCTTCCAATCTCACAACGCTGTCTGGACCGAAATTTGGATTAAAGCCCTTGGGCTTCCTCGCACGCCCTTTAGGCGTAGCACAGTCTAAGGACAGCGCGACGTGTTTTTTTCTGACTAGAAATGCCACTCTGTGCCACTCTCCATCAGTTAACCTTTCCCTGACTCCTGCCCTAACCGGGGCCTTTCCTCGTCGCCTGTATTCAATTTCCACAGGATTCAAACTAAACGATAGACTTTGCTCTCCGTCGATTATAGTAAACAAGTCCGCTCTGTTGTCAGTTGCTACTTTTACTGTGGCGAATAAAACAAATTCGTCGGGGATACCATTGGGAAAGAGCGATTCCACCGTGGTGTTAATTGTCGCATCGGTGGATGACAGGTCGTACGCAACATCCCCAGCCCGCTGACCGTCGGAGAAAGGCAGCGGTCTACTTTCACAAAGTCCGGTCGTCTCGATGTCAAGCTCATTCAAGCTCCATTGAAACTCCTGCACAAAATCCACGACGTCAGCGGCATCTGAGAGTTCAACCACACAAATGTGATTAATTAGGTTTTTCACCTCACCTTCACCTGTCCCCTGGCGCCACGTTGGCGCATAGGGCCTCAATAAGGTTTTTGCAAACCATTATACATGGGTTGTTGACAAAGCGTGTACTCAAGATGGCGAGATATTGGCCAAGTTCTTTTGAGAACTTAACTATTCTTGAAGTCACCCTTTAGTCTAACTGTAGGTTTACGGAGCACGGAAAAACTAAACTGTGAGAAGCCAATAAATGTTTGTATGTATTTAGGGGGCTTAAGAAGGAAGGGTATAACCAGAACGAGATTGATTCCCCCGTTAGAGCAATCGTCCTCTCCAAGGTTTTGTATGGGCTTCATATACACCTAATTGAAGAAACGTTGATCCTGTGAAAATCATAAACCACGAACGATAAGACCGAAAGGGATTCTAGGTAGGCAGCATTGGTTAGCTTAGTAATATTCCTTTTATTGATAATCAAGATATTTTCTTTCTTTAGGAGCCTTAAAAGCATGATTTATGCAACCTGTCTTATTGTTATGTTTAGTTTGTCACAGAGGACGATTAATTGTCCGATTTCCCAGTAAATATTTGGGTCGCATCTTTCATGGTTTTTGGTTTCCAGGATGAACGTTTCTTCAATCAGGTGTATACGGAGCAAGTGAAGCCGAATCTAACACTGTACAAGCCTTTTTAAAAAAGATGCTTTAACAGACGCTACACTTCCACCTTGTATGATGTTCAACTGCGTGCAGTCTTTTTCGTTTCCTAGCGTGCAACAAGAAAACACGAATGTGATTTATCGAGATCGAGGCAGCGAGCGACGAAGCCGCGACCTGCGAGAAGCGCGGGCGTGGAGAGAAGGAAAAGGAAAGTATAGGCCACTTCCGAGTCGCCTTTTGCCTCATTTTCAAAACGAGTCTTCGTGCGAACCCATTCAAATGAAAATGATTTTGATTTGCATGAAAATGGACGTGAAGGTGCAACACATTTTCATATGAACGGTTTCGCACGTAGACTCGTTTTGAAACAGAGGCAAAGGGTAACTCGGAAATGGCCTATTAAGAAGCAGTCATCGATACGTATTTTTATCAAATGAATAAAGACATTAATTATTACATTATCATTTATGTTTTTCTTGACCCGGACACTTGTTCTCAACCCGAATATACAAATTCAGTCACGACACACCAACACGCGGCGTCTCCGCGCTTGAAATTGGACCTTTTTCTTAAAAAAAAATCAATTTTTTTCAGGGTTGTCATCACAGTCGTTATTTGGGCAGTCACGCAACGTAAGAGAAGCGTTGCGTGATTAAGGCATGGAAAGGACACAGCCCAGCCCTGACGAGAAGTTTCTATTTTTCATCCATTAGATTGGAAGGGATATGAGCTACCTGCTACCTTCATAGGATTTAAGTACACTGTTACAAAGTATCTTTATTAATTTAAAACATCACAGATTTTTCATGACGTTGTACGTGACGGAAATAGAGGTACCCCGCGCGCGGTGGAAGTAGAGTAGGGTAACACATTCTACAGTTTACAAACTATCTCAGAAAAATACAGAAAATGTGTTCTAAATTTCGATGAAAGTTTCCAGAAAATAGAAGTAGCTAGAGAGGCGTATCTGCGCGCTTCTGAATCGAATGAAAGCATCGTATGATCAAGGCGCAGATATTCAAGCGGTATGTCCTACATACAATACAAAACCGGCCATGATACATATTTCTTCGCCATTTTCTTTACTTTACAATGCGTAAAATCGCGGGGCATAAAAAAATGTCATTAAAAATGTTTGTAAACACTCATCATAATAAATGATATGTTTAGTTCTATAACCAAATCAAAACAAATAATCATTAGCTAAGTAATGATTCTCTTGTTTACCAATTTCATTAACGAGATTTTAAACATCTCAGAACCATACTGTATACATAATTTAAACGAGGAAAGCAGTTAGAAAAAATAAAGACAGGGGCCTCATATGAAGAGTGCAAGATAAAGAAAAATGTGTGGCATGGCACTGGATTTAACAAGTATCGTCTGACAGTTCGTCGGGGTATCTCAACTATAACAATGATTGACTGTCTCACCAACGAGATCGAGTTTCGTTTCTTGGGCAAAGCGAATCCACGAGCGATGATATATACAACTCAATATTTAATCAGAGCATTTATAAGATTATAGCTTTGAAGGGAAAAGCAACTTTAATTTTTTTTTGACAAATACACTGCTGATCGTTCAAATTTCATTCTCAATGAAGGTTCCTTTAGACAATACACCATTGTTTTAACCAAACAGTGACAGTATAGTAATCATTTCTAACATCCATCGATAAAAGCAGTTTTTGTTCGCAACATACCACATCAGTAGTACGGTTTTGAGCTTAAGAAATAAAACATATCTATCTTATCCATTCGCATTCAAACGCGCACCATGAATGTTTTGGACGTGAGTTTGTTTGTCAATGTGTTAGAGTACTAATGCTTTCAAAATCAATAAACCATTTGATAATGATGTGCAGTGCCTAAAACGTTCACGAGCTCTCAGGACGGTTTACCCAACTGCATGGGTGTCGTAGGACAAATTTCTAGTCTGACATATTCGATTACAGGAGAGTAAAGGCTAACTACGATGGTTTTTGATTCTGTCACCTTGGACGGGTGGAGGAAGAACTGTTTTCACACTCACGCGATCTTTTAACAACTCACAAAGAAAAGTCGAACATTCGTGTGGATATTTTGCACCGATTACTACACTTATTGAAGAAAACGCTGGTGAAGCAAGTTTGTTTCATTTCGCGAGCAAATAAAATCAGGAAAGTGCGAGATCCACGTAAAAGACACACAGTCCTGCGTTGTTGCGAGGAACATATATGAATTCTCAGTCGGGCAGATCATAGCGATTGCAATACTCGCACGCGGACTGCATGCCACGCAAACAATATTTGATTTCAGGCGTCTGCGTCAATATACTGCATCATTCTTACCTCCAGCTCCTGTATAGAGGTCATTAAAGCAGTTTACAAAACAGCAAAGAATATTCTAATTGACATACTTGTAGGAACGGCAACGTCCCGGGACGAAACTCCATGCATCAGAAGCACGCATAATAGAATAGCCGTGCTAAGGCCCTGCAGACTAGAAGAGAAATTACACAGTTGAATGATGTATACATGCAGTAGAGTGATTTTCTTGATCAAAACTCCAGTAGACTTAACTAACCAGGGAAACATGGCTGGCGTCTGTTTCGGCCCAGCTACGAGACCGCAAATGCTGCAATTTTATCCGCGGTGGAAGGTGAGTTCAACAGAGAGCAGTTCAGTAGTCATGTACGGTGTATTGTTGGGTGAAAGTCTATCCGCTGATTGGTCCAATGTTACGCGGGTAATTTTACACATTTCAGTTTTCTCGCGCGCGCGATGCGATCAAGTATTTTGAAAAAAGCCAGAAGAGAAAAAGAACGATAAAACACGATCACTGATCAATTCGTGGAAGAATAGTTTTATTCCTTGGAGAGAGTAGTTCAATTTTGTTTTCGTTGTCTCTCATCGTGGCCGGTTACGCGCTTCTTTATCTTTTATCTCGAAAACAACTTACCGTAAATGATCTAATAAACGCCCACTCTCAAATAAACGCCTCATATCTAATAAGACCCCCCCCCCCCCCCTTGAGATACAAAGTTTGTATTAGACGCTCCCCTCTGTTCCCGTGTCTAATAGACGCCCCTCCCAACAATCGCCTCAACCATCGGAGAGGCCAATAATGCCAACATGATTGGCCCCGATGACGATGAAGACATCGATATCAAACTATGAACGACATCTCGGTGCAGATTGGATTAGTCTCCTACTCACAAACTCTGGTTTCTATCTTACTCCGCGAGCAAACAACGCGTCCTATTTGTTTTATTGACGTTAAAGTGAAATAAACGCCTCTCTCTAATAAACGCCTCATATCTATTTAACGCCCCTCCTAGGACTCCTTAAATTTATAGACGCCCCGGGCGTTTATTAGATCATTTACGGTATTCGATAAATAAATGTTTTGGGAGCCGCCATCATTTAATTTCAGCTGGAATAGACTTCGTACACACTAGGCGGAGGCCCGGAGTAAAATGGTGGGGATGCGGATTGAAAAAGTACATTTTCGGCCTCGCAGACGTCGACTGCCAGCATTTACTCTTTTCCCTATAGGTGATGGCAAAACATAGAGGAAAAATGCAGACGCACGAAAACCAGGCAAGCGTCTGGCCCGGCATTTTCTTCGCTACTCGCTCGACTTCTGTGGGCCTTACTTATTGCGCTAAGTCAGTAAGATCCTGCTCGCCATCTCCGGAGTCCCAGTCCATTCTCTTGACCTGCCACTGTTTCCCGACGTTACAACCAGCAGCCCGGTAGAAACAGCAGGCGTTTTCATTACTAGAATGTAAACCAAAATAGTCGTTTCTACGGGCTCTTACAAATGAACTTGGTAGTATAAATTGCAGTAATTTTGCCTCGTTTTAATAAACGAGGCGATAATCACCTCTTCCAGAATTTGCTAAGAAATCTTCGTCTGTGGCGACTTTTTGGGCGAAAAAAGAAATCACTTTGGTTACAAGTCGAGGGCTCCCGAAGGGTGCCCGAGGGTTCCCGACGGGCCTCCGACGGAAGGGCTGCTGGAATAGTTTTGGCGCCAAAACATCACAAAGCTTTCCGCGCCGTGCCTGACAAATGACAACTTGACAGTCCTTAATCAAAATGGCAGGAAAGAAGAATCGTAAACGACGCACTGGCTCGAAAAAGAAAGTTACCAAAGAGAATATTAACGAAGGAATTGTTGTATGTGAAGAAAAGAAACCCAAATTAGATGACGATTTGGAAGGGCAGGCTGAACAGTCAGAGAAGCACGCACAAGAACCGAATTTCGAAACAGCAATTGCCGATACAAACAGCGACGTTTCTGAAGTCAAAGATTTGCAGACAGAAGAGAACAAATACGTTCCACCGTTTACTCGCAAAGCGAACAGGAAATTGCACAGAGACAGATGTCCTGTTTCTCCCGATGTGAAAACAACGCGACCAAAACGGCCATGGAATGGGAGCAAACAGAATTCGAAAGAAGCTCAACAAAGCCCAGGTGCTCAACAAACCAATGATGTCACAAGTACGAAGGACTCGCCAAAGGTGCATTTACAATGTTTTACATACGCACAAGTACAGTTTAGGCGTCCAGTGAAAAGATATAATCGTCCAGCTCTTAAAGGTGGCTCGAAGGGGTTTAGATATTCCCGTCCTTGGTATTCATTGCAGCTACACCACGAACGCTGAGGTAAACTTTTAGTACAACTTTGTAAAGGTTTTACCAATAAACAAATTGTAGTTGCTATGACGTCAAAATTGGTTGCCATGGCAACGTCATATGAGGTCAAAGATACCTTATTTTTTACCTTCTGAGGCTAATAACTTAAAAACTAGACGGTGAAAGTTTTTGTTTTTCATATATTTTTGTCTACTGGGCAAAACAAACAATCTAACAATGTTTAAAAAAATTCTGTAGGTAGGGTTCAGAGCCACCTTGAATTAGTGAAAAAATGACGTACCTTCGAATCCTACCTACAGATATTTTAAAAATTTGCAAATTTTTTTTGTCAGTTAGATAATATATCAAAAACAAGAATTTTCACCAAGTAGTTCTTGAGTTATTAGCCTCAAAAGGTCAAAAATAAGGTATCTTTGACCTCATATAACGTTGCCATGGCAACGAATTTTGATGTCATAGCAACTACAATTTGTTCATTGGTAAAAACTTGTACAAGTTTGTACTAAAAGATTTTCCTAAAAATTATTGGTATAGCTGCGATAGAACACCTAAAACGGGCATGTCTAATTCTGACTAAACTGTTATGAGCCACCTTAAAAGACCATTTTAGGGGCGTGATGCAGGATGAAGTTAGAGTTTTGACCTTCGCCTTTCAGATCCATGCGGAAGTAGGCTGTAGTGGATCTAGATGTGGGTAGGAGGGCGGAAAGGGGCAGGGAGGATCGGAGTAGAGTGAAGATGTGACTTTCTTGCTCAAGAGGATTGTGGTCTATCTGCAAATACTCAGTGTAACAGTAGAAATCAGCATCACAAATTTCCAACAGACCATGTCATAATGAGCGTCTGCTAATAGTTTAAAGTAATGTAGTTTTGAAACATTCATGTGGCAGCAACAAATAGTTTGATGTTGGCACTGGATGTTTGTTGCATCCAAGTTTTGTAAGCTTTTTCAATGTAATGAACTAAATTTTCTGAATCAAATGAAGTTGTATCAGAAACTCATAAGAGATTGAAACATGTAATGTGCGTTCACAGCATTTGAATATTCAGTTTTGCCAAGTACCATATTTGGAAACACAAAGAGTTTGTAATGTATACAAATACTTTATAATTTTTGGTTTTGCGACCTAAATGCCATGAATTACTGACAGAAACTAAAGTAATTCACCAAGTGTATCAAAGGAACCTCTCCAGACTACAAACTCGTTCCCAGGGTCTCTCTCTCCCCACTCTTGGGGGCTGGGAGAGAGAGACCCTGGGAACGAGGTTGTCCAGACTACTGAATGCAATGAAACGGACAAATTTAACCAAATTTAACTTTATTCAACCAGAATTGTTTAAGAACAAGAATACGCCATTTAGTGCGAGCTAGCGCATACTGTGAATTTAATCCAAATATTGCAATTTTGATTGGTTAATTTTTTTCGTGAATTTCCAAATATGGCACTAAATGGAAACGAATGTGCAAACGCTTTGTACAAATATATGAATCATGAGGAGTTACACATTTCAACCATTATGGGTTTCTGGTTGTATCTTACTGTAGGTGAGAGAGGAGGAAAATGAAAAGGAGGTAGATGTTGGATTGGAGGAAGTGATGACTTGTAGTCAAGAAAAAAATGACCTTGGTGTGATCAGTGCTAGTCAAACAGCAACAGATGAACATGCAGTGAGAACAGATGACACCCTTTCTTCTTCACCAGTTGTAACTGTCCAGGAAGAGATATCACCCGTTGTTATGCATGTCATAGATGATGTTCTTGATGCTGTGTCCAAATGCATAAACCAGTGTAACAGTGAAGAGATAACATCAGGTTAAACATAGTTATTAAATGTTTTCTCTTTGCATGTTTAAGTTTAAAATAGGTGCTTAAGTGTAAGCTTGGAATGACTGGTGGAATTAGTGTCTGATAGTATCTTATAGTGTAGTAGCTATTTCATGGGTTTAGTAAAATCACTCTAATGTTTTAGCTATTTAATCATGATTACTGATGATTCTTGCAATTTCAGAAACACCACTTTTGCATGCTTTATCATATCAAGTGTGTTTTGTTTCGTGATAAATAAAGATGGTAAATTCTTTTAAAGATAAATATTCTTGCTACTGATTATTGTTGTTAAATTTACAAGAAATAATTGAAATTAATTTGTTACTATTTCCAGAATTTAATAAACAAGAATTCAGCAAGTGTGTAGAAGGAATAGATACTCAAATGGATGCGAACATTGATAATGAAGCTACTTATAGCAGCAACCAAGATGATGTAACTGAAGCAGCATCAGAGCCAAGTATGGAAACTGTCATTAAAACTTTCACTGTACCAACAAAAGCAGAATTAAAGAAAATTGCAACTGGAAAGTCTGTCACCAAACGTTCAAAGGCTGGTTCTGGATCACAAACAGCAACAGTAGCAGCAATGAAACAACAACAACAACAACAACAACAACAACAGAATCAAGCAACAGCAACACAATCAGTTGAAGGCCATGTTAGCTCAGCACAAGAAGAAGGTACTTCAGGAGAATGTGGCAGACAAGTAAGAGACCCTTCTGGTGAGACTTTGCAAAATTACACTAACTTTGAATTGCCTTATGGCCTTCATCAGAATGAGAATGATAATAGGCTAAAGCATCAGAGAAAAACTGATAATAAACTTTGCAATCAAAGTTTTATAGTGATAAGTAAAGGTGAATGTGTTCGTGATGAAGAAGCTGATCCCAAAGACCTTGCAATAGAATGCTCAGCAATAATCACCACCCCAGAAGTGAAAGATGTAGCTTTAATCAGTAATGCCATCACACCAATAAATGAAGAAGTGCAATGCTTAGCAATAAACAAGGAGTTGAGTCTTCCAGAAGTCTGTTCCATGTCTTATGATTCAGAAGAGGAATATCAGCAACAGAAAGCTGGTCTTTTAGCTGAACATACAGGAATGGAGTCAAACATGGATACACCTGTGTTACAAAAAGAAGTGCCCAGTACAGTCAATTGTGATATCTATGGAGACAATGAAAATGATATATGCCAACATGACAGTGATCAAGGCCTTGACCAGATGGTTCCTACTAATTGTGAAGCCACCACTGTGGTGCTGGTAAGTACCCAACTATAAATGTTTTTTTTCTTCTACCACTGCCTTTTCTCAGTGGATAAGGGACAGCATGTCAGTTTATGGCATCACTGCTGCACTCAATATATAGCAACAGTTGATGAGATGTTTACACACACTGGTTCACAGAGAGTCACTGAAGGCCCTGTTCCACCATGCAATTTCATAAGAAACTTTAGTGAGGCAGTGTTGCAGGAATGATGTGTTTAAAAAGTTTTGTCTTCCAAATGAAAATGAAAAATGAATCAGTAGGTAGCAAAATTACTTTGCAAAACATATATATACATATATATATATATATATTGAACACAAAGTAGTAACACAGGTTTTTTTTCAGCTAGGAAATTCAGATATTGGAGAATTTACAAGAAAGCTAAACAGGAAAGAGAGTGCTTTGGAGGATAATGCTAATGCTTGTTCCAAGCCACAATATTCTCCAAAAGTTGGTAAAAGAGAACATAAAAATGACGAGCTTGATAAAAAGATGGACCACTCAGTTGTTGTAGTAGACGTGAATGGATCCTGTAAGGGGTCATCTCAACCCTTAGCTCAGGGTTTGGATATTTCCATGGATCAAGAACCAATTACCTATGGAGAGAAAACAACAGACCAAACTGTAACATGTACAAAGTCTACTTTGCAAAATGAGTCTGTTTGTAAACAAATGATACCAGGAACCATTGAATTGCATAAAACAGTTGAGGGCAAAACTACTGAAAACCAATCAAGCAATCTGGAAGCAGGCTGCTCAACTTTTGGCTTTGATGGTGACATCATGGAGTTTGATTGTTTAATGGACTGTACTGACTCTCAATTGGTTCATGTTGATGAATTTTCAGATGAAACGCCACTCCCAGAGTCTCAAACCCATGATATCAGGTAAAAGTTCAAAAGATACAATGCACAGTTCCAGAGAGTGTCATACTAACCCTATGGAAGGTAATTGGAAATTTCAAGGGGGAGGAGAGGGATTTCAAAGGCAAAATCTTCCTTCCTTGGCACAAACCTATGCAAAAAAACGTATGCATGTGTGGTCTGGTTGACAAAAATATGACAGTTTAAAACCTTCCCTAGCACCAATTTGGTTTTAAGGACCCTCCTTAAAACACCTGAAAGCTGTTGTACAGGGTGGGTTAAAAAATATGCCTATTTTACCGCCTTCAGTTTCTCTTTTTATATATACCGGTAATTATTTCATTTAAATTGTCTGGTATAACAAGGCAGTGATCATGCTGTTGCTCTCTTGTTATGTAGCCAGTTAAACAACAGTGGTGTAGCAGGGAATAGTACAAATGATGGAAATCAGTGTGGTATGGAGGTGCCATCTGACAGAGGGATGATCAAGGGACTTATCAGTGAGCTATCAGGATTGAAGTAAGATTTCTAGTACCTCTTATATTTTGTTTATAACATTAGGTTTTCAGCAAAATGAATGTAGTTGTTTGGGTGAGAGCAGTAAAGAGATGATGTTCATGACTTGCATTGTAAATATCTGAGCAGTATTTTGGCAGGTTAGGTTTTCTCATTGGATTTCATTGGTAAAAGCGCAGATCCAGATGTGCTGAAATTGGTGAGGGGTGGTGAAGGGGAGGGGATGCAAGTGAGAATGGTCCCATTCTTGCTTAAACTTGGGCAAGCCTATGAAAAGGCCCCCTCTAGCACCTTGTTGGCTTCAATTTGAAGAAGTTGTGTCAGAGTAATGGTCTTGAAACCAAAGAGCTCTGCAAATTTTGCTTTTTAAATGCGATCGCTGTTCATTGATGTGGAATTAACATGTTTAAAGAGGGGTGCTTTGGTGAGGGATGGTGCCTGGAGTGAAGGTCAGTCGGGAGAACAAGTGCCAGTTCTGGCTAATCTACGTTGAAGCACTTGAAGAGTTTCCAAACTATTTCATCCAATCAAAAACAAGCCTGAATGTCATGTTGCTCAGCAACTTCTGGGACAAAACCGTGGGCTTTGTCTCTTCTCGGAGAAGTGATTGCACCATCGATAGGCACTTGTTACCCTGACTGAGGTGGGCCTTTTCTTGTTTAATGAAGTAAAGGCCCTCCTCTTGGATCTGCCGCTACAAAATGAATCATCAAATGGCGGGATCTACACTAACTTGCCCTTAGTGATCATTTTAAATATTGCATGACAATTAAGAACTGGGAAATTAATATATTTTCTTTCTTGCAAATCAGCAAGTTCATTATGGGGGCATGGAAAGATTTGGAGAACCAGAAGAAGAGGAGACACGCAAGATTGAAGTTAGGCAAGATGAAAAAGTTTAAATAAAAGAAATGGTACACTTGTACAAAATCATATGCTATTTGGCTAATGTAACTTCTTTCCATTACAGTTTTGTACAGCATATGACAGAATAAAGCAAATGTACATAATAGGATTGTTGAAATTTTAACTCATTGGTATTTATTTTATGCTCGGGTACGTATCCTTGATATGCGGTAAATGTAGAGGTTTAAAAAGAGTATGTCAAGCTTATCAGTTGTGTCGGCCACAGAACATTAATTTTGATATTTAAAAGTTGACTTTGCATTTACTGGCAGTTGTGCTTTGTGGCAGGTTCCACTGTTCGTCGCATTTCAAAACAAACAAGAATTTTTTTGCCACAACTATTGGGTAAATTTTGTTTTATCAACATTTATTATTTCTACTATTTGATACATTAATTATCATGAAAGACTTTTAAAGACTCTATTAAGATTGATCAAGTCCATTGAGTTTTAAAAATAAAAGACATTTTTGTAAAATGTTTATTGAATTTTATTGTATTTGACAATGTTGTGAAGTTCAAGGATATATCCATACCCAGCCCAGTGAAGGTCATTTTAAAGGGGGGAGGAATTTCAAAAGCCATAGTTTTTAAATGAGACTATGAAGCTAATTTGAAATTCCAGAGGGGTGAGGAGCACAAACCAAAATTCCTTCTGTGGAAGGGTTATGGTGATTTTTTTTGGAACAACACCATAGTAAATCAATATCTATTTACATTGATAATCAATAAAAACCTTGGAATGCTTTGATTACCTGTTGGGCCTGCATGTTTCATCAGGGAATATGCTGCATCCTGTGATGGCCCATGGAGAAAAGATGACATGCCCACTAACCTGATCAGACAATAGTTGCTCATCGGAGGCCGAGTGTTTTTGCTAATAAAAACAACCCACATCCATTGACTTAGTTGAGGCCCTGCCAGGGAAAATTCCAATAAGCAACATGGCCCAATAAGTAGCGACAGCACAGAATGAAATCACGACAAAAGACAATCTTAGCAAAATTCTGACAGCGATGTCAAGTCACATCAAGTACCATAAAACCAAGACATTTTTAAATTCAGACAGGCGACACAGGACTTCCCCCCTGGCAGGGTCAGACAAAATTAAACTTAACAGTTGCAAAACAATTGACAACTTCACTTCACTTCACTCCACACAGAAGTTGTCATGCTCTTAGTATAATCAGACCCCACATGAACCTCAGGTGTCCATATACAGAACCTGGAAATACCTGTTATTAATAAGAATTTCTAAAATACTATATTGTTGCAGATAGTCTGATCTTCTGCCTGGCATTACATAATGCTGATGTTATACCATAGTTCAAATTGCATCCTTCCCATAATAATTTGTCAATGAAACTATGACTGTATCTGCAGTTACCAAACCACTTTCAAGATTCTTTTTTACTTTAGATCATAATCAAAGGAAATGTTCCTCTACAGGTGTAAAATTATAAAAGAACATCAGCCAATCAGAATGGGGACTTTTTTGTTGGGTTCTACACAAGAATTGCAATGTGCAGTTCCAGAAAATATCCATACTCCCCCCACAGAAGGGATTGGAAATTCCGGGGAGGAGGGGGGGTCTCAAAGACCCAAAAATTTAAAGCAATGTTTGAAGTTAAATTGGAATTTCCAGAGGGGTGGGGGTCATAGGGCAAATCCCTTCCGTGGGGGGTATGGATATTTTCTGGAGCCACACATTTCACCCTTCAGTAAAAAATAGATTTGATTAGACTCATGGCTAGGATTTTCCCAGAACAAGCAACCCAAGGGACCTGTGAATTCTGTCTCAGCCCAAACTCTCCCAAATCTGCTTGTAGCCTGGATAGGTCATGCAACTATAATCCCAGCCAGTTTCTAAAAAAATGCTACTTTGCGACAGAAAGTTTTAACTAGAGCAGTCACTGCACATTGGAAGAAACACTTCAAGAAACTGTGAGTGTAGCAGAAACAGATGTACAGTCAAACCCTGATTATCCGGACTCTTGGACTCTCCGGATAATCCAGAGTCCGGATAATCAAAAATATGAATGCTAATGAGCCAGATAATATAATGCGTGGTTACTAAGCTATGGACACATGTTCTTGCCATCATGCAAAAATCTATGGAAAAACTGTGTTTAATGAAGAAATACATAACAAATACCAGAAAAACATCAAATCACTTGTCAAAGTTGGTGGAAACGATGTTTGTCTTGATTTCTTAACAGTAATTATAAAATATTCATGAAAAAATGGGACCAGAGTAGCAAGTCCAGATAATCAAGAAATTGGGATAATCAAGGTTTGACTGTATACTGCACCCAATACAGTGGAACCTTGTTAAACTGAAAACCAACAGGGCACCAGTATCTAGCCATATAAATGGGGTCGCCTTATCAATAGCAAACTGGAGCTCATAAATAAGAAAATGGCTTTTAATTTTATTTGGGCCAAACAAAGCAGTCAGTTGCAGTTATTTAATTTATAGGTCCGTGGGCCAACAGTGATTGTACTGGAGTAGGTTACTGACCACAATGTTATTAAAATAAAATGGGCAATTCCATGCAGTGACAAAGGGTGATAACACTGTTTATAATAACTTTTCTTTGCATAATTGCATATTTACCTGGCTAACTACTATTTTCATAGAACTGGCTAGCCAGTGGATTTTATTAATAATAATTTTAGTTATATAAGCTCTCTATTTCAGAAACATGCACTGTCCTATTCCTCAAAACCACCAGAATCGAATATAGATCATAAGCACTACAAATATTGTTCCAACAGCTGCATATTTGGCATAGGAAGAACGAAGATTTAAGTAGGTAGCATCTTTCTTGTATTTTTCAGACTGAAACCTTAGATTTCCTGCCTTGTCATCTAACACTGGAATAAGAAGAGAGGAACGAATTTGTTGTTCATCGAGGGTAAAATAATGTATACACAAGTTTGAAAAGCAACTCAGTTACTATGGTTGGCCGTTCGTTTCAAAATTATGACATCGTGTACGTGGGTTTTTCTGCCGAGTATACTTGTTTATATCTGTTACGTTCGGGTTTTTATCCCATATATACAACCATTTCTATCGCGTATATACGCGTATTTAAAGACGTGTATATATGCCTAACCAACACCGCGTATACTTGCGTAATAAAAACCCATATATATGCGTACCTGCAAAGGCCCACGTATACGCCTGTTTACATGCCCGTATATCTGGGGTTTGGATCGTGTTGGTATAAGCTGGCACGAAAAGTACCTTAAACGGAATAGGTTCCATGTATGATGGTATCGAAAAGTGCCTTGGCAGTGATGTAAACATGGCGGCGATTGTAAGATCTCTTGTGGTTACCTGTGTTATCTTCCGTGTTTGTTCCTGCTCTCTAACAACGGAGCTTTTGGAGACTGTTTCACGCCTTTTGATTGACTGTTCAAGATTTTATCCACATGCTGATCTCAATATGGCTGAAAACTTGATAGTCCGCCTGCAGGTTGCTGTGGATTCCGTTCGTGGTTTGGTCGAGTCGTTGGACAGAGATGATGAAGCAAATGCTGACAGAATATCACAACTTGAATCCGTGGTGAGACAACTTTTAAATAGATGGGAAATGCTTGCAATAAGAGCAAGTTCTTGCACTGCAGTGCGCCCCATTAGGTCTTTACCAGGTGTTTCAGCTAATAATCGACTGGGTCGTCCAGCCTACGAAATTTCTATACGTCAGTTAGAATTTCTAGGAAACAGAATGAGATTTAATTGGCTGCAGATATCAAGAATGTTTTTAGTTTTCAGAAGACATATAAGACAAGGGTTTCCAAATTGTGGAATCAGCATGATGATGGGGCATTTAAGAAGCAGATATATTTTTCTCCAGCGTCATATATATACGTTGAATTCATTCATCTAAATCACAATCGGGGATGGTGGTAAAATGACATCGACTGGAAAAGGACTCCACGTTTCTAATTCTACGCCAAAGAGTAGTTCTGGAAACTAATAACATTCCTGATATCTGGGGCCAATTAAATCTCATTCTGTTTCCTAGAAATTCTAACTGATGTAGAAAATTTTGTAGGCCGGACGACCCAGTCGATTATTAGCTGAAACACCAGCTGGTAAAGACCTAATGGGGTGCACTGCAGTGCAAGAACTTGCTCTTATTGCAAGCATTTCCCATGTTTTTAAAAGTTGTCTCACCACGGATTCAAGTTGTGATATTCTGTCAGCATTTGCTTCATCATCTCTGTCCAACGACTCGACCAAACCATGAACAGAATCCACAGCAACCTGCAGGCGGACTATCAAGTTTTCAGCCATATTGAGATCAGCATGTGGATAAAATCTTGAACAGTCAATCAAAAGGCGAGAAACAGTCTCCAAAAGCTCCGTTGTTAGAGAGCAGGAACAAACACGGAAGATAACACAGGTCACCACAAGAGATCTTACAATCGCCACCATGTTTACATCACTGCCAAGGCACTTTTCGATACCATCATACATGGAGCCTATTTTGTTTAAGGTACTTTTCGTGCCAGCTTATACCAACACGATCCGAACCCCGGATATACGGGCATGTAAACAAGCTTATATGTGGGCCTTTGCAGGTACGCATATATACCGGTTTTTATTATGGAAGTATACGCGGTGTTGGTTAGGCATATATACGCGTCTTTAAATATGCGTATATACGCGATAGAAATGGTTGTATATGTTGCGGTTTAAATTTTTCCTTGGTTTAAAATTTTTCAAACCAGTTTGATTTTTATTTTCCTTTGTTTCAGATTATGATAATCAATACAAGACAATGAAAACTAAAAATCAAACTGGTTTGAAAAAAATTAAACCAAAGAAAAATTTAAACCACAACATATATATGGGATAAAAACCCGTACGTAACAGATATAAACAAGTATACTCGGCAGAAAAACCCACGTACACGATGTCATAATTTTGAAACGAATGGCCAACCATAAGTTACACCAAGGAATGTGACCACATTTAATTTATTCACATTATTTCATGCAGATTTTATCCAGTCAGAACTCAACTGGAAGCTGTCTTTGGATTGTGATTGGATAATGAGTACACACAAGAATGTGAATTAATTAAAAGTGGTTACACTTTTAGGATCCTTGCTGAAAACCTCACTTTACTGAAACCCACTTAATGTGGATACCTTTAATTGTCAAGGATAGTGGTTTTGGTCCCTAACTATTTTCACATTGCTAGCTTAGTACAGACACTGTGGTCCCTGTAGTATCCATATTTTATGGAGTATTACTGTACTAAAGCAAAAGCTTCTTGAGAAAACACCAGTAAACAGTGTTTCCACCATTTGGAAAAGTGTGCAAAGAGGACAAAAAATAATTACATCTTAAACTTTGATTTCTGAAATGAGCATAATAATAAGTTTTTTAATAACTCTGTCAACTGGATAACTCCGACAAAACAAATTTAAGGACTACTGGGTCTAAGTGCGCAGAAATGTTTCCAATTTTTCCATACATTTGTCTCTACAATTTCCAAAGAACAGTCTTATACTGTCTTAAAAACAAATATACAGACAGTTAATTAAATACAGCTTCATAATGCAAAGGTTTTTTTTCTTCACACAAATGGAAGTGTCAGCATGACTGGTGCCCTTACCTGAAATTTGTTCTCCTCTTTGAAGAACATCATCAATGTTTTGAACCATAATTCGCTGTACATCGTGGAGTTCATCATTTAACCTGTTTAAATTTCTTCTTGTTCTTGAGTCCTGGTAGTTCTTTCTTGCCTTTTGAATGTATGTATCTGAAAAGACAGCAAGAAGTTACTTGATTTACCACTGACAGCATAATCTTTTTAAAACTAAGAAAAAGGGTAATTTTGGTGTCTCAGGCCACACATTTTTGTGAAATTCTAATTGCCAAAGCCAAGAATGTAAATAGATTTTTAATGGAAATAGATTTTTTTAATGTAATAGATTTTTAATGGAAATAGATTTTTTTTTCTTTTATACCATTATTTTCTCGAAGATATTAGCCCTTTCAGGCTACTCTGAAATTCAAGTTTTAAATAAAGTTCATGTATGTAAGAAAGTATTACTCAACATCATATTCATTTGATGATGTTGAGACCACACATTGTTTTGTTTAATTGAATGTTAATTTTTTGGCAACTATGTTGTGGTTTAATTTTATCCTTGGTTCAAATTTTATTTTCCTTTGTTTTGGGGGTATGGTAATGTATGATAATGAGTTTAAAACAAAGGAAAATAAAATTTGAACCAAGAATAAAAATGAACCACAACAACTATCTTTGAATGTATTCCTATGTTCTGTCAAGTCTAGCATAATATAAAGCTAATGCCAACTTGACAAAATCTTGGAGACTATTAACAAATTGGAACTCATCTAAGAAAGAAGCAACACTCCTAGCTGCTTAATGCTAACAACACCACAGTAAGGCACTGGCCTTTGAAAGACACAAAGTTCCAAAAATCCTATATTTCACCATTTCCCTGTGGCCAGATTTTAGCAGTCAGTCAGACCCTGATTATTCAGTGGATAAGTGTCAACAAAACAAACTATGCTATCCACTGGATCATGATTTATCTGGTGGGCAGCTTTACGCACTGTAACAATTTGTGACAGTTGTATCACATGATTTCAACACTGTGTGCCTGCATAAGGTGCAGGGTTTCAATCTTTGTAATAAGTGATCGATAGAGAACAAATAAATCAGTGTATTGGCAGACCTTTGTGAGGTTTACGAGTCACTTTTCTGAAATGGCCACCTTTTGAACAACCAGGACAATGTTAACAGGGTTCCCCCTTACTTGACTCTGAGTACAAATTAAATGAAATTAAAACAGATAATAAAATAGATTCTCACCAAATTCAATAAATGAGTAAGGTCTAGTTGCTGTAGCAATTTTGTGACCAAACTCTCTGTGAAACTCTGACGATAACTCCTCAAGAAAACTAAATGCTGCTCTCTTGGAGAATGTCTTTTCTGTTAATGTCAAGAAACACACACCATTGTCGATAATGTAACTGTTGACAAAACGAAAAGAAGAACAGTCACTACCTTAACATTGTCACCACACACATACAATTTTGCATTACAATTTTTTTTTCAATTACTAAAATGATTACTAATTGTTTTAAACATGTACCTCTTGAAGGTAGCCAACAATGTTGCTGGGTTTGAAGTAGTTGAAAGCAATAGAAATGCCTCACTTTCCAGTGATACATTACAGGCTTAACCCAAGAGCTATCAACAATATTAATAGACACATTTAACTATCCTGGTTTTTCTTAATCAATACAGTATTGATTAGGAAAAACCATTTACTCACTGAAACATCATTGTCCCAGTTTCAATGCTACTTTTCGCTGGTGAGTGGTCTGTGAGTTTTCTGAACAACATCTTGGCTTGCGCTTGGTAGTCCTTTGTGGTCTAAAAGAATACAGATTAAAACATAATATATTCATTTGGTAAATTTCTTTTCAGAAATAACTGGCAACAAAGATGAAAAAACCACCTGTGATCATTTCTGATAGAGTAAACTGTGGGTTATTTTTGCGTTCGACGATAGGAGAACGCATCCTAATCTTGTGGTGACCTGTGGTCCCGGGGTTGTCCTGTGAACGCGCAAGCGAAAGTCGTTCTATGTCGGTATGTATGTCGGTATGTCTCAGGCGAGAAGACATTACAAGGCAATTAATTGCGTTACATCAACGTCAACAATGACATCAGCCGCAAAGACAGCACGCGCAAAAAGAATTCTATTAAGCGGATAACGATAGGCTGTAAACAATTCTTGCGCTCAACGTTAGCAATACGCATCCTAATCTTGTGGTGGCGTGTTCTTCAATGGCAAGCATGGCGAACGCACTGCATAATCCATGATTACTCCTAGTTTAAAACATAATTGTGCACCGACAATGGTAATCGGTCTGCCACTGTTCAATAAAGGCACTCTTCACTTTTGCTTCAAATCTCTTGATGGTTACATTTAATATTGATAAACCCTGTAACTAGAAGGCCTTTTTTGACTGGATGAGAATGTATCATACAACTTGCCTTAAACTGTTATATTATTCCCTAGGTAAAAATCAAATAAACAAAAAAAAAACCAAAAGCACTGAACACCTCTCCGGACATATTGACATGCATAGTTATTTTTATTCTTCGATTAATTTCGTATAAAATGCGACAGTTTCAGGGAAATTGAGTCAGAAATGGTGAAGTTATTAGAGTTTTTAGACAGGCATACAGCACATAATTTATTTCAATTGAGTCACCTTAAAAATTCGGAAAAACAAATCACTTCTCTTAGTTGTGAGGTATAAACAAATGCTTTATTACTAGTAGCCAGCCTAAATTTCAGTCATCTTCCTCCAGTCAGTTACTTGGTACAGTGAATATCATCAATGTTTCAGTGTCTCAGGGAAACTTATCTCATTGTTTCCCTTGGGCCAGCTAATAAACGTTTTGTGACAACTGAATGCTTGACAAGTGAACAAGCTCAACCTTTCTCCACTCATCAAAACTCACCTGATTTGACTTTTCTTGGACAGACAGACAGACAGACACAGACAGAACAAGAGACACACATGCCCTAAAATTGCTTATAGCTCTAAAGACTTCGACAGTAAATATTTCAGAAAGATTTGAATGAGAAAAAAAAAACAGAATGTAAACAAATATTTTGGGAAAAGTGGGAATACTTTTATGTAACCAGAAAATAACTATTGAAACCAGTCTCGAACTGTAATAAGATACTTTGAAACCTGAACGTTGTTAAGAAAGCAGAAAATATCTTGAGGTTTTCAGCAACCACTGATCTGATACCTGAAACATCATGTTTAGAGAAACCTGACAGTATGTAAAGATCGAGAATATAAAGCATTCTGTTACATTTACACATGGCATACATACGTCTTGATCGCTTTGCATGGAGGCTGCTAGTGGTAAGCCGTCAATAACACGGCCTATCATTGTCATTACAACCATCCTGATAAAATAATGTCTTTCTGCCTTCTGAAGTAAAATGAAAACGCCAAACAACCACCAGATTTATAGCAGCACTATGTTTCTGCAACTTGTACACTTTTTTTAGTACACGTGGATTGCGCTTGCGTGTTACGCTGTTTTGAATGACCGCTGACTTACTTGCAGGTGCGCATTCAAAATGGACGTTCTTTTGGCCGGTTTGAGTTTTCTAAATGTAGGTTGCTTTCTTGCTGTTATGTTGTTCATAATGAAGAAATATATTCCAGAGTGGCTTTACGACATGTTTGAATGGGGAAAGACTAAGCATGATTCAAAGCAAAGCAGCTGGACTCGGTATCTTCATACCCCTAACAGGTGAGATGACTGGCTTGCATCAGCTGAGATTGAAAAAGCTAAATATAGTAAGCAGTGACAACGTCATTTTTGGCTTTCATAATCCTTTGACGTGAAAAAGATTTTACATACGGTTATGGAAGTTGCAAAATGATTCACTGATTTTGAAAGCCTTGCACAGGCAGACAATCCTCTGTGTTCGAGGCCATGTGACGTACATACAAACATAAATACTTTATTCAAGATACACAAGTACAATAATGTGTTGTTCCATAAAATATCCATGCCCCTCCCACGGAAGGTTTTTTGGTTTAAACCCCCCCACCCCACCCCTCTGGAATTTCCACTTAAGCCCCATACTTTCCTTTTAAAATTTTGGCTTTTGAGACCCCCCACCCCCTTGGAATTTCCATTGACCTTCCATGGGGTGGGTATGGATATTTTCTGGAACTGCACAATAAGAAAACAAGGAAAGACTTAAAAATCACTTATAAGTCTTATGTCACCATCCCGCGCTATTTGATCTCATAGTTACATTCACTCTATTTTGTAACGACTGACCTCCGATTGATTCAACTGATCATGAGGTAAAGTCTGTATACAAGCCTAGTGGCCCATCAGGCCAGAGCTTAACCCGGTCTCCATAGCATGAAGCGACTAGGAGTATTGCTACTCCCCCCTGGATGGGATGCTAGTCCATCGCAGGGTTACCCCCAGCAGCAAATTCGCCAGTACCCATTTATACACCTGGGTGGAGAGAGTCACTATGAGAGTAAAGTATCTTGCCCAAGAGCACAACGCAGTGCCCCAGCCAGGGCTCGAACCCGGACCGCCTGATCCGGAGTCCAGTGCACTAACCCACCGTGCCTCCCACAATCGCGAGGTATCCTCCATACAATACTGGATTTTGTATCTTTTGACCCCAAATTGTGATCTACTGTAAGCCTGGTATTTTGTGATTTGATGGGGCTTTGAGTCCATTAATTCCTCGGTAGCCGTCGCCCACTACAAAAGAAGAGACAAGGCAAGCAACTTCGATGGCCTGCCAAGACTGACAGCCTCTTGAATTTGTCCATTTTCTCAGCCATTCTCCCGTGTGCTGGGGGATTTGGCAAAGGTTAATTTTGTTGCTAGCTTGCATAAATGTCTGACTGTTGGTTTTGATTAACAAATTTGAATTTGATTTCGGCATTATTTATGATTGACTGTTTTGGCCCATATCCTCTGACAAATCAAAGGTGATTTTGCAGCCAACTTGAAAATTTTGCGGTGGCTCTTAAGCATGTTAGAACCATGCGATTGGGACGATTTTTGGCACAAGCCTTTGAAAATTATCTACCTTTTATTTGTCTGAGGCTGGATGGAGAACGGTGCATGGAAGTGGGAGAAAGTGGACAAATTCACGAGGCTGTAAGTCTTGGCAGGTCATCGAAGTTGCTTGCCATGTCTCTTTCTCTTACTTTTGTAGGGTGCGGTAATGGCTAGCAATGGGATACTATTAGAAAGCTTGTAAATTATATTAATTTTACTATATTTCTTAAATAATTTTCCGTATGTTTCCTCCACCTTGCGTAATTTGTTTATACCATGAAAACATTATATCACGTGCTGCTGGTTTAAATGAAGCAACAGAAGCTATCAGAGTGCCACTTTACTCATCCTAGCTAGTCACGATGATGGGATTTCCTGACTAGCTGTCCTTGGGTCTCTGAGGATGCAACAACTGATTTGTACTATGTATGTTTATTTTTCAGCTGGTTTACCCATTTCTATGTTGTTGGAAGTTGTCTATCATGCGCACTCCTGTTGATGTTAATAAATCACTGTTTTTACAATAACACCTCAACCACAGATGGTGTAGCACAACTACTAGACCTGAACTACACTCCTCATGTGGACTGCTTTACTGTTCTTGTATCTTTGCTTCTCCTCCTGGCACAGACTTGTCGCAGATTGTTTGAATGTTTGTTTATCAGTGTGTTCACAAGCAAGATTCACGTCTCACATTACTTAGTGGGTCTGTCATTCTATGTGTTGGATGCAACTTCCATTGCTGCATCATTCCTCAGAGTAAAGAAAGTGGACAAGGGTGGGTTTACCACTTGTACTTAATCTTTCTGGGAATAAAGATTTAAACAATTCAGCAATAAGTTTTAAATAAAAATAAATAAACAATGACGTTTGTTTAGACACAGTGGTATTTAAAGCTAGAAGCATGATCAAATTGGAATTTGGAAGTTTTGATTTTTTTTCATAACCCACATATGATGCCGGGTCTGGGAATCCAACCCAGGCCACATTGGTGGGAGGCGAGTGCTCTCACCCCTGTGTCCCAAATGAATCATAAGAACTCCAGACAGTCAAATATTCAAGAGGATAGCCTCAGCTGATAACACCACATCAGAGACCCACCAAATTCTTTCAGAAAAAAAAAACATAATGAAACATATTATTTGAAAAGAAGTAAGAAGAATCTGATTCACATCTAACTCATTTTGTTTCATCTTTCCTAGATTGGTGTAGTTCATGCATACGCTCTTGGAGTACCTTCAGCTGGTACCAGTGTTTTGGCGTGGTTGTGCTCTTATGGGCAGGCTGGCATCAATGGCACTGTCATAATATCCTGGCAAAGTTGCGACACTCGGCAAATGAACAAACAATCAAAGTGCACAGAATTCCTTACGGAGACTGGTTTCAGTATGTTTCCAGCCCTCATTACTTGGCAGAAATCCTGATTTACATTTCATTCTTTCTGATACAAAAGGGCCAAAACATCTATGTTGGTCTGATTCTGCTATTCACCATTCAGAACCTTTCACTTGGAGCCACTGTTACACACAAATGGTACAACAGCAAATTCAAGGAGTACCCCCAAAATCGTTACAGGATATTTCCTTTTCTATACTAGCTGGTGGCTAAAGTTTACTGTTTGGGGGTCTGATCAATGAACAACTTGATCCTGAACAAATTTACTGCAAGTAACTACTGCAACCAGTGGCAGAAATTTAACTAAATGGTGGCACTAGAGCGAAAAGAAGGCTTACTAGTATTATTAAAAATAATAAAAAAGTATATATATCTATTTTATTGTTGTATTGTACATGTATCAGTAATCACAGCTGTGTATAGAAATGAGTGTTCTGAATTAAAGTTGTTGTTAGTCCAGGGAACGTTGTCAAGAGTCAGCAAAGATTTATCGGCTCTTGGGCTGTTGTTTTTCTTCCAATTCAACTTACATCTTTAATGTTTTGTTGGAAAGATCGATTGTTCAAAGCACAATTATGCCAATCAAGGATTATCATGAATTTTCAGTTTGATAACTTTTCAGAGAGGTTTTCTGTTCTCCAGTTCTGACTAATCTCAAATTCTACAAAATGAGCACTTCTAAACAAGGCAACAAAATGTCTGTGACAGCATTTCTATGACTGATGTGCCCACTCCATTGTGTTAAAACAATATGGTATACCTCCGCAGCTTTGAGTAATTCAATTACCCCTTTGATGTGATGTCTAGCTGCAATTTTTCTTTTCCCTTGGAGGTTCAAAGAGAAGAGTAATCAAAGAGTAATCCACTGTGTTTTATCCTTCTCAATGTTGAGGTAAAGGGGAAACAAAACTCATTTCTTCCCCCTCCCCCTACTGAAAATAAGCAATCTTTTCCTATGGAATTCTTTCACTAAAACTTTGAATACTGTGACACTTACAGGTTTTGTGTTGTGCATTAAGACATCCTTTTTTGAGTCAAATTACATTTTTTTGTTCAAATAATTTTGTAGTCGAAGTATGTACACAACAACAAAATATTGGTTTCCTTAAAACCTGAGGTTGCTACTTACCATTCATTTGTTGTTTTTGCTGTAGTTTCAAGCCACACATCCTGGTCACATGCAAGTATACAGTATTGAGGTACATCCAGGGTATGTCAATTGTTCTTGTCCAATAGAAAACTGACAGTGCTTCAGGGCTCGGTACATTCCGGTATCCATAACGAGCCACCAACACTGAGGTGAATAGTTGTTTTAGAATCGCATAGCTCAAAGAATTCTCATGCTCTAATTGGCTAGAGATGCGAGGGTATTCAGCACGGAATTGCGACTTGAAAGTGAGGCTGCGCTAAAATTCGCAACATTCACCACATGTTCATTTTTAAAAGGTTATGCGATTCAAGGAAAATCAATTACCTGACTCGTGAATTCCACGTTAAATTTCACTTGAAAAACCGATATCGCACTCATCGCTTCGCGATTCGTGCGATATCGGTTTTTCGCGTGAAATTTAACATGGAATTCCCTCGTCAGGTAATGGATTTTCCTATAGTATATACCTGATTGAAGAAACATTGACCACGTGAAAAGCATAAGCCATGAACGATAAAAGCCAATGGTATTCTGGGTAGACAACATTGGAAGCTTAGTTTTTTCTTCGTTATAGAGTCAATTTTCCGTCTTTGAAGGCATTAGGGCATGATTTAGGCAACCCGTCTTATCATGTTTATTCTGTAACAGAGGAAAATTATTTTTCCCTGTTTCCCATTTAACATTTGGGTCGCATCGTTCATGATTTCAGGGTTTTTGTTTGAGGCCGGATGTATCGTCTGGTCGTTTGCCATTCCACATCCGGTACTTTGATACCAATATTTGGGAGTTTTCTTTTTTTTGTTTGCTATCATATTGTTGCCTAGCCTCCTTCGTAGGCGTTCTTTTGGCTCGTCACACAATCTTTGGGAGGAATGCGTGACGAGCCAAAAGAACGTCTGCGAAGGAAGCTAATTGTTGCCATTCTCCCTCCCCTACCAGCTGTCCATATTCCTTCAATATTTTATAATTTATTTTAAAGAGAACTTGAGTGAACTCCAGCCCTGCCTGGGATACAAAGAAACGCTGGAAACAACGTTTCCGAGTGTTCTATTTTAAAAATTTCCTGTTATTCTTGTCAACGATTACAGTTTTTGTATGAGAGTTGGTCAGGGGCGAATAGCAAAGGATATCCAGAGTTGAGTAGCCAATCAACTTGCACCAACAACTGTTACGCAATCCACTGTATTAGTATTTACTAATGGGTGATATCCAATGGCCGTGAAGCCAATCAAAACTCTTGAAATATTGCATTGTACAAATTAATCCAGTGCTCCAGTTTTTAAATAACGAGGGATATTTGTGCTCACTTTAGATAGCATGTAATTTGTTTTATAATGGGTAGAGTTTGACAATAGAAGTGCTGCATTTTACAAGATGATGGGAAGGACTACAGTTACAACTCTGATCGAGTAGTAGAAAAATAAGCTTTATTACCTCTCAATCTTCATTCTTTAACCCAACCTATAACTTAGTTTGAATTTTACAAGTTTGACAATTTTATGAACAATTTGAGAATTTGATGGTACAATGTCTTACTTCAAAAATAAGTCCTGGAAAATGACCAAAGGACAGTTGAGTTTCAAGGATGTTATGAGCCCTTAGCAATACAAAGATTAACTTAATAGCAGTCTACATGTACACAGTAATGACAATATATATTATGCAAAAGCACTCTCACCAACAATAATTTTAAACAAAAGTAAACACGTCTGTTCTAAACTAATTCCAATGGTTGTGAAAAATATATATGTCTTTTGATAACTTCTCGCTGAGGTGCGTCATTTTCTTTTGTACAGCCCTTGATGAGTAAATACGCCAAATTCTGTTAATTGAATTTCACAATGCCTGCCAGCAGGCATTCCTTCTCACTTGAGTGAAGTCCAGAAACCCTGTTCGTAAACTTAAACTGTTTCAATTTTAAGAGTTTCCTTTCTATGTTATAAGTATGCATAACGCCAAAATTGCCACAAATGAATCTGATGTTGAAAATTGTTTGTAAAATCAGCTTCTGCAAAACAGTTTTGTCACACAAAATTTGTGGGTTTTGTATCTCCTAGGCAGTGGATATTGTAATATTGTTTTTTTTTATACAAGCTGGTATCCAACCAAATTCTTGCTGATAAATTTTGTACAAAAAAGGCAAAACCTTTTGGTAACATTAGATGTAAGAGTGACAAAAGTACAAATTGTCTAACAATGTAAGCTTACAATGAAACAGATGAGGATGACAAGTGAAGCCAACACCAAGTTGGAAACTGTTAATATTCATTTGTTGTCTATCAAACACAACTTCTAAATTTACAACATACACAAAACAAGTTAAGCAAGACACATTTTTTTCCACTAATGAGGATGAAGTGCATGCGAGAACAAGTGATTTACTCGTGTACATCAAAGTCTAGGACAAGAAGTTTGGTTTCTTCTGTGCCATTTCTGCTACCAACAGCACAAACCAACTTCTTTTCATCACATTTTACTCTCCATACCACCCCACCACTGCCACCACTGTCCAACTTAACAAGATCTCTGATAAACTCCCCAGTACGCAAGTCCCAAATTTTAACTGTGCCATCATCTGAACTGGTGATGACAAACCGGCTGTTAAATTGAAGACAAGTAACTGCACTTTGGTGCTTATTTGGGCCTGCCAAAGTCTGTAAACACTGTCCAGATGTGATATCCCAAATTTTCACTGTAGAATCAGCATTTCCAGACACCAAAGTATTGTTCTTAAGCTCCATGCCACTGGTCAAAGACTGGTGTCCAATTAAAGTGTGAAGACACTGTCCAGTTTCTACATGCCAGACACGTATCGAGGTGTCCAGTGAGCCACTGACGATGTACACACCATCAAATTGCAGTGAATAGACCCTGTTTGTGTGCCCTTGTAATGTGTGTATACATTGTTCTGTTTCAGGGTCCCACACTTTCACTAGGAAGTCATACGCTCCACTGACTACACGTCTGCCATCATATTTCACACTGAAATAAGATCAAAAGCCATTTAGGTATTGCAAAATAATTAAGGTTAATTGTTAACTACAATGAACTACATATGTACTACATATCAATTCAGTGCTGGATTGTTGCAACAGCACTCCAACCTGGACGGTTTTGGTCACCAAGGCAGGTGAAAACAAAATTTGGCAAATAAATTTTTTAAACAGGCTGCAAATTTGGTAACCACTGCAGTGCAAAGGGCTGGCAAGACATCAACAAAGTTTCTTTTCAGTATAATCACAATCAAATAAATTTGACCACAAATGTTTCCATTCCAACTATTTCAACCACCCATCTTGCTTATCCGCTTGCATCCAGTATAAATCAGGACTTGTACAACTGAACCGTTTGTGAATGTTCAATATCTTTGATCATGGATTTGTTTTGGATGCTTAACTTCCTTACCTGTTTCTTTAATCATTTATTTTCTTTTCTTCACAATGATAAAAGGTGAATTCTAAAAAACTTGAGCTTGGAGCACTGTCCAATTATTTTACTTTTTTCTATGATGGCCACAAATGTTTGGTGCACATTATTTGTTTTGGAAGAACAGTGCAGTAAATGTAAGTGCTTGAAAGTCAGTGGGGTTTTGTTGTGGTTATAATTTTTAGAGCATGCAATGATTGTTGTAAAAGGTTCTTTTCATTTGTACAATGTTTTGTATGGTTACTCATTTTGCAGATCTAAACTAAACCAGGTCTAGATGAATGTGTTGCTTACTATAACTTACCATCTCACTGCAGCAAGGTGCCCAACTAACACATGAAGACAGTTCCCAGAGGATGTGTCCCAAACTCTAAGAGTTCCATCTCTAGAGCCACTCACTACAGTGCTGTCATGCATGTCCATACAGCGAACAGTTGACGAGTGTCCATATAATGTGTGCATACAGTAACCAGTGTCTGCATTCCAAACTTTTAGTGTGCGATCAGTTGAGCCGCTGACAATTACATTGCCACTCAGCTGTGATGACCAAACCCCACCAGTGTGCCCTACAAGAGTGCGCAGGCACTTGCCAGATATGGCTGACCACACTTTAAGAGTACCATCATCAGAACCACTGACGATTCTGCTGCCGCCAAACTGAAGACATGTTATTACATGGTCGTCATGTCCTTTGAGGACTTTGGATGGACGAAGTGGGCCCATTCTCCAGTTCCAGTACACCCGTTGCTTTGTCATGAAAAGTTTCTTGAATGGACTATTTACAGCTTTGGTGTTCTGGTTTACCTGTTGTGAATTATTGGATCTACGTCTGTTACATTTTACAGGAGTCACTGGCTCTTCTTCTATCCTTGCTTGCTTGCATTTTTGTTTCCAAAGCCTGCAAAAATAAGACAATATGAGATCATGCTGCATATCATCTAATGTATGTACTATATTAACTGTCAATTGTAGAAGAAAAGGGGAAGTCTTTATAAACACAATTATCTATTACATTACATGTACATGTACATGCATATCTAAAGAAATGCTTTCAGAAGATTAAAATTGTCACTTTGAATCTTTTATACATGTACATACCACACTATGTATAAGCAACCCTCAGTGACACCAAACCCATGGATTACATCCTATTACCTAATAGCTTCTTGAGACAGTTCTTCAATTTCACAAAAGGAATCATTTAAAAAAGAAACTAAATAGAAATTTCCCACGCCCTTTTTCTTTACACATTAATTGCAACAGCTTTCAACATTCATCAGCTGTTACAATTTCACTGATTCAAATGATGCTTCCAAAAATCATAACAAAACAATGGTGAACAAATGACAGTGTGATTAGATAACTATGGCACAGATGTCTGAGTGCATGGGTCACCACAACACTGCTGTTCAGTCACGGAAGCCACACATTTTTTTAGTAAAAGTTTATTCCACAAGATGGCACATTTCACCTAACAAAATGCATTGTGCCTCATTGTCCAAGGGATATCCAGTGCCCCTCTTCCCTGGAAAATTTTCAAACCAGATTCTCAATCTGGATCTTATTTTCATTCAAAACATCATGCTGTATTGCAATGTCAGTGAAGAGGGAAGCAAAGGGTTTATGTGTGACACATGAAAAGGGTATAAATTAGACCTTGACGTGTAAAGATAGAGAAAAGAAAACCATGATGCGTGAAAATAGCTAGAAAAGACATGATTAGTGAATTCTGCCATTTCAAGTATATGTGACATGTGCATTTCGTTAAAATTTGTGCATGAAACAGGATCAAAACCTCCCCTTTGCTACCCTCAGTGAAGCATTTGCTGTGTATAGTATGTTTAATAATAAAAACTGTACATGCAAATGATTACAGCTGCATACATAAAACACAGAGCTTTAATAAGACCCAGCACCCACTGGAACTCTGGCGGGTATTCTAAGGTGAATCTCTGACTAAAATTTAGGCAGCTCCCTACAAAGGCAAGGTATTTACAGCCTCTTATATTGATCTCTGATGGGTGCCACGCAAGGGCAGCCACCTACTTAAAATCTCATTGAAAGCCCTGAAGACATGAAATAAAATTGATCAATAATAATGCTGCTTTAACAATATAGTTCTGAATTTTCACCACTAAACATACATATAATTGGTAATAGAATGCTGAATTTCAAAATCTACATTATCTTTCACTAGTTTATGGCCAACCCTTACCAACAAAGTAGCCCCGCGGTAGCAATACATGTACAGGGGAAAAATAGGCTAGGCTATTGTACTGTATACGTACTTACATTTTGACAGCCCCTTATTACATGTATTAGGAACCCTTGGGTCAATGCAGCCAAACTGAACAAGTTAAACATAATAATATAAGTATACTTACAAGTTGTCATCACAGAGTGTTTGCCAGCATTTGCAGGTCTGAGCAGCTTGTAACAAGTCATTAGGTTCTAAAAATGACAGCACATATAAAGCAAGCTCTCTTGGCAACAGAGATATGAAGTCCCGTTGGAACCTTGGTTCAATGGTTCCCATAATGTGCCTTACAACTGTTGGCTCACAGTTCTCAATAATCTCATCAAGAGCATATTTCCTCTCCTCAGCTGTCCACTGCTGAAATGTATGCAGCCACTCTTCCAGGCCTGCTGGGGGATGGCTGCAAAATGACATGTGTCGGCACCGGCTGTCCACTGGACTCATTACAGGTGTTGCTGTCTTGATAGTACCATAATTTCTAAGGGGGAGGAGCTTTAACAGTCTCTTTTGAGTAGGGGTACAGAACTTCTTCTCTGGGGATGTTTTCTCACTTTCATCATTATCAAGCTGATTACTACTACTAGAGAGCTTTCGCTTTCCTGATTCACCTCTCCCTTTTGGTGTACTACGTCCCTTGTTTGCCGCAGTTGGTGAAGACCTCCTGTTTAAAGACTGTCTTCCTCTACCTTTGGCCGAGCCCCTCGTCTCTCGTCTCGTAAGGGACGGTGAAGGCGAACAACAAAGACTGTCCTTGTGTACATCGATGAATAAACGTCCAATTCCTGGGATGACTTTCAAGTCTTCGACGCTAGTAAAGCCACCTAAAGCAGTACGAATCTCAACTATGTTCTTTGCTATTGTTTTGCCAACTCCATTCAAACCCTCCAGTTCCTCAGTGTTTGCGCGATTTATGTCTACAATACGTCCTGGGCCAGCCATTGACGTTCCTGAAATGCAACACAAGGAGAAATATTCAGATAAAGCTCAATGTTCGTCCTATACGTAGCAAGGGCAATTCAAAACACGGGTTCATATTGACTACGCATAAATCATCTGCGCACCTCATGATTCTCTTGCACAATACATTCACCGAAACTCACGAAAGAATATTCTCTCGCTATTTCTCCCGTTTTCCTTTGCCAAAATGACAAAAATTACGCAATGAGGGAAAATTCTGTAAACAAATGTAAGGAATGGAAAGATCACTGCTTCTAAACACACATTTATCGCCACCGTGACTGAAGTTGAAAGGAAATTTGGGTTGCTACGCCTTGCACACGTAACATACAGAAGGAAAGCCGCACTTCATGGTACCTGTTGTCAAGACCGCGAAATAAGTTTTTCACTAGCTTAAGGCAAAATTTCGGCCTTTTCTAAAAGTACAGTAAACAAATTTTCAGATTCTAAGTCGTACACTTCAACATTTATCCAAAAATTTCGAGAAATTCCATCTAAGTCAACAAAAACATCGCCACAGAAAGCTTCTTGACACGTTTGATAACACGTTTCTCGCTTTCAATACCTGTCGTTATAGATTAAAAAGCTTATGAAGCACTCGCCAGTTATTTCGACAAAATTCACTATTGAGAAAACCACGGAATAAGGAAACTATCAGAGAAACTGTCCAATGAAACGACAGGGACATCCCGGGCACTCACTCACCCGATCAATCACGCACGAATCCAAACAACGAAAATATGGGCCAGAAAAAGAGTACAAAACGAAATTCTCACCTTTGGAAAGTCCTGTATCCTGTTATGAACATCAAACGATTTTCAAAGTCGCAATTCGGAATACATGTCATATAAACAGAAGGTTGGAGTTTTCTCCCTCCCTTCCGGCAAGAAGAAAACACGATACGGTTGAAGCCGTTGCTGCCAAGAACAAAGATGGCGCGTTCACGTAAGTCGCACGAGGACCTTGGCCTCAACGTCACACCCTGCGTGGACTGCGCTACACTTCCAAATATGGGGAACAATACCTCCCACATATGGATAGGGAACAATACCCTTTGTTTCGATGCGGCCCCTTCTGCTTTGGGCCTTTGCCGAATAAGGTGCAAAGAAACACAAGCGAAGAACGCCTGGGCAAAAAGTGTTGTCAAACATTTGCTGCGATTAGATTTGTACTTGTGTTATCGTTCTTTAGATTTTCAACTATGGCAAATGTAAGCGGGAAGAATGACAACTTTAGAAGAACATGGGACAGAGAAGAGTACGAAAAGAAGGCTAAAGAGAGAGCTGAAGAACTAGAAGACGACGAGGACGACGACGACGAAGAAGAAGGATCAAGTTCAAAGAGGCGGCCTTCTGCTCCAGTTAAACGGGAACTACTGAAAAGGAGAGAATATGATGTGGATCTTGAAGCAAACCTTGGTAAATCCATGGTCATAACCAAGACGACACCGCTCTCCCATACCGGAGGATATTATTGCAATGTTTGTGACTGTGTAGTGAAAGATTCGGTGAACTTTTTAGATCATATCAATGGCAAGAAACATCAACGAAATCTTGGTATGTCTATGAGGGTAGAGAGATCGTCTCTTGATCAAGTAAAGCGACGTTTTGAGATGAATAAGAGGAAAAGAGAAGAAGAAAAGCAAAACAAAGGGAAAGAGTATGATTTGGAAGAGAGAATGGCTGTGCTGCGCGAGGAGGTATGTTGAAAGAAAAATATGCGCGGGACCTTATTTTTAATTTTCTTTATTCTAACGTAAATACACCTGTAATAAAGTGCAGATCATTTAAGAAATAGAAAACATGTTCCGTGTTTCTATCGAGTTATAGAAACATGAGTAGAAGTTTGGGAGAGCGAGAAATGCTGTGGGAACACAAGCCGATAGGCGAGTGTTTCCACAGCTTTTTCGAGTTCTCCCAAACTTTCACGAGTGTTTCTATAACTCAATAGAAACACGAAAAACATGTTTTCTATTTCTTTTAGAAAACACCACGAAGAAAAAAATGAAAACAACTTGTTATCTTTGACTATCAAAATGTAAATTTTCTTTTGCTCGCGCCATCATCACGTCAACAGCTCATGCCAGTTCTGTGTTTTTATTGAGTTATACAAACACAATTTTTAACCAATCAACGCACATATTTTCTTAGGACTGTTTTCTAATTCATTATAATGTATCAGCCAAATGCATGAGCACCCATCCCCCCAGGCATACCCTGAGGTTGGCTCCATAAAGTGGGGAATTTGATTTAAATTTGAATTTTTATATACAAACAATACCGGTAGTTTTCGTTTGGTGCAAAAATAGGCACGGTTATTTGTTCTTGGACATTATCTGTTCCAAGAAGTGAGCAGTTTTCTGAGAGCAAAGCTCAAGGAAAACTGCGAGCTTTGAGGAACAGATAATGTCCAAGGACAAATATCCGTGCATATTTTTGAAGCTAAATGAAGGCTATTGTGTTTATTATCCTTCAAATATTTTTTCACTGGGCTGCATTTTGGCAGACCTTTTCTCAAAGCTTTTAAACATCCAAACAGTTCTATCGGTGCTAAAAAATATTATTATTCTGTTCAAAATGTTTTAGTTCTATTAATTTTGACAATTTACTTGGTTAAAAACTAAACGTGCAAATGTAAATTGCAAAGATTCCCAGTTTTGGCTGCATCACACAATGTGTTTAGACCAATTGAGCGTGTGAAAATATTTGATGGATTATAATGTAGTGTGAAGTATGTATTGTAGTACATTTGAACTATAGGAAAAGGCGCTTTAGAAATACTTATTATTATTATTATTATTATTATTATTATTATTATTATTATTATTATCATCATCATTTTTATTATAACGACAAATCTGTTAAGCCCAAACCAGTGGGACAATCCCAGAGCATATGGCGTCCAACTGGTATCTGGGAGGCCATAGGATTGATTCCCTTTGGGGACTCAGATTTTGCTTGTGATAAATGATAATTGTGATAATTTTCAGCATGGTGCAAAGTATGTGTTCCTTCTTGTTTTTTTTATGACATAATCCCTCTTCATAGCCTTACTCGCAATTTGTCAGAAAACACAATTGCTAATACAGGGGGTTACATGTAATCTTTGTCCCCAAGTAGAGGAAAAGAGAATTTGTTGATTAATCTACATTGTAAAACACCATATCACTGCAAGCCCTAGAATTTCACAATAACGATTGTTTCTGGTACCTCGTTGTTTCTGTGCTGAAAAAAGATATGGTACCAAAAATTTTGTTACCCATTGCTACATTGCATTCTTTCCCTTTTTTGTAAGTTCCAAACAATGCCATTATTTTAATATTCAAACAAGTTTTTGTCCACACCAATCCACTAAAAGCAGAGCAGCTCTTTTGTTGTTACTCCAGTTAAACAAACCTATAGTAAAACATTGTTTTAACACTCCGATCTTTAGCCCACCATCTTGTATCCATCCTTAAGTGCATTGCACGGTATCGTTTATGTGCCACACACTCTGAGGTCGACACAAGATAGTGGAAGAGTGGCTTGAACAACGCTATGGTTCATAGGCTCCATATGTTTGATTGGACATGGAAGCCATGGCAACGAAGAACAATAGCCAATGTTTACTCTATATAACAATAAAATCATCAAAATATGCAAGAAGTTACTACTTTTTGCTGATTAAGACGAGACTGATATGGAGAACAATATCACCATCCTGGCAAAGAAAGACATTATTTACTGATTTGCCTATAAGTAGGCTTTTGGCTCAATTGCTTTGTTGCTTTTTATGCTGTTTTGGTGTTTGTTTTTCTTTTATTTGTGTCCAAATCAGGGGAGAATTTATATGCCAAAACTTTCTGTTCCATTACCAACCATTCCACACAATCACTGGGCACAAAATAGGAAAATCGTTATTTTTTTCATGCAAGTTGAAGTCTTGGGCTTGCATTGCTTCTTGAAACAGATGGTTGCCAACAAAAAATCTACAAAAATATACCTGTATTTCAATGCAAACTTATGACAAAACCCTTTTGTTTACCATATCCTTAAATCGCTGGCCGAGCCTGACTCAGGTTAACTTGGGTAAGGTTTTAACCAAATGAAATGTGCTACTTTATTGCAATGATCTTAGAAATGAAAGGCAAATTATAACTACATCAAAATTTTCTTTTTTCTAAAGGAGGAACAAAAGAAAAAACAAAGGAAGGTTGCTCGTAAGGAAAAGAAGCAGAAGACAGTTATGGATGATGGAGATATTGATCCTGATCTGGCTGCCACTATGGGCTTTGCTGGTTTTGGCACTAGCAAGAAATAATAATTTATTAAAATATTACCTTTTGTTGTATTTAGTAGCTTAAATAAAGTTCACATTCACTTAATTAAAGGTGATGTAAAGCACAATATTGTTGGATTCCCATTCAAACTTAGGTCAACGTGATGTGTTTGACTTTGACTTTGTGCAAGAACATATATGGTCAGTTACATTTAAGCAATTGCGTATCGAACATTGCATGACCTATTGTTAAAGTGAACTATACCTTTTAATTTTTATGGTGTTTTATTGGGAAATTTAGTGCATCAAAGCTCTTTTTGATGAGTTAAGTGCAGAAAGAAAAATGGTAAAAAGAGTTTAAAAAGATGTGTCTGAAGAATGATATTATTTATTGCCAGTTCAACTTCAAGGTTGGTTGGTTGATTGATTACCAAAAGATTGATGGATTGATTGATTGTGTGCACCCTAACAAGAAAATGGAAAGTTTTATACAGGAGAATCTAGATAATATTTCTTCCACAGATTTGAATCTATTTGAGACAAGTTTGGATCATGCCACACCAGAAGCCAGTTGATTTCAGTTCCTGACCAATGAAATCATCTCATTTGTGACTGACAGGCTGAACACCTCAGCCTCATTGACCTCATTACATATAGGGCCTCATTATATATAGGATTGTTCCGTGTTTAAGTGATGTCCGTACAAATCTGCTAAATATTGTTATTACATCTTTCTGTAATGGTTTTTGCATTTCTCTGATCTTTTATTGCTAGCACTGACATTATAATTTCTTAGACTGGGTGGTGCAGTCCATGAACATGTAATTCATTTTTCTGCCCCAAGCTGTACTGCCAGTACTTCGACAAGACAAAAATGGAACAGAAATAAAATTTGGTTATTTAGGATTTTTTGGAGGATTTTTCTACACTGTAACATTTCATCCAATATTATTTTTTAGATATATTTCGGTTGTAGTAATAGTGGTAACTCATGGTTAGTGTATGTAGTATCCACATGGTTGATAAATAAACACAGTGCCTGTTTTCTGTGAATAAATGTAATAAAACTGTTTTGGAATACATGACCAACTTGTGTATTTTAGAGTAAAATGTTACTCACTCCCAAGCTTGATATCTTTTTATTAACATCTCTATGATATGTCTCTATGATAAAAAAGGTTAAGTCTGTATATGAGCCTAGTGGCCCATCAGGCCGGAGTTTATCCCGGTTTCTATAGCATGAAGCGACTAGGAGTGTTTCTATCCCCCCCTGGATGGGATGCTAGTCCAGCAGCAGCACTGTCTCTGTGATAAGAATAACCCCCAAAAGAGCTCAAAATGTAAAGATACAACCTTTTGCAAAGTTATAAAAATTTCTATGGAATGGGATGAGAGCCATGAACTTCAATTTTTCAAAAAAGTTGAGGTGGCTCTGAAATCGCCTTGCAGGATATATCATATCTCATATCTTAGCTGTAATGAGGTGGACATAAAGCTATGTTCAATAATAAAAAGATTTTACCTTCTTTCCTCCATGTCAATCTCAAAGTTTTTTTTAGCCTTGGGGTGAGACTTTTAAAAATAAGTGAATATTTGGTCAAGAGGCAACCTTTCATTTTTGTCATTCAACACTATATTAAGGGGGGAGACTCTTAACTACAGATCTGGAGCAGTTGCTAAGGAATTGCTGAAGACTGGATTTTGAAGCAAGCGATTTTGAAGCTTTTTGTAACACTGAATAGTGAATTTTATTTGGGGGTACACATGCTTTAAAAAATATATCATTGCGCGTGCGAAACTAGTGCCAGTCCCAAACCGCGCGTTAGAATTTAAAATCCCTAAAACTCCACGGAAACAAGGTAAAGTTCCGATTTCTCTTACGAATCAGAGATAACGTAGCCGTCTTTATAATCTGACGTATGCTTTTACCGTTTACACGAAAAAAGGAAACGCTACTGATGAAAGTCTGTAAATATGAGTGTGTATTACGCCATAACTCTTATAATAATGAGAATTTCACAAAAACAATATGTCACATTATGCATGTGCACGTTCTTTAACTATTGACGCTCATTTTAATTTTAAAATCTATCCGCCGTTTGAGTTTTAGGGTTTAGTCTGTTCTGGTCACGTGATGCGGTAAATATGACTGTGACTTGAAACTCTTGGAGGAATCTTCAATAGAACAAACTTGTGCAAAAAGCTTATCTGTATGATGTTTTGTTTCCAAAATATAGCAATTAGAAACCTGCCTTAGAAACAAATTGGTAGTTAAGAGCCACCCCCCTTAACATGACTTAAGAAATACATTCACAGGTGTTGTTTTGCTCAAACCCTTCCCATTTTTCACTCAACTATTTTTCACTAATCTTTCTAGTATTTTTGCTGCTCCCCAACTTGCCAAACGCCTGGATCAGGCTATAGTTCCATTCTTTGTTGGTTTCCTAGCAACAGAGGTTTGAAGAAAAATTTGAAAAAAAGAAGTTTGAAAAAAATAAAAAACCCCACAAATTTTATACTTTTTACAAACTATAATATTTTTAGATCACACATGTACATTTCATTATCATTCAACTGGCAAACTTGCTTACTGCCTTCTTAAATTATTTCGTTTGGGACGCGCAACATAAAACTTGAAAGAAAGCCGAACTGCCCAACTCTTTTACCTGCGCCCCACTTTCGCGCGTGTTATCACGCGTGATTGCACGCAGCGTGGGCGTTTGCGTCTGACGTCATTCGCTTCCAGTCCCAAATTCCTCTTTGCCACGAAAGCAAGAAGTTATAAAGATGGCTGTTGTCTGTTTCACGATAAAAACGCGTCTAGTGGAATTAAGGGACTGAAACCATGTGATTTAACACATTAACAGCTCGCTTACCCGTACACTGGACTTTGGTCCACTCAGTTCGCCGTAATGAGTCGAACTGGTTTGTTATCCTTAGTAGCATGTCTTTCCCTTGTTTATGCCGGTGGCGAACCCAGTCATTCCTCAATGACGCCCGAAGAGAAGCACACAATGAGGTTGGTTTACTTGTTGAAGCTTTTATTTACGTAGTAAGCCATTTCATTGCATACATGTTTAATATTTTATTTGATTATTTTATAGACAGAAGGTGCTGGAGATGTTTCGCCATGCCTACAACTCTTACATGGTTAGTATTTATTTCGAACACAAGCATCCTTTGTTAAGGCTGTACCCGAGCAACATAAAGCGGTTACGCAACGGTCGAAATTAGTGACGATTTTTTGTATCTTGCTGTTAAAAATAGTATTGTTGTATTTATATTACTGCGGTGTTTCAATGAATCAAGAGCATGGTCGTTGAAATTTATGTAACGTAGAAGTTGTACCGAGGTATGTAGTTCAGCTTACTGTTTTATCTATAAACTCGGAAATTTACGAGCTCTTAGTAAATGTGATAATGTGATGTTGCATGTCCAAAGTGAGTGACATAAGCTAGATATTGCAATATGTACAGTCTTTCTAAAACCACAGCTCTTTAGTAGATGATAGCCCAGCTAGGTTTCTGATATGATTTTAAGGAAGTAAAATTACGGCTGGCCATCCTTTAATAATTCTTCAGCATATTTTGCTAATTTGGATGTGAACATGTATTTAAATATGATAATCATTCAAGGTTGAGCATTTAAAAAGACTATAAAGTCAGCATGTTGTTTCATGTAATTATACGGCAATCAGCTGTGTGGTGTGTTTCCAACACTTGTACATTGTACATCAATTTGGCATTAGCATTGTCCACCCTGTGAATCTGAGAATTGAATGTGATCATGCTCTGCTATACAGGTGTGTGTTGTTTTGTTTGTGAGGGTTGTGTTGCCAGGGCATTGTGAAAGTGATGTGTCACCCATGCATAGACAATGCGAAAGAATCACCAAAGAGTCGTGAAAAATTCATTTTTCACAACATAGCTAGACTTGTTCCAGTGCAAGGGTGACATTGCCAGCTATTTCATCTTGTGCAGGGAAAGACATTAATTGTAAACATTACATCACCAGCTAGAAAAAATGCCATTTTAATGACTAGCTGGCAAAGTTGAATCATGACTGAAGCTTGATTCCAGCTTCTTTCATGCTGTGTAGTATATACATGTATATGGATGAGTCGGATGGATTGTTCTGAGGAACATGGATGACTTTTAATTAGAAACAGAACCAGCTGTTGGATCAGCATGTTTGCGTGTGATTAAACCGTTGCAAATGGCAGATATAATAATTATTAGTGGCTTGAAAGAAAGCAGCTCTTTCATGTCACTTTTCTCTCAGATTTGCATTCTACTCTACAGAAACATAGAAAATTTCCTTTGGATTATTTTCTAAAGGAAATAGAAAACATTTTATCTGTGATATTGAGGAAGCTATATTAAAGAAATAAAAAATGCATCCAAGTTCACTGTTGAGTTATATACATGTAAGCATGCAGAGATTTTTAAGAACATGAGAAGTGCATATAGAGGAGCATGAGGTGCAGCCGAGTGCTTCTTGCACTTCTTGAGTGATCTTAAAAATTTTCAAGTGCTTATATATAACTCAACAGTGCACAGGGATGAAGTTTTTTTATTTCTTTTATAAAACGCTAAAGAAATAGTACATGCTCAAACTCCTGACATTATAACTTGATAAAGCACGCGTGCGACATAGACTGTGTGCTTTATAGAACTATAATGAACTCGAACTGACCAATTACAGTGTGTGTAACTACTCGAACATTTTATAAAAAGAAATACTCCCCAAAACTTTTATTTCCTTAGCATTTTTGGTGGCTACTGTATAAACCTCTGTAAGAATCTTAGAAAATGCTTCTATCTAATGGAGACCATAGGAGAAAGCTTGTGCATTTGATGCTAAAAGTAAAAACATTACCTATTTATGATATTTGAATTTGTTGTTAATTAATGCAACATTTTTTAGTTATTATGAATAGTAGCTACATGTAGCAAGAGAGTTTGGTGGGAATTCCAGTAAAGAACTGTTGTTGCTATGCGATGTAGGCTGTAATAGATTTTGTGTCCATATTTTTGAGATATCAGCTGTTAAAGGAAAATAGTTGTGATATAATACTGTATGTGCTTTGTTTGTACAACTGGCATAAATAAATTCTGATTGTTCTGATAATTGATTCTTTGAAAAGCTCAGGTAAGTTAGGGTGGATTGGATGAAATAATTGTCTGCAGAATATAGCATACATGTATTTTTTGCTTTTGGTCACTGTATTTATAAAATTTCAAACTGATATTGTTATTGCTTCTAGGACCATGCGTATCCTGCTGATGAGCTTATGCCTCTCAGCTGTAAAGGCCGTATCAGAGGTGTAGATGCTAGCCGCGGGGATGTTGATGATGCCCTTGGAAAGTGAGTTGCTTAAACTTAATGTAGTAAATTCCATTCAAGCAAAATGAAAGGTTTTTCACTAGCCACAGGTAACATCAACCACCCGGGAGGGACTCTTAATGTATGAAAGGGATGGGAATGTTCGTCTGAAAATTTGAATTAATTCCCCTAAAGGGGACCAATCTTGGTGTGGCTCAGGCTTTGTTGACACCTAACGAAGTTTTTTGTTATTTCTCAAACAACCCTTAAGGGGGATGACTCTCAACTACCAATTTGTTTCTAAGGCAGGTTTCAAATAGCCATATTTTGGAAATCAGACCTCATATGGATAAGCTTTTTGCATGAGTTTGTTCTATTGAAGATTCCTCCAAGAGTTTCAAGTCACGGCCATATTTAACGCGTCACGTGACCAGAATAGAAAAAACCCTAAAACTCAAACGGCGGATAGATTTTAAAATTTAAATGAGCGTCAATAGATAAAGAACGTCCACTTGCGCAATGTGATGTATTGTTTTTGTGAAATTCGCATCATTATAAGAGTTATGGCATAATAAACACTTGTATTTACAGACTTACATCAGTAGCGTTTCTTCTTTTCGTGTAAACGGTAAAAGCATACGTCAGATTATAAAGACGGCGACGTTATCTCTAATTCGTAAAAGGAATCGGAACTTTACCTTGTTTCCGTGTAGTTTTAGGGATTTTAAATTTTAACGCGCGGTTTGGGACTGGCACTAGTTTCGCACGCGCAATGATATATTTTTCAAAGCAGGTGTACCCCCAAATAAAATTCACCATTTAGCGTTACAAAAAGTTTCAAAATCGCTTGCTTCAAAATACAGTCTTCAGCAATCCCTTAGCAACTGCTCTGGATCTGTAGTTAAGAGTCTCCCCCCTTAACAAGACCTTAAAAGATAACAATATGGGCATTCTGCCCAGAACATCCTAAATGAGGCCAAGATGTATAATTTACACTCCTAAGCAAGATGCAAGCCATTCCATTTCTTTCATATTGGAGCCCCCCACCCCCCTCCACCATGATTGACCATTCTAGTGTCATACAACTGTTAGAAACATGTAGGTATGTTCTTTGAGTATTAATTAGCTTTTTTCCCCAAATCAACCATGTTGTAGTCATGAAATTGTGAGAAAGTCAACAAGATTTTTTCATAGTTGACTTTCCTTTCTCTCATTTTGAAGTTACTGTAGCACCAGTACTGTGCACATACATGTATCAGGGTTTCAGATGAGGTTTAAGGAAAGGTGTCAACAAGTAATTCCAACAGGTTAAATCCCCATTGCTGGTGTTTTTGGCTTGAGACCCCCTCTTGTCTGGAACACTGTGTATGGAGATGTAATTTAAACACCCTGCGATTGCCTCTGTAGCCAACACCAGTGCTGGATATAAGTTTTCCTCCTTAGCAGGACATGTGCCCTTTGAACATGTTAAAAAGCAATCAAGTTCTGTAAACAAGATCTCCATGGCAAAGAACTTCTAGTCATTTTGATGATGGGACATGATATCTGACCATACTATAAAATTAGCCGGACAATTTCAAAATTTAGTTGGAAAGATGACGGTGACTGACAGTAATTTCCAGCATTGCAACACCATTTATCTTTGCAAAAGTAACTGTGATTCGATAAGAGAAAAATATTGCATTAAATGACTGTCGTTATTTTTTTAAGGTTTTCCTTGACGCTGATTGACACGTTAGACACATTAGCAGTGAGTTGCATTTAGTATCTTCAATCTTTGTTTAATCATTCCAGCCTGATTTTGTTCCTTGTTCATGTTTTTCTACATGTACTGTAACTGTAATTTTTTTTTCATTTTGTTTCAAGGTCCTAGGAGATGTAGAAGAGTTTGAAAAAGCTGTAAGACTCGTGATCAGAGATGTTTCATTTGATAATGACGTGGTAGTTTCAGTGTTTGAAACAAACATCAGGGTCTTAGGGTGAGTCATGACTGTGTACAGTAGAGAAATTACTTGTTCAGTAGAAACTATATTTAAAGAGTGATCATAAAGAATGTATGAGAATTAAAGCTGTTGGTCTGTTCCTTCAATAAGTTGTAACGCTAGTGCTTTGTAGCAGTTGCGCAACAAAAACTGAAGCTCATTAATAATGATAATAATAATGATTTATTTTAATTGTGTATTTTATGGATTTGTGGTAACCGAAATTTAGTGTCGCAAACTGTAAATTTACATGTGTGTTTAATGTTTTGCAGGGGACTTCTTGGTGGGCATTTTGCTGCAGTGGCACTGAAAAATGCTGGGAAAGGCATGCTGTGGTATAACAATGAACTGGTGCCTATGGCCAAGGAAATTGGTTATCGGCTGTTACCAGCCTTTAATACCTCGACTGGTATACCCTATCCTCGTGTAAGTTGCCTCAGATGCAAGCTTGCCTGACTTGCCTGAGGACCATGAACAATTACTTGCTAGTTTGTTTATTGTACAACAACAGTTTAGCCTGTCAGCTCTCTCTCTCTTTGACCGTTTTTTAATTAAATCTTTGTTGTATTGGGAGGCGCGGTGGCCTAATGGTTAGTGCACTGGACTCCAGATCGGGCGGTCCGGGTTCAAGCCCTGGCCGGGGCACTGCGTTGTGTTCTTGGGCAAGATACTTTACTCTCATAGTTCCTCTCTCCACCCAGGTGTATAAATGGGTACCGGCAAATTTATTGCTGGGGGTAACCCTGCGATGGACTAGCATCCCATCCAGGGGGGAGTAGAAATACTCCTAGTCACTTCATGCTACGGAAATCGGGATAAGCTCCGGCCTGTTGGGGCACTAGGCTCGTATGCAGACTTTACCTACCTTTACCTGTATCATAGGTTAACCTAAAGTATGGCATACACCACCCATCATCAGGGACAGGCAGTGAGTCAGACACTTGCACAGCTTGCGCTGGAACAATGATCATGGAATTTGGTGCTCTGTCCAGACTGACTGGGGATCCAATATTTGAGGTATAGGTTTGCTTAATGTGTTCTACATGTACAAGTATCTTTGAATGAGATTTTAGTGTCCAAGAGTAATAAATTAACTCTTGAATTCTGAAAAGGTTCTCAGTATTACTGGTGGGTTTTTGTTCCCTCTTACAAAAGAAAACAATATTTTGAAAACAAAATAACTATTTTGACCACATTGCAGTGGGATTTAGTTTCCTGTAAGAGATTTCTTAACAATTATTGCATGAACCCAGAAGACATCAAACTTTATACTAACCCTTGTGGTTGATCTACAACTGGTATTGAACTAAAAGACATTGTTCTCTAGATATTTTGTTTTATTGTAACAGGAGAAGGCTCAGAAAGCTATGGAGGCAATTTGGATCCACCGCAGTCGGGCTAGTGATTTGGTTGGCACTGTTATAAATATTCACAATGGGGATTGGGTTAGGAGAGGTAAAAACAACTTCCACTCACACATAAGTGGAAGTAAACTCTCAGTTTATATTATTCCTTGCAGTACTATCAATTGGATCTGATAACAGTTTGACCAAAGTGGTACTAAGTAAAATTTGTTTTGGTAGCAGTTTAAATTAATCATCACATTATACTCAAGTCATGTTATCAAAAGCTCATTAAATTATTAATTAGTTTGTGCTACATATACCACATGTATGTTTAGTAATTTCTAGGTGTGGTGGTTTAATTGTTACATTGCATATGTTAGCTTACTTGTACTTGACTGTGTTTGTCATCAACAGACAGTAGTGTTGGTGCTGGAATTGACTCTTACTATGAATACTGTTTAAAAGCATACATTCTTCTTGGAGATGAAACCTACTTGGAAAGGTTTAACAAGGTACATGTACATTATATACCTTTTGCTAGGTATTTCTGTTGCATTTATTGAGAAATGAAATGTTATAGATAGTTGTTACGTAGTATTGCTGTATTTGAATGTTAAACCAAAATGTGGATTGACTGAATGGGATCTTTTTTATTATATGAACAGCACTACAAGTCAATAATGCAGTACATAAACCAAGGCCCATTGTTCCTGAGTGTTCAGATGCATCAGCCTGACAGAACAACACATGCCTACATGGATGCATTGCAAGCGTTCTGGCCTGGACTTCAAGTAAGCTTTTACCACATACACTGTATACAAGATAACAGAACCGTAGTGACTGACTACTGTAAATATATTGATTGATTGATTGATTGATTGATTGATTGATTGATTGATGGATTGATTGACTTTCTGACTGACTGACTGACTGACTGATTGACATTGTTGCATGGTTGCTGCTCTTATCTCCTTGAGGCATTTTCTTTCTACCAGTACCAGCGTCCTGGCATAAACTATATTTGTTCAGACAGGGCTGTAATAGTTTTGTATTGTACATCCTGCAGGTGCTGAAAGGCGACCTGAAGAAGGCCATTGAAATGCACCAGATGTTGTATGAGGTCTCCAAGAAACACACCTTCCTACCAGAGGTAGTGTCGTACCACATACATATATAACACAAAATTAATGTAACTGACAAGAATCAATTACCAAATTATCTGGAAAAATGTGTTTGTCTGATGACATTTGAAGGATGTAAATTTCTAATGGAATTTGATAAATGTGTGAAAATTGGCAATACGTGTATCTACCAGTACATCCATAAACGTGTTCGCTGCTGATAAACGCACTTTTTTGTTCTCATTTTGTACCCATCTCAGAATGGTACCAAAAATACTCTTGAGTGCTTATCTTGGTATGATTAATGGAAATTGCTGCTACATGTATTTGTTTCTGTAGGCATTCACCACAGATTTTGAGGTTCACTGGGGACAGCATCCTCTAAGACCTGAGCTTGTCGAAAGCACATACTTTCTTTATGAGGTGAGACAATATTATACAGGGAAAACATATTTCGGGGTTTAAAATATTTATCTTTGGTTTAAAATTTTTCAAACTAGTTTGATTTTTATTTCCCTTTGTTTCAAACTGTGATAATGAATATGAGACAATGGTTTGAAAAATTTTAAACAAAAAATAAATTTAAACCACAACACCTTCTCAAGGCCCTATGTTCCAGAGGGAATGAAGAGGAATAAGTGATATGTATACTTGCCTGGTAGGCTCTTAAGAAAATCATGCAAAAAACACTCATTTTGGGTAATAAATGTACTGCTCTGTTGGATGTTGTTTTTTTTTGTAAAATCTCTGTGATTGGTTTGAGAAAAATTGAATGAAATTTAAATCTGAAAGAATTTTTAAATTTGATTTAATAACAGGCCACAGGAGATCCATATTATCTTGAGGTTGGAAAGCATATTGTGGAGAAGATTAATGAACATGCTAGGGTACCCTGTGGTTTTGCTGCTCTTAGAGATGTTAGGACACTGAGTCACGAAGACAGGTGAAGTGAATGTACACTTGGTATTATTTACAACGTGCGGGTGATTGATATCTCATTTGTTACATTCAAATACTTCTGATAAGTTTTCTGCTGTACATGTAATGCTAAAACTGAAGTGGTTTTAATAATACACACCTCGCCATAAATTGTGGGAGGCGCGGTGGCCAAATGGTTAGTGTGCTGGACTCTGGATCGGGCGGTCCGGGTTCGAGCCCTGGCCGGGGCACTGCGTTGTGTTCTTGGGCAAGATACTTTACTCTCATAGTGCCTCTCTCCACTCAGGTGTATAAATGGGTAACGGCAAATTTACTGCTGGGGGTAACCCTGCGATGGACTAGCATCCCATTCAGGGGGGAGTAGCAATACTCCTAGTTGCTTCATGCTACGGAAACCGAGATAAGCTCCGGCCTGATGGGCCCCTAGGCTTGTATACAGACTTTACCTACCTCGCCATAAATGTGAGAAATGTAAAATGTGGTCGTAACTGATTCTGACCATGCAAAACACTAGCCATTGACTCAGAGCACACATTGCATTCAGTTGTTATTTTATAAATTAAATTATAATATTATAGTGAACATATGTAGCAGGGATGGAAATGGTAGCCAGTGATAGGTAATAATAATTATTACCTATTACTGGCTATCATTTCCATCCCACCTATATATGTTTACTATAATAAAATAATTATTATTGATGAAATTTTCCTGCCAAAAATAAAATAAATTACAAATAAGAAAGTAAAAGGGCCTGACAGAGAAATTTTTTACCTTAGTAAGCAAAAAAGAAATCCCTTATTAATAATTAATATATACTAACTTGATATTGTGTAATTTTGTATTTAGGATGGACTCATTTGTTCTAGCAGAGACATTCAAGTACCTGTATTTATTATTTACTGAAAAAGAAAATCTGGTGTTTAGTATGAACCAGTTTATTTTCACAACTGAGGCTCATCTCCTTCCTCTCAGTTTGTCCACTATGGCTGTGAATGCATCCGCATCACAGGTATGAGCTGCTTGATGCCTTTATATTAGTTATAAATCCAAACAAAACAGTTTACATCAATACTGCAGTGTTGTACACGTCCCCGGAGATCTTCCATATGAAAGGGCTTTAGGATGCTTGTTGTAAATTGAGGATTTTGGTCACATGTTGGGTGTTTTTAGCCATCAAGGTGTCTTGTAATGTTGCATGCAAAGAAGCAACAAATGTTTGTTCATGTGGAATATTGCCTGATACTTAGCTGATGAACAGGATAATTGTTTTATTATTCAACAAATGCCTGATTCCCTCTATGGCGCGCGCCTGCAGGGATTCACGGTAGTTGTATTCATCGTTGCTAAGTCTTGTGCATGGTTTGATGAATACATCTACCATGATTCCCTGCAGGCGCATGCCATAGAGGGAATTGGGCATTGTCAACGAAAGGCTCTTTGCAGCGAGAAAAACTGTGGTTCTGCTGTGCTTTGCAAGATTCCAAACAAATCTTGGCAACCTACTTATATCGCAGGATATTTGTAATATATGGATGATGGACAACAATTACCGGTACTTTCTGATCATGGGCATGGCGTGAATTTGTTGAATAATAAAGTGTGTTATTGGTTTACCGTGTCAATCAATCTTGCATGATGCTCATCTGACAATATAGTCGCCCAAAGCTTTCTGTTTTTATTTTTACACACAGGAACTTAAATATAATTTGACCCTAAGCTCAGACAATGAACATGAGTATACATGTCTTATAACACAACATGAACAAGGGTCAACTGCAAAGTTTGCCGAGGAGGTGCGACGTAAAAGTCGCGCACAAGCACAGGGAAGCTGTCCTAACAAAAAGCAAGCCTTTGCTTTCAGCTCTAACAAGTGAGTAATTCTACCATTAACATGTACATTGATTTATGTTGATTTGTGTTTATGACACTGTCGGCCATAAGTACATTGGAATTCATGTTGCAAAGAAAATTGAAATATTATTGGCGTGAAAATATGAGGAAAAATACTTTTTTGTCTGTTGTGACATGTGTTGTGCTTAAGAGTCCTGATTCATGACTTACATGTACTGCAAACTGTGATACTATCGCTTGCTTGTAATGTAATTCTAGTATGAATGGTTATACATGTACCTGTATTTTAATGTATTGATTCAAATTAGAAAAACTCCCAGAGCAATGCATAAACAGAATGTGAAGTGAATACATTAGTTACCCTCGGATTGTAGAGTAGCTTTAACAGCTAATATCTCCGAGCATTTCAACAACACAATGGGCAAAGACCAGTCCACAACACCTGGAACTTCGTGCACCTCTTTCTTTCTTGATTTCACACCTGTCTCCTGTCCAACATCTGTGTGATTACATTTTTCTTCAGGCCTCCTCGGTTAAGAGCTGAACAGTTTGTACCTGGAAATCAAGAACATATCAATACTCTAAAGTCCATGGGCATCACTGTTGTTCAAACAAAGGATGGCAGAATACAACTCAGCCAAACTGCTTCATCGGTAAGATTAACTTTGCTTGTTGACTCATGTCAGTCGGTTGATCAGTCAGTCAGTCAGTCAGTCAGTCAGTCAGTCAGTCAGTCAGTCAGTCAGTCAGTCAGTCAGTGTCAGTCAGTCAGTTAGTCAGTCCATCCGTCCGTCCGTCCGTCCGTCCGTCTGTCTGTCCGTCAGTCAGTCAGTCAGTCAGTTAGTCCATCCTTGTGTCTGTCAGATAGGTTGGCAGACAAACAGATCAATAACTAATATGATACACTTAATGTCTGGTCCCGAGGTAAACAGTTAGTTTTGTTTTCCCGCGAGCCTCGATGTTTCCCGAGACGAAGTCGAGGGAAACATCGAGAATCGAGGGAAAACAATACTAACTAGTTTCCCTCGGGACCAGACATTAAGTGCTTTGTTATACATCCAAAGGATGAACAAATTAAACAAACGAACGAAAAAAATTGCGCCTGAGCACGACTTAATTTCTTCTATAAAATACTGCAAATGTAAAAACACATCGTAAACTACGGACAAAAAGAAAGCAAAGAACCGACTTACTTTCCAGGCATTTTCGAAATCCTTCTGCTCTAAAAGTGTTTTGACTTTGTTTTCGAATAAAAAGTAGAAAGCGCCGGTTTTAGCGACAAACTGTTCCACTGTGTTTCACGAACTTTCGAAGAACTATTTTCCTGGAATCGCCAAGAGTGAGCTTCAAAACATCACGCCACAGTCACGCCACCGGTCTTGGTCACGTTTTAATCACGTGCTTTTTCTGGCCATTGATCACGTTCAGGTCAATGTATCCCGATCGGGATACAATTGATGAAAATGTATCCCGATCAGGATACATTTAGGGCGCGATCCATTGGACCAAAATTTCCGGAAATTCCGGTACAAAATCGAATGGAACAGAACGTTTCTGGAAACTCATTTCGAAAATTTTGGACAACCTCCAGAGGTTGTCCCTTTTTCCGGAAATTTGGAAATTCCGGGAATTTCCTGTTCCATTGGGCATTATCACTCCGTTTCGCGAGGCCCTGCCAGGGGGGTGTCCCAGGTCGCTTGTCGGAATTTTAAAATGTCTCGTGTCGGCGTTTTGTCAAGGCTACACAACGCTGTCGGAAATTTAGCAACATACATTTGGCTTTGTCAGTCGTTTGTCGCTATTTCGTTTGAGCGCTGTCGCTACTTTTTGGCCCATGTCGCTTGTCGGAATTTACCCTGGCAGGGCCTCTTTCGTCCTCTTCAAGACCTAAAAGATGGCGGTGGCAGGTGTTTTCACCAGCCATACGTATGTTTCTTCGTTTTACGCGACATAGAATAATTCTCATGACACATTTCAATGTCAGCGACGCGACGACACGTTTCGTACAATTCTTGGAAGAGAAGTTTCTTGATCTTGTCAAGTGCAATGTCACGTAATCGTATCGTAAATGAAAATAAATCGTACAGCGGGCGTACAGACAGATATCTCGAAAGATTGAGTTCAAAATAGTCATAGATGTAACTACCGGTAAATTTACCTCTTCTCAGGAACAAGTTAACAGGTAATTATCATCTCCTTGTTGCTTCGCAAGATTAAAAATGTCTGTTTACTTGAAATCGTACTCGAGTAACAAACAACTCGAACGGCAAACCCGCCATTTTGACGTTACCGGTTCAGTCAAGTGGAAAATACCGTTCCTTTGGGCACGGGAAAATTTCGGAAACTCAAACCGAAATTTTTGGTTGAATGGATCGCGCCCTTAAGTTTATGCAAGGCCACGTGATTATGAATCAGCCAATGAGAATCGTCTTTAGAGCAAGAGAAACTGCGGATGTATAACAAATGCACTCCAACTATAACATAAATGCAATGGATTAATTTTCTCAATTGGTAACAATAATTCCAGTTAATAATCTTAAGACATGGGTCTAACTAATGACCTGAATTACCAAACTTATAAAATTATTTTAAACCTCTCTGCAAGAGTTAACAGATGCCTTCCTCCTTCACAGTCTTTGACTAAAATGAAATGGAAAGTAAATTAAACTTTGAAAACATGTATAAAACTAGAAACGCTGCTGGACTAAATCCGAATAAGAAAAATCAAAGATCTCTTCGAGATTCAACTATTTTGCATGGAGTATGCGAAGGGGGAAAGATGATAATATTGAAAGCGATTTGCGATGCATTCACCCATTGACTCCCAGTCCCGAAGGCTTTTATTAGCGCGCACCCACCCCCAAAACTTCCCGTGCGAGTGGAAAAAAATAAACCATATGCGTACTAAATTCAAACAAATAATTCGTTCCTAGACACGCTGAAAGACCAATTTATGACTTAAAATGCTTATCAACTTTGATAAATTGATCCCAAACCAAACTTGAAGACGGTGGAAAAAAATTCTTCAGCTCCGCGCGTCATTTTAACAACTCGCAAAAACACGAACTCTTTATACAAAATATAACACTACTTCAAAACGCTCTTGTGAAAGGTAGGTTTTTATGCTGTACAACTGTCACTGACATTTTAACAACTAGTGGTTTTAGCTTGCAAAAAAGCGGTAATTGAGGATAAAAAATTATTGCGAATCATGAACATGGTGCCGTGAGATAGCGCAAAACCGCTTGCAAAACTGCTGAATTCCTTCCACAAAATTCCATTTGGCTTGCGTATGCAAAAATTACACTAACCTTTACGTGATTCGTCAGGTGACTAACAAATCGTATCCAAGGCAACAAAATTCGGCACATTTTGAAGCGGTGGGATCCTGCATTATCTTTACCAATCCTTCGAAAAATTCCATTAAAGTTCGAAACATTGTTGTACATTAACTCAATGGCTTTACCGATGGTCTAAATAGAAAATCATAGGGTAGAGTGTGCTAAAACCGTTCCGGTGAGAAATGAATTTCCATTGCGCGGATAATAAGACCGTCTGACATGCACGGAACAATTAATGTGTTTTTCAATAAAATATTTCATTAAAGTAGGAACCATTATTGTACATTACCATTTTCCTTTATTAAGTCTTGAGAAGCTGCATTAAATCATGATCAGGTCCGTGAATTATAGTCAAAAACTAGTTCCATGCAGGTCAAACGGACTTACTATCCACGCAATGAAAATAGATTTCTCACCGGAACGGTTTTAGCACACTCTGCTCCATGACTTTCTACTTTAGACCCACTTAAAAATTGACCTGTGTTTCTTCAGTTCATTTTAAACTTTAAAAAGGGATTCTTCGTGCTCAGAATACAAAAAAAAAGCTCCTAACAGTTTGTAATTACATTTGGTTACCGGGACAGATTGCGTGACGAGCTAAAAATACTTCTTTCAATGAAGACGACAAACAGTAGGCTTGTAACAATAGAAAATAGTATTGGCCAATATCCTCTGACAATGAAGATTCGCAGCAGCTTTTAAGCGTGTAAAAGTAAGTGATTCAATCGATGAATAGCACAGATCTTTGAAAAATACCTACCTGTAGTTTGCAAAAGGCTAGACAGGCTAAATGACGAGTGACGCGTGAAAATAACACTTCGGGATCGAGAAGTGTTGACGCATTCCTATCCAATGGCGTTTTTATCGCCCACAGCGAAAAGTATTCCCTTGACAAATTGAAACCGTCCCTTGAGAGTGTACAAATATGTGGGTCAGAGAGTGGCACGATGCCCCCAATTCTTCTATTTCGCTTGTACCAAGCAAAATAGTCGAAAAAAAGGAAGCTTACCAAGCAAAATAGTCGAAAAAAAGGAAACAAAGATCAGAAATCTTGTGTCTAAAACACAGTATAATGATGTATAACAATCATCTTCAGCGACAGTCATACTCTAGCTGCAAATGCACATTTGACCCAGTAGCATCTACTTTACTAAAAGTTGAATTCATCATTGCATGTCATCTAATCTTCTTAAACAATGTCTCAGTCAAACATGACAAAAGGTTCACTCTGTAATTTATATCAGGCCATCAGTGATGCCTCCAATGAAACCGAGGATGGCACTTTGACCATTTTCGTTGTAAGTTTAACTTTTGTAATCAACCTAATCATAACATCCATCTCCTCAGACATTTCAACACAAATAAAATAATATTATAACTTGTAATAATTATTTTATCAGTTTATTATCCGTGTGTTTTCTGTTCACTTTGCCATCATAACTGACTGTAAAATAACTAACAAATATAAATCAAATAAATGATTGACTGACTGACTGAGTCTTTCGCTCGCTCGCTCACTCGCTAGCTCACCCATTCATTTATTCATTCCCCTGGTGCTTAACTTTATAGAGCTCTTCTTGTTTCATTCACACATAATATTTCTTTTAACCTTTTTTTACGGCTAGGCTGAGACACAAGCTGATGCAGAAGATGGTATCAAGTTCATGCAAGAGATGTTTGAATTGACCAAACGACATAATGATGAATCAGGTATGAAATGTGATGAAACCCTTACAACTATTTAGGTGCATTAATTTTTGCTGAGAGCTTTTTTTTTTATCTGATAGCTTGAGGAGATTCCCTATGATCTAGATGTTTTTGCCCTCCTGTAACATCACTCTAAAATAAATTCATTCTATTGCCTTAACGCGTAGCGTAACTAGATCAACTCTCTGTTAAGGTTGTTTTATGTTCGTTGAAATTCAGTTCAGTGAAGGTATTAATAATGACATTTGATCTCTTCAGTTGTTCAAGAAAACCCTCGCGTGGTCCAGCTCATGTCCTCACCTTACAAGGGAGACGTGGTTCTTAATGCCTGTCCAGCACAGTTTGGTTTGGATTTGAGCAGGGGTGATGTAGGGGTGAGTAATGCACATTACACAACTGGCCCTCCTTGCTTTAATTTTATACTGTTACCTCTCCCAGGTTTACTTTGAAGATAGAGATAGAGCAGATGCACGCATGCATAGTGAATAGTGTTTATCGTTGTATCCTTTTTTAGCCTGCCTAGCTGGCGGGATTAGCGGACACGAGTGAATTTTTTCCAACGCGGGCTGAACTTTTTCATCCTCCTCACCAATCTCCTCGCGGCCTGGCGGTCACCAAAAAAGCAGTGGCTCGCGAAATCCCGCCAGCTATGCAAGCTACCGTTTTGATAGGGGCGGTATCTGTTGGACCAGTTACATTCTTCATTAGCTTATAAGATTAGTATGCTGTCCTGATATAGGATCTGTTCTCTTTTAACGCATCCAGTGCATCTGCATGAAGGACTTTCATTCAGTCGAAAAAGGTAAATCAACTGTCGTAGCGAATTGGGAAAAAAGCAACTTTTCGGCTTTTCCAAATTCGCTTCAGCGGTTTATTTATCTTCATCAACTATGCAACACAACATTTTCTTTAGAAACTAATAACTTTGTGCAACAAAGAACCTACCAACCCAAAGACCAAAGTCGAAATGGCTTTTGGCAACTTCTCTTTTGTTAACGCTGACCACGACGCAGCTGATCAAGATATTTCTCGGCTAAAGCTTTGGATACAGTCGTTCCGTTATCATGACAAAACGAAAGCAAGCACTAAATAAGCAAGTTAATGGAGACTGCTTTACTTTCAGATGGGTGCAGAGGTCATTATAGCTGAGCCTTTCAAGGCGTGTTCGTCCCTCGCTAATGCAGAGGAGCTGAAGCACAGAATTGCTGTGATAGAAAGGGGCGAATGCATGTTCATCGACAAGGTACAGAAAATAAGTAACAACAGAGTAAGGGAAACACTCGGTATTTATCTTGAATGGCCCGGGAAATTGCTTTATGCATCACCTGGCATCACGCTTTAAGGCAAGGCTACTCTCATAGTGCATCTCTACACACTCTGCCACTTTTTTCACTGGTTGTGAACAGGAATGATTGTGACATCTCTCTTCACACAGTATAACCTGTAACGGGCTAGCATCCTATCCAGGGGGGTGGGGGGGGAGTAGCAGTTCTCCTGGTCACTCCATGGTACGGAAACCAGAGATAGGCACCATGACTAATGAGCCACTGGGCTCAATAAATGAATATAAGTTTACCCTATCATTGTCGTTTGTTTTTCTTTTGTTGACAGGCTCGCCACGCTCAGACGGCTGGCGCTGTTGGTGTAATCATCATCGGTAAGATCTGAAAAAGAATCTTTTACACTGTTGCGAGGAAGATGCAAATTTCTTAGCTTACACGCAGTCTCACTAAACTTGCTAGCCAGTTTCGGGATCAAACGATCAGCTTATCTTGTAGCCTGTGAAAGCAGCCGTTCTTTTGTCATGTTCTATTTTTCGGTGAACTGAAACGACGTTGAAAAACCGACTATTTTGCGTTGAAAATTCGTGCAGAGTTGATGTTATGTTTTGTGCTCGACTCAAATCTTTGAGACGACATGCGAAAAGTAAAAACGGATAGAGGACTAAGGAGAGTATTGCTACTTTCTTTCGCACGTAGTCTTCCGGCGTTTCTCGTGTTTCCGCGGTCCCAGAGCCTTAGTACTGACAGTGGTCGAATTGCCGTGATAGAACTTAACAGTGGCGTGCGGTTGTTCTTTTCAGATAACAACGAAGGCAGCTCGAGTGACAAGCAGCAGATATTTTCTATGGCTGGCGACGGCTCCAACGATGATGTGAAGATACCAGCCGTGCTTCTGTTCAGTGAGGAGGGACGCATATTAAAGAACGCCATAGCTGCACTGGAGGACACCAACCAACGACTTACAGTGCGCCTCGCTTCCAAAGCAACTGGGGTGTCAGGTATGACAGGTGCATAGAGTTAGATCGTTCAGTATTTACGGTTACTACCACAAAAATTCTCAGTACTAACTTTAAAAGAAAAATATAGCAATTGGTAAGGAGAAATAACATCTGGACTTCTGCAACTGTAAAGAATGAACTGTTGCAGCTACAGAAACGGTGGTGATTTCAAATGCGTGCGTATCTGCCGGTGCCGAACTGTTTAGGTGCTGTGAGCTGCTTGGCGAGGCCTCTTTTTTTAGGGGGGGGGGGGGGGGGGGCGGTAAGCAACCTGAGCCACGAGGAGAATTAGAAGACGTGTGCAGCTCTATCTCTTCTGAAGCTAGAAGGATTCTCCAAAAAGGTTATTCTAAACTGGCTTGCTTTAAATTGCCTCATATATAAAGGTTTGTGTGCCTCTGAGTGTGTTTTTGGCCATTTTTGAGCGAGTCGTTAACGATATCAATTTGTTTTGTTACTGATCGCAGCTAAGAAAGAACCTTCTGTTTCTGGGCAACTGAAAGAGCAGCCATCAGTTAAAAAAGAACCGGAGGAGAACAAAGAATCTACCAGCGATAACAGTCAGCAATCAGCTGAGGACAGTCAGCCATCCACTGACAATAAAAATATTCAATCATCACCTGAAAATAAAGACATTCACAGTAGTAATACTGATCAAAATGAGGCACTTCAGGACAAACAATCACCGCAAACCGGCGAAGAAAGCACAACCTCAAAAACGTCATCTGAAATTAATGACGAGCATACCGACGAAACGCCTCTAAATCCACGCGTTGTGTCCGTGGGACAGGACGAGGTGTTTTGCGCTGCCACAGGCACCCCATGCACTGTTCCGAGCAGCGAGCATGCTAGTGAACATAATGCTGACTCAGCAAGCCAGGCTGTGACGTCAAACAGCCAGACTGTTGATTCAGAGATACAAACGCCTTCCGAGCACTTTTACAGTGGCAGTGAAACTAGAACTGATTGTTCTTCGTCTACAGAAAATATACAAAGCACAGAACACAAGAACGATGAAAAAGACGAACACAACGAGAATGAAGATGCCACTATGAGGACTTGAATTTAACAAAATTTTTATTCAATTATTACCGTTAATGTTTACATTATGACGTCATTTAAGAATCCTTAAGTCTTCTCGCGCCGATTGCAATTTAATCCTATTTGGTATGAAAGCATCTAAGTAGCACTAAGTTATAAGCGATAAAAGAAAAAGAGTTGAAAAACTATTTTCAGAGCAGTTGAAAGGCACCTCAATACAAATGTTATATTAACAGAAATCTTTTCCGACCCCAGATTAGTACCATAAACCCTAGCACGCCTCCTATTGTATCGAAGTGACGTCATAGTGCAAACGACCTATTGTAGATGTAGTGATGGGCTAATATGAAGCAGGAAACAGCTGGGGAGAACAGAAGTTTTCGTTATTTATTGTCCAATATGAGCTCAATTATTCCTCAAAATACCATACGTCCAATGAAAATATTAAAAAGCGCTTTTGGAGGCCATTGATTGGCAAGAGACAAAAAATATTCATCCATGACCGATTTTGCAAAACGAACTGTATCATGGTAATGAATGCTATTGTTATGGGGGTGGGGAGGGTGAATTATGTGCAGCAAAACAACATTTAAATACATAGGAGAGAACAAATTATATTAAGTGAAGATTTGTACCTTCCGTGTGTTCTCTTCGTACAGTCAGTTGTGCGGAGTCACTTGGGAGGTGTCAAGAACACATCTTTATATCTAGATAGGCATATATTTGTAAGTTTATCTCTTCACTGCGTTTTCTTTTTTTTGCGTTTAGAGTGGTTTTTGTGTTGTTTGTTTTGGGGGGGTTGACAGTTCTTCGAGCTTCACTCAATGCAGTTGAGTAACGTGTTCTAACTACGCAACGAAAATATTTTTTTCGGTCTGTTAAAACCCAAACCAATTGCGACTAGGCTTAGGCGCCTTCACGCTTCTACCCGGCAGTTGATACTGGTTACATGTTTTCCCGCGCTGATTGGTTCAGTACACGTGGTGCTAATGTCGTGATTGGTTTTATCATAAGCATAATCCAGTGTCTGACTATTCAATTGGAATATTCGCAGCCTGATTGGCTAAGCACGCAGGTCGATAGCTGGGCTCGGAGTGCGGGCTGTTTTTTTTAATATTGTGGCAGAAACAAAACTATAAATCCGCCACTGCTTTATGGGAAAGGACGAAGGATAATCCGAAAAAGTTCATTGTGCCACAATAATTTTGACAACAAAAGATGATCTTGGAAAATAAACTGTTATATTTCGGTATGAGCTATACCATCATCAGACTAAGGAAATTTACATACAAGCTAGATCTTAAATACTGTGGGTTTACTCAGGAGAATAGATGGAGTTCTCTGCTGGATTTCAGTCCATTGTTGAGAGAAGGTGATAGGCGTTTGATGAAATAAGCCTCTTTGTATAGGAGAAGATTCCAATTATTGTCATAGTCAAGTATTGTTGTATTGTCACGGACAACTTGGGTGAAATATTCTTTGTCATAACTAACAGGAGGTGGAACAATGTCAGTATTTAAAGTATCCGGTAAATTACACAAGTTACGGATGAAAATTAAATGATCACAAGTTCGCAGGTGTTTGTAAATTGCGCTCTCTTTGTCAGAGATAGCGTGTTCATGTGTTCGGACGAAAAGAGTTCTGTCTGTTTTGCCGATGTACGCTGATTGGCAACCAGGGCAATTGAATTTGTAAACAACGTGTGATTTACTCAATGGTGGAACTTGATCTTTGTTGTTGGTGTAGAAACATAATTTCGTTGTTTTCTCGCGTACTTTTATCTCGATGTTAGGGTTTGCAAGGCATCTGCGAAGCTTTCTCTTGAAGGATCTTAAGAGTTGCGATGTTTTGTCTCCGATGTATGGAACAGAAAGCCAGATGGTTATGGAGTCTTCCTTGTCTTTGTTTCCTGCTCTATGGATCTTATTCAGGGCATCGTACGAGAACCGTCGAATTAGTACGCGAGAAAACAACGAAATTATGTTTCTACACCAACAACAAAGATCAAGTTCCACCATTGAGTAAATCACATGTTGTTTACAAATTCAATTGCCCTGGTTGCCAATCAGCGTACATCGGCAAAACAGACAGAACTCTTTTCGTCCGAACACATGAACACGCTATCTCTGACAAAGAGAGCGCAATTTACAAACACCTGCGAACTTGTGATCATTTAATTTTCATCCGTAACTTGTGTAATTTACCGGATACTTTAAATACTGACATTGTTCCACCTCCTGTTAGTTATGACAAAGAATATTTCACCCAAGTTGTCCGTGACAATACAACAATACTTGACTATGACAATAATTGGAATCTTCTCCTATACAAAGAGGCTTATTTCATCAAACGCCAATCACCTTCTCTCAACAATGGACTGAAATCCAGCAGAGAACTCCATCTATTCTCCTGAGTAAACCCACAGTATTTAAGATCTAGCTTGTATGTAAATTTCCTTAGTCTGATGATGGTATAGCTCATACCGAAATATAACAGTTTATTTTCCAAGATCATCTTTTGTTGTCAAAATTATTGTGGCACAATGAACTTTTTCGGATTATCCTTCGTCCTTTATGTACTAAAACTATCATCAGGTACTGGCTTTATGGGCAAACGAGAAGACTGCACGCTGTTGGTTTCTATCACGTTTGATGGTTGGGTTGCGGCTTTGCCTCTCACCAACTATCATACGATAGGGAAACCTCGAACTCGCAGTCTAGGTAATAAAAATAAATAAATAAATAAATAACTTTATTTAAGTGTCAGAGTATTTAGCACTGTTGTACTAATTGTGGACACTGTAAATAAGATAACAAATATTACAAAAAGAACAGAAATTTGTTAAAAATCCCAACTGGTAGGAGGCTGACCAGCTGGCTATTTACAAAGCGTGGAGGAATTGAATTCGGGACCACCGAACACAAATCCATCTAGTGGCAGGGAGGAGGATTTGAACCGGGGACCTCCGGATTAAAAGTCCAGCACCCGAACCACTAGGCCACGCTGTTATGAAAAAACCGCGTTATTTCTGAGGGTCGCTTTATCATTAATGACCCGTCCACTAAGGCAAGTGCTAGAAAGTTAAAAACCTGCCTGCTTCTCACTGGCTTTTATTTGAATGGTCACACACTTGAGTTTCATCCAGACTACAGTTGGAGATAATGGGTGTCTTTTGTGAAACTATGCGGAAACTCAATCCTGACACTATACTGAGAAATTGCACCAGATTTTTTCCCTTGTCTTGCAATAACACTTTTTTTTAAACAAAACACAAACCAAGTTGTCTGCCTTCGCCATTAATATCTTCATGGTGTATTTCTGCTAAACAATTTTCAGTTTGGGGTGCCTTTTTTGTTTCCAATACTACTTAATACTAGTAAGGATGTGAATTTAAATAAGATCTATTTATAATATTGCTCTATATCGTATCGTATCCTGTCGCTTCTGGAAAAACATTCAAATCTTAAATTAAAATATTATTTTGTTAAAATATTCGATAAGGGATTATGTAAATAGAAACAGAAGTGGTGGAGTAGTGCTATTAAAGTTAAGAAATGCTTTGTTAAATCATTCTTTGCTCATTTGCGGATATATGAACAACAGTCGCAACCCTTGCATTTTGAAATTGAAAAAATAATACAAAATAAACTCCAGAACACGCCGTTTACGTTTTCTGTGTGCAAAATGCCAACCGAAAGAACTGCTTTTAGACCGAGGGGGAGTCTTCCATTGCACTGATAGGGACGTTCGTCGGTTTAGTGGATTTCCTTTTTACTTGACAGCTGAAACATATCATGGCACCCTCCTCCCGAAGAGTACGTTTCAAAGAAAGCCGCAAAAATACAAGAACTGCAATAGTTGTCAAGAATGTTGCTTTCATGTTTCGTTTACTTATTTTGTATTATGAGGACGTGGCTGTCGGCCTGCCAGTGTCGCGTATCACTCATCAATAAGGGGACACAATTTCGGGGATGTACACATTTGCTTGTGCGCGCAACATTTGCATCGGACACAAAATTTGTGTCCGAGTCACAAAAAAATGTTTCTGATTTCTTTCAGAAACATTTTGCGTCCGCAACAAATGTTTCCCCGTTTGCTCGCCCAAGAAAACATCGTAAGCAACAATGTGTCCTCGTTTGCCACTGCGTTCTGGACTTGAGTAACACCCTCGGCTCAGAGACGGATTCTTGTGCCTTCTAGCTAGGGGTGCTTTATAAGAGATGTCTCCCTCAACACCCTCTCGGTCAACGGTGTGTATTCTAGTGTGTCTATTTTAGAATATCAGGCACTGGGCAGATATCCAAAGAAGTGCTGTATTAAGGATGATTTCAAATTCTGAACGCATTCCGCGCAATTAGGCAATGGGTAAAATAAATATTTCAAGGAGGAACTGTTAAAATAAAGACTGTTTGAGGACCAGTAATAACACTTCCTGTTGACGGTCGGTCAACAGCTACACTTTCTACAGGGGGTTAAACTTTCGTGCGCTTAATTTTCGCGAAATCAAAGAAACGTTAAAAACCATCGCCAATTAATGAAACTGTTAGGTTTAAGTTTTCAGGTTCAACTTACTTGGAATTCATGGAAGCTGGTGGCCTATCTTCCAAACTCCTCCGCTTGGCTCCAAACAAATGCATATTTGGAGGGGAAAAGTGGAGAAAACATGAGAGACGTGAGGCTTGATCTCAATCCTGATTGGCTGTCCTGTGCGTGCTAATTAGTGAACACGAACTGTAACACGTGCGCTATATTTTCAGGTACATTTCGGAATAGAGCTTCTTTGGCGTTCCGATCCACTCGCGCGCGCAGTTAAAATCTTAGTTGTTTTTTTGCCCCCTTTTTGGCTTTGGCGATGCAAGAGCTGTCAAGGAACCTTGAAACAATTTTTCCTGCTCCTAGGCTTGTGAACGCAGCAGCAGTCCTAAGTACAACACCGGTCTAAGGAGCAAGGAGATTGTACAACACTGGTCTAAGGAGATTGGCATTTGGATAAAATCTTCAGGCGTTTATGCAGAATAGTTTAGTACAAAATCCTGAGTCCTTCGACGATGTAAATCTGACGTCGTTCCATGTTTCTCCCGTTCCGGGGGGGGGGGGGGGGGGGGTGTCCAACTAGCGGTGGAGAAGGAGATAAATTCCTTTAGGGACAGACCATTATTTTTTTTTTGGAGGGGAGGGGGAGGTTGGGCAAATTCCAAAAAATCCTGCACAGAAAAGATGGATTAAAAGATCGTGCAAGGGGAGCCATGGAGAAAAAACATCAAGCAAGTGGCAGGAAAAAAATCTTGCACAACCTGAAGGTGAAAAAATAAATCGTGCCCAGAAAAATTGCCCAATCCCAACCCCGCCCCCCCCCCCCCCGCAAAAAAAAGAAATAATAATAATAATAACAATAATAATAATAATAATAATAATAATAATAATAATAATAATAATAATAATAATAATAATAATAATAATAATAATGGTGCGTCCCTTGTGGGGACTCCCTCATGGATTAATCACAATGTCCAGTCGTCACAATGTAGCAATTTATTCTTTCTCCAAAACAAATGACTTTACTCGTGTCTGAAAGAATCATCACATATTTGCTTTATGTACAATAAGAACATTATCTGAAACTATGAAGTGTGTGTGCTTCAAAAGCAATGTAGCCATAAATAAGTCATTTTACAATAATATCATTATTATAAATAAACTGTACTGAGTACAGGATAACATTCTTCTATCAACGCTTTTAATATATTATTATGAGTAATTTCTCCTATCAAAGATAATAATTATAATTATAATAATGATAACAATAGTAGTTTAAAAAAGTAATATTCGTTACAGCTCTGTGTGAACTTTGTCTAAAAGTGAAATAACGGTTTATAAAAGGAACTCGAAACTTAAAAAAGCCTGCAACAGTGTTGCATAGCTGCTTGCGTTCAAATCTGCTAAAAGCGACGATTTACAATTTTTTATTTTATTACTATATCAGAGAGGCAATATTTGATAGCTTTTTGCTGCTAAACACGTAATTGGCCAGGAGCGGTTCTAAGTGACATTCATTTATACAACAAAATCAGTGTTCTAAAATGGCAAAATAAGGACGAAAGCCGTCAAGTGTAACAAATACACTAGTCGTGGAATACTTTGCAATAAAACTGATATCCAGTCCTTACATCAAGCAGCAGGTAGCACTACATCTAGCCACTGCTCCTAATCATTAATAGCACAGGTCATTAGAGCACATTTTGATTGACTGTCAAATTTGCTTGGGCTTACTTTTTCTGAGCTGCCTTACTGGCTAACAAAAACCCGTGCCACGAGCTATTACCGATCACTGCAAACATACTGTGCTTTTTTTTCAGCCAATCAGGAGCGAAACCAAACCCAATTATGACTGGATCAAGCTCGTTTTGCCGCGCTTGGTAGCGGGCGCACGATCTTCTTCTTGTTCTGATTGGCTTGTTTCCATGTCTGCTTTTGTTGTGATTGGTCGAATGTGACAACTTTTGATTTTGGCTTTACAACAGTAATCAGAAAACAGCTCTAATAGTCTTCAACATGTAGAACTATTTTAAAACCTAAGTTAACTTTAACTCGGAATCATAAAAGCTAAGCATTTCAAATGTTCATATTTAGCAGAAGATAGGTATACGTTTGAACAAGCGTTTTCTACGATTAAAAATTTTTCCTAACACCTTAAGGTCAACCTCTGCATCATAACCCTGTTAAAAAAAAGAATATTAAAGAGAAAGGCTATCTGAAGCGGGCTTCATTTCTATATAATTTCCAGTAATTTTTGCTTTTTTCTACATAACATATATTATATTCGTTGCATCATATTTTATCTGAAAGGTCCATAATTATGAAATAAATAAGTAAATAAATAAACAAGTAACGAAAAAACCTTGCAAAATTTGTTATCAAAAGCAAACAAATTTGCGCGTCCCTGCTCGTGTAGGCGAAGTAGCTACACTCAAATTTCCATCTGGAGTTCAATATTCTCCTTAAAATGTTTCAATTTAGCTTTAACAAAGAGCGTTTATTTTCCTCCACTTCTTGCTTGAAGTCTGCTTCATGGACAGCTCGGCACGAGGAGGTTTACAAAACTTGGCGATTCAATGGCGTGCTATCAAAAAAGACACCATTACTCTTTCGTCTTTGAAGCAGGAAGGCTGAAGGAGCATACGTTTCAAATCAACGGAGCTGTCCTCCTCGCATTGTTTCATTGTACTCTCTTACATTCAAGTCATATGGTAAGTTAAATTTCGTAAACCTCAAAAGGAATCACGCAAGGTGCCGAAAAGACCATCTAAGGCTGTCCTCGCCATAACATTGTAAAACATGTGACCAGCACGAATCGCCCGCATGCGAGTGGTCACAAAATGTATTGAAAGTAGTGATTGGTTTTTTTAGCACGTGGTTAGCACGTGAATGTAAATGCTAGCACCAGTCGTCTTCATCACCCATTTCCTCTAGGCCATAAATTGCGTAAGGGCTCTGTCCACTTCGTATCGCCATAGCAATATGTTGGTTCATATTCGGATGATAGCCGTTTTCCAGAACACTGTCGCCCCGGTTCTCTGGCAGCGCCGGTCCCTTCCCAGTCAAGGAGAGCTGAGAGCCAGTGCGAGAGCCAGGAGTCTGTGGCAGCTGTCGCCGGTGGGGGCCGACTAGAGCTGTAGTCACACCAGGACCGCGCCCCTCGTTTAAGGATGTCGTAGAACGGTGAGCAACAGGTGTGTTTTGACGGTAACGAGATCGGGACGGGCTATCCATTTGCTACAGTGAAAAGGTTCAAATGTTAAACAGGGTAGATTAAGCTAGCGTTCTTTTTAACCGACCCATTTTCGGATCTAGTTAATCCAGAATGTACGAATTTTTGTGTTGGTTGGAACGGAATCGAGCCACAACGACAAGGGGCCTGGGAATCACATTTTTCATTCAAAACACGCTACACAACCTGGACCAAGTTCGCTCAAATTGAACGAAAACGTGAAACTAATTTCAGATACCAAACGATCCACCTTCGGAGGTGGATGGTTTGGATTGTAATCTAATATTGGTTTGTCCATACATGGTAGGGGAATCTATTTTTTCGAACGCAAAATCTGGATTTAGATTTGTTAAAAGGAACGCTATCTTGGATATAATCAATTAAAATAACAAAAGTTATCCTGAGAAAAAACTTGGTGTTGTAATTACGCAGCATCAAAAGCAACAACTGATCTTCTAACAAAACAGCAACAGCAACAGCAACAACAACAGAAGCAATATCGGTACACAAGTACGGCTATCTTCCGCTCCTGGTAAACGTTTCAGAGCTAAATGGCAAGCATGACAATCCAGAGATGTCTTTTGGTGGGTGATCGTGCCAGCTACTCGAGAGCCTCCGATTCGCATTAGCCAATGAGCAAATCACACGTGTAATCGAGGGCAAACCGGACGTTGTTACGGCATCCTCTCGTAATCAAGATACGTCATGTTGCTTAGTAACTTCAGGACTTAGGCAATCCGAAAATAACACTTATTGCACGACTGTACGGCACATCGAACACTTATCGACTCGTCAGGTAATCTTTCCTTCCCGAAGGATGCATTGTCTGATGAGCCAAAAGAACGTTAGCAAATATTATTCACAGCTCCCCAGAAAATCATTTGAGCAGGGCCAGTGAAAGTCCGAAGCGAAAGAAGAAGTGGGTGAACTCTCTCCAACCCCACCCACACCCTCCCTGAAATTGCCTCCCCAGACAGCCTAGGCTAGTTTTACTGACCTGGTGGTTAGGATGATACAGAGCTTGAGCCGAGCCAGAGTGAAAAGGACCATCAGTTAAACTAACCGCAACGTCCTGCATCGGAACACCCTGTCACACACAACAACACATTAACATACCAATTCTCCATATCCTTTCCCATACATTTCCTACGGAAAAGATCGGGAGAATCCGAGGCCATTGGTATAACAAACACGAACAAACAAACAGATATTAAACATGCAATATTAACACAAAAACACGCCCTGAGGTTAAAACTCAATGCACACTAAAATCATGTTAGCTTTAAACGCTAAACTTCTCATTTACCGAATCTCACGCAGATTAGCAAATTGCATTTTACTCTGATAGTCCAATGGCAACAACATGATTCTCTTTACTAAGTTCTCTACAATTTTTCAATTTTTTTACGTAGACAGTGAGACCATTACAAAAAGTAATGGGTTCATTTGACAACTTTTTCATCAGATTCGGCAAATGAGAAATCATAACGACAACACATTGTGGTAATTCTTTGTAGAAGCAGACTTTGAATCAAACCTAAGGGATGATAAGTGATAATAGGAGTTTTAATAAGAGGGTAAAGATCGAGGTCGTGCAAAGTTCAAGAGGTCACGGTAAAGCCAGAGGTCATGAATGAGATAGTAGGTCACGTTTACGAATAAGGAAATGAGACGTTCCAGATTGTCACTGGATTAGAAAATCAACTAGGGAGAAGACGGAAAAGCAGATAAAGACGAGAATATGGAAAAAACGCACAGAGAGAGAGACAGGAGGATTCATGACAAGAAAAAAAGCGATTTTCTTAGGGTGAACGGAATTTAACAGCTATTTGGTTAATTGTTTAAGTAGCTATTTAAATAACATTGCCCCACGCATCCGTTTTCTGAGAACAACACTAAAATTCTTTCGAGCAGCTCAATTCACGTTGCATCAAAACTGCGAAAGCACTTCGTTCACATCACTTACACAGAGTAGCGTTCGGCAATTTAACACGCTTTTCTCTGGAACTGGCTCACGGACAGAAAACGTTTGCAAAGGACTTGTCAGGTTATGTTAAATATTAGGTAGTCTCATTTTATAATTGAAAAGTTATGGTTAAAAAATGTAAAGGTTTTCATTTGTTAAATTAGCCATGGTTATTCAGTTTAATATGGTTACTTAGGTTGACACGGCTTAAGGTTTGCCTGGTCACGTGACTTACGAGTCACCGATTGGCTGGCTTTGTAGTTACCAAGTCACGTGACCAGAACAGGTTAGTCACATGACTGACTAATACAAAAGGTTCGGGTGAGGAAACATTAGAAACAAGATACAGGGCGCATGCGTGAGAATAGCAACATTTCTGTACCTCGCCCAACTCAGGGTCGTTTTCTCGTCGGAATTTCTGGAACGCAGGTCCTCCGACAAATCGACTCAGAACGGTTCCCTGGGAAATCAAGGCCAGTCGATAGTGAGGAAGGAAGATAAGCAACAACAAAAAAAAAAAAGAAAAAGAAAAAGAAAAAGAGGAGGAAGAGCGGAATGAGAAATAAGATAATGCAGCCAATTGCAAGGAACAGAAGTTAGTTTACTCTTTAGTCTTATGATGTCTGAAAAGCGCTTTGCCAAAACACTTTGTGATCTATCTCTGCTTAATCCATTTCGATTACGAACAAAATCACTGCACTAGTAAATGCGTACGTTCTCAATTTGATCTGCACAAGGAAAGTAAAGTACAATAGTATTAAAACTGTCATTGCTGGACTGCACTGCAGTTATGGAGTCAATCAAACTAAAGCCGAACGTGTCCAAAACAAATTCAATTCAATTCCACGGCTATCGAAACAGTTTCAGTTTAAAATTGACAATCAACGAGGTGTTTTTTAAAAAGAAATCGCAAACAGGCAAAGACGAGAATCACAGACATAGTAAAAGAAAGACGTGAGACCCACCTGATCCGAATCCTGCTCCAAGAGAAAGAGAAAGAAAGGAAAGAGATGAAGATAAGTAGCTCAGAAAAACAAATTCTTCAACTGTTAGTATTATTAGCAGTTTGTGTTTTAGTTTAAAGTAACATTTTAATGGGCTTTTTAAACTGTTTCCAGGCCCCTACTTTGCACCCGTTCCTTTTGATACGGGATAAGTAAAGAGCCTGGAAATGAGGTTGGTTTGTTATTTTTTTAATGTGTTTTATTTTAAGAAGTTTTATTACAAGAAACATCGCGTTTTAAGTTTAGGTTTAGAGTTATTTTTAAGTTTACGAAGAAGTCTTTATAACTACGTTATTATCACCTAAGGGGAATAGAGAGTCTGTGACGTGCATTTATTGTTTTTTTTTAATGATGATCGCTAAGATTTTAGTTTATTTTAACACGTACATTGACTTGAACATTACGAAGATCTATTCGTAGTTTAAATTGTCCATTATTTTGTTTAGTAATTAGTGGACGTAATTGTACGTGAAGGCGAGTAGTATAAATTAAAATATCAAGATTTGTGAGGCCTGTTGGTGAAGGAAAAACAAACAGAGTAAGACGAAACACAACAACACTAAACTAAAGCATACTGACACATGCAACACAACAAGAGAGATCAGTGGAACAAAGTGATGAGTCTTGATCAGGATAAATGACACCACCCCTCCCTCAAAAATGAAACACAGACAATAAAAATAAACTGAGACCAGTGACAAGGCTACGGCGGGGGACTGGAGAGAAGAACCCAGTCTCCGCTCCTGCTTTGGGTTCCATGTGGCATTCATCTCGGTTGAAACCATGGATGTTATAATGACGTTTTCAAAAACAGCTAATCAAATATATCCTTTTTCAATCTGGAATGAAATGTCAGCTCATATAGGCATGAAAACAGGCAAGGTATAAGTTTTTAAGCCCGTGACGACTCCTGAGGGTATTGTTACACTTTCTTCCTGAGTGATGATCTAAACTCGAAACTCTATTTCACAGACGCGGCAGCTTCAATAAGTATCACATGCTACGCTTGTCGATATCACGTGAACAACAGAAAACGTTTGGCATGTGTTACTGACAAACTGGCACGTGATGCATATCACGGAAGTCACGTGCGCGAGGGTGCTTGCGGGAGGGGTGGGGGCAAGTTTACCCCACCAATACTGAGAGCTAAAAAGAACTGCATTGCTTTGTTTTCCCGTTAAGTCGCATTTAAAAAAAGTTCTCTCTTTAACTTACCCTGGATTGAGCTTGCCCTTTCCGTCTCATGAACTTGTAGTTTTCGTAGATGAGTTTGGCGCAGTAAATCTTACCCACTGTCATTTGTGGCTGCTGGTTCGCTTGATTCGCTGAAAGGGAAAATTATGCAAGAACGTTTTCAGTCGAGGGAACAAGTGCCAGTTGATGGCGCGATCACTTCTCCGAGAAGTGATTGAGCCTGCGGTTTTTGTCCCAGAAGTTGCTAAGCAACATGAAGTATTTGGTCGCGCGATTGATCACGGAGTGCTCGTGAGCGCTCGCGCAAGTTTTCGATTGGATGAAATAATTCGGAAACTCTTCGAGTGCTTCAACGAAGATTTGCCAAATCTGGCACTTGTTCCCTCGACTGTTTTATACCAAGGAAATAGGACGACGTAAGCCCACCCTGGACAAACCGAGTGCTAACCTGGTGAAGGTTCAGTCTGCGTTCGAGACTAGTGGCCAATCAGGCCGGAGCTTATTCCGGTTTCCGTAGCATGAAGCGACAAGGAATATTTTTACTCCCCCCTGGATGGGATGCTAGAACATCGCAAGGTTACCCCCCGGTATTTAATCTATCAGTACTCATCTAACACCTAGATAGAAAAAGGCACCGTAAGAGTAGAGTATCTTGTTCATGAACACAACATAGTGACCTCGGCAAGGGCTCGTACCCGGAGCACGCCATCCGGTGTCCAACACGCTAGCCATTAGGCCACTGCCTCTCCACTAATAGTTCTATCATTTCTACTACAGTGTGTAACGCGGCCGTTTGACATGTCAATAACATCAGTTGGGAGGTACTTAAATGTAAAATTATGTACCATGTTTCAAAGTTAAACAAGGGCTGTCAAAGTAATCAGCATGATCGATCAACAGAGATTCGGTTACCGACTCTTTACAACTTCCCCCGAGCTTCAGTCAGTAATTATTCTTTGTAGCAAGCACAAGATCCCCATTTCTTGATTTCAGGGAAATTCTCATGCGTCCAGGTTTATAAGTTACAAACATTATTGTGTTAAGTTAACAACTAAAAGGTGCAACAACAAAGGAAATTGTCGCTAATTAAGATATCTGAGGGATGCTCGTACTGATTGCAAAAAAGAAAGTTTTCAAGTGCGTACATTTACCATTGTTGATCAGACTTGGGGGCTTGGGGACTACTCTGTCCAAAGTCTTCTTGGTGAGTTTAGGCCAGACTCTCTTCAACATGGCTCGCAGTTCTTTATCGTTCTCCTTTAAATTATCTGAAAAAGAATAAAACTGGTGTCACGCATAGGTTCAGTTCAGGAAACATTTCTTGAACAGCTTCCAATTATTACCCGCTCCCAGACTAAAAGCAATGACAACGGCCACACGTACGGCACATGAGCAGTTCCCGCCACAACTACTGCTGCCGGCACAGCAGTCAAAAGTACAACACGTGAACAGTTCCCGCCACAACTACTGCTGCTCGCACAACGGTCACACGTACGGCACGTGAGCAGTTCCCGCCACAACTACTGTTGCCCACATAGCCGTCGCACGTACGACACGTGAACAGTTCCCGCCACAACCACTGCTGCTCGCACAACGGTCACACGTACGGCACGTGAATAGTTCCCGCCACAACTACTGCTGCCCATACAGCGGTCACACGTACAACACGTGAACAGTTCCCGCCACGACTACTGCTGCCCGCACAGCGGTCGCACGTATAGCGCGTTAACAGTTGTGTATGATTCGTAATAAGCCCTCTCCCCTCTCAATAAAGTTCTTAAAAGGTGTTCAAAAGAAATAGAGCTCTCTAGGAAGGTGTTGGGCATTTAAAAGAAAGAACATGTAAGCATTTATAATAATGTTCCCATTTGACGATAAAAGTTCTTACTTTTCTCGGTCATAATCTTGAGTGAGGTCCGCACCAGTGCAAACAGAGTAGCAGTAAAGGTAACCGTGTTGTCTGGGAACAGCGGCATGTTCATCTTGATCAGGCGCTGAAAAGAAAAGCGACACAAGTCAGATAAGTCATGCGATCAAGTTCATCAATACTCTTGTCCCAGGGCAATGTCACTCAAGGTCCAAAAATCGTTTAAATTAATTTTTATTGTCTCGTATGCTAACGAATAGGCGTGAACAGAGTATCTCCACTTTCATTTGTCAAGAAGACAGCAACTTCTGTAACCAAAAAAGATACTTTTGCAGGTCATCCGATACAGCCGCAACAAACTGCTTGGATCACTACCTTGGACAAGTGGTCACGGGTGAATAAATTTATGTCTAAGCGTATTCCTTGTTGTAAATTGCCAGACAGCACGCAAAGAGCTGGTTATTTTCTATTACCTTGTAAGCCACAATCTTTGGACATTTCTTGCCTATTCCAACTGGAGGAGACATTTGTCGTAACAGCTGACATACTTCAGTGTGTTTGATGCGGCCCCTGAATGGTAAACAAACAATCCGGAATGTAGTCAGTTAATAAACATAAAGAATACACCAAAATGAAAATAAGCGAAAAAAACTAGACAAGACAATCATAACGAGAGCATAGAGCTAGAAATCTGACCATCTCCAGTATCAAGTAAAAGTAAACAAAAACAATAAAAACAGTGCAAAATAACCGAAATGTTTAAAATCTTCTGATTTAATCCAAACTACCACTGTAAACACAGTGACAAAACTTACGTGGCTCCAGGGTCGAACTCAGACCACACGCGGACAAACTCGTCGAGATGATGTGGGCCGAGAATGGACTCGTCACGTGTCAGGTATTCGAAGTTGTCCATGATGACAGCCACAAAAAGATTCAGAAGCTGTTGACAAAAAGAAAGGGACCGTTACTTCCTCTCAGCACACATCAATCAATCAATCAATCAATCAATCAATCAATCAATCAATCAATCAATCAATCAGTCAGTCAGTCCGTCAGTCACTCAGTCAATCAATCAATGGATCCATCATTTAAACAACCAATCTGTCAATCAATTTCTATCACAGCGACAGTTGTGTTTAAATTGATCAATTATTGTTTCTTGAATATTCTCTATAACCATTCAAAACAATATGCCTGCCCATTTTTATTTAACTAAACTTACCAGAAAAGAACAGAAGAAAATAAAGGAGATGAAGTATAAATACGCGAATGCACTGCCACATTTGCCTTCTTTGTCAACGCAATCTGCGTCGCCTGTGCACGCCAACATTATGAGCTGCCAGTTTTCACCTGTTGCGGACCTACAAGGCAAGTAACGCAAGGGACGTCACTACAGAACAGAAAAACTGTGAAAAACACATTCGCAACAAATCACGAACAAAATGAGGACCTGTTTGTGGCCGTCATTTATTTAGCCTCCCACACAGTCGTTTTTGAGGCGATCGTGTTTCTCTCCTCCACAAACGGCTGCGTGGGAGACTATAATTTGATGTGTCACGCAACGCTTCCAGGAGAGACGTCCGCGTGACGATCTACTGCCCATACCTGAAAAGAACTTGAATCGCTTCAGGAAATGACTGGAAGTTATTTCGTGGTTTGATCTCGCTCCAAGGCTCGCCACGCTCTTCGTTATCAGTGGTGATTTGACCAAACATCTTCAACAAAAAGTAGCAATAATTTGCTTCATTTTATCGTTGTCGTTTTTCGATGTTGTCATATATTTGTAAAGTATCCTACATACGGGCATGGAAGCCACCTTTTCAACTAACATCTAACGAGATGAGGCGAGTGTACACCTCTCCCCCACAAATAACTACATTCTACAACTAGCAAGGCAATAAATGGCGCATCTTGCAAACTGTAGCTTCAACTTCAAGTTAGCTGTTCGTAATTCATCTCAATCTTGCGTTACTTTGACCATCCTTGTTCTTATCTGGTTTACTGTTATGTTGTTGATAGCATTCTCCCTTTCTCTTTCCAAGTTACTAATTTGTCAGTAAACTAATCAAAACTCAAAAAACTAAACTTAACAATATATAAGCTATATTCTCGAAGTCGGGAATGCGACCTAAAAAGGTTCTTTTGCTTCCAAGTAAGATCAAATCAAGACCCTGGTAGTGAACTAACGTACCTGCATACCAATAACAGCATATATGAAGAACAGAAGCCCAATGAGCATGCCAACGTATGGTAATGCCTACAACACAACAAAATCATATTAACTAATATTGTTTATTATTTTAGAGGCAAGGGTGGCCTAGGGCTCTGGACTTTTAATCCGGAGGTTCCGGGTTCAAATCCTCCTCCCTGCCACTGAATGGATTGTGTTCGGTGGTCCCCAATTCTACTCCTCCACACTTTGTAAATAGCCAACTGGTCAGCCTGCTGCCAGATGAGCTTAAGTCTGTATACGAGACCAGTGGCCCATCAGGCTGGAGCTTATCCCGGTTTCCGTAGTATGAAGCGACTAGGAGCATTTCTTCTCCCCCCAAGATGGGATGCTAGTCCATCGCAGGGTTACCCCCAGGAGTAAATTCGCCGGTACCCATTTATACACTTGGGTGAAAAGAAGCACTTTGAGAGTTAAGTGTCTTGCCCGGCCAAGAACACGACGCAGTGCCCTGGCCAGGGCTTGAACCCGGACTGTCTGATCCAGAGTCCAGTGAACAAACCATTAGGCCACCGCGCCTCCAAGATTTTTAACAAATTTCTGTTTTATTTACAATGTTCGTTTTTTTTTTTACAGTATCCTCAATTAACACAGTAGTGTTAAATACTTTGACTCTATTTATGCGACTGCCATGATATGCTCTTGTATTTACCTTAAACGACTGCAGAAAGGTCCACAGCAAGATTCGGATTGTGTAACCCTGCCTCAACAACTTGATCAACCTGGCCGCTCGGAAGAGACGGAAGAGACTGGGGTCGAAGGGCATCGAGCTCTCATCAGACTGCAAGTAAACAAAGTCACGTGATTAGGTTTTGCATCGAGCACTGCTTCAAACCAAATCAAGTACAATGAAAACTACACCTCACGAGGCTGTGCGCTGCTGCCTTATTAGGGACCTTCAGATTGGAGTACGAGTACGAGATCGAGTACGACTTTCAAATGTCAATCCAGTTACGTTCCCATAGCCCTCACTCCTCCCTGTTGCTGACCAGTTGAAAAGGAGGCTATTGGTACGAAATTGGTGTGAAATGTGACAATCCAATGCATAAGCACTAGGTTTGAAAAGTCGTATTCGTACTAAATCTCGTACTCCGATCCGAGGGTCTTTCCATCGCCTTACCTGGATCATGCCGAGAGCGAAGTCCAACAAACTTCCCAAGACGATTATAAAGTCGAACACATTCCAGTTGTCCCGGAAATAATTCTTTGAGATAGGAAAACAACAACAAAAACAAATCAGGATTGAAATTAGGGTTCCTGATGTACATATACCATATGTTTCATCTAATGCAGTGTGCATTTGTCGCACAGCTTCGAGTTTTGATTGGTTCACTGGATTGCCTGTCCAGAGTTATTACATTGGTTAAGATTTTACGACACTCAATTGAAAATTGCTCTAATGGTTAAGAGAGTTCTCGACGCAAACACCACCACACCACTGCGTTTTCCTCGTGTACTTGCCTTTGAAATCACTCATCACCGTAAAGAGATTCACAATGTAACATGGACCTTTATTAGTGAACTGTGCCAAGTCTTACCGTTCTGAAGGCAAACAGTTTCAAGATAGCCTCTCCCGTGAACATGAAGGTAAACACTATGTTGAACATGTCAAGAATATCCCGATAGATTTGAGGCTCGTTATAAAACTGATGAGAAAAGGAAAACAAAAGCAATATTATCTTGAGCATATTGAACACTCACAATTGGCTTGCACTTAATGGAGAGCTTTTCAAAATAAAAAGAATATAACGACAGAAAACTACTGACTTTTTAAACTCAAACTGAAGGAGTCATAAGAGCGCTTATAGTGAAAATAACAAAGCGCAGTCGTAAGCGCGATGGAATTGGAGTAGGAAGAATTAGAACATTTCCATTTTCTTCCGATTCCGCTTATGACTGCGTCGCTTATGATCCAGTGAAAACTAGATTGACGGAAGATTGACTGAGTCGCAAGCAGAAGCGGAAGAACAAACCAATCACAATTATAGTTCTTACGCCCTCCGAGTGCTTTTTTCTGCTTACGACTCCAACAATTTAGTTTCTTACAGTAAATGGTTTGAAACCAGGAGTATTAGTAGTTCGTATAGAATGATCGTCTGGCTGAGAGTAGTTCTGAAAGAACTGACAACAGTTCTTTCAGAACTACTCTCACCCGGACGATCAAACTATACGAGCTAATCTAGTGTAAACCAGCCTCGAGAGAACTGAAAACACACCACAACGTTGAGCACTGAGAGACATTGTGTACGGCCTTAGCAAGAGGAAGTTACCTTATTATAGGAAATTAATGCTTTAATTCGCGTTAATATTTGTGAGCGTTAATTTCCGCGCCATTAATTAAGTCGAGCGTTAATTTGGATTCTTTTTAGCATTGTTTTATCATGGCGGCGATCCACCGGTATGGTTGGGCGCTGAAAAGAACGCTCGATGTAGCGAGATTCGTTTGGGTTTTGGATTTTGTTAACTTGTTAACAGTGTGCTATAATAAATTTGTTCCTGTTGTCTCTACAAGTTCCGTTTCTTTGTGTGGTCGCGTTAATTTCCTTCATTTTGAAATTTTAGCATCTTTTTCACGTTAATTTTCTTTATTGGAAAGAAATTTTTCCTTCACTTCGCGTTCATTTCCAATACCTTAATTAACACGAGCGTTAATTTCCTATAAGAAGGTAAGCAGCTATGATCACTGCCTGGGCCCAGCACTGACCTTCATGGTGAGGATGAGGGTATTCAGGGCAATGAGTATCATGATAAAATACTCAAATGGCCGGGAATCCACGATTGTCCAAATACGGTATTGCCACGTGTTGGGATCTTCCGGCATAAATCTTTCAGAGGGTTTAGCTACGATGGCGAAATGAAGACAATCTCTCTAATAAACAAAGATGGAAAAAACAGTGTAAAAATACACTTAACAGTATGATTCAAGATAAGAAATCTTTCACACGTTCCTTTGTTCCACTGTAAATCGTTCAAAGTAGCACTGAACAAATTACATTTAGGATTCATCTCGGGACATGACCAAAGTTTGTGAAGGTTAAAACTTACATATTGGGAAATGTAAAAGCAGATTTTGAATGATTCACGTATCACAGAGACCAGCTCTCCTGGCAATTCTGTCTTATATGTCTTTAACTCTAACATTTTATTTTACCATAATAATTCCATAAACAACAAATGCATGTATAAGTATTGCTTGCAAGGTCTTGAAATAACAAATACTGAAACACACATCAATGCTGTCACGCAGTCTTCTCACCTGATTTCTGTCCAGCTCACAGTCGCCCTGGTCCTTCTCTCCCTGTTCTTGAAAGGTAAGGATGATGAGAGCTACGAAAATGTTGATGAAGAAAAACGAGAACACTACAACAAAGAAGATGTAGAACAGCGCAATCTCAATTTTGTTGTCCACGATCGGTCCGCGGTCGACTTCTGTTGTGTCGATGGAGGCTTGCATGAGGCTAAAAGGGCGTAAAAGAAAAGTGGTAAATACAAAAATATACACTGCGTGACGCTTGTTAAAAACAAATAAATGTTTGAGGTTGATAAAGGAAAAATGAAAAAGTGCGAGTAGTAAATACGACGTAAAATTCCGAAAAAAACGCGTTCCTCCACAACTAAAAATAAAAACCCCTCTAAAAATAAGTTCCAAAATCTAACACACAGGAACAAAAATCAAGAAATAAGCCCCCCCCCCCCCCCCTGACTATTAGCCGATGGACACTTCGACTAACTCTTGAAGAGCAATAGAAGTTCTCACATAAAGCCCTATGATCTATTGTAAAGCAAGCCCACCACGAAACCCTTTTTGAACAAAAATGAGCTCATGGATTAATATAGGAATTTTACAATTTTGCAGTCTTTAACAAGTAAATTGCTGTACATATTGCACATTCAAGTTATTATGTCAAGTAAACGATTTGTTTCCTTATCTTTAGGAAGCCATATTGGACCACAGTAGAGCATAGTGAGGAAGAAGACCAACCACTTCTTCAGTTGTACTCTTTACATTTACCAAATAACAGTTGGCTCCGTAGCCTTCAGGGCATACGGACGATGGCCTGTGTACAGCCGTCTCCTGTTTCCTTCCTTCCGCATGAGAAAATAGGAGACAGCTGACGCACGATTATGAAGCAAAGGACTTACGCCGGCCAGCCTTCCCCAGTGGATGATGTAAATAAGGACAGCATTGCATTGAATACATTGTCAAAATTGTAATCTTGTCCTCCCCACGAGCGATCCTTGATCTAGGAAGAAATCACAGGCTGGTTAATTAGTTGAATTCATTTGTTTGGCTTAAACGAATCAATTACACCAGTATAGCTTAGATTTCCGATTCATCATGAATCAAAGATTTCTCTGTTGATTTCTCATTTCAGCTGTTGCGGGAAAAGGCCGATTCAGCGGATGTTTCCTTGACAGTCATTTGAGTCGCGGTCACGCAATGCCTCTCCCCACAAACTAACAAGTGGAGAGGGGTGTTGCGTGACATTCAAAAATGGTTGAAACTTTTCCACTAGACAAGACAAACCCGGGAACAAAACAATACAAAACATGCTGGTAGCGCGTGACATTACTACATTACTGCTTATTTTGAGTTTCGGTTGCCGTGCCTATTTCTGCAATTCGCTATTATAGCTCATTTAAGTATTAACTTTCTTTCAAAATTCATGCGAACTCTGACGCTCCACGTTTTTCTGTGCCGTAAATCATAATTACGATGACATGGATCAGGCGAAATTTGCCAGCCATAACCCTACCTCGACGTTTGTCAGATCAGAAAGATCAGGATATGAAAAGTACTGTCCTCTGCAAATCAGAAGAAAATATAATCATTAAAGAATTGTCTCAAATTATTATATTGGCTAGTAGCTCCGCGAGCGGGCAAGATAAATCAAATCATGGACTATGATTGGCTACCCAAGCGGGCAAGATGGGGATATCTTATCCCATGTGTTCAGCAAGAAACGAGTGTACTTTATGCCATATAACGAATCATTTATAAAGCAATAAATCCTTAATTGCGTGATTATAAATAATGGGCTTCGACAGCATCTCGGTCCATAGACGCAAAAACATAATGTGGCTTGCAACTAGCGCTTGATCAATAACCAAATCTAGAGCGAAGGAGGGGCTTTCCAAAGATCATGTGGCAGCGGGCGGTAGAGAAAAACACGAAGCAGATGGCCAATCGGCAACACCTGGAGCAGCATTCGAGTCATGGCGAATGACCAGCAGATGTACAGGGATTGAAGGGATCATGTTAACCTGCGAGGCATTCTTTTTTTTTATCGCTTCAGAAGGAAGAAAACCATTCAGAACGCCTGATCGCCGGTTGGCATCACGTTACTGCCCTACACTCCACCCAGCGCCGGTCACTTCTGAAGATGTATGCAGAAGCATACGAAACGTCAAATAAACAGGTGTAATTTTTTCCAACAATGCGTTTGTTCGTGATGTTTAACACCGCACTTTGCGTGTTATTTATAGTTAAACAAGAATTTATTTTACTCGATGGAGTTACAGCATAGCTGATGTACATGATAACGATAAAAATTATTGAAAATTACTATAATATGCGCAAGATAATATTAAAAGCCATAAATTGGTAGCAATGGGCACGGGTGAGTAAAATTAACTCTGGGGAAGCTTGAATGTGATATTAAGACAAATTCTCTCAACCACTGTGAAAAGAAATGTATGGAAACGAGTAGGGAGAACTTGTGTGAATATTTCGATAGTGAACAAAGGAACTTACTGGCATTCCTCTTCTGTCATCATCGAAGAATCATCACAAAGGAAAAATTTCCCCTGAAAAATACAAATTGCAATAAATGCAATCAACATCTGCGTTGGTATATTGTTTAACTTGTTGAGAAAATTCATTCCTTCACCAGGGAGTCCCAACGCTAGATTTCACTTTAAAAGTTTAATTTGCAGTTCATGTGATATGAATTTTAAAGTGAAGCTTAGCATGGATTTCATCAGTCGGGAGATAAATTTTCCTTGAAAGCAGTAAGAAAGAACAACGAACACAGGCGAGCGTTTTCTACATTTCTCACGAACAAAACATCTCGCTTCTCCAGTCTATCAAAATTGAAGGTCTCAGAAATATATATCATATTAGACATTTTAGTGTGTAGTATCGCTGTATCTTTTTACCAGTCATGCAGTATTTTAGCGAGCCCAAAGGGCGAGTCAAAATACAAATGATGAGTAAAAATTTACAGCGATACTACACACTAAAATGTCTAATAAGAGATTTATTATCCAACGTTTTCGTTTCCCAAAAATTCTGACTTGCCAAGGTTTTTAATCTTTTGCACAGTCGGGGGAATGAGATGAGTACAAATATCGTGTGATATTTGTACTCGTTTCGCGCGTTATTTGTACTCTGCGAAGCAGTGTTGGATAATAATAATAATAATAATAATAATAATAATAATAATAATAATAATAATAATAATAATAATAATAATAATAATAATAATAATAATAATAATAGGGTTCTTGCAGACAATTAGATTTTCCGCGTATTAAATGTCTTTTAGCCTATATTTCGGGCGTTTAGTTAGTTGTTGGGGATTAGCGCGAAGAGCAAGTAACCTAGTCTTTTTTTAACTCGCTGTTCATTGCCCTGTTCCCCAAATATCCAAACGCTAACAGTCTGTCTATTAATTCAACTACTTACCTGGAAAAGCTGAACTCCGATAACAGAAAAGATGAACAGAAACAGAATAGTGATGATCAAAATGTTGAGAACATTCTTCAATGAGTACACCATACACTGGAACACCGCCTAGAGTGAGAGGGAAACATTTAGCATTAGTTGACTTCTCTATCTGATCAGTCTTATCGCAAATGAACGTCGTTGACAAAGGCAACTTTGCAATGTGCATGCCATTTCACACGAGACAAGAGTCTTGTTTTTTTAAAATTGAAACAAGTCTCGTTCTTCGCAGGAGGCCAAAGAAAAACGTAAGTACAACCGAATTGTTTCGTTCTTGGCCTTTTTATTTCACTTTTTTTTTTCAAATACATTCTGGCAAACTAGTATGAGCGCATTAGAGCGGTATTTAATTGAGCGCTGTAAAACCAAAAACAAAGTAATCACTCTGGCCAATCATAACAGACACAGACAATCCAGTCAACCAATCAAAACTCCACTACATACATGTAGCCGACGCGAAGCGCGGGAAAACGTGTGTGAGCGAGTGACGATTGGTTTTGGTTTAACTTCTGATTGTTGGAGAAAGTGATGCAAGTTTTTTTAAAAACCAATCACTAAGCATACTAATGCAAAACTAAAGCAAATTCAAATTATTTTCGACACTCAAATGAAAGACGCTCTATTTATACAAAATACAGTATATGTTCTCTGCCAAACTGAGCAGTTTCGTCTCCCTGCCACCATTAAATGCGATCTGTTTTTGGCTGAAATAAAATGGCGCCATGGGAAAACTTGTGCTTGGGGAATGCAGTCAGCAAGAGTACCTTTAATTTCTTTGCCTTGTTAATTGCTTTGAGTGGACGAAGCACCCTGAGCACACGCAGTACTTTGACGGTTTTCTTTGACGCTGGGTCAATGGTCGATTGGTCCTGATTCCTGTATATAACAACAAACATGCCAAGGCGTCAATGGGTTAACTAATCCTGTTGCTATAACCGATCATTAAGATGAGACAATGGAATCAACATTCCTTACCCCATAACGAGTGAGGCAATAGCACAGCTCACGACCAAGGCATCAATACAATTCCATGCATCTCTAAAGTACGAACCCGGGTGAAGAATTGCTCCATAGTCGATGAGCTGAAAAACAAAGGAAGGTGCTTTATGATTGTTTGCCAACAATAGTTAACATCATTATGGACATCCCCTCGAAAAATCAAAAGACATATTTACATCAGCAGAAAACCTTAAATGGTGGTGTGGTTTTTGCTAGAATATATGAGTGTACTGAAGGGGCCATTATAATGCGTTACGCATGTACAAGGTTTTGATCTCAACTTTCTTAAGTTCTGTCCTTGTTTCCTGAAAGATCACTGAAATCTGATTACACTTTTCTCTCCCTTCACCATTTAACTTAATATTTTTTTTGTTGGTGTTCTAGGCGCATTTTGTGTACTAGCTGGCCAAGGTACTTAGTAATAACTCCATAACCCGTTTGACTAAAAATGCAGGAAAATTCGTGAGATAATGCTTGTTTAAAATGTACTGAGAAAAAAAAATGGACGACTGTTTTCTACATATTTTCAATGACTATCATCAGTATGCAGTTAAACGAAATGCGAGTACACAAGACTCGAAAACCTTTGTCAACTTTCATAAAATAATTTGAGCAGGGTTAAATTGATAAGAGCGCGCAAGAGGCGATGAGAGTGTATGAATGTTGGAAGTCAAACGAAAGTGAGTTTTGTTCAGCACGAACCGGTTACTCTCACTTGAATTAAACTCCACACAAAAATACTGTGCAATAAATTTATCACAGCGTTCCTACAGTGTAATAAAACTATTATAATAAGTGTAATTAATACAGTTATTACAGTGTTCCAGTATTTTCTGTGCACCACCACTATTTGTTTCGTCTCCTTCGCAGCCGTTCATTGGGTCGTCACGCAACGCACGCAGCACCATCCCTCACCAGTGGGGAGAAGCGTTGCCTGACGGCCTGAAGCAGCTGTAAGGGACACTAGAATTTAAATTATAAAAATGGAAAGTGCAATCAATTTTATGAACAACAGATTCAAAATAATTACCTTAACAACGACCTCCATGGCGAATATTGTGGTGAACACATAGTCAAAATATGTCAGCACCTAAAATGATTGAAAGACACCCTTGTAAGTTGTACTCTCTTCACGGTGACTGAAAATGCATCATGTGACCTGCTTGGCTGTACCACATGATCAAATATTTTTGTTCAAATTTGTGAATTGAAACTTAATGAAAAAATATAATTTCAATGGTTTCGATAGCACGTATGACAGATTCTTGCGAATTAGATACTTAGATGACAAAAAACTGCAAATCTGTCAGGTCTGTGTGATGTTGGGAGGAATGCTTGACTGGTTTTCGTCAGTTATGCCGCAGACTACTGAATCACGTGATGTAAAAAAAACATTGATACGTTGTAAACGAAACATATACCACGTGATGCATTTTCAATCATCACAAAGAAGGTGAAACATCTTGGGTGTCATGGTCGACTTGGAGGATAAGAAGCATCCACTGTTCTTTATTTAAACAATTATATGGTCAAGAGAGCTTCCTTGATGACAATGATAATAAATGGCCGCCATTCACATTGCCTGACAGGTATTATTTATTGAGTTTTCATAATACACCCGGTCAAACGCTATACACACAAAACGGTTTATAATCTACGTGAATATCTATTGACTTTACCATCCTAATTCACTTAGAAGATGGTTTCTTGTTGGGAACAGCTATTTTGCTTTGTTTTACAATCTAATAAAAACTGCCCATTGTCCAGTCTCCATAGCAACCATAGCAACCATTATTTGGGGAGGAGCATTGAGTACAACCCAAATAAGGAATGCACCACACTTGTTATCTGACCTGGTTTCTTTTGGCGTTTTCATCAACTGGATCTTCAAGAGCCAACAAGACGCTGCTAATTAGGATTATAACCAGGATAAAGTTATCAAAATGCCGTAAATTCACCAACCAATGGCACCCTTTCCGAACCCTGAAAAAGAAAAAGAAAACAACTTAGAAAGTTTCTAATGAGTAAACAGGGTGGTCTTAAGACGGAGTTCTGCCGTACTCACAAATCAGTCCTACTTTAAGTCCTGTGTAACAAGCATTGTTTGTTCGGAATTCAATGAACTATATTTCACACACATTGAAAGATGAAACTGCACCATGGTAAAAATGTTATTTGATGTTCTGCACATCTTAAAAGTTAGAGTCAGACAGAAGACAGTTTACAGCTGATGTTAATCCATGGAGAAACAACTGAATTGATTATTGACATTTTGAACAGAGAAAATGAATGTTTATTATTGCATGAGTGTTGCAAAGCCCCAGGCAGATCGCCGCACGGGGGACTGGAAACCTGTCAAAATATTATTGGATGTGACGAATAAAAAACGAGAGTGAAAGCACATGGAAAATATTGTCGTGTTGAGGTTCCACATAACTTGTAAAATAGATTCTTTCCCAGCCGGAAAGAATATCCAATCAATAGAAGCTAAGAGGGCAAGGCTCTAATTCATACTTTAAACAAAAAGTAAGGTATTGGTGTGCGGTCCTAAAAGAGGAACTTTTACCATGGTAATCTCTTTGTGAAGGAATCTTTAATTGACTTCCAATAAAATGAACACTAATTATACATATTATTCTTATCGTTTGTTTACTTACGGGTTTCCAGGTGGGAACAGAAATAAGGACCATGTGTTTATGATGGGTACAGTTTCCCCTGGCTTTTGATGAGGAACCATTCGGCCAGGGTTCCTAAGGTTGCTCAGAAAAGAAGGCTTCCCTGCAAGACAGTTCAGTAGAGATAAAAAAAATAAAGTGGTTTGGAATTAACACAAGGATTATACTTTGGGCTTGTCGCACAATGAGGAGCATATTGTGTGATGAGCCCAACAGCATCTATGTCACACAATGGAAAAGATTGTGTGACAAGCCCAAAAGTCTGTCTGCAAGCCTAAAGAGTAAAATTGTCTGATACTTAGCCGACGAGGCTGTTTGCCGGATTGGTTACAGTCAGATGATATTCCGCAAGATTGAGCAAGATAATTATGTTATTATTCAACAAATTGTAAACGAAACACATTTTACAGCTAGAAAAACTGTTGTTTTGCAGTGCCTTGGAAGACTGAATCTGGGCAACCTGTCTTGTATGGATGATGGATAACAATGACTTTCTCATCATATATGGGCATTGTGCGAATTTGTTGAACAATAAAGCTGATTATGCGATCATTATGTACTTTCAGTTTTTTTTTTTCACGACCCATAACAGAATCGCGAGCTATTTAAATTTACTTGATCAAAAAAAGTGCCTTTATCAGCAAAACGTTTTAAATACATGGCGATCTGATTCCAACATAAAAATATTGAAATCTGGAGACCACCAATTTTGTGTCAAGATACCTCTTCTCAACCCCTAAAACAGAGTAAAAAAGGCTTTGCTGATACATCCACAAAAATGCATCAAATTATTTCAAAATTCTCCCCCAAAACCAGCCAAAATAAGTGTGGAATTTCCTTTGATGCGGGAGATTTGGTCACCCATACAGAAAACCAGGAGTCTGATACACTCCCAGATAATTTGGGAGAGTTGGAATAGATGCAGTCAGTTAAGGAAATTAGTTTAAGCTTGGAACTTAAAAAAATACATGTTTGTTCAAAATGACTTACCATCGTCAGCCTCTTCCTCAAATTCGTCTTCAGTGGGACCCATATCATCACCCATGCCCTATGTGGAAACAAGAAGCAAAAGGCAAATTAAACTAAGTATCATATATAGAGCAGTTTTCAAATGAGCGCCATAAAACCAAAACCAACGTAATCACTGGCCAAACACAAAGGACACAGACAATCCCAGGGCTTGAGACTAACTTTTTAGGTTACTAGCCCAGTAGCTAGTGTCAGCTTTGATTTTAGAAGCCAAAACCAATTTTCTAATGGCCAGAAGTTTCAAACTTGTTTGTAACTGATAGCAGTTTCTCTCATTTGTTGCTTGTTTGGGGGAAAGGCCTAAAAAACGTTGATCATTCATTTGCTTTTTCATTCAGCAATTCTTTGATATATGACAGCCAGGTTTTCAACAGATAACTTGGCTAACAGGCGTTTCTTTGGTGAACACAGGTGTAAAATGGTAGGTTGCCCGGATGAACGATTGGAAAATTTTATATCTTGGTCATGATTGAAGCTCAGTCACGGCTGTAATGCTAAGTCGTGACTCAATTTCCATAAGTGGTTTCCTTTTCCATGTACTAAGATACCTGAAAATTTTAACCAGCCAAAATGGCTAGTAAAAGCCCAAAACCTAGAAGCCAAAATGAAATTTCTACTAGTCTGTGGCCAGTTGGCTACCATCCTGAATCCAGTGAACCAATCAAACTCTAAGCAGTGATCAGTGCTGCATAATTCAACACTAGCCTAGTAAAACAGGATGTTAATAAATGTAGCCAGCACAAAGTGCGGGAAAATGCATGTGAGCAAGTTGCCATTGGTTCTGGTTATACTTCTGATTGGATAAGGAAGTGGCAAATGTTTTAAAGTGTTTAAAACCAATCATAAAACTTAGCAATGCAAAACCAAAGCAGATACCCAAGTGAAAAATACTTAACAACTGTATCTAGGTTTATCATGTGACAAGAGAAGAATGCAAAAACATCCTTACCCTCCTGGCATCTCCATTTCGCCTGCAAAAAAATAGTAATAAATAACATGAGCTATAAACTCTCCTGTTGGTAATCTACCAAAAATTTACATTTTTATTAGGTAAAGGAATTGTATTTTCTCACAAGTTATCCAGTGAACCTGTATATGTTCTTTCTTCTGGTTCAGAAAGATGGAAAAACTGCTACAGAAAGATTATCCTTTTCATAAGAGAGTCAAATCTTACCCAGGGCTGGATCTGGGAGAGCCATAATCCCTGTACTGATCAACAATTTCTCTTTTCCTTTCTTCCCTTGCATTTTCTTCAGCTTCCTCATCTTGACTTAGTTGTTGTGCATTAGCCAAATTGTCAACAGCAATGGCCAAGAATACATTAAGAAGAGTGTCTGGTTATGAGTTAAGGTGCGAACGTAATTGCTCATTTAACACAGAGTTGTAACATGGTAACACAAGTAGTATTGCTACTTCACCTGGATATGTTTGGGATCACACAGGTGATTCTACACATAAGAGGTCAAAGTCACGACACCGAGCAATTGCAAGCAAGTGAAGTGACATGGCTGGGCTTTAAGTGTACATGGTGACATGTATAAGTCAGGGGCTAGGGGAGAGGTCAATGCATATCTCTTTCCTTTTCCTCCCCCCCCCCCTCCCCCCCGCCCCCCCTTTTAAGGTTATCTAATTTATTGTGGCTTATGTGTGATCCCAAACAGAGCCTGCTCCAGGGTTACCTCTGGATATGATGCTAGTCGATCAACTGCAAGCTAACCTCAGCATATTTGCCAGACTGCCCTGTTTAAACAATAGAATGTTTCTCTCGAGGAACTATTGGCTGATAATTGCCCTGCAGAAATTTGATTCTCTTGTAACAAATATTAGCCTGAGAAGCGAAGCTTTGAGGAATAATATGCTAGTTTTAAGAACATCAAATTTCCAAGGTGCAACTACCATTTTCACTCTATTGTCTTTATCGTTCACCAGTGACTAAATTTTCTTCCATGCACCCATTCAATAATGAGCACCTTAATTATTTTTAACTTTCTAGGATGAAAGACTTAAAAGCTGAAAGGAAATAAACAAACGAAAACAGACCAGAAACCCACTGAATGTAACAATTGAAACAAAGCCAGACAAGACACCCACTAAATGACCATTTGTTTTAATTACAAAAAATTTTCATGGATGAGTTCTTATATCCACCACGGCCCAGTTGTTCAAAGAAAGGATAAGGCTATCCACCGGATAAATCACTATCCAGCAGATAATGTAGTTTGTTTTGCCAACACCAATCCACTGGATAGTGATTTATCTGGTGGATGCGGTTCTCCATCCTTTAAACAACTGGGCCAGGGTATGTTCCTTGGACGGGCACTATGAGCTGATAGTGTCACCACAGATGAACACTTCACTATCACATCACATGATCAGTTTTAACCAACCAGTATCAGAAAAAATTTGGTGGTGAACTATAACGGTTAGTATTCATTCATATTGGGTGAAGGGAGGCATTGAGAGAGTACTGTCTTACTCAGCCACATGGGGCTGGGGATGGGGCTCGTACCCCAAATCCAGAGAAATTACAAACTATGATGATCAATTCAATTTCATTGCAAGAATTTATCATAATTTATGATAATGTAAAGTGATTATTTACGTGTAATTGTTTTGTGAGGATACAATTTCCTAGTACTACAAGCAACACAAAATACAGAGACCAAACTAAATTCCACTGTGCTTCTTCATAGCCCTGAGATAACACTCCATCATACATCACAGCATTCCAGTCTTCTCCTGTCAAGATCTACAGATGAAAAGAACAATATTCTTGTGTTTTCTGTTGTTGTTCTTGGGGACCTACCTTAAAAATACTGAAACCAATTATTCATGAATAAAATACTGCTCTGAGATAAGTGAACCATCAAATGTGTTTTAAACACATTTGACAAAGAGCAGTCAGTGTGTTGGTGCATTTTCCCAGTCAAGAGCATTTGGCAACATGTTTTACATTGATACCATCTGCCTTTGTTATTCACTGTCACCTCTAGCTTGTTTTATTTCGGGAGTATGCAAAAACAGAACAAAAATTGGTAAAGATGATATGCTCATTGTCATGAGCATGGGACAAAGAAAAAATTGTGAGTCCCCGACGTGAAAAATATTTAATAATTATTGTAACCTCACAAATCAAATGATCGAAATTGCATGGCAACAAGGATAACACTTAGTACAGACATTAGCTGATTCCAACTATCTAATATTCTTACTTGAAAAACAGCAAGTGCAGCATTCCAAAAATTGTCAAAGTTTGTTCTAGGATTTCCGTCTCTATTAGGAAGATCTCTAAACCTATTTAAAGATAGCAAAAATAAAAATAATTTTAAAACTTCTTCCAATAATATATAGGTGAATTGATCTAAATCAACAATACGTGAATAAAAACACACTTTAATGAGAAAGAGAGCTTTGAATCATAATGAACTCACGCTGCTCCAAAAATCTGCATTCCAAGCAAAGCAAAAATCACGATGAAAAGGAAGAGTAGAAACAATAAGCTGAGGATGGAGCGGACACTGCTCAACAATGACGTCACCAAGTTACGCAGAGAAGACCAATACCTGCCAGACAACAACACCCGGGAATGTGTTACTAGCCTCTCTAAAGAACTAGTGGAATAGAATTAATATCTAGGATTGTAGGCACGCAATGCGTGCAGAGAACTACGTACATGTATATAAAACTGTAACCCTTTGCATGCATTGTAAATAAGCATGCACAGTACTTGAAGAGCTTATGGCAACTTTGTCCTTTTTGGTAAAGTCTGTATACGAGCCTAGTGGCCCATCAGGCCGGAGCTTATCCCGGTTTCCGTAGCATGAAGCGACTAGGAGTATTTCTACTCCCCCCTGGATGGGATGCTAGTCCATCGCAGGGTTACCCCCAGCAGTAAATTCACCGGTACCCATTTATATACCTGGGTGGAGAGAGGCACTATGGGAGTTAAGTGTCTTGCCCAAGAACACAACGCAGTGCCCCGGCCAGGGCTCGAACCCGGACCGCCCGATCCGGAGTCCAGCACGCTTACCATTAGGCCACTGCGCCTCCAAGATTTTTAACAAATTTCTGTTTTATTTACAATATTCGGGTTTTTTTACAGTATCCTCAATTAGCACAGCAGTGTTAAATACTTTGACTCTATTTATGCGACTGCCATGATATGCTCTTGTATTTACCTTAAACGACTGCAGAAAGGTCCACAGCAAGATTCGGATTTTAATTTGGCTTTTTATTTAGTCAAAAAATGCTTTGAACTTAACAACAAAAAATGCCTTCTGATACAAGAACCATAGAAAATTCTTTGGTTACAAATATAGTTAATGCCACATAAAAGCCCAAATTTTCCCAATGAATTTCATTACCTTTACTTTGATAACGGTACACATCTAATGATCCATGTTCTATTTTGAATCTTTGGCAAACCATTGCTACTGTATGTCGTGGTTTAAATTTATATATGGTTTAAAATGTTTCAAACCAGTTTAATTTTTATTTTCCCTTGTTTCATATTAATTATCATAATTTGAAACAAAGGAAAATAAGAACCAAACTGGTTTGAAAACTTTTAAACCAAAGATGAATTCAAACCACAACATATCCATGTATTAAAAGCAAAATAACAATATTTAACAATTATCCTGCGAAATCGCGCAGAATATCACCTGATACTTAGCTGACGAGGCCGTAGGCCGAGTTGGCTAAAATCAGATGATATTCCGCAAGATTGAGCAGGATAATTGTTTTATTATTCAACAAATTTTCAACTAAACGCTTTTTGTAGCGAGAAAAACTGTAGCTGTGCAGCGCCTTGCAAGATTTCGGACAAATCTTGGCAACCTACGTATATCGCAGGATATCTGTTATACGGATGATGGATAACAATGGCTTTCTGACCATATATGGGCACTGCACAAGTTTGTTGAATAATAATATTAAATATAGTTATCTTTCTTAAAAGGAATATTTTACCTGGTAAATTTAAAAAGTCTCAACAATCTCAAGGCTCGAAGAACAGATATACCCAAACTTGTGCCTTCTGCTTTTGAAATGATAAGTTCAATAATGCCACAGCACACAACCTAAAAGAAATTTAAAAAAATGGTTCCCTTACGAGGGGTTTGTTTCCTTTAAATTAAAACTACTAGGCAGCTTGTTTGAGGAGAGTACTTAACCAACTGTTTGAAAGATTTGTAATTTCTTCAATTTAGGGAAAAAAGTAGCCAACTTCTCTAAAAAATGTAGAGGTTTTCTTTGGCCATCTGTGCTTAATAAAGCAGTCTGACTTATCAAGTACCATTGTTGATATTTTAACACGACTATTATATGACTAAGGTAGTCAGAGGACCAAAGTCAACCAATCAGATTGCTCCATTGCTGATCACATATTTTCTATTAAGTATTGGATCACATATTGTCCTGAATGATCCAGCGCAAAAGCCTTATCATACTTTTTATTGGTTTGTAAAACAATGTTTAGGGAATTCTTTTCCAAACGAAACACCCAGTTGGTCCTCAGTCAGCTACATTTTTTACAATCTGTATTTCTTACCACACAATCAAATGTGTTAAACTGGGACTTGAAGTAAAGCTGAGGACCTAGGCCATAGAGCTTCAGCATCATCTCACAGAAGAAGAAAGAGATAAACACAACCTCTGCGACATCTAATGTGAGAAAAATTATGCTATATTATTTATGGGCTTAAATTTAAAGAGATTTATAATCAAAGCATGCAATGCATTAAATAATTATTTAACTTAGAATTAAAAGAAACCCCACTCAGTTTACTAACTAAAGGAAGAAAAATATCAATTAAGTAACAATCCACCAAAAAGAGACAAGGATGAAAATTTGACTGCATGTGGCTAATTTATATTTTTCTAGATATACCTCCTATAATGTAACTTTTTAACTGTCTGTTTTAATCGCTAAAAAATTCACTAGAAAGCAAATTACAAGAAAGGAACTAAATTTAGGAGGAACTACATCACTATCACCTTGAAACTGTGTCAACCAGTCAGGTTGGTTATAATGTTGCAATGCAGTGATCACCGTGTTAAGAAAAACACATATTAGCACTGTCCAGTAAAATGCTTGATGCTTGACAACTTGTCTTATACGGATTTTCCACCTTTTGTTTCTTCTAAGAAATCTTTGCCAGAAACTTTTCCTGTAGTGAGCAAAATAATGATAAATTATTATTATAGTGGATCATGCCTTGGAAAATTCACACTTAAATAATTGTGGACAGGAATTCTTATCATGATACATGTATGTGCAAGTGCCTACAATCAGGTGTTCTTTCTTTTGTTTGGATAATGGATATGTTAAGTTTGAGAGAAATGTTAGAAAGATCTTAACCCATTGACACCTGAACTGCCCTAAACCACCCGTAATGGATCTGGGCATTTGTCCCGCTTGTGGCGTCATCACCTTTTACCTTTGCTCAAATTATTGTGAAGCCAAGGTAAAACCTTTCCAACGATACCTAAACCAGTGTGATTTATTGATGGAGCTTGAAATATGCACCAAAATGCTTCAAAATTTTAGTGAAAAACTCAGAGGAAAATTTCCCCTTTCCACCCTTTGCTTTGCAGCAAAAAGAAAGAAGAAGAGAAAAAGGAAAAGCAAAAAAACCCTGAAAAGCCTAAAGTGGTAGGACAGTTAATTTATCGTCCAAAAATGATAAATTTTGATTTGTGCACATGCATGATATCGAGTTGAATACTTGAAGATAAATTTCATATCTCCGCGCGCCCATGTATAAATTATCTTTCTCTGTAATATTCTTTACTTAATAATGGTGCCAAGATGACACCAAAACACTGTTCCAAAATAAAAAAATAAATAAATAAATAAATAAATAAATAAATAAATAAATAAATAAAAAACACTGTTCCATCTTTTCACTTTTATTTTATAGTCAACTGTTTTTCTAAATTTTATCTCGTCAGGATAATTATTTTATATTTATAAAGTGTCACAACACGCAAGTCTGGGAGAACTCCAAAGTCAAAACTTTTGAGTTCTCTCACACTCTTGCACTTGCATCAGACTACGAAAATGTGACTGAATAAACACATTTTTTTGAACACTAATCTCAGAAACTTTTATTAAACACTTACTTTTTCCCTGTGTTAAGTCTGTGCCTTCTTCCAGATTGCCCTGTAAGTACAACAGCCGTCATTGCAACATCTCCATCTTCTACTCGATCAAGATTTCTCCTTCTTGACACGTCCACATTTCCATCTTCTTCCTCTTCTTCTTCAAGCATTAGATCCTCTGTTAAAATTATCAACATGAAAAAAACATTTTCATTTAATTGAAGCAACAACCAGTCTGATAGGTAAATAGCTTTCTTGGCCCAAGAGAGGAGCAAACAATTGTCTTAGAAATTGTCTAATGACTTGCAATACCATGACAGAGATCCACTGTGTATTATTCTCTATCTTCCAACCGTAAAATAGCAACAACTTAAAACCTTATCATGTCAGCACAGTGCTGTGAGAATACCGAGTATGTTGCCTAGCAACTTCAGTGACAAAACAATTGGCTAATATCTGTATTAAATATGGTAAAATTCTTACCCAACTGGTATTTGTTCATTTGATTATCTCAATTGCTAGGTTAAGTATAGATTTACTACCGGTAATTCTTTAAATTGATGTACATGTAATTATTAACAGCAGCAGAGCGGGTGATCTTCTCAGTAACATGACATAATTATGATACAGTGGAATCCCAGTTTTTTCAGACCTCAATGGGAAACAAAAATTGGTTAAAAAAATCAGGGGTAAAATTAGTGTCCAACTGAGGGAGGGAAACAACTATTGGTTCAAGTCTTTGCAAGTTTAAAAAAAATCAAGGGTTCAAGAATTAGGATTTCGCTGTAATGTCAAATTATACAACTGTGTGGTTGCAGAGGTACTGTATTCATGGCAAGTTAATAATGCAGTGTAATAGTCATTGTTATCCAGATAATGTTACAAAGGTTCTGACCTGCTTTGCTTATCCAGTCTATATAACCATGTAAGTGTCGCTCCATTTTTTGTGTTCTTCTTACTTTAAGGAATGCTCTTCGGTTCTCCACTCTTTCTCTTTCTTTCGCAAATTCACTGAATGGTAACAATGAAATAACAAGACATTTAATTGGTACACGTTCTTGTAAAACAATGCAATAATCTCTATTTGGATGGAAAATGGATGAATGTGACATGTGCAACCAGCAGCACATCAGAAAACATTGCCATGCATATTAGCCTAACAACACATTATTATTGTCACACCACACTAGAATGACCAGACATTTGAATAAAAATTATTATTATTTTATTATTAAATATTGAAATATCTGATTTGAGATGAAGACTTTAACCTACAGTTTTCAAGATGTGCCACTTGTGATAGCTTCTTTAATCGCACAAAAAAAGACTTAGTAAATACTCACCCACTAAGAACACCAAGAACCAAGTTGAGCATAAAAAATGATCCTATTACAACAAGAGAATAATAATATATCCAAAATGCATAGCCATGGGTATCATAGGCATCAAACGTCTGTGGAAAATAAACAAATTAAATGCAGCAATTTAGCAAAATAATGAAACAACCTGAAAGTGTAACAGGGGCCATTGATTGCAATGGTTTAATTCCTGGTCTGTTAGGTGAACTCTCCTGATACAAAATTTTCATTCATAGCATATAAAACAAAGCCATGTGTAACACTGTTGTAAACACTTGGGGTATTTGAAAACACTTGAGATGGTTTGTGCTTCTTTGAGTTTTTCTTATCTACTTGGATTGCATATGAAAAAGGTGGGCATGCTCATATTCAGAAATTTTGAAATAAACTCCTAAAGGAGACAAATCTGGGTGTGATTCAAGCTTTTTATGACTCCTAAAAGATACCAAATTTACCAAAAAATATATTTAATTTAATAATTTTTTTATTTCTATATTTGTTCAAGCGGGGGTGGGGGGGGGAATTCCTATTGTGTTAATCAAGAGCATAATTCTGGCTTGTATATTTTTGTTGGGTACATTTTACATGTAAGTACAACAATAACATACCCAGTACATGATGTCCGTCCATCCCTCGTTAGTTATTACTTGAAACACTGTCAGCATTGCAGCAAATATATTGTCAAATGACGTGATTCCATCATTTGGTCCTACCCAGTATTCCATACACTTTTGATCATCTGGACAAGGTGTTCCCTTACCAGTGTCATTACATATTTGAGGATCATCAGGATTTACCATTTGCCATGCACCTGAACATTGAAAAAGAAGTTGATAATTGTACATAACATACAAAATAGTCACACTCTGATTTAAGCTGTCTACCCTTCTGCCTAGAATTTTGCTGCACACAGTGAAATATCTGCAATTTAATATAATTTTGTTCTACATAGCAAATATCTTATAATTTCGTCAGTTGTACAGAGTGGAATTTTTAACAGATACATATGTAAATGCATTTTTGCAAACATTGGTTATGCTTACCTGTCGAATTTTCGTGGCACACAAGGTGAAATTTTCCAACAAGAAATTCTAATCCTATGATTGCATAAATTATGATAACAAATCCTACGAGTAAACAAATTTGGAGAAGAGGCACCATGGCACACATGATGGACTTCATAACTACTTGAAGACCTGTCAAAAAACAACAACAACAACAACAATTTTATTGGTATTCCCATATATAGATAGTGTTAGTCAAATAAAAAAAAGAGAAAAAAAGGAGCATACATTTTCATCTAAAACTTAAAAAGATCATAAAAATGCCCACATGCATCTGCATTATATTCACGTGCACACGCAATACAGTCGTCAAGTATTGTTTGTAGTTGCAGCAGTAGAAGTAAAACTTCCAAAAAAATAATACAAGAAAGAAAAACTAGAAAATCCTGTCAATATGCATGTCTACCAGTAACCTCGAACAACATGAAAGTGAAACACCAAATTCTGGTAGAGTGGTTCGTAAAAAAGTAGGAAGAAAGAAACTTCAAATCGAAAAAACTTACGGCGTTATTAACGTAGACATTCTGCAACGTTTTACTGCTTTTAAAACCAATAACTGGCAATGTTCAACCCATTCTTTCCAGCCAATTGCAAAATTACTTTCTGCTTTCAAGGCAGCCGCCATTTTAAATTAAGTGTGGTAGGTATGTAACAGTTTCACATACATGACGTATCGACCCTAGTATTGGGAATTCCCGCTGTACAGCTACGAACGTGGTCTCAGATTAGCCCCCAGGGTGTCTCAGGTTACTCGATCAAATGCCTTCACTCGTCAGACTCCTCATGCGTAAAAATGTGGGAAGGTGTTCAAGGACCTTCAAGTATTTTTCGCTGTTTGTTTCGTTACCCAAACTGTAAAATCGGTTCCAATGGTGTTTATTTAATCAGAGTATTCTACTGAAATCGGAAAAGGTATGTCAGAGGAAGGAAAAAGGTGGACAAAAGCCCGCGGCGACTAAGTCGTCAAATGCAGTGATCTGGCTCGGTGAGTAATGCATGTTGCTCATTTCAATGTATTTTCACCAGTGGAAGAATAATTTGATCGATGCAATATCTCTTCTGCTTCGATTGAAATTCACATAACTTCTTAGTTTATTGATTTATCCTCACTTCATTGTTTTTGTATATAAAAAGGCCGTAAAATTTCACGTCACGCTTGTAAAAGCACGAACAATAAGCAAAAGTAAGCTATTAGAAGTTTACAAACTTAACCAATATTTGCCCTCATGCTCGTATACGTTGTATATGGTTTAATCATGTAAATAGTATTTTTTATATTTATTCTTTTATGTTTATTTTATTCCTTTATTTATTCTTTTAAGCTAGTCTTTTCATGTTAAACACAAAATCCGTGAGGTATTTTTGAGCCTTTGACCTCACTTTCTCCAATTCGCAACCGAGCTTTGGAACAATGGCGGAAATTATCGGAAATGAAAGTTGAAAAGATTACTTTCGATGCTCATAATGGATTGAAATTTGGCGAGATGAGTAGGAAAGTGTGATTGTAGTACACGGTAATGCAAGAAAAAGTGAAAATCATCAATTTGATCTTAGGGGCACTTCACAAATTTTCTGCCTCAATGAATGCAGACATGTATTATTCTGCTGAGTGAAATTAATACATTTACTTTGATGTGAGCAACTTTGTTAAGTGACCACCACTGGCACTGTTTTATTTCTGGTTTTCACAGCATAAATTGACTCAGTGTATTTTTACTCCTCTGGACGGTATTTTAGTGCATCACAAGTTACTCAAACAGGTTTTGTCAGCTTCACCCAATAGTTTTTCCTCTACCTAAGTTAGTAACTTACTGTAGTGGGAGGCGCGGTGGCCTAATGGTTAGTGTGCTGGACTCTGGATCTGGCGGTCCGGGTTTGAGCCCTGGCCGGGGCACTGCGTTGTGTTCTTGGGCAAGATACTTAACTCCCATAGTGCCTCTCTCCACCCAGGTGTATAAATGGGTACCGGCGAATTTACTGCTGGGGGTAACCCTGCGATGGACTAGCATCCCATCCAGGGGGGAGTAGAAATACTCCTAGTCGCTTCATGCTACAGAAACCAGGATAAGCTCCGGCCTGATGGGCCACTAGGCTCGTATGCAGACTTAACCCCTTTACCAAAGTTATATACCTGGCTGGTGAGAGGCATTGTAAAAAGAATTGTATTGTTCAAGAATACAACAAAAAGGTCATAGGTCATTGGCAAGACGCTTAGTGCTTAAACAACTCTCACACGCCTCTCTCCATGCAGCTGCATAAATGGGTATTGAAATGCTGTTGTAGTGTTGTTGTAACCTAACAAAATGATTGGGGGACATGTTATGGTCTAGCTAGCACCACTGATACCAGCTAGGGGAGAAGTGATGAAATCTCCTACATGTAGTTGTTGTGGTTCAATATTTTCCTTGGTTCAAATTTGCAACACTGTCCAATCAGGTTGCAGCATCTACCAGTACATCTGTCTCTCTACTTGTCTTCATTGGCATTAATTGCATTTGTAAGAAAAAATTTATAATTTAAATAGGAGGGCAAAAAAAAAATACTACAATTGACTTACTTGGAATGCCTGATACTAGCTTGAGTGGCCGGAGCACTCTTGCAGCTCTTAGAGCCTTCAGACTGCCAGCATCGAAGACTTTGAGTTGTGGCAAGCTCAGAAGGCTAAAAGTTGATGAAAAAAATGTTTTGAGAGCTTGTTACCATATGCCCTGAAATATGTTGCATTCTTAGTTTTAAAATACATATATTACCAGAAACCCATAAGGGTTAAAAAGTGTAACTCCCTATGATTCGTATTGTACAAAGTGTCTGCATATTCCTTTCCATTCAGTACCATATTTGGAAAATCATCAGAAAAAATTAATGAATCAAAACTGCAATATTTTATTAAATTCGCAGCATGCGCAAGCTCATGCTAGATGGTGTAATCTTGTTTTTGAGTAAGCTTGGTTGAATGGAGTTAAAATTTGTTAATTTCTTCTGTTTCATTGTCATTCTGAAGAACTTCACTTGGATACACTTAAATGAATTTTGTTAGTTTCTGTAAGAAATTTACAGCCTTTAGGTCAGAATCCAAGTAACTTACTGCAAAACTGAAAATGTTGCATGTGTCGTTTTGTGTAAAAAGCATTTGTGTACAAACTCCTCATATTTCCAAATGTGGTGCTTGGAAAAACTGAATATTCAAACACTGTGAACTTGTTACACGTTTCAACCCTTATGAGTTTCTGACATTACCAGGTTAACAGGAAGTTATTTTTTGGTCATCCCAGACAGGCAAAGTTAAGCTGGGGCACTTAACTGAGTCTCTGTGTAAGAAAATGTTTTTGATATAGGTGTGAACTCAGTCCTGTAGTGTCTTTCGCTTTGAAAATACAGCATTTTGAATTTCCTCATTTTAACCTTACATGACATGAAGATAGTGGCTGCGACAAAACTGTACCAGTTAAGAACGTCTCCTCTTATGGTTTTCAGCACTTTAAACATAGAAAAGTTCTTAGGAGATGTGTTTATGTGCATATATATATGAGCTCATGAGCAAAGAGAAAGCACTTTCATCGTTAAAGTGAATTTCAGATGATTAAGTTGATTTGAAGCAGCCATGTTGGTGTACCAAAGTTGTACACCAATATGGCGTCTCCATACAAAGCTCTACAAAGTTGCATGAAACGTTTTGGAAAATAACTCAGAAACGGCGCACCACAGAGACCTGAGACTTGAAGAATTTTTTCTAGTGTTAGTCTGTTATAACCTTTCATTTTCTTGGCTTCTTTCATTGGATGGTTTCTAATTATTTATTTTTATTTTTTTATGGTGTGACAGTGCAAGCCAGCAATTATTGATGTAATATACACTCAAGACAGTGTTTTATCCGGTATCCAAACACATAAAGAGAGTTGAAAATATGACACACAGCGGAGTATTTTTGATGAAATTTGAGGTGTTTGGATAGCTGATAACACTGTCTCTAGTGTTTGATATATCTTCTCAATCAAAACAAAAACTAAGGAGTAAATGGAGAAATAAAACCATAAAAATTTATGCTTAATTAACTGGTCTTCCAGAGTACAAATACTGGTTTTGCACATTATTTTTATTCTACTGAGTGTGGGATAACAAATTCCCTCACATTAGGAGTATTTACTTCTTGTTGGTAGATGTCTACTTATTTGCACTGAAATATGTAACTTATTTTCTCAATTTGTCTTTTCAAATGTGCCATTAGTTGTCTCAGAATGTGGCAGTTCTGTGCATTTTATTTTTATTCTTCACAGGTGCACCATCCCAGTTCCTGAACTTGTGATTTGCTATCATTTATGAGGTATGACGTTCCTTGAAATTATTAACAACCTTTTTTTACAAAACATTTAAGGGTGAACAGGGAGGTTTCCACTTTAATGTGCAAATTGAAATCTTAAATAACACAAGTTTATGAGTAAAGAAAGTTAACTTTGGAGAAAAGTGCTGCCAAAAGAATACATTGTGCTGTTACCGGTAATTTATAACAACAAGATGACTGCAATAGTCGAAAAGAAGGGTCTTTTCATACTGAGCTTGTTCCAAAATAATAATAATAACAATAACAATAATAACAGAATATCCTGTACTTTGACTGTATAAATCAAAATAATACTTTGGTTAGGGCCTTTGTGGGTAAACACAAAAATTAAAAGTTTGAGAGTCATTTCTTGCTGTTTACATGTGTTCTTGGACAAATATTGATAATGTTTATGTAGGGTAATTTCCTGTGTAGTTATTTGCTGTTTTATTTGTTTACATTTATTTTACATTTCTTGAGTTACAAATTATTAAATAAATGAAACTTTTTAAGTCTAAGATTCATGATTAAAATTTCTTCTTTATAATGCTTTCCCTTTGAGAAAATTACTCTAAATTTTAAACATTTTCTGACACAATTAAGTCATGAATCACTTTCAAGGAATTTGTTCCTGAAAATTGAGTATAATCAGTCAAGTACAGTTTGACTTTGGCCAGCCTGAAGCAGTATACACTGGCTATTTCAGACAGGCTGCCATTGCTGGGAGGTTTTAGTTAGAGTAAAAAGTATGTTTTGGCATAGGGCTGGGACAAAAAATCCTTGCTGTTGCGTAAGGGTGGCTGGTTTAAAGATGCGGTTGTCAGTGGAGGGTTTTGTATGTTTGTTTGGCTTCATGCCATTTATGCACTGATGTTGTCTAAATCAGGGAAAAAGTACTGAATATCGAGGCTTTGCAATTTTTTGATAATACATTCATTTTCATCACTTTTTTGCAAGGATTTCAATTGGTGATAAATCAATGTGATGTGCTGGTTAGTACTTCTTGTTTTCAATCCAAAAACTATAGATAGTATTTACATTGTTTGCATTGTCATTCAGTCTTTTCGAGCATCCCTGATTAGGAGAATAGCCAACTCTTTGATGCCTGCTTTTCTATTTTTTCCTAATTTTATTTGCCATATTGAAGGATAAAGTGTCATGACTCTTGTTTAACAGTCAGTACAGTTTTGGAACAAAAATTTCCAAAATTACATTTAAAGCGACTAAATGTGACGTTTTATTATTTCAGTTTGTTTATTACTAAAGTAATAACTATTATTGCAGTGTGCATTGCCAACTTAACTGTATGTTACCATAACAACTTGCACTTGAAAAATAGCCTTTCATTTGCTTGCTTTTCAAAATTTTACACTGAAAGAGCATCATAAAATTCTGCTAATGGAAATTTGGCAAATTGTCAAAAGTTAGATGGCTGGTGGCATCCATTGTATATCATATGAACTTGATTTGACTTCTAATTAAACCAATTTTTTCGACTACCAAATTGCATGTAGTCTATCAATATATTTTGACATAAATGTTAGTATTTTCAACTTTAACTTTTACTCAAAATTTCCATTATGCAAAAAAATATTGATTGAAAGCTTGATTTCATTTTTGACAACGTTTCATTACTTTTATAAACCGTTTATCATATTTAGAAGGTATTAAAAATACACTTTTCACCCCAGACAACAAGCTTGTGCTAGCTAAACTATTTTGGGCAGCAGTTTATAAGTTCAACAAACACTGAGTTTTTGAAGATGATATAAACACTATGATATAGATTTCTTTGGTGATAATGAAAACGTTTGCTGTGAAGCGATTATGCAAAACATGTCACTCAAATCATAGCATAAAAGTTAAACCACCTTTGATGTGTTCACCATCATTATTCAATGAAACAATTACATCCACGACCTTGTTAGCGTTTTTCTTTGTACGAAAAACTAACACTTGTTTGTTTATCATATTTTCTTTACCCCTTAGCTCCAAGCATGTAAATTCAAACGAGAGAAGCCAGCGTCTAATTGTCAAGGGTCTTAGTGTGGTGATGTGACAGATTTACATAAAATAGTTTTGTAAGGTAAATATGTAGATTCAGGCTGCTTTCTGTCTTTTTTGTCAATGATGCATCAGTCATCGCACTTGGTTTAGTTCTTTGTGGCGAATTGCGAAATAAATTCTTCGTTTAGCGATAAAATGGCAGTTTTTTGGTTACCCTAGGCGATTTAGACAGGTGTAGAGCCAAGACTGTGTGCATGGCGAGCGCCCCGCCGCTCTTAATAATTTATTACCCGTTCTGTCAACAATTGGTTTTAGAACGAGGGAACTGCGAGTCTTGAAGTATTTGGCCGCAGGAATCGGCTATGTAACTTTGCCTCTCGGCTTAATAAGCAAACTTAAATTAAAATTTTACGCTCGACTGCCAGCTTAAACGGCGGATAAAAATTGTAGCAACTAAGATACGTTTCGTTGGGACAAGCCTCTGACCAAAGTGTTAATGTCGAGCGTGGTTTTAATGCAGCTTTCCAGAATGTTTTATTTACTTCGAGGTAGTTTTAAAACTGGCGGGTTGTTTGTGCTTAAACCATTTTTTGTTCACTACCCCGCTTTTCTACAACACGCTTTGTTACCATAGATACTACGTGAGAAATTTTTACTTCGCGGAATTATTTCCCTTATGACTCATGTTGCGTAGGCGAATACTGTAGTTGTGTTATGCTAGGCATATTAAGCCGCGGTACCTGCTAAGAAAAATTCCCGGGAAAATAACCTGTTTCGCGGGAATTAAGCTACAGCTGATAACTAAGAGCAGAAAAGTGCATTTTGGTAGGTAGAGCTAGACAACCGAATCTGCACTCGCATCGTCGCTTCTTATTTGAGTTTCATTTAAATCCCGTGTGGAGATGTTGCTTACTTTGTACCGATATTACTGTTTAATTGAGGGTCTCCTTGATACCTGTGTATTGGACGTGATTTAGCTGTTGATTTCGATTTTGAGCAAATAGCAGATCCTAGGTGTAATGGATGTGCCGCTACTTGTAATTTTGACTTTTTATATAACATGGTTATTTACTCTAGCGACGCTAAATAATTGAACACCGACGAGTTTTGGCGTGGAGGAATTGTGCGCAGCGGAATGTCCGCGCTAACCCCGACTCTAAGAAAATGCTCTGTTCAGAATTGCAGCGAATTGGGTAATTAAAGAAATTTTCGGTTTTATCGTCAATGCGTTTATAGGAGGCTCTAAGATCGCGTGAAGAATGAAAATAGCGAAAATCGTCACCCGCCAGGGAGAGCGGTGAAACGATAATCGGCTAATGGAAAGACAATTTCCTCCTCTACAAGTTGTCTGACTTGGACAATCGGCTTTACGAAGAATAGAAGCAACTTTTTACGAGAATCATGCCATGAGGTCGTCTGAAATTGACAGGAACGATATGCGTGACTAAATTTAGTGCTGTTTTTGTCTTCGTGTTTCGGTTGAGCGAGTTTCGTTCACTAAGATTCGAGTGTTTTGCGTTTCGTTAACTCGCACACGGGCCCGTGAAGTTGAAATCGCTTTGGCTCACTCCAGAGTGACGTAAACGGCATCGGACAGTGTGAACTAGACTCAATATCGCTGGGTTTAGCATGTTTGGTTGTCATGTTTATAGCTGGTGTAATTGCTCAGTGTTACGGGCAGTCGTCAAGTAGCTGGAAACATCCGTGCGTTTCGCTTCCGTTAACACGCCGTGTACATTTCAAGCTAACTCGTTTAGCGAAACTTGATCGATTGCGGCGCAACGAACATGCACTCAATGTACATTGTAAATTTCCCGTGCGACAGTTTTTGTAAGGTTAGCGAAAGCTTGTTTAAATATTGAAATTTACGAGTGAAAATTACAACGACATACATGGTTGAATAAAGAGCACCAAGGCTTAATGCTGCATATATATACACACATGCATGCTGTATACATTCATACATACCCTGTTACAACAACGACGAAGTCCAGTACGTTCCATCCGTTCCGCAGGTATGAGTCAGAGTGTAGTACAAATCCAAGAGCTATAATTTTTAGTGCGGCTTCTAGGCAGAATATCGCTAATAAATATATTTCGGCATCTTCCTAGGAAATAGCAGTAACAATAACAAGTGTAAGAGAGTGATTCACCTTCGTCCAAGCAAGTGTAAAAGTGGCGACCGCAGAACGACCCTGAGTTCAGCCTTGTCGTTCCTTGTTTCAGGAGAAGCGATCTCAAAGTTGATACTTACTAGTTTTTGGTTAAGATCGGACTTGTCGTTGTTGGGCAGTGGAGTGTTAGCGGCGAGTAGAATGCAATTGACAAAGATGGTCAATAAAATGAAATATTCAAAAGGCTTGTCTTCAGTTAAGGAATATATGATACGAACATAAAACGTACAGATACTAAAACTAGAAAATAAAATTTCACGAGAACACGTTACTGAAACAGTACAAATTGACCAGGAAAATTTAGCCAAGACTTCACAACACTAGGAACTGACAACCGACCTCAACACGCACGCTCAACTGTTGCAATAGACGACAACAAACTCACAGACAACGCCAAACCTGAGGAAATATTTTGTACAAAGACGTTTCGCCCGCATCAAAGGATACTTTACTCTCGACGATGGTGCGGCATATTTTTCTAATAAAATTCTCCTTTGAAAAGATGAAGAGCGATCGGTCCGCACACATGATCGGCGACGTTTCGGTACCAGCTTGCATCGAAGACTTGCGCGAAATATTACTCGAGTTGGCCATACGCGTTTTATAAAAGTCCTCTGAAGGCACCGAGGACGGCCTTCGATTGTCCGCCATTTTTCTTGATTTGAGCTGTTTTCAAGCCACATTCAGCCGCAATCTCGGGCTATAGGTGGCTGGCGTCGCGCGCTCGCAAACGCGAAAGTTCGTTTCCAGCCATAGAATTAACCGCCTTGAAGCGATTCAATCATACAGGTTTTTGGGCTTCCTTCTTGCCTTGACACCGTATGCTAATTAGAAGCCGAGTCTATAATCAAGTGGCCTATCAAATGAGACCGACACTGGCGGGTCACGTGATTTCGACTGGTACTGGTTTGGGTGTGAAAATGACAAAAAACGCACTCATGGCCATCTCACCAATTACACCTGCTACTGCTGCCCAAATCTCTGCCAACAACCAACGTCCGTAGCGCCAGCCGCGAAAACGTTTTGTTTTGGTTCGTTAAGGCAGCCTAGGACGTGATAATTCTGTTGAGTATTGATTGTGAATGCGGCTCGCATAAGAATGGGTAGTTCCCGTAAAGGACTATCTGGGGTGGGCGGAATGTCAATGAAAAATACTCTCACGTTTTTTCCTTCCCGTTTGGCACATCTTCGCTACTTCGGGATAAATTGCCTGTGTTTAAGTACTTTACGTTGAAGAGGAATATACTTATCGTCACGAGTATTTATATCAGTAATTGTTTCAGTTTGAACACAGAGGTTTTTAATAATCCTACGAGAATCATTTGCATGTCTCGCTCCATGGAAATTTGTTATGAATCCTGAAGTCGGCTTTTGTGTGGATACTGTTGCAAATTAACCTGCATAAAAAACAACAATTGTTCTAAGCACAGAACCCGCATGTTTCATCGGCTCATTGCCTCGCTGATTATGAGTTTTTTTCTCGAGACAGATTTCTCGCAAAGAAGAGTCTTAGTCCCGATCCTCTACGGTGTAACGCGTAAGGGATTTTTTCGATACTTATATCCCAGATCTGTACAAGCTCTGGTAATTTAGACTCGAGTAGGATAGGTCGATAAAGGGTACGCTACTTATGTTGACTTAAAAAAACATCAACAAGTCGCTTGATTCTTAATTCGTCCTCATTACGCTTGGATGGCAGGTGATACAGCGATAACCATACACTAGCGTCCACTTTCACAATACCAAAACTTACAAGAATTTTATTTTGGGCCGCTGAATTCTAACCGTGCGGCGAATCAAGTGAAAACGTTTTTTTTTTAGCGTCAAGATTCTCTTTACACGCACCGAAATGTTTTCTTCGACTTAACTGAGTGAAGCGTCTCTCGAAGTTTTGCAATATTTATGTTGTCACAACATGATAAGGCTTGGTTGTTTTAATCGAATTGAAAATCCTCAAAGGCACTTTTGCGCCTTCGTTGTTTAACCCGGCATTTCGTCGACGCGCGCTGTTTTTCGTCCGAAAACCTGCGTCCGATTTTAAGTCTAGTGACAACTTTGCGTAAGCATGTCTTTCTTTTAATTCATCTCTCTCTTGTCTTGTTTTAATTTAACCGATATAAATTATGAATACGTTTCTTGACAGCTGTTGGTTCGTCAACTTGAAGGCGAGATTCTTTCACTTTCTTCGCACGGTAACTTCCGAATGTTCTTAACGAAGTGTCGAGGCTGGAACACCGGATATTAAATTACACACGCTTTTTCTTTCTTTCTTTTCATTATTCAATCCAAAATCGCAAACAATGACCGTTTATCAGTAGGCGACGTAGAAGAAAGAGATTCCAGCTAACCGCTGAGCACAACAAAAATATATTACCGCCGGCTTGATTTTTGAATAAGCAAGCGCCTCGGGCAATGCCATCTTATGCTCGCGAATATCGAACTACCATTTTAGATTCTGAAGAAAGTAGTTTTTGAACGTAACAAACATTTTGGAAAGTTCGTTAGATATCACTGTGCTCTTGTACTCGGTTTTATCTTGCTGGCTCTCGATTTTATTACGCGTCGAGAATTGTATTTCGAGAGTTACTTTGTATTTAATTTGGCCAATTATCAATCTTTTTACTCTGTTGCCTGGCTATTAAACTCTTGTGAATCAACTCTTCATTCTTATCTTCTTAAAGCACGCGATAACATTTTTGCGCTTTCTACGAACAAAAAAAGTTCAAACGGTTCATTTTTTGCCAGTTACTCCGTTTTACTCTTGTAATTGTATTTTTATGTGCTGAGATATTTCGACAGAGTTGTTGTCGAAAGAATTAACCTATAAAGGGATGTGTATCGGTGAGTCGAAAATGTTTGATTTAGAAGCTTTTCCGTCAGCTTGGATCTGCTTTTCCGTTTTGATTTTTTTATTATTGCAAAAGAATGTTGCTCGCGTTTTCTTTACCATCGGTATTCTCTGATGATTTTTTTCACCTTAGAGTATATAACATTAGATTGAAAACTAAAACACGATCAAATGAACAAGCCACTACAACCAAAATCTTAAAAAAGCTCAGTTTAAACTCTCTGGAAGTCGGACGAATTATGCAAAAAAATCTAGAAGGCAAGTTATTATTATTAGGTTGGGCGTGATTTCAAAATTTCATGAAATGGAGTTTACAATCGAGCTGATTGAAACTATCTAGAGGCGACAATAAACTGAGGAAACAAATTAAGAAATTTCTAGTGAATTCTTGCGGTTTTGAATCGTAGTTTCGTTTATTTTCATGTTATGTGGAAAGCGTTTTTGATTGTGGTCGTTTTTCTATCTCTTACATCAGTAAAACGTGCTCTTGTTGTTATCAAGGATTTTTGCTGTTTTCGTGTACGAGACACGAGACGTCTCGGCATACTGAGTGTAACGTTTCTCGTCGAACTGGTAGCAATAATTGTAGCAGACGTGTACGTTGATTTGGGATTTAGTGACAAAAGAAAAGAAAACGTAAACCGACACATGAATTACGTTGATATAATTTTCGTGATTTTTTGGGGCGGTTTTAATATATTCATTACCCCGTCCAAAATGATTTTACTTCAAGCTTGTGGCAGTGTTATTGTAGGAGAGTTTTGTTCGATGCACAGTTTAAAAAATCTTTTTGGAATGTACATGAAAAAGTTTATTCAGACGTTAAACTGTCTCTGAACGTTAAGAATGAGTATGGCTAGAAATCAGGGTTAGTTAGATGAATCGGAAAGGCGGAGTACCTGTTGCGTACGTAAATATTTGTAGCGTTACTTAAAAGTAAGTGATACGCCAGTTTCTCTGCGTGTAGCGTAGTTTGTTTTCTCCTGCATTCAAGAGTTCTGCCTTCGACTGTTTTTTTTTTACGTAATTGATTTCAATTAGGAGATTAAAAGAAAGAAGCAACCTACAGTGAATTCCATCTGCCAAAAAATTTCAAATCCATTCTTAAGGCACCCTGTTGTCAGAAACCTTGTTAGGGAAAATGAAGAAAATTTCACGTTGACAATAAATGCGGTAAAACCCGCGTCAATTGCCTTTTGGGGGTTTTATTTTCACCTTTAAGTTATTACTTTCATTGGACAGTTTGCATTTCTTATTTACCTTCATTAACTGGTTAAGGTGATATTTGGCTCGTTTTATATGGGTTTTATATACGCAATAAAGAATTTGGCAGAAATTCGAAGACTGTCATTTGGGAAGCAGACGATTTGGACGTGCCTTTATTCAGAGTCGTCCTTGCTTTGTTAGGAACGATTGTCACTCACAGCAGGTATTCATTGTTTGGTGAAGCAGGTGGCCAGAGTATTATGTGCTTGGTTTATCCAAAATTAATTGTCATCTTAATATTTGTTTTAATTCTTCGTTTTGTATACCTGCAGTCTTATCGAGCAGTCTGATACTAATATTTTAATTTGGCGTTCTCTTTGGGAATTGCGCCAAAAATATATACATATATGTCATATCCTATTCGTGGCGAACCTGTCATAAATTGTCCTCTGTCGTCGTAAATTGTAGGCGTTTAATTGCCGTCGTTGTTTTATTCATATTATCTTTAATTGTTAGCTCGGATGTCTGCATCCATGATCACTTCACTGTCAGGTTTCACAAAACGCCCTCGTTAATTAAACTCGCTCAGAAGGCAAATACACGAAAAAATTCTCAGTTTCGGTTTGTTTTCTGATACTGGTGTCGTACCCATCTTGATTATCTCGATAATAATGCTTCCTTAACCTAGTCATATCAAAACTTGAATCGCATCCATAACAAAGTTCTCCAACTGGATTGCAGCACGCTTTATTTGCCAACTTATTAGAGCAAGAGCAGCTAAGGTGTCCAGTTGCAGCTGATGTTTATGCATTTTCTCAGCTACCCAGCATTACAACCATTAAAGAGCTGATTGTAGTGCCATTTCGCTTACAGAAGTTTTCATTTTTATTCCTTTTTAGCAGCGGCTACAGGATATTGCAGTTCTAAAACAATGGCATTTTCTATACTTAGGTAATGAACATTAAAAAATACAAGGGGGTGACATGTCGAAGATATTACTATTACTAGTGTTGATAGCTTGCCTGCTTTTACTAATGCAGCCCAAATAAATTGAAGAGCCTATCTTTCTTATGTTCCTTTTTTTTGCGTTTTTATTATCACCAGGTTGACTGGCGTATTGTGTACATCACCCAGACAACGACTTCATCAAAAGACTACAGTGAAAAGACCTATCTTCATCTCATCGAAAGGCGTTTTTCTCTAAACCTATTTCGAGAGTCTTCTCCACCCCCTCCCCCTCCCCCTCGCCGCCACCGCCCCCTCCCCCCTGTTTCCACCGTCCTCTCTCCATTCCCCTGACCCTGTAAATGTAGTTGAGTGTGGGTTCTTTCTTCTTTGGAAAATTCATGTTCACTGACTGCAGATCTGATGTAGTGAATGTATGAGCTTTTTATCAAATAAACTAAACGTTTTGAAAGTACAGTGTTCTGGCTAGATCAGTGTTCTTTTTGTTTCTTTCTTATGAAATGTCTGCTGGAACTGTTCGCTGTCCCTCTGACAAATCCCAGCAGGTAATCAGTAGATAAAAGCTGTAGAGTTCTTAAAAAATACCTGTTCTAGGTGTTCGGTTAGTTGGGTTGTTTTTTATTCTCGTCCTCATTTACACCGAGGATTTTTCTCTGGGTTGTCCAGGTTTCCTCTCTCCATAGAAACCAACACTTCTTAAATTCCGATTTCAGGGGGAATCCGAGGGGCAGGTTTTTTAGTCGCGAGACTGTTATGACTGTGACACCCTCGTTAAATAATACCAGCTTTCCGTTTTTATTTATTGCGGAAGCTGTTAATGCGACCACCACCGAGTCGCCAAAATCAGGCCGTGTGAAGGAGACGCTGCGGGTGTTGTTAGCGAGTTGGAATGATCGAACACTGGCCGGGGTCACTGTGAGGTGTTCTTGGCTGATGCTCGAGATACACAAAGCATACAATGATTGCGGTGTGCCGCTGGGGCCGGATAATCAAGCGTTGGACTAGCTTCCTATCCTATGCTACAGAAACCGGAATAAACTCCGGCTGTATGGGCAAGTTTGGCTCGAAGGTGCCGACATTGCTGCTGTGTTAGATGGGATCGGTGCACGTATCTTCACTAAAATGACTGAAATAAATATTTGACCACGTCCGTTTTGTAACATCTCGAAGTAAAATAAATATTTGGAAATTGAAAAGATCTATTTCCAGTCACATTTATGACGGTAGTCTAAAAGACTTCCGTTGCTACAGCCAAACACCTGCTTTCCCAGAAACAGGAACGACTTGTAAACTGAGGTGACCTTCCCATCTAACATTATTAAAGCGCTTAGAACGGATGTACAGGCCACCTTTTCCGTGTTAAGAAACACGTCTGTAAGCACTCTTTAGAAAGCTCCTTAAAACGGTGAAAACCTCACAGGGTATCAAAACTTGGCTGCAAGCAACTTATAATATTAAATTTAAGAACGGACTTGGCACGTGCTTCTTCTGAATAATTAAACGTCGTTTATTTTGGTCTTCGCGCGTAGATAAAATTCTTGACACACAATTAGCTTCTAAAAGTTTAAGCACTCTGGCGGCTTTCTGTACTGATTAAGCGATGACATCATCGCTTAATGACTGATTAAGCGATGGCGTCATCGGGTGAGTGGCCCGGATCTGTTGCAGTTGAACTGGGAACTAACTAAAAGTTATAGATAAAATCAAGTTTAACTAAACAAACGATCGCCGCGTAGAACTCAAAGCAAAATACTCCCGGAGAGTTAGAAAGGACTGATACAATCAGGGCCCGCGCAGCAAGATTTTGAGTGGGGGGGGGGGGGGGGGGGGGGAAGCGGAGGCATGCTATCCTGGGAAAATTAGGGCTTTAGTTACTCTCAGATATCGGAAGGCGGATTTAAAATCAACAAACAGTGTGTTAAGGTGCAATGTTTTTACAACTTGAAACAGCAACGGTCCCAAGACCGCAAACAACAATGGTGCTAACATACCAGGATCTACAAGGGATTATTGCAATTTATTTGCGCTGGCCTTCGAGATCGCGTTATTTAGATTTGCTACACCACGCTGCAGCTGATGAGTCCCAAAAAATACGGAATGGCTGTCCGCGATCGGAACCCTGCTTTGTCGTTCTGGTCGTGTTGGTGTCTTGCAAAGTTACTTTTTCACATAGTACTGATCGGCCTTGCTATATTATTGTAATGCTTTTACAGTATAAGCACACTAAACATTTAGAACCAGACCTTTCGATTTACTATCAAATCCTGCTTGAAGCAATATAATTTACTCCAAATCAGTACCACTGCCATTAGCGTTTACAAACCAAACCTTTATTTCTTTCTTTACTTGCTTATTTACCTTAGTTCTAATTAGCCCCTCCCTCTGCGCGGGCCCTGTACAATGTATAAAGGCGGTGGCAAACGAGGACACAGTGTTGCGGACACATTGTTGCTCATGTTTCCATGCCGCGCAAACCGGAAAACATTTGTTGAGGACACAAGATGTTTCTGAACGAAATCTGAAACATTTTTTGTGTCCGCAACATTGATACGCGCGCGGGCAAACAGGGAAACATTTGTGTGCCCAACAATGTGTCCGCAACATTGTGTCCTCGTTTGTCACCACCTTAAATGAAGGAGACAAATTATATTTGATGACTTCTATTAGATTTAGTAAACAAAAATCTTTACATTCTTTTAACGCGAGGGTACACGTGAATTTGAGTGTGCTTTTAAGAGGTTTATGAAGAAAGCAAATTATTTTTGGAACACCACCAGACAGTTGACCCCCACGCAAGAGCACCCCAGGTTGTCAGGGGACTGTTTGGGTGTCGATCTACTAATTTTTAACTTCAAATTCTAATTTTAAAGTCACATTAAATCTTTAATATTTCTTATTTCTCCAAATTTTACTAATCCTTTGAGAAAAACTATCTCCTCCCAAACATTCCCAAAAATCACCCCAAAATTTACAAAACACCGCTAAACATAGCGTTATGAAATGAGCATAGGGTTTCTGGATTACTTGAAACACGGACGAGATATTCGCATTAAACCCAAGTTTAGTGGACGAAAAACGGGTTTTAGGTGTACCCCCGCCTTAAGGCGAGAATTAACCTGAATGTCGATTTTTTCCACCGCATAACTTGGGTTTAATGCGAATATCTCGTTGGCGTTTCAAGCAATCCAAAAACTGTTCACTCATCCCATGAATCTGTGTTTTGCGGTGTTTGTAAATTTTTGGGTGATTTTTGGGGATATTTGGGTTGAGATAGTCTTTCTCAATGGATTGGTAAAATGTAGTGCAATAATTTTCTAAGGCCCGTAGGGTGAGTAAGGGGGGGGGGGGTGGGTCGAACGAACCCCCTAAAATATTTGAAGTCAGCATTTTGGGGGGTTGAGAGAATAGAAAAAATTTTTCAGAAAACAATCAAAGAACTGTTTCCGATCGATTACACGGACGACTACCTAGTCTCCTTCGCAGCCGTTGCTTGGGCTCGAGCCCAAACAACGGCTGCGAAGGAGACTAACGACTACCCTCCTTGCCAGGATTATCGGAGGAAGGCGCAATATTTTGTCACTATAAACGGGGGGGGCTTATAACCGGAATTTTACGGTATTGGATATCACGATTCAAGATAACGCAACTTTTGTTGATCAATTATTCAACACAGAAGTTGTCAGCTACTTTTAGTTACGTTAAGTTTTTGACAAATTTCCTGAAAATTATTTAAGACCCCCTGTGAAACGTCATCACTTCTGCATACATTGCGTGCCGATTATTTTACTCTGAGAAAGACTTACGCTCGAAATGTCAGCTGGCCCAACCGTGGCATGCAGGTCTTAGGAAAGCAGGTCTCGAGGTTACGAGAGAAGGGACCCTCAAGCCTTTGACACAGATATCTAACATTTCTAATTTTCCTGCAGACTCTTTTTTTTTCTTTTCTCTTTTTTTTGTAGCTTCCTACATTTGTAAATTTTGACGTTAAATAGCGTTTTTGTAGTTTTGTTTACAAACTACACACGTCCTAGCACTGCTACAGCTTATCCCTCAGCTCTTTGCAGAATTCCAATTTGAAAGAAAATATTTGAAATAATCGGTTTTTTCCAGCTCAAAAGCATTCAGCGTTCAGAGGTCTATTCCCGTGGGAAAAATTTGCCTGAAGACCCGAAATCCTGGGGCAGAATTCTTGGATAAGTCATGTGACTCTTATGTTTCGTGCGATTGGTTTTCGGCATTTTAAATATACGCGCCCTGTCCGCGCCAAATTTGAATGAACTTTTGTGCCACACGTGAAATGTTAGTTCGGCGTGAGAAAAAGACGAGCCGATAAAAAAACACAAAAGCTTAATCTTTCCTTTCGTTTACACCAAAAGCTGTTTCATTTCTCGACAGCTGGGAAGCGCAAAATTAGCGGTTTGAATATCCACCATGAACTCCGCGAGACGTAAACTATTCAAAGAAGGTTCAAATTCTTGGGCCTCGGAAACCATCGTTGAAACCGGGCAAAACAACGAAGCTGTTGAAAATGGCCGCACAGAAATTGTCGAATACACTATTGTAAACGAAGGAGATGCTACACTGAAAGAGCAAGTTGTGGAAAATCCACACGGACTGAAAACTCCTCAAGAGAACGTGTTTCGAACTGTAGTCCCGTCGTTCTCTGAGAAGGTAAGGTAGCTTTGTTGAATGCATTTCTTTCTTTATACACGAACGTTCAATGACACAATTCGCTTAATTCTGTAAAACTCCAAGAAATTATAATGAAGTAACTTGCGATTAAACAGTCGTTCTACGGAAAAATTCAGTAAAACGTCTGAATCGTTTGTTGCACGGAACTGCGAACTTTATATTGTAAAATTAGATTTGTTCTGACTTGTTTTAACAACCTCCTTTGTCCGCCCATGGCCAAAGTTGGTGCGACGTACTAAAACGATCCTTTCACATTTACTCGTTGATTTCTTTCAGGATCTTGATGAAAAGCTTATCCTGATTGTTCACGAAGCAGAGGACGAAAGACTTTATGAAACATGGTCAGAAATGAAGGCACTCGAAGGAACACAAGTTGTAACTTGTCATTGTACAGACTTGATTTCGGTTTGTACAAAAGAAACATTTCTACTTATTTTCCTGGACATGTCTTCGGTTGCAGGCAACGCTCAAAAAATATGTTCTACTATAAGGTGAGTGCAAGATAAAAATGTCTCTTGTAATTTTCTTATGTATCTTGTGTACACCTGACATAACCACACAAAATAAAATCAGTTCAGTCCCAAGTTCGAAATATAGATTCTCCTAACTGATTATTACACATTTTCTTCCATGGAACTGCTGAGAACAAGGCTGCACATCAATGAATTATTTGGGCCGTAGCTGATGATTATTATTCTTGTCTCTGTCTGCTTGCTATCATAAAAAGAAGTATGTGTAAATATCTTGATGCTGGTTTGAACACCTTCCCCAGTTCATTAATTAAATCAAATCCTGGCAAAGTGGCTGTTAGTTGGTAGAAAAATATGATAAAGCTTAAGCCGAGATATTATATTTATCCCTGAATAATTCTTGCAGAGAAAATTACTTCAGATGTCTGGATGAGTGGGAGGCTTAAGCTTTTACTTTTTACAATAAAAAAGCCTGAATGTCAACACAAATTTTCCTTACTAGTCTTTATGGGCAGTTTTTTGTACAAATTTGGATCATGGCAATTTTCTTTGGTGATTCTTTCTTATTTTTTCCGTCACCTGTATACTTAATATGTTTGATACAATTAATCATTATTATGCCAAATCACTACAGGTACAATCCCAACTCTCTGAACCGTTCTGTCGCAATAATTGGAGTGACAAATGAGGGAAGCAAAGGTACATAAACATATATTATTTCAATTCCTGATGGAAGATCTGTTTGGGATTTTATATGCTTTCTATTTACCTCTTAACTGAATGAATTTTTAACTTTTGTTATTTTTAATTTAAGAGAACTTCGGCTCTCATGGAATAAATGACATAATTCATTTGCCAGTGATGGAGGAAACAATGAATCAGGTTTTGCTAAAGTGGGCTAGACAGAAGTCATGTGAAGGTAAAGAAATTCTGCACTGTCTCAATCAATTCATTAGCACGATACAGATAATATGTTTAGTTAGGTCACATGCGTGTGACAAAGAAAAAATTCTGAGACTCCAACGGGAACAGAACCCACCATGGCCTCCCAGATACCGGTTGGTGCTCTAACCACTGAACTACGAAAGACTTGTGGTGAGCTTGGCCATTTTTTTTAGGTTCATATGTGACTGGGCTCCGCACACTGCCAGGACCAGCAATGGCGAAAGCATCATATGAGTAATAAATAATGAAGATGGTGAATTTCAAGCTTGGTGAACAAAATGACAAATGATATGTTCATTTGTCATGAGTGTGGGAAAAGACACTGTTGGGTGCTTGGAATTTTTTTTTGTCCCATGCTTATGACAAATGTACATATCATCTTTGAGGGTCGTACAGGGGGGTCTCTGGCACGATTCACGGACGAAAAAAATAACGAATCACGGATATTGAAATTTCATTTTCCCGAATCACGAAAATAAGTACTCTTTTATCCTGTTTCTTGCGCTACAAATAATGTTTGAAGAAATCAAAATTGATTAAGAAATTACGAAAATAAGAAAGAAACATACTCTTTTATCCTGTTCTTACTCTACAAATAGTGTTTGACGTTACGATAATTATACGCAGGTCACATTTGAGGTCTCGCCTCTCAAAATCACGCAAAATAAAGTCAATAAAGTGGTGAAATCAGCGAATAGCGGTTATTAATTCAAGCTCTTCACGTGTCACGCAAAACCTTCCGGTCACGGGTCACAAATAATAACTTTATTAAATTCACGTTTCACGGAAAATAAAATCAGCTAATCACGCGTCGCGAGAATACCCCTGTACGACCCTCATCTTTACCATTTTATTCACTGAGCATGAAATTCACCATCTTTATTATTAATTTATTAGCAGAAAAACCTAACAATTATCCACTTATTCCATGTTTCAGTGTACAAAAAATAAATAAAGAACAATTAGCTTCAAAGTGGCTGACAAGACAATTCTTTCTTCCATACTTACACATTGTTAAAATACTAGTACTGTTAAGACTTCAGCCTTCCTGGGAGATGTTAGTTGAAACATAGAGTAGCTAGTCCCCTGGTAGAACAAAGTTCAGTCAAAACCATGAGTCCCACAGAGGACCAGGTCTGCACTGTGCAGTCTCAATATAAAGTTCTGATCTGTTCATCTTCGCATCCTTTGAATTTCAATAAAGGTGTCATTAAGAACTCGTAATGAACTGGGCAAATCCCAGCCAAGTACTGCACATATTTGTTTATTGCTGTAAATCATTGCAGGCATGCCATTGACACCAGCAAGCCCTGAACGTGGGGTTCAAGTACATGTATCTGTATCAAAATGTTCAGAGATAACTAAAGAGAAGGCAGAAGAACCACCACCACTTGGAAACTATTCACCATCACTGTCACTTCAGTAAGGAATCAGCATATATTCACTATTATAATAAGTCCTATATTGTTGCAGTCCACACATGTACACCTTTGGAGTTGAGTTATGTTCACGTGCCTTCTAATGAAATGTGACTGCAACTCATTTGGAGGGGGGAGGTGGGGGCCTGAGGGGGGGGGGGGAGGTAATCTCGATTTATGGCGAGCATATTGAATCAAACTTCTAGGACCAAATCTTAATGTGAAAACTCGATAATTATGTTAGAGTATATCTAAAGTTATAAAAAACTAGCAATGGTACATTGCAAATTATTCCTGAGTTTTGATTGGTTAACAGGCAATGGTATATGAGCTCACATACCATTGACCACAAATATTGTAGCTGATACGCGTCGACGAAAACAGCTAGGGAGCTCAAATATTGCAATTCTTTTGGGTGTCTTTAATAAAACAATTCCACTTGCGCTTGTTGGATATGAGATCGTTATAGCCAACTCGGCACTACATGCCTTGTTGGCTATCTACCATCTCGTATCCAACACGCGCTTGTGGAAAAATTGTTAAATAGACAGTTTTTTTTCTTGCAGACAGAACTGTAGCAACAGGATTTCCCAAACATGCAGTTCGGTGGTAACATCAGAGTCCTTTTGCAAACCCTCATTTCAAGGTAGCCAATCAGAAGCTGGCTATCAACAGCTATTTCACAATGGACAGTGCATTCCTGCTAACAGAGGAAGTTTTGTTGATCTGACACAAAACCATCATCTCACAAATGATGGTGGCTTGCAACAACACACCGGCCATGTTTCAAATGTTACTGCCCCGCAACACTTTATTCATGGAGGCAATCACCAAGATCAAACACAGTCATCTCTATCTTTGTCAAGATCAGCATCAGACCACATCCCCACCACGCATGGAGGGCTTGTCTCTGCTCATATCACCGGGATGGTCAACCCTGTTTATTCTGAACACTGTAACCAGGGCTATGTTTATCACAACATCCAATCTTCAGATCCAAGCAGACAAAGCACTTTTCCACAACATTTTATTCCCATTAACCCACCACCTATTTGTCCAAGTGCTCACGTCCAAAACAGTGGAGGCTTCAATGCTGGCCATGTAGCATCCAAGGTTGAACATCCTGCTGCATCCACTCAAGCACCGCCGGACTGCGATGGCAGCAAGCTGGTTGGTACTCCAGCATACATGATCAGTGGGCCACTGGGTAGCAAAGATATGAAAATTACACTACTGCATGACGATCTATCTAAACACAGCTCCAAAGAAAGAATCCGAAGGTACAAATAAAATTGTGTGCCTTCCCTTTTTTAAAAAAAATTTGGGAAATTTGGTACTTTCACTTTATTTTTTCCTCTGAGCATGCACAGGGCTGCCTGCTCACAGGCCAAAGATTTGGAGCCAGGACATGAAAACATCAAGACAATAACCCCCTAGTGTCATTATGAAGTTTAATTTAGCATCCAAAACTTATTATAATATGGCTAACAGAGCCATTATACATAAGTATATGTTGCGGTTCAATTTTATCCTTGGTTCAAATTTTATTTTCCTTTGTTTTTGGGTATGGTAATATATGATAATGAGTTTAAAACAAAGAAAAATAAAATTTGAACCAAGGATAAAATTGAACCACAACATATGCATAAGCATGCACCATAATCCAATGATGAACGCTAATGGCTTGAGCAAATTGGTTTGCCAGAATTTTTTTTTCTCACACGGCTCATGTATATTGCCATCAGCAATGTTATAAAACAGTTGGTTCCTGCTTTTAGCTGTGCACTATCATGTTATGATGCACTTGGGAAGTTCAAAGAGCACTCAAGAAGCTGTAGTTGCTCTCAGCTTTTGCCTTGAGCAACTCTTACACTCCTTTCGTGCTCTCCAAACTTCCCATGTGCACCATAACTTGATACTGTGCCTGCTAAAGCATGAACCAGTAAAAAAAATATATTGTGAATTGTCATGATTTTCTTAGGAAGCCAGGCATCCTTAATTTTGTAATATTCACTTTAATTGGCCAAAAAAAAGAACTATTTTAATTTCTTAAATTCTCTACACCCACAGTTGTTCTGTTCTATGTATTTTGCAGAGAGCGTATCAAGGAGAGTTGTGATCAGCTGCGCTTTCTGTTACCAAGTGTTGCTGGAAAAAAATCTGATATGGCTTCTGTAAGTTACAAATAGAAACATAATTACAGAAAATACACAAATACACAACAAAAAAATTAATGGTTACTGCATTGGACTTTGAATAAAATGACACAAGTTTGAGCCTTGACTGGGAATTATTGTGTTGTGTTCTTGGGCACGGCACTTTACTCTCACAGTGCCCCTCTCCACCCAGATGTATAGATGGGTACTAATGAGATATTATGATATTTACCATTTTCTTTCGCTATGGACATGTGGAAACAAGGTGCATTTAGCCACGCCGAATTTTAGATGAATTTTGCTAACTCAAAGACATGCAACAGTAAAAGTAAAGCTTACAGATAAAGGCCTCCTGAGAGTAAAAAAACAAATTCTTCACATGCAAAAATACAAACTTAAGCCAATAATGCAAAATTTCAGTGAATACCCAGACCACCTTTCGGTGCTTTTTTTCGTCAACCTTTCTTGAAATAGCTGTATAACAGAATTTTAAAACAGCAGTTAAAACTGCAGGCATCTGATGTTTTTTTTGTGGGTTTAAATGACACAAGATACTGGCAGCTCCACACTAACACATTCTCTTGAATTCCTCCTGAAAAGTGGATGTGTTGATGTTTTCTTTATTCATTGTGCTGATCAGATACTTGAAATGACAGTGAAATATGTCCGGATGATCAAGGAAAGACTCCCACCTGCTGTCCTTCAAGAGGTAATAAATTAACTGTATACAGTTTGGGTTACTTGAATGTAACTGAGTATAGTATCAGCTGGACAACAATATAAATTAAAAATATATTTTGTATGATTTATTGGCCGGGTTTACTGGGTTCTTGGTGAAAACAAACACTTTATCATATTATATTTTTGGTTTTAGATTACACAGAACATTGCTGACACGACGATGATACTCCCCAGGAAAAGACCAAACAGAGACTTGACAGCAAACACAAAACAGGCAAGGCCAAGGTACTACAGCAAACTTTCACCATATTTATAAAACTCAAAATATATCACCATATTTTAGTTTCGAAAAGTTTGTTAGGTGATGCCTCTGATTGGATGGCACAAGGCTATCAAGGTATTGTTACCAGTATTTTGGATTATTAATAGAGTGCCATATAATAGGTTCTGATCATGATGTGTCCATAGTGGGTTTCAGTTCTCTGACTATCAACAATAATCAGCATGTTTGCTTTACATTTGCCGAGCCCCACTATAAGTAAAAAAAATGTAGCAACATAAGGTTAATAATCAGGGCCAGGTTCTTCAAAGTGTGGATAACTATCTAGCTGTAACACTGTCCACCAGATAAATTGCCATTTTTATGTGTTGACAAAACAAACTATCCACTGGATAGCATTATCCATCCTTGGAACAACCAGAGCCGGATATAAAAATGCAGTTTTTTTAAACTTCGATCAAGAGGAAAACCAAAGTCTACATCTCCTGTACCTGACCCCAAGTTGCATATTTCTAGTTGTAATCTAACCATTCCATTGCAGGCTTGCACCTACTGCAAATGTTCAAGAGGGACCACCAAGACTACCCCACCCTTTCTACATGAGGACTGCACCATTTCAAGGTAAAGCCCCAGCCATGGTGACCACGACAGGTCCCATGTATGTGCCACATCTACACATCAGGCCTGGTCACGAACATGCTCAAATTCCCTTACAGCAGCATCATGTTCATCAGACTGAACAAGCTAGCTTTAGACAGACTACTTCGCCTCCTTCGGCATTTAACACCTGTCACACTGTGGGTAATATCAGAGGTGCTAACGTGATACAGCATCACCCACCACATGATCATGTCGCAATGAACCTGCACCAGGAATGCAGTGCACCCCACTCTTCATTTCACCCCAAACACATTTACCATGGAAACCACGCTGCAGTTCCAAATGTACCCAGTCACAGTTACGACATGCCACAGCAGTGGAGCTTCTTAAAGCTGCCACCCATTGGGAACATTTTCCATAATTTAAATTCAAACAACTTATGCCAGGAGAGTGCAAAGCAGGATTCTTGTGAGTCTGGCAGATCCTCCCCAACTGACTCTTCATCCATGACACCACCACTTTGGGAGAGCAGTGGAAGTTTGGTTGGAAGCAGGCAATCTGATCATACACACACGGAGAGTCCTATTATGTTCAAAGGTTCATCAATTTAAAAAAGGCACATGACAGACAATCACCGTATTTCACTGGCAACAATGAACTGCTCTATGTGAAACATACACAAAAATGATGTAAACCACCATCAACCATTTTATGGCTATATTTGGTAAAAGCTGCTATATTAAGTAAGCAAGACAAACCATGCCAATTGCATGGACATAATGTTCAACATGTATGTAAAACAGAAAGACGTCAACTTTTATTGAAATTTTGAAAATGTAATAATTACATAATAACATTATAACACTTTAATTATTAAAGTGTTATAATTTATTTATAATTATAATATTGCAATTTTGTTGTAGTTTGGTCCATTAAAACAGATGTTTCACAGAGACATTTCCAGACAGTCTGGAATATTATGGATTAAAAATGTACATTTTGACAGCAGTTGGAATGTATCCAAAAAATACTTTGAAATGTGGTATAAGAAGTTGTTATCAGAACATACAATAGCTGAAACCTGCTAAAATGCCTGTGTTTATTTACTAAAATTATACCAAATTTTACAAATACTTCCTGTAATAGGAGATTTTTTCAACTGAAGACATTCAAGATTCAAGGAAACCATTTGTGACTACAAGACTCTTTCAGACACTGTCAGTCAGTTATTTTATATTATTTTAGTATTATTTTATAGACAGTAATGACCCTTTTCACTTAAAATTGTGTTATTTTTATAAGAGTATCCTAGCTTATTTTTGTTACTTTAAAAGAAAATACAAAAAAAACTCTAAACAATATGAAATTATCCTTCTTGCTTCAAAGGAAGGCCATTAGTAAGATGTAATGAATGGTTTGTAAAAAATCTAATGGCAACATAGACTTGTCAAAAGAAAACAGCAATCACATATTTCACTGATAATCACAAGAATGTCGGCCTGCAGCTATTCTAAAAGTTAAGGCTATGAAGGGCTGGGGTATGTTGTGAAATGTGATGCTGTAAAATTGTTTTTTTATTAGCTGCCTAATTAAGGAAATGTAGCCAGCTACTTCAAAGTTCAGTCACTACTGGTACAAGTTATAACCTCCTGCTAGCAGGATTTATTGGCTTGCTGTACCATTGCATTTATAAATAAGTTGTTGTTGACAGTAAATAAATATAAGACTTTTTTATTTTGCTAATAAATTGTAAATTTAAATATAGCTGTAGTTCAGTATACTTTATCTTGACTGCAGAAAACAGCAGTCCTTTACAGTTCCGAAATGCACTTTCTAACTTTACACAATTACATCAACTTGTGCTGGCACCAAAATTAATGGCTATTGTGTAGCGTTCGATGTTGAAGACCACTTATTTAACACATATGCTGCTACTATGTTCAAGAAGGTTTAATACAGAAATGTATGCATTAATAGTTAGCATATGCAATGAAAATATCCCGTCAGAATCTAGATAAAAGAAAACTGAATATTTCCAGCAATAAGAAATTCTTAGAGTTGTGTTAACAGACTGGTTTATTTTAGATTTAAATCTGTTTCAGTCTATAATTAATACAAAAGCAATTATATTTTATATTTGAGTGCAATGGCAGTGTACTTAAAATTAGATTATGTCTATATTTTAACAAAACCAAAAATAACGTAACTTTGTGTTAAGTAATTTATATTAGCTAAAGTTTAAAGCATTGAATTGATGCATGTACATGGGCACAGTTCTGTAATAAACTATCATTTATTCTAGTTGTTGGGTGTCTTAGGCCATACTGATTTATTTGTCAAATATAAGGAACAATATCTTATTAACCAAGCATGAGGGCTGCACTGGGAGAATATCGGCCCAAGGTATTGACAGAAAAGAGCGAGCAGGGTCTGAAATTAACTTTTTTATGTCGGTGCCAACTGGTGACTAGACCAAAATTTTTAGTCACCACATGGCAATTTCTGGTCGCCAAAATTTTTTCAATCTTTCCTCTTACACTAAAAGATGAAATACTTGTTGTTCAAGTGCATTTTTTGGCCATTTTTTAGCTCTAATAGAATAAACAGCATTTAGCTTTATTTCACCAGAACAGAAAATGAGTCAATTGTTGGAGAACAGCTCTGAATTTTAATCCCAATTGATGTCTCCCACAATACATTTCACAAAGCAAATAGCAGTGCAATAACAAGTCGCCTGTTGGCAACAAGTTGTAAAATTCTGGTTGCCAGCTCTCAATATCTAGTCGCATTGGCGACCAGGAAGGTGCAATTTCGGACCCTGGGGAGGGCTGATACTTTCCAGTACGATTCTGCTGCATGACTTGAAAAGATTTTTATAGATATAAGTGGAAAGGATAAAAGAACAGGTTCTGATTGAGGACCCACCCAATATTTTGGTTAGAAGAGAATTCCCTAACATTGTTTTACAAACCAATAAAAAGCATAGAGGGTTGAAATTTTTATATTTTTTGCTCTTTTGGAAGCCATTACAGTGCACAAATTTGATTGGGATCATTCCAGACAACACCCGGTAAATGCTTAAGAAAATTAATGTTGGACCGGCAATTGAGCAATCTGATTGGTTGATTTGAGTTACTGGCCCTCTGACTACCTCAGTCGTATAATAATTGACCTATAATACCCCTTTTAACTATATTTCAATAGAAAAGAGGAGTCTAATAATATTGCTCTCGATATAAATAATTTTAAAAGTTGTCTGTTTTCGGGTTTTTCCAAGGTTAAAATTAGTTTTAAATCAAAGTTTCAACCAGTTTCACTGGTATCCTTCAGGCTTGATGATCTAAAATGTCAACATGGAAGATCATTTTGCTTGAAGACGCAACTTTTTTGTGTTTGTGTGCAGACAACTTACTTATCCTCATCGGGCCCATGAGGAATTGAATCTCATGAATAGGACTCGTAGTCCTGACACACATCTCGGCTTCTTAATTAAAGGTGTCTTAACCCTGCAAGCAGAGTCTTCTTTGATCTAGGGAGATCGAAGAAGACTCTGCTTACAGGGTAAGATGTCCCTAGCCTTGACTGGAGGTTACAACATATAATGTAGTGTGTGGCAATGACCAATGGCTCAATTACAATTACTCAATTATTAAGGTTGCAAAAGTAATGAAGTATAGTGACTGTACAACAATGTGTACTATATTGCACTGCAAACCTAACTTAAAATTACTTAAGACATAACAAAATTATTGTTTATTAAAAAAATCTTAATACTGGTCTATTTCAATAACATGTACAATATCATTTGTAAAATATATTAAATAGTCTCCTGCATGGTATATACAATATTATTTTCATAAGTTAATAACCTAGCTACTCTATCTACTTACTGTACATAGTCATCCCAGCCAATGATTATTTCAGATCAGGAACAGATGATCCCAAATAAACCTTAAGGATTTCAACTGTTGATGGAATCAACTTGCAAGGAATAGTTTTCTTGTTGAGCCTTTTGTATGCTTCATACCTATGACAGCCACCAAACGAGTAGAAATAATCGCCTCCCAGTCTTCCTTTAATCCATAACACATCAATTGGCGGCACAGAATGTCTCAATTTCTTATCCTGTTCAAAGTGAAAGAGAGATCTTGGATCATGATGGTTTCAAATTGTGTTTAGTCATGCTTGAAAAAATGAGAAAGTGAAAGGGTTGGTGTGAAGAAGTCAAGACAAATAATTTTCCACTGAACGTTCAAGCAAATTATATGTGCAAACATTAATTATTAATCTGAAAATAATAGAGATATCACTGATTCTATTTTGGTGGGAATTTATGGCAATCCAACTTTTTGGATCAGATCCGGGTTTTGCAGGGTTGTCACTAAGGGCCAGCTGCCGGCTAATTTCACCAGCTGAAAGAGAACTTAAATCCGGCTGAAATTTCACATGAAAACAAAGAATTAGGTAAACTTTTAGGGCTGTGAAGGCCAGAAAAGCCAGGTAGGCTTGTTCGTGAGCCGGCTTAGCGTTTTCTTAGCTACATCCCTGGTTTTGTCAGTTGGATCACATCCGGTCCAGGTTTTGTCAATCGGGTCTGATCCGGTCCGATCCAGGTTCTGTTAACGGTCCATTTTGTATACTATTTGAAACATCTCACTGCAATTCATTTCTCTTAGTGACCCCACAATTAAATTGTAATGGAGTATAAATGACAAAACCACAGCTTTATTCCCAGCATATCACACTGAATGAAATCGAACGAAATTTCCATTCCACTTAATCATGGCTCATTTTGTGTTGTTTATGTTTGCTTCAAGAAATTGTAGGGATGCATATTTACAACTAGTTGTATTTTCTGGCCCTATTCCCCACCGGGGTAGGAGGAAATAAGTCAAGAAAGTCGATAAAGTAAACTCAAAAGCTTATTTTCGATATTTTGTTCAAGTTCGCTTATATTCAATCTGTGGTGGCCCTAAATTCTGATACAGACAGATATAAAAATGTTAACCATGAAGAAGTGGCATATTAATGACTATGAGCTTTAGCTGTGATTTTAATTTTTCTTGCCACGTTGCTAAATTCTGCTAAATTCAAATTTCTCACCTGAATTGTTTTCATAAGTGACTTGACTTTCTCTTCCTCGAGCACAGGTGGTATGGGTCTGTTAATGACGTTAATAGGTACCTTATGGACCTCTGTGATTCCTGCTGAATGCACGCTGCTTCCCGATGCCATTACTCGTGCAAATGGTTCAGCTAAAAAGCACACAGCAAGCAATCTCCTAACAACAAACAAGGCGACTTCCTCGCCATATCTAACAGTACTGCGCATGTTCAGAAGGTGGTTACATTTGGAATATGGATTGGAACTTTGGAAAAAGGAAATGAAGTGAATCCAGAATGGTAAAACAGTCAAAATTATATATATGATACCGGCTGTTTTTTTTGTTTTTGGAGTGTTTTTCCAAACAGGAGGGTGGTTTATCTTTATCATTATTATTAATTTAAATAATCTTGAGAGAAATAAAATGAAATCATGATAGAAATAAACATAAAGTGATTTTCTTTTGTTACATGAAATAGATGCAATCAAAAAGCATTTGGCTTTAGCCTGGAATATTTAACATTAGACTGGAGGAAAAGAGAGTTTTCTGCTCTCATACTTTGTACTTATTGTCATGTTGTAAATTATGAGAATCTGGCTACAAAGTCATCCCCCCCCCCCCCCCCCCCCCCACCAAGGTCTGCCATGTGAAGCAAAATCGACATGATTCCCTTTAAATAACACAAATATTAACTTATCACACATGGGTTTAATATTAAAAACCTTTATTTTCTATCATAATTCACACCAGAGTATAGCCCAGGTGATTTGAAATGAGGAATTTTGTGCTGCTTCTCTCCGCCTGCCATTGTACATGTATATGTCACAATACAAGTAATTCTTTTCAGTAGAGGCAAGATCACATGATGGTGCAGAGTCCTTATGTACAAAAACTTTAATATTGTCAAAATATGAAGGTTTGTAAACAGGGTCTAATGTCTTTTGACATCATTTTTCTATAAGTTGATTCAAATCCTAATCTATTTTGTTCTTCAGCTCTCTTTCTTTGGCGTTGGTTTCTTGCTTTTGATCATCACAACAGCAACAAATATTCCTGAAAAACAAAAATCATAATCTTAGAAAACAAATCATACATAATGTTCACTGCATAATTGTATTATGTTTTATATTCATTCGATGAGGAATTACAACAGTAATATTACTATTAGATACAAATACAAAAGTTAATTAAGACAAGTGTAATCAGTGGGGTGGGACAGGGAGGTGGGAGCCTGGGACAAAAGGGGCGGGAGGCGGGAGTCCAAAGGTGGTGAGAGCCGGGAGAAATTGAGAAAAATTTCACAACATTTCGTAATATTTTGCAAAAGAAATGGGACAAAGAGGAGGGGACCACTACAGAAAGGGTGGGAAGCGGGAGTAGAAGATACGGGAAGTGGGAGGTTCAGATCCCAATGTCCCCACCCATTAATCAAGGTTCATATTTAGAGATGAAACCCTGTTACACAGAACAAGTCATTGGCTTTTAAAACATGTTCTAAATTAGGTTATTTGATTTCTTTTTTTAACCAAATAAGATCTAGAATAGACTTTGACTCTGGCAAAAGGAACAGAGAGTTGTTGAAAATTTAGTTTCTTATAAGGTTTTATAACATAATTAATTTTAATCTTTTTAGATTTTTTGATCAGTGTCAAATTGTTTAAAACAAAAGGGGTATAGAATGGTAAAATCTGAGACTCGCCAAGAAGCCAAGACCCCTATTTAGAATCTGAGACTGAGACTTACAATTTTTTCATATCAGGGCAGGAGGTGCCCCGATCTAGAAATCCAAGTGCGAGACTGTTATAGGGTAATTTACGATGTAGAATTTATCATAACCCGGAAAGCCAATGTGTTTGCGATTGCAATGTTGAGCCCTTTATCATGAATATTCGTTTTGCTGTTGTTGTTGTCATCGTTTTGTGGCAGTTCACAGAGATTAAACTTGCGCTTGGTTTGCAAGACTCCAAGACTCAAATTTCAAAATTCACGATTCTGAGACCTGCCTTATTTTTTGCGAGCTCGAGATTCTCAGACTCTGGTTTGCAATGCCGAGATTTTGAGACTCGCCTAAAATGTGCCGAGACCTATGATTTTTCAAGAACCATTCTATACCCCTTATTAACAATAGAACACATCTTGTGGTTTTTATCTTTGGTTTAAAATTTTTCAACCGAGTTCTATTTTATTTTCCTTTGTTTCAGATTTTAATAATGAACATGAGACAAACATTTTAAACCAAAGATAATTTTAAACCACAGCACACATGCTTAATATTTTCTTCTGCTCCTCAGAAACCAAGGAAAACTATCTAGACTCATTGCATACAGAAAAAATTAAATTCAGCAAAAGAAGAGAAGTTGAAGTGAAAAAGGTTTGCTAACTTGTGAAGAGAATATTGTTGGATTTTTCTTTGATTTGTTCCTGAAGACTCATTATTGCCCTACAATTCAAACAACTTTAATTACCTATTATTCCTAGAAGCACCACACCAGCAACAACTGGAATTATGACAGCATACATCCTTGGTGGAAACAATCTCTGGATCGCATGACCTTTTTCTACAAATGGCTAAAAGAAAGAAATTTAATATAAACATACATGTAGTCAGTTCCATAACAACATAAAAAGATGTTCCACAAGATTTCCTGCAGCTCATTCCTGATCTCAGCATGTGTACATAACATTTTTTTAACCTAAACTTAAATTCTTCTATGAGAAGACAAATTGGAAAATTTTTCCTAGGGGTGACATTTACATCAGTTGAGCCTGAATTTAACTATTATTAGTTGACCTATTTTGCTTATTTTAGCAAACGTTTGTAAAAAGTCAAGTGATTTTAAATAGGCTACTGGTGTGATACAACTTATCACATCCTGAATCTTTTGTGTTTTGTTTTTCTATAATTTTTTTACCTTTTGGGGATTATAGTCAATGATCAATAAAATTTATTATACTGGTCAAGTAAAACGTGTATGTATATTTTCAGCGTAAGAAATGTACACATTTTGAAGTGCAAGCTTTGGCCATAAAATATCAGATGGCAGGAAAATTAAAAAAATACTCCTCAGTGTGAACAAAGGAAGTGCAACAAAAATCAAAATGGGATTTTCTTAGACTTGCAGTTACAGAAAGGTAATAAAACATGTTTAACTAAAAGCTGACTAATGATAATGGTAATTCCTACATTTATTTTTAATTTATTGTGTCATTTGCCCCTGTTTATGATCCACCCAGCCCTCCCTCCTTAGTCCTATCCCACCCAGGCTGTCCAAAGTCATGACAACGGAAGTCACTAAGAAAAAATCTGGAAAGAGTTATTCACAAAGACAACATGTCTCGTGGCTGTTTCGCTTAAGCACAGAATAAAACCCAGCAGAATCGACTCTTTTTATGTTCCAGGAAAAGGCTTCCTTATAATTTAAGCTTATATTCCAGAAATCAAGGATCGATCTGATATTTTCAATGAAAACTCACCAGTAAAACGACCCATATCGTGTAATACACAAATATTACGGCACTAACTAGCATCATTCCATATCCAGCAGCACGATCCGTTCCTGTAGCCTAAAATGAGTTCAAATTTAACATACGTTAAGCTTAAAAACTAAAATGGGCGATTTTGACGGTGACACGCACGTCTAGGCCAATGTGTTGAATGGAAGATCAAACAACTCGCGGAAACGAGCCAACTTTGAGACAATTTCTACAAAAAATAAATATTATATAAGCATTAACCACTCCAATGTCAAGCTTACCATCTTAGAAATTGCAAAAGCTCTGAAATATTGGGCAAAACTAGAATGAAGTGGCCGCAAATTTTTCCTTCGTTGGACCTTCGGTGCAAGAAATTGAGAAGTCAAAACAGTTGGTCAGCGGAACTGCAACCGGAAGTAAAGTTGAGCAAAACCCGGAACAAACTTTCACGCCATACGTATACTTTTGTCTTGATGTCAAAATGGACAAAAGCCCTTTTGTCAAAATTGTAAACAAACTTTTAATAAATGCGAACACGAATATTCCCGTTGCATGAATAAGACAGTCGTGTCCTTAACCATGGAAGAAAATTTGTGTTCATCTCTCGTCACCCACATTCTCAGGTTAGGTGCTATACTGAAGGAGTCTCTCTGGAGAACAAATTTAAAACTATTTCAAGTTTCCCCAAGCGATCGGTTAGAAAATGAAGCTGTTGATTCTTTCCCTTTTGGTTCTTACCTCACTGTGCTTCGTCCTCGGTGATGACGAAGACATACAGCCCAATTTTGCCGACGGCACAGACGATGGAGAGATGTTAGATGATGCACCAGATGATTACGTCGCGGACGACGAAGACAACGTAAGTCCGTGCCGGTATATAATGAATTTATTTTCTGAATTACTTGCCAGGTCAGTCAGATGAAGATTTGTTATTACTATATTATTGTTCTGGAACACTCAGATTTTAACGCAACACCATCGGGGGCACAACTCACGTTTATCCAAAAACTGAAAAAGCTTGTTTCTGAGCAAAAAAATAAATGGATTGATTGGACTAAAAGGATTGGAAACACACGATAAACGAATTTTCACTTTTCACATAAACGTAGCGCTAAGTTTATACTTCCGTTGATAATTTGAATTCTCGTAATGGTCGAATTGACTCCATTTGGCCTGGCAAAGCCGCCCGCTCTCCTCAAGAAAAAGCTAACTCCATTTGCGAGTTGAAATCGGCTAATTGTTCGAATTACATGATTTTTGAGACTTAGGCTGTTTGAGTTTGTCACGGAGAAAATTTCTGATTATGTTGGTATATAATTTTTTACTTTTGATAATATCATGCCTTGCCTCTCTACACTGATAAATCTCGAATAAATGAGCAGTTGCGAAAAGAAAAATAACTTCAGTATCTATACCTTTGACAATATGACTACATGGGATTAAACGCAAGAATATTCTTTCCACTCCTTGTTGGCAGAGAAGAACAAATTTATAAGAATGTTGTAAATTTATAAGTATCGTTTTTTATTGATGATCATATTTTGTTTCTTCACATGCAGTACATGGAAGATGACGAAGACTATCTCTCAGAGGTTTGTATTAATTTATACACAAATATCAATATCTTCCTTTAATAGAACTTGACTTTATGTCCAAAGCTATCAGCAGCTAATTTCTCGCAACAGCATTGCTACATTAAAATGCAAGACATTGAGGAGAATAAGGAAAACCCATCAGTTAGATAATAATTTCTAAGTTGATGCACCACCAAATTCTCAGAAATTCAGTTAAAGGAAACCTATTTGCGTCAGTAAAGAGAATGTTTTTATTTGGTTGGGGATATTTTCAGTTATCTCCTTATCGCTGTGATTACAGAACCAGTTAAAACGAACAGAGCTTATTTTTTAACAGGAACAAGATGATGGCGAACCAAAGGACCCTGATGGTTTTAAGGTAATTATCATTTTTTAGTGTCTCGTTGCTTCTTCGGTTAAATTGATAATTATGCATGTGATGGATTTATTTTAGGATGATGATGATTCAAACCAATCAACTGGAAATGGAGATGGTCCCACTGTAAGTACAACTGGCATCTTAAATATAATACACGAAGTATTTGGTTTTGTTGTTCAATTCTATCTTCCCCTCTTCGAACCTGATTTGAGGGACTCTGCAGTCTTAAGGACTGTTGTGAATATCTCTGTCTCATTCATATACCTTAGACATGAACCTATTTTTACCTCAGCTTCATATCCGAAGTTTATCAGGGCGAATCATATCAATTCTCTCCCCCCCCCCCCCCCCAAGAAAAGGCTTACGTCAGCAATCTCGCAACATGAAATAACGTGCTTTGACACTACCGCCACGTCATACATGGTGCCCAGTCCACGTTCGTTCAAAGGATTGGTGCACTGGGATATCACGTGATCTTCTGTCATAGTTTTTAACATTTTTCAGGAAGTGTATCAAGCTCTTTAGTTCTGAGAAATTCAGAAAAAAATCCCTTAGTCGATGATTTTCTCCATGTTCTCGTTACTCTGATCATTCTTCTGTAATAAATTTTTGCAGTTGGTGGACCCCATAGTGGAGGAACCAACTCGACCAGGCGAGGGAGAAGGCAGTGCTGAAGAACCAACCCAATCAAACAAATCCGGAGTAAGTATCACTTGAATTAGAATTCACTTTTCCCCAAATTACGCCTCTTTCCCCTTCTGCTTTTAATTTAGGCGTATTAGTAGTACGATATTGAAATACCCTCTGACAGTTTCGTTGAGTATCTCTTCAAGGATTTGCCGCAATTCATTCCTGTGACTTTCCTAGAAGACCAAATACATATCACCCACATAATTTTAGAGTTATTTTGTTTAACCCGTGAAACAACCACTAACGATTAGTGCTAAATAGTGAAAACTAAACAAAAGAAAACAATAGTATTAGTGTAATAGTCTATTAGACATTGGAACAACATTTTTGTTAAGTTGTTTTACTTGATGAGTCAATTTTTATTGTTTTCTAATTTTTTTAGGATGAACCTGATCTGAAAGAGGCTTTGAAGAATAAGCTGGGATTAAACCCCGAAGATGACCCCGAGTACACCAAGAAATAGTCTCCCAATATGACATCAAAAATTCTTTTATTATGGTGTATGGTGTAGTATGGAAAATTACGTTTTGCTTTGTTAAGTCAATTTAAGGGAATTTTTGCTGCGATTTGCTACTTTTGCTTTTCTAAAAACATGGAGACTACGCTTTTAAAGCATTTTTTGATGAAAAATTTTCACTGCCTTTTAAAGAATTTTTTAACTTATAAACTTGTCAGCTACTTTTATATTTTGCAATCATATTAAAGACTTAAACTGCTGAATATGTCTTTTTTATGCCTGTGCTTGAATCACTGTTCTTGAAATATTATTTTTTTAGACTCATTTGACCTTCAACACGTTTCAGTAGAGATTTCTGGGAAAGTTCAGCACTCTATACGCCCCTTCAGGTAATCGAGCTTTTATGCACCAACCCCGGCACTAAACTCAAACTAAACACGACCGAGAAGCTTAAAATTTGTCGGTCCAAAAAGATGAACACTGAAGCACTCGAAAATGTGAAGGGACTGAGAATGCGTAGCAAACCTCGAAATGCGCAATTTTTGTGCGACTTCCACTCTGGCAATAAAACAAAGAAAAAGGAAGAGAAACCACGCGCGACAGAAGTGAAGAAACAGCCTAATCATAGTGCGCATACGTTTAGCGACTGGAAAATGGTTGTGTTGCCTCTATCTGTGATATAACTTGAGCTCCTCCTCCCCCCTCCCCCCCAACTGAATCAAGTATGTAAAAATCAAGCAAAATAATAGATTCATAATAATAGTATGGATTCACTCACGCCCACCGTCTTCATTTACAGGGAAGCTACTCGCAGTCTATTAATATTGCGCGACTCTTGCTCAATCGCTAAAACACGAAATGTTCTACAGAGGACTCTCAGAGCGCGCGTTGGATACAAGATGGTAGATAGCCAACGAGGCGTCTAGCGCCGAGGTGGCTATAACTATCTCATATTCAACAAACGCGAGGAGCTCCCCGGCTTTTCTCGCTGACCCCTACCATATTTGTGGTCCATTGTATATGAGATACCTCATATACCATGGCCTGCAAAACATTCAAAACTCAGGAATTGCAATATACCATGGTTAGTTTAGTAAAAAGCTACATAACTCTTTCAGACAGCGGCGATGGAATGTTCATATGGTCTTACCCACTCACCCACTCACTTAGGTACAAACAACGCGCGAGGCCAAATAACAGTTCAATCTGGTTTTTCGGGAAGCAAAACGTTGGAAGTTCAAAATAAATCTCTTCTTGGCAATTTTTCTGCGCATCTTTACTACTCTTTCATATTTTGATTAGCCCTACGCGCTCATCTCAAAAATTTACCGCGAAAACAAAGGAAAAATATACAGCGCACTACTAATGAAATCGTTACTTCCTCTTCGCGCAGATTTCTAAATTAACAACCAGTCGTCAGTAATGAATGCCGAGACGAGCCCGTATCAGTCTTCTTGTCAAGTATAATCTTCGAGATTAGCAATTTTAGTCAGTGAACAGTTGCTATCTTTCGCAGATCATTCCACCTATGAGCAATACACAATACTATGAGGAAGAAAAACGATGATTTAGCCAGATGAACAAATGCCGTTTGTAGTTAATCCTCGTTAACCTTCGGAAAAGGCGCTTTTGTGGGGCAGAGCACAGAATGCGATAAGAACGCGAGCTGGAAGCGCGAAAAAGGGGTGACGAAAAATAAAGTTGATGGCGAGTTTCCGATTTCTTATATGCCCATTTTCAGAAAAAGTACATGTACTCCAGAGACAACCTGGGAACGAAGTTCCTCCAAAAGTTGTTAATTCGGCTTGCCGTCATGACAACTCACGTTGCTAAGCAACCTGTCTTGCCAAACTACTGCTGTATGGATTCTCGGGGACGCAGTTTTAAATAACATAAGCAGAACTTAATTTAAATTGGGTCACGCACTTTGCAAGGAGTTTTTTTACATGCAAATACAGTTGAATCCCGATAACTCGAACCCTCAATAACTGGAACCTCCCGCTAACTCGAACCTTTTTCGATTCCCCTCCAGGTAATTTTCTTACTAATTTTACCCTCGATAACTCGAACACCCGATAACTCGAACCTTTTTCGATTTCCCTTGAAGGTTCGAGTTATCGGGATTCAACTGTAATCAAATGAAATGTAGCTTTGAAATGAAAACTGCAGCTGTCCTTTCCAATTTACGTTTTACAATACAACTTCAAACCTCGAGCTTGACAAGCTTGAGCTTGTTTCTAGAGAGAAACAGCCACACAAGTTTCCAGTGAGCTTTATTACCGTTTGAGACCTTCCTGCCAAATGAACACACGTAATCGTGTGTATTTACGAGTTGCCAATCCCTTTGGGCATGACGAAATAAAACGCCAGTTACATAAAACATAATTCTTGAGTAACACTCGTCCCTATCAAAGTTCTCCTTACCATTACCTAGTCCAGTTCTGGCCCTCTCTCTGTCATGTAACACTACGTGTTGCGTGACAGAGAGAGGGCCAGAACTGGACTAACCATTACCAGGCATATTCTATAATTCACCTTGGGAGAACTTGATTTAAATCGAGAAACTTTCCTGATAAGACCAGCTTCTAAATTCTCATCACCTAACACCTCATCAATCTACGGAAGCTCACAATAAATATAAATATTTTAAAACGCACTTCAGTCAAAAGTTTCCTGGCACAAAGGAACTATCAACATACAATTTATCAAGGACGCACAGGTCATCATCAAATTCTCTCGACATGGAGAAGTCGGTTTTACATGAAGGTATTTTTTTCCTGAGCTGATCAGATTCTTGGTTACCTGCTGCCTCGATTAGTTATGACAGAGTAACGATTCAAAATGTCAAATGAAGAAAACTAAAGAACCGAGGAACATTTGGACCAAAAACATCCACTGACAGCCTCGTTTCTAGGCTCTTTGTTGTTTTTTTTCTCCTCCCAAGGAAAAGACAAACATCCTAGTAACAAGGTTGATTAACCAAATGGAAATCGCCAAAATGTTGCTGATTAAAAGGGGCCAACAAATGTCATGATGTTATCAGAAACTCATAAGGGTTTGAAACGTGTAATGCGCGTTCATAGCGTTTGAATATTCAGTTTTGCCAAGTACCATATTTGGAAACACGAAGACTTTGTACGTGAATGCTTAACACACGTAACGACACGCGACAACATCTTCAGTTTTGCGGCATGTTACTTGACTTCCGACTTAAACGCCGTAAATATCTTACAGAAACTTAAGAAATTCATAAAACGAATGCGCAAACGCTTTGTACGGCACGAATCATACCGAGGAAGTTACATGTTTTAACCCTTATGGGTTTCTGATGTTATCCAAGTTCCTGTGATGGCAACTATGACTACCAAGGGTCTACCTAATATCATTATCTGTAACCGTACTGCATTTCTTCATAGCTCGATCTCATTCTTGACACAGGGCGACCATAAATATCAGTATCAGGTTCTGCTAGCTCTGAGCCATAAGCCTCTGCATAGCCGGGCGACACAGGGCGACCATACCGGCTGCTGGGCCGAGCAATCTGACCTTGCGGGGGACCATAAGGCCCCTGGTCAGGCTCGTCATCTATCAAATGTCCCCACGTTCCCATGGCTGCTTCCTCCGCAGTTAAATATCCCACGCCCTGATCAGGGTAGCCCTGATATTGCGCCATGGCATACGGGCTTACTGGATGTCCCGCGGCATTCAGGTATGCCTCGCCGTTATACATCCCGTACTCGCCCGGGTCCTCCATCATGTAATCTGGGGTCACGGCCCCTTCACGTGACATGAGCGTGACAGGGTCGTCGTATCCCGGATGACCGTAGAAGAGCTCGGGTCTGTCTAGCGGATCACCATCCATGAAAGCGTCATCACCGTACATCAGCCCCCCGTCACTGTCTTCCATTGCCACTCGGTTTTCTATCATCTCCAGCCACTGCGAGTTGTGCCAGCGAAATTTCTCCGCTTGGATCTTCTTTGCCCATTCATCATCATATTCCTGGCGTCAAGAAGAACAAAGAACAGCTATTTTAGAAGAATTTACACTGTTGAAGTAACTGCCAATATACTAAAATGTGTTCGTGATCTAAGAAACTGAGAAGAGATGGCTAGCTGGCCATTGAGATCATTGTGACTTTTAGCAGTAGGTATTGCAAGTTCTTTAACCCGCTTTGCCCATACAGTAGTAAAAAAAAGTATAGAGAACGATGTAAAATGTGGAGAGTGAACAAACAACTCTTTGGCCTAAAGTTGACAATTTCCTTCTGCTTCACACCTGTATGAATTCAGCAGTGGAAAAAGTCAATTTTTTGCGAACGCGTGGCGAACAACAGCTAAAAGGATAGCCGGTTGCTGTAGCCAAATTGGACATTTCTTTTTTATCTACATAAAGCCATTACACCTGTACACTAACACTAAACACGATGCAACTGTCAGTACAATACCATAATGATGTCCAGCGTCTGGTCACAAACTTTGCGAATTTCTGTGTTCTTGTCATGCATCAGATCAATAAGATAAGCTGGAGCCTCTGAGAATTCACACGTTAAGGATAAATTCCAAGAATGATGTGACTAGACCAGGAAGATACCTGGTAAGTGACCATTCACATAAAAGCTTCTAACTGCAGAGCTTTCGTGTGGTGCTGTTCACGTGAAATCTAAATAGATCATAGGCCTCCACTGAAGCTGTTTTTTCAAAAGGATACGTGTTTGTTTGATGATGACTTCCCTGGTCGCTTTGTGAAATATCATTTGGTAGAACACGTAAACTATTTGTAAAACAACCTCGTCATCCTCTTGTTTAGCTGTAAAGATGAAAGGAATGACAGTTGTAGTAAATCATGTCCACTGTAAACAACAAGCTGAAGAAGTTTCTCATTGTCGACAATATACTGTATGCAGTCGGACTGAATTCAATACTCGGTCATGTTGTGACCTGCACATAGAAAGGAAAGGATTAAGTTAACTGTTTACTTTAGTTTTGTGGTTGCTGAACTCAATAAACCTCGCACCCAAACCAATCAGAGACGAAATGTCTTTTTGGTCAATCAGTCGAAAAACGGTGAAAATTAATCGCAATTTTGCACACGCTTGCCACATTTTCCGCGCTTGTACGGCGCCAGTTACATGGACTCAAAACTTTTAAACTCTTTTATTTGTTTTCGCTCTTGAAAGAAACATGTACATGTATAGTGGTGGTGAATCTTACCGTTTAACAAGTCTATGAGCATTTGAATGATACCCTCCTTGGCAAACACAGTGGCGCACTCATCATCTAATGACACCGTGCCAATCAAGATCACTACTTCAAGAACAAGGTCATCTTCAGCTACACCTGCAACCAAGGAATATTCCACATCATAAGGCAATGTCTTGTGGCCATACACAAAAGATTTTCAAGAGAGGGGCTAAAATTCCAAGTAGGCCATGAATTTAGACTTTTATAATTAAAACCAAAAAATAGAACCAGCACTCTGCATACTCCTTGCTATCCAACTTAACATCCATCTAGTGACTAATAAACACCACCAGAATTCTATAACAAGTGTACTAAAACATGAAGGTACTTTGTCACCTGGCTGTAGCTTAGTTTTGATGTAATTTAACATGTCGTAATCTGTTAACAGCTGTTGGAAGTTCACATCTTCTACCGTCAGGTTTCCTAAGATTCCCAGTGCCTCTAATAAAAACTCTTCATCTGGGCAGGTCCGCACAGCATTAGCAAGGTCACCGATGTATTCCTGTGTAGACACAATGGTGAATATTACATGACGGCCATGTTAGACAAGAGGCATCTTGCCAAAGAAAATGTAAATTTGCGACAGCTCTAAAATTGTTGTCAACAAAATTAATAAACTGGAACATTACAAAACAAAAACTGTGTATTCAACAAAATCAAAATTAAATAGGGTCTGGGGTACCTCTTCAAGTTGCTATAGAAATTAGCATCTTTGTTTAATTAATTTCATAAAAGCCACCAAAACGTGAGATAAGCTTGTTACTGCCTATCAGCAAAACTGTTTGACCTGAAATGCCACAAGCAATTATAGCTTGATTTCAGCCACAATGCCTCTGTTCAGTCAGTGCAAAATAACAAGAAATAATGACAGATGCTTAAAACTTTGGCAGAAAAACGCTGTTGTTTCATAGGGTCTCCTTCCACCCAGTGTATAAGTGGGTGACTGGCGACTTAAATGCTGGAGAAAAATCTGTCATGGACTAGCATTCCATCCTGGGGGAGTAGAAATACTCCTAGTCGCTTAATCCTATGGAAGACGTTTTTATATCACTTACCACAAACTGAGCCTTGGTAGGTCCATCGTGTTGTGAGATATTCCTGATCATCTTCAGCAGTAAAGGATCATTAAACTTGAATGCTCTCCTCATCAGAAGCCTCAAGCCAGGCCCCTCACAAATCAGCTGAGCATTTCTCTTATTAGCTGCCAGGTTTATACCCAGTGCAATCAGCTCCAAGTCAATACGATCTCCTGGACACTCTAACATCATCTGCATCATCTAACATGCAACAGTGACAAGATGTCAGCACCTGTTTTCTTCTGCCTTGTTCATAATAATACCTCTGGGGGTTGTGAGGGGGGGAAGGGGTATTCTTTATAGTGGACTAGACAACCCTGAAAGGGTACCTTTTCAGGTCCACAGGCCTACCAAACTATTGATTTATCTTAGTAATCTATTTTGAGCGGTTATTCAAATGAAATGTCTGGAAAAAGAGTTACAGTGTCCCTCTATATAAAAGAGTAAAGTCTGGATCTCATATAAAATATTTTATTCCACACCCTGGAATAATATTGTTGCATGAATCTTTTGAAAGGATATAAATAGCTTGAATAAGAGGGAGGGATCACCTAGTTGAAAGTAGTGTTGAGAATCGATAAGCTAAGAAATATTTTTTCCAACCAATTCACCAACAAAAATGTTTGCAAATCCAAATGATGTTTAAGATTTCCATGGCCAGAACTTACAATAGGTATACAATCTGTGTAGGTGAACATAGACTTGAATCTGTCATCCATACTGATGTGGTACAGGATACAAAGTACCACCACGCTGTGAATCTCATTGGCTAAATAAAGAAAAACAAAACACATTTAAAAAATTACATTGTGTGTTTAGGCCATGGATTAATAAATGAAAACAATCCCAAAGAAACTTCTTTGGCTAAATTCACATCACACAGTGCAGTTATCTATGAAGTCAGAGGACACATGTTCGGCCAATTCCACATGCATAATGATAGAGCTCCATGCTACGGAGACCGGGATATTAGCTCCAGCCTGATGGGTCCCTAGGCTCGTATACAGACTTAACCTACTATGCTACTATGTTAGAAATAAAGGTCAGAACTCACAAACAAGTTGCACAAGTTTTGGTAGGAGTCCAGCTTTCACAGCTTTAGCTCGCAATTCTGTGTCGAAGGAGAGGTTAAGGAGCAGGCGAAGAGCAATGTTAAGTAAATCCTGAAACACAACAAATGTAACAACATCCAAAACATTACAATGTAACTGATAACTATGGGAAATCCATTTGTTTTTTTCTTAACTGAAGGTCCTTCAGGGGGGCAGGATAACTACAAAAAGAACATATAAGAAATGGCATCACTTGGGATAAGAGGTCTAGAGAGTGCAATGCAATATTTGATGACCAATAATTAAGGGGCATGAGAAAATAAATGGCTCCGATGCTTCAATGTGGTCACAAGTAGGTTAGTGACTAAACTTAAATTTAACATTTATTTTAATAAGTACCTCATTTGAGTGGGGGATTAAGTTGGCCAGCTTCTCTAATATGCCACATTCAGCCTAGAAAAAAATATATATAATAAAAGAAGAGATTGTATTGCATAATAAAATTAGAGGAACCTTCGTACCCATAAAAGTTCAATAATAAAGCCCTTATTCCAGTTGTTACTAGATGTAAGATATCTTACTGACATTATCTAATCTGCTTACATGGTGACTTTGTCATTATGATGGACAGGTAGGCAAATTATATATAACCAAAACCAACTGCAAAAACAGCTTGCAGATAGCTGGTAATACTTATTTTTTTACATTCTGTTAGGATATGATATGATATGGGAAAAAGCAAACTAAAAATTGGCTCCTTTTATAATTTGTCCACAATATTTTAGAATGGTCATATTTAATTTTAATTACAACTGTCTAATAGCTTACCATTTCTGTTTTGTTTTCCACAAAAATACTAAGCTTTTTTAGAAAGGAAACAACCAGAATCAGTAAATCTACATTGTCCCTTTCCAACAATTGCACCAACATGTAAACAATCTTCTTGTTCTTCATCTTCATCTCGACCTTAGCATCTTCAGCAAGATTTAGCAGCAAGTATGACAAAACTAAAGGGAATAAAACCAACTCTGAAGATAAGTAAAAAATTTGAGTAAAACTGTGAGTAGAAATCTATTACACAAGTGAACAAAGACACCCATAATTTTCTACTCACAGAAAATTGTTGGTTAACATGTGTTTACTACTTTTAAAACTGACAGTACAATTTGTACATTAACCTGTTCCTGCAGTTGAAGTTTGCAGATAATATTGAATCAGGAATACAACATCAGTTCAGTGGTATGTGAATAACAGTGTAGATGTATGTATGGCCTGATAGTAATTATTTAACTTATCAGTACAAAGTATAGTTTGCCTTGGTTGCTTTAATATTGTAGTCTCTCAGTTAACATGCATTTGGTACTTACAGCTAATTAAAAATATGTGGGACCCCAGGAAAGTGCAAAGACTGATTTCACAATTTGAGTGTAGAAAAAATAAGAAAATTCTTGTTGCAAAGAAATTAATGGTCACTGGTGTGTCTGGTGCACAAGATATTCAGTTTAAACATATCCAACCACAGAAATTATGTTATAAAAACACTGGTAGTTCACTGGTAATGACAATTTTACAATATTCTGTTTTTTGTACCTCTAAGCAGCTGTTCTTGTTTTTTGACAAGACCAAGAAATTTCTTGTAGCTTTTTTCATAGTCCTTTCTGTTATCACGTGATCATGTTAAGGCAATGACAAACCAAACTTCACTCAAACAAAATAGTTTACTAAGTTCTCTTAAAATAGAAAACAACATTTCAAGCACTAGGTTTTTCAGTATCATTGTTTTGCAGGGTTGTTTGAATTCGTCTTTTCCTCCCCACTACCTGTTTCAAACAGAAGTACTTTTAAAAAGTCAGTTTGTCCACAGCTAGTTTAAGCACATGACAACATCAAGCTTTACAGGAGTCACACCAACGGCACTATAATGGTAGAAAGTACAGCTGCTTCAGGTATGAGGCAAAATGGAAGATCCTAAGTAGTGTGTATCTGATCTTGATTACCTCTTCAATTGCCTCATTATGTCACTTTTTACTTACTGTATTAGAGTTTGGGGTGTTGCTGCTTATACCAAATACCTTATTCAGATTGATAGACTATTGAGAAGGGCCTTTCGATTTGGGTATATTCTACATCAATCATCGATTCAACAGTTTGTTAAAGACAGAGATGTGAGCCTCTGGAAAAGTATTATGGGTACTTCCTCGCATCCCTTGCAGGATCTTCTCCCCCCACTTAAGAACCGGGCTCTACGCGGTAGGACGCATCCTTACCAGATCCCACGTGTTTAAGAAGTACTTTGTAAATAGATGTCTTTTTTTATTCTAAATAACTAGCTAGTTCCATCTCAATTTATAATGACTTTGTAAGTTTTAACGTTTGATTTAAAACTATGAATAAAGACTTTTTATTTATTTATTTATTTATTTAAGTGTTAGCAGGCCTCTGGAGATAATGCTATATAGTAAGCGAAGAGTGGGAATACAGTCAACTCTCTCTAAAATGGGCACCAGCTTCAACCAGCTGTCTGTCCTGGAGAGGCGTCTGTCTTATAGGGATTTTAGTTTCAGTAAAATGACTGAAAAAGGTGAAGAACAGGATCAACACCAGGTGCCTGTCTTATAAAGATGTCCGTCTTATAAAGGTGTCGATTAAGAAAGAGTTGACTGTAGGTTGGGGCGATTGCTCAAATGGCCTTATTCTGCTTCTAACACTAGACAGCGAAGCCTTCAACCAAACAAAACAATCCAAGTAAAGGCAAGGATCAGGAACATTAATTTGCAAAGGGGACAGTAGCAAAGCATGTCAGAAGGTGAAGTATAAATAAGATTCCCACAAAAAGGATATTGTTTTTCTTCTTTTCTAATTCAGCAGACCACTGCTCATATCGTTTAATCTCACTTTCCATGACTTGCATACACATCGCACCAATCTTGTAATGGATAATGATAGAGTGAAACTGAGAGAAGCTGGAGAAACAAAAGAAGATATACACAATGTTGGTGGTCAGCTCTGTGCTCTTCTTCCAGTCTTCTCGCAGCACTCTAGCCATGGCACCCAAGACTGGTTCTGCAAAAGAGACAGAAAGAAATTAAGCAAACATTTTCAAACAGAGGAAGTTTTGAACATGTCACAAACTGTGCTGTGATTATCGCATGATCTGCTACAATCTGACAAGGCCAGAAAGCAATAAAGAGTACTGAAAGTGGCATCTTAACTTCAACACTGCTTGGGGAAAAACTCATTTCACATGTCTATGGGTTATTTATTTATTACGTACCATTTGCTGCAAGCTCCTCCAAGTTGTCAGGATTTCTTGACAGTTGTAGGATAAGAGCTGTTCCTCTTATCTTGTCAGGAAGTTCTTCATACAGCAACTCCACATATTCCTCTATGTTATTAATGTTAGCTTGCTCATCAAGCTAGAGTGAAGGGAGGAAAATTACTACAGAACTGATCTTAAGTCCAATACTATAGTACATATTAAACCACTCATCAAACCACCCCCTCCGCTCTCATTAAGTCCTTCTCTCTTGTAACCCCTCCCTCGCAAATGTCCAAACAAAGTAAAAGCTTCTAACTAGCAAATGAGGCAATATTGGCCTGCAGTTTTGGTATCAGGTAGGTATTAAGTTTTTCACTTATTGGATTAGTGTGATGATGATGCCTGCACAGTGCCAGAAGTTTGCTCAGCTAAAGCAATTAACAAGGCACCTTAATGCAACAACTTCTATTGATGTTAGCCATAAATGCTATAAAACTTCTGAAATGTTCAGGCTATCAATCAGAGCATATATGTGTACCTCAGTGCCTTCAAAGTCAGCAGCTGCATTCTTTAAGCTGTCACCTTTGTCTTTACCTGGAAAGTGTAAGCAACAGTAACTTGTAAACATCTACAACTTCAGTTGATATGCATCTGGCATGTTAGTTTTTCAGCATGGTTCTTTGTTGGGATTAATTCTTAAAGCTTTTATATAAAATAATGTGAATACTTATCCTGGTCAACTATTGTATAGAGAAAATCTAAGAAAGAGCTAATTATAATGTTCAAGAAAATCACCTTTGGTTTTGCCTGCATCCTTCCTGTTCTGCAGGTAGTATAACAACTGTTCCACCTCAGGGAGCTTGGAAGGATGAATAAGCTTGCACTTTTCGATGACTTCTGTGGCAAGCTTTGCTATATTGGTGGTGGAATTTAGACTCTGTAGACGAATCCTGTCAACAAACAAATAAAAGTTATGAGGCAATTTAAAAATTCTATTGATGAAGGATGGTCAAGGAAGGGGTATTGATGGTAAAATCCGAGACTCGCTGAGACGCCGAGATCCTCATTTAAAATCGGAGTCTGAGACACCGCGATTCAAAAATCCGAGAGCGACGCCGTGATCTAGAAATCCCAGCGCGACACTATTACAACATTTGTCCAACGATCTGTAGTTCTCTGTTTTACTGTTGCTGTTGCCGTTGTTTTGTGACAGTTCATACTGATCAAACCTTCGCATGGTTTGCGAGGCTCGGAGACTGAAATTTCAAAATTTGAGATTCCGAGACCAGCTCTATTTTTTGCGAGCTTGAGATTCCAAGACTCTAGTTTGTGAAAGGGGGTTGTTCCATGATGGGTAGATCTATGAAAAGCTAAATGAATCATCATGTCTTATTTGAGCCACTTCTTATTCAAGCTGCATCTATTTTGCTCATATATTTAATTAGACTACTTGTAGTCGGTCTTTTCTCTAAGGGTCGGAGGAGCGCTTTTATATCGGGAACTGGGCGAGCCACCAGGCGGTATGGACGGGAAGGGCTTGGGACGAGACGAGAAAAAACCGACTACGGACTCTTTTGTAATTTTTGAGGATATGCCCGTCAGCCCAGCAACGGAGAAGCTGATTGGCCAATTTAAATTGTGCGCGCGGAATGGCGTCAAGGATCTCGCGATTAACTGCTTTTTTATTTGCACGTGCGCTGCCTTAGCTCGTTATAAACTTTGCTTCAAGACATTAAGAAAATTCCGCTCCATGACAAGACTAATAACAAGACGTTAAGAGGCGCTTGGTTGTATTGGATGAATTTTCGAGCTCATTTAAAGGAACTTTGTGAAACAAAACACTGCGTTGACGTGTTGACGCAAACACATAAGATCCGCGCCATTGCGCGCGCGCAACTTTAGCTTGCGCACATTGGCCAATCAGCTTCTCCGTTGCTGGGCTGACGGATATCCTCAAAAAATGCATAAGAGTCCGCAGTCTATTTTTCCTCGCGCGCTGTTGTCTCGCCACAATCTCCCCGTCTCGCGTCTTAAACCCTAGTTTACAGCATTCCCTTTCTGAATTTCGAGAGAAAAACAGACTGCATGCAGTCTAATATTTAATTGCCCTAATGAATTTGTTGTTCTCAATTATTTGTGAAAGATGTTAACAAATTTTTTGCTCTTTGAGCTTCGTGAAATACTAATACCAGAAAAAATGTTTGAATCCACAAAATGTGCAACGAATTTACATTTTGTACAGTGGAAACTTTGGCTATGATGTATTCCATGCGATCTTCTTAACCTATGCGTAGCTAGGAAACGAATAACGCTCAAACCACAGTTGGCGGGAGAAAAATAATTTGTACTTTTGATGAAATTTTCGCACTATGGTAACAGTAAACTCACTAATTTTGAACCGCTCCATATTTTACCTTAGCTTCTTCACGCCGTCCTTTGTGTTGCTGTCTGTAAACCAGCGAGTAATCATTAACAACCAATTTTTACTTGAATTAATACAAGTTTACTTACACTTTCTGACACTCCTTCCGCTCGCCCAACATGGGCTCCCCCATCTCGCCAAGAATAACAGCTTCCAGCTCATAGTTAACGATAATCGCTTTTTCCGTGGGATGGGCATCGATAGTTCCTCCCTTTACCCTCCTAAACGACAAGGAAACTTAGTCAGAAACAAACGAAAATCTCACAACACGACAAAGCGAAGGTTGGCAATTTGCAATTTGCAATTTGCAAACGACAAATCCTCAAAGGCTCAATTTTTGTAGCAGTTTACTTATTTCACAGAAACAGACTCACCTCTTCAGATATCTTGCCTCGTCTTGCATTTTAAACTTCTGCTGAGGCTAAAAGCTGTTTTTCCTAACCTTAGTTTTTAGCACAGCGAACAGTTTTCTTCAGCTGCCATTTTTCATAATAATATTTCCCGTGTTGCATTCTGGGAAAGTCATTTCTCAACAGTGGAAAGGATGGAGAAGGACTACCTGTAATCTGGAAAGAGGAATTCGCTGTCCATGTGAATTGATATTCGGATATGATTTTCCGACTTTTCTTATTCACGGAAACAGAACGGAACGTCTAGCGAATAAGCTATACCTTTAGATGTTTTCACTGAATGCTGGGAGGGAATTGTTCTTATTTCGCCGCGAGAAGACTGGAAAAGTATTACTTTTTTCCGGAAAATTTCCATCGTGCGGGAGGACTGGTTATTCCATACAAATGGTAAACAAGTATGTAACAGGGTCTTTGCCAACAAATAAAGCTAAAATGGATCAGTTTGAGAGAGAAGGGACTTATTGTAAACGTTCATGTTGTTATAATACTTTTACGAGTTTCAATCTTTTGTGGTTTTGCGAAATCTACCCGACAGTCTACTGTAGATCCTGCCTCGAAGTCCGGCTTTTTGAAAATTTAATATGTGAATGCAAGCATATGTTCTAAACAGACTAAATCTATTTTTCAAAAAAGAATTGAAACTGAAACTAAAATACATTATGTCCATCTTATTTTGATGATATACTTGCTTGGGTTTCGCTCCCGCGCGTTTATGACGATGGACCACGGACAAAACCAGAAGGGAGATTGAAGCTGAAACGGGGAAAGTTTACTAGAAGCTCTATCCAGTGCACTGTCAAAACCCGACAGTCATGTGCGCGCGTGCTGTTAAACGTGATGACGTGACAATGGATTCAACTGACAGTTCAGAAAAAAGTCGAAAACTCGAGCACTGTGGAACCACAAAAAGCTCTTTCAAAGAAATCATCGCAACTTACTTCAGAGCTTTAATCAGCGTACCCTCACAACAAAGACAGTTAAGAATGTGATCTACACTTGGCAAGAAAGTGGATCGGCGAAGTTGTTGGTAAGTTAAAGTACATAAAAATGTTTGTTAAAATCTGAACTTAATTTTAGCGGGTCTTGACAAAGTGCAAGCCAGTGAGTCATGCATGCGCGCTATTCCGATTAGCCTAAATAACACATTGGTTAGCCTAAATAGCACTCCGGTTAGCCTACACTTCGTTAAAGGTAGCTTACGGGTTACCGTTTTTATTGGAATGAGGGATTTTCGGCTCGCATGGCCCGCATATTGTACACACTCACTTTTAGCCATCTGCAAGACATAAAGCAATGGCGAGTTCAGTGCGAATACTCAGCAAATCGCGAAGAAAATATTGAAACGAGAAAGATATTTTAGCGAAAAGGCTGGACAAAGGCACAGTTTGAGAAAAAAAAAAAAAAAAAACATAAAATTGAGATAATGCGATAAAGTTTGACAACGAACAACTTTTTCTTGCTGTAAGAAGCGGCCTTTCGCTCGCGGCACGCGCTGGCAAGAGAGACTGTTTGCAGTATCTTACAGTTTATGCTTAAATTCCTTTATATATACGAATCATTACATCTGCAAGCTTTAAAAAGGACCTTAGAATTTGATCGCGAAGTCGGCACAAAGATAAGGTCACCAACACAGTACAGCCTTTGCCTTCGCCGGCTAACTGATCACGATACAACAATACAGACGACGGCAACAAAAACGTCAACGGCAGAGTCGGGTAAATGTATGAATTCATCTGAGTGAAGAGAGCAGTCCTTTCTCCCAGTGATTATTAACTACCGTCAAACAAAACAAACACACAGTAACGACTACGGCCTTTTCCTTCTTTTATAATTTATTGAACTGCAGTATGTCCAACAGCGTTTTCTTGGGTTTTACAAATAAATACATCTCTTCCTCCACATTTTCGTGCCGGCTATAAATTGAACTATACATACATTGCTAAATATTTTCGTCTGTAGCGATGCCATAAAACAATACTTTCACTATTTTTCCTTCCCCTTTTTTCAAGTAATAAAATTAATCTACAAAAAAGTAAGGTCACGCTAGTTTGGACGATTCTGTCCCAAACAGACTGATCTTAAATGAGCTATCACATCATATATCGTGTCTTTTTTCGATGCACAGAGCTATTATCCTTGACATAGGTCCATAATTGTGCGTAAGCGAGTTTCCCGCGCTTGGCGCCGGCTGCGTGCTTTTTGCTTCGAGCTCCGATTGGCTCATTGAATAATTTCTCTTTGCTGTGATTGGTCAGATGTGATCGCTTTAGTTTTGGTCTGTCAAATTCAACTCTAGCGCTTTACGAATATCCCTCTATTCCCGCAAGTGAATATCCTTCATTTTTAAGACAGGTCTCAAAATTCTCTTAATTTCTTATTGTACGAATTCTATGGTTTTTGTTGAGAGAACTAGATTTTTGGTGAATCTTGAAACTTCTCAATGCTTTTTACGGACAACAAACATTGGTCATCCGTTCAGTCGCCGAGAGTGGATAGAAATTAGTGGATGCTTGTTATTAGTGGATGCTTCTTATTCCAGCGATTGTCATAGTAATTCGATCCTCCACACCAAGATCAGTGGCAACGTCATGAAATCTGCGAGAAAATGAAATGAAGTCAATGTTACAAGTCAAGAACTGAGCATACAGGTCATTTAGTTTTAACCAGTACTGAATTCAGACACGGACAGACAGTATACCACTGAAGACAGACAGACAGACAGACAGACAGACAGACAGACAGACAGACAGACAACTAACCAGTAAGCTAGCATGTCGACTTACTTATCGGCAGATGCCCTGAGTAACGCATTGATATGCGTCAACGTTTGACTTGGTGTCACTTCAAGTGCTTCCAATACATTGCAGAAGTAATCTGGTGAAAACAGTAACAACGTACTTCATTAGATAAAAACCTTCCTGTAGGTGGCTTAAAGTTTACAAAGGAAACTTAATTTATCACATTTACGATCTTTTTCGTCCGTTTTTCGTTTTTTCCACTTTCCACTTCGTCGCTTATGTTGCAGATCTAATATTGGTAGACATCAACCCATTGTAAACCAGGCTTGAAATATTTTCAAGCTCCTTTAGAGCCAGATGGCAGACGTAAATTTAGAGCGGAATGGCAGTCGTTAAAGCACCTACATCGGCCAATAGGTGATGAGTAAATTACTACTATTCTCCCATATTCTTGTGGCCGGACGGTGGACGTCAATCCATCTCAAAAGCCAAATAGCTGTTGAGTGAATTGGGAATAGTTTCCCGCACTTTTTTTAGCAGGCAGATGTCAACTTACCTATATCAGCCAATAGCTGTTCAGTGAATTGGGAAGAGTTTCCCGCATTTTTTTAGCAGGCAGATGTCAACTTACCTATATCAGCCAATAGCTGTTGAGTGAATTGCGAATAGTTTCCCGCCGTTTTTTTAGCAGGCAGATGCCAACCTACCTATATCAGCCAATAGCTGTTCAGTGAATTGCGAATAGTTTCCCGCACTTTTTCTAGCCGGCAGATGTTAACTTACCTATATCAGCCAATAGCTGTTGAGTGGAATAGGGAGTCAGCTCGTGGATCCTTAGGATACTCTCTGTGTAAGCGTGCATGGTGCCACGGGCGATGGACCCAAGCCAATAGGTCCCGGGGTGGTGTTCATCTTCATCTACAGACAAACAAAGCAAAAACCACCGTTATTACAAGGTTTCGTTTTATTTACCTCTCCGAAGAAAATCCGATTTGCAAGATTAAGTCTCCCGTGAAGGCTTTTTTGGCATACATCTTTAACGGAAGACCCTATCTTTCTTAATCGATCCGACAAAGATCGACTTACTAACGGATGAACACGTCCAGTTCTGTAATGCATTAGGGAATGCAAGTTCAAAATCAGTGCCAGGAGACACACGTGACCCCGACACAACCGAGTAGCGTTGCCACACATTTTTAGCTACACAGCAGCGATTGTTCCAGGAATTGTTATTCTTGGGCTATCCTTACTCTACACGAATTCGGGCTTTAAAACCCTGGTATTCCACCACTAAATCGGATTCTACTGCTACGTAAATTAAAAAACATACCATCACTTCATACAATTTATAAACAATTGACAGCAATCTTTTACATCTTAAGTCATACTATTTTTAACAAAGTATTGCTATGTCATCTACTCCATATGCGGGACATTAGGACCCACAATTGACCTGCTTCCAACGTATCAGGGCTTCATAGCTCGGTTGGTAGAGCAACGCACCGGTATCGCAGAGGTCATGCGTTCAAATCCCGTTGTAGCTTTGAAATTTTTCAGGCTTCAAAATGCAATTGCTTAAATTGCTTTCACACTGAGAGGATCATTTCCGCACTCATCTCAAAGTGCGATCACTAAGGAAAAACAAGGTAATTTACTGGTTCTGTCTATTTTAGAAAGCATCTACAGCTACAGGCGTACCTTGTAGATCTGGAAAGGGCAAGTTTCCTGCCTTCATTGCAGCTTCCAGTGCAGGGTTTTCTTGCGTTATGAATGGCTCCAGTTGTTGAGGAAGAGTCAGAAGGTAATCTCCAATCTATCGACAACCAAAGAATGTTTGTCAAAAGTTCAGTCCTAGCTATTCACCTTGACAATCGTAAAAGCGGTGGTAAGCGCAGGGAAACACGCATTAGCTAAATCACGATTAGTCTGGTGACACACATGATGACTAAGAAGACATCAACACATGTGTTGAGTTGCCATGATTGTACGTCACTCGCCTTTTCAAGGCCAATAATAGAGCCAATGAAGCAAAACACGAACGACTAAATGCCCGTCCGTTCTAAACTGCGGTATTCATGAAGTGAAGTGAAGTGAAGTGAAGTGAAGTGAAGTGAAGTGAAGTGAAGTGAAGTGAAGTGAAGTGAAGTGAAGTGAAGTGAAGTGAAGTGAAGTGAAGTGAAGTGAAGTGAAGTGAAGTGAAGTGAAGTGAAGTGAAGTAAAGTAGAAGTAGCAGTAGAAGTAGGAGTAAAAGTAAAGTTACGTAAAGTGAAGTGATTTATATGTTTTAATACGTTTCTTTCCTTGTCTTTCAACAACACGGGGCCATTGCATCGACATTCACTCGTGTTCACTACACTTAGCTTTACAACTTATTCACATCCGTGAAGCAAGACAACCTTCACAACGAGCACAGTTACCAGTTAAAGTGCCAACTGAACATACAATATTATAGTAAGAGCGTCTACATCAATACTTACATGTGTAATATATCCTAGCGGGGATAAGCTGAATGTAGGCAGTTCATCGCTTAACGCTGCTCCAGACTCGGGAGACTTAGTGGACCAAACCTGAAAAATTGGAAAAACGAAACGGAAAACGGATTGACTATTCAAAACTTGGAAGACATGGAAGTAGAGGCATTTGAACGCTACCAATGAAATATCATTAAACGCCGAAAAACGAAAAAAAAAACACTTAAACATGCAAGCACAAAAACAAAACAAAAAAACACACAACAACACTACATAATGATAAAAAAAACAATGATAAAAATAATAATATTAACAAATAAATATTCGTAGGTATGATACTAGTTACATTAAAGGAGAAGTTCACTCCAGAATGGCCATTTATTTTCTTTACGCCAATAAAAAGTTTATACAAAAATATGTTATTCACCAAAATTTCAGCTTCCAAGAGCGCTAAATCCCTACGAAATCTTTCTCTAAAGTAGCCCAAACTTCGACAACTGAACGCCGCCATCTTGGAGCTAGTAATGTATGCGTGACGTCAAAGAGCTCAGCCTGAAGTTAAGCGGGAAAATTAAAATGCTCGAAACTCCTTGTTTCTTTGTAGTGGCTTTTGTTTGTCAAAATGCCTGTTTGTGCAGTTCCATGTTTCTCAAACAGAGCTCCAAGAGATACAAAAAAACCTTTCACCTTTTCTTTCCTTTCAGACAGGCATTTTGACAAACAAAAGCCACTTCAAAGAAACAAGGAGTTTAAAGTATTTAAATTTTCCCGCTAAACTTCAGGCTGAGCTCTTTGACGTCACGCATACATTACTAGCTACAAGATGGCGGCGTTCAGTTGTCAAATTTTGGGCTACTTTAGAGAAAGATTTCGTAGGGATTTAGCGCTCGTTGGAAGCTGAAATTTTGGTGAATAACATATTTTTGTATAAACTTTTTATTGGCGTAAAGAAAATAAATGGCCATTCTGGAGTGAACTTCTCCTTTAAGAAATTCCTTAAGATAATACCTGAAGTTTAGGAGTTTGGGCCAGCTGTTGCCTTATTTGGATGAATACGATGTCGAAGCAAAAAGAGTGCACTCGCTCGTTCAAGGCCTGCAGCTGCTCAGCAACACTCGATAGAACAGTGGCAGATTCGCCAGCTAAAAACAAAACCAAGAACAGGAACAGTTAAAAGCATTCATCCCAATTCACAATAAATTTCTAAAAAAAAATGTCATATATGGGTTAGGAGAAGTATATAACATACAGGAGTAAGGTGCAATATATAACATACAGGAGTGAGGAGCAGTATATAACATACAGGAGTAACGACCAGTATATAACATACAGGAGTAAGGAGAAGTATATAACATACAGGAGTGAGGAACAGTATATAACATACAGGAGTAAGGAGCAGTATATAACATACAGGAGTGAGGAGCAGTATATAACATACAGGAGTGAGGAGCAGTATATAACATACAGGAGTAAGGAGCAGTATATAACATACAGGAGCAAGGAGCAGTATATAACATACAGGTGTGAGGAGCAGTATATAACATACAGGAGTGAGGAGCAGTATATAACATACAGGAGTAAGGAGCAGTATATAACATACAGGAGTAAGGAGGAGTATATAACATACAGGAGTAAGGAGCAGTATATAACATACAGGAGTAAGGAGCAGTATATAACATACAGGAGCAAGGAGCAGTATATAACATACAGGAGTGAGGAGCAGCATATAACATACAGGAGTAACGAGCAGGATATAACATACAGGAGCAAGGAGCAGTATATAACATACAGGAGTAAGGAGCAGTATATAACATACAGGAGCAAGGAGCAGTATATAACATACAGGAGTAAGGAGCAGTATATAACATACAGGAGTAAGGAGCAGTATATAACATACAGGAGTAAGGAGCAGTATATAACATACAGGAGTAAGGAGCAGTATATAACATACAGGAGCAAGGAGCAGTATATAACATACAGGAGTAAGGAGCAGTATATAACATACAGGAGTAAGGAGCAGTATATAACATACAGGAGCAAGGAGCAGTATATAACATACAGGAGTAAGGAGCAGTATATAACATACAGGAGTAAGGTGCAGTATATAACATACAGGAGTAAGGAGCAGTATGTAACATACAGGAGTGAGGAGCAGTATATAACATACAGGAGCAAGGAGCAGTATATAACATACAGGAGCAAGGGGCAGTATATAACATACAGGTGTGAGGAGCAGTATATAACATACAGGAGCAAGGAGCAGTATATAACATACAGGAGTAAGGAGCAGTATATAAACATATAGGAGCAAGGAGCAGTATATAACATACAGGAGTAAGGAGCAGTATATAACATACAGGAGGATGGAGCAGTATATAACATACAGGAGTAAGGAGCAGTATATAACATACAGGAGCAAGGAGCAGTATATAACATACAGGAGCAAGGAGCAGTATATAACATACAGGAATGAGGAGCAGTATATAACATACAGGAGTAAGGAGCAGTATATAACATACAGGAGTAAGGAGCAGTATATAACATACAGGAGTAAGGAGCAGTATATAACATACAGGAGTAAGGAGCAGTATATAACATACAGGAGCAAGGGGCAGTATATAACATACAGGAGTAAGGAGCAGTATATAACATACAGGAGTAAGGAGCAGTATATAAGATACAGGAGTGAGGAGCAGTATATAACATACGGGAGTAAGGAGCAGTATATAACATACAGGAGCAAGGAGCAGTATATAACATACAGGTGTGAGGAGCAGTATATAACATACAGGAGTGAGGAGCAGTATATAACATACAGGAGTAAGGAGCAGTATATAACATACAGGAGTAAGGAGCAGTATATAACATACAGGAGTGAGGAGCAGTATATAACATACAGGAGTAAGGAGCAGTATATAACAGTTAGGAGTTAGGAGCAGTATATAACATACAGGTGTGAGGAGCAGTATATAACATACAGGAGTAAGGAGCAGTATATAACATACAGGAGCAAGGAGCAGTATATAACATACAGGAGCAAGGAGCAGTATATAACATACAGGAGTAAGGAGCAGTATATAACAATTAGGAGTGAGGAGCAGTATATAACATACAGGAGTAAGGAGCAGTATATAACATGCAGGAGTAAGGAGCAGTATATAACATACAGGAGCAAGGAGCAGTATATAACATACAGGTGTGAGGAGCAGTACATAACATACAGGAGCAAGGAGCAGTATATAACATACAGGAGGATGGAGCAGTACAGTGTACATCATGAAGGTGGATGGAGAAGCAAGTTGTACATAATTAACAAATATGAATGGTATGATTTCATGTGATAGAATTGTTCAAGAACTGTTAATGTCAATGTATAAGGTTGGACAGTATGCATGGGACCTAGAGCAGGACTGGGTCAATGTGTCTATGTAAGTGTTTTTGGACAACAAAATTTCAGTTATTGAAATTCTAGCATAGTCTTACAGTGTAGAAATGGGTGGCAAGGGACATAAGGGCAACCAGTAGGGGGAGGGGGCGGGGGGAAGGATTCAGGAGGGGAGAGGGTGGATGACTACCATCCCATCCAGGGCTAGTAGCAGTTCATCAGCAGCTTTGTCTCTGACTGTTATGATGGAAACAGACTTTACATGGCCTTCTGTTTTACCAAGCAATAAAATTAATGTTGCAGTGAAAATTATAGTACAAAAAAACTTGCAGTGTTTCTTACCTGTTTGCAGCTTCTGGACTAATTCAGTTAATGCACTGAACTCAACAGGTCTTTCTTTCTGAAGGTAATTGTACCAATGAAATGGTCTCAAATGAGTAGAACTCTTTTCTCTGATTGCATCATTATCTTGACTCTCAGAGTCTTCTACAGAACTAAGAATTGCTTCAAGCAATCTTTTATCCAGGCTTTCCATCTTTATAAGTAGGTCACCTGGTAAAATAAATTGAAGAACAAATTGTGGGAAGAAGATACATTTGAAGGAAACACCTTTAATATTTGCATTAATCACATCTACATTAATATAATGAACTTTAGAGAGACTGTTATCAGGGAGATCCCATTATACAAATTAATGAGAACTTTAACAATATTGTGGATGTGCTAGTGCATAAGTAGGCAAAGAAACATGCAGAGTTTTGCCAAAGGTTGATACAAATTCCAAAAATTTAACTCATTTATGCATGATACCTAATTCCCTCTATGAAATGTGCCTTCAGGGAGTCATGGCAGTTGTTTTCAATGAAACATGTTCTGGACTTGGCAAAACCAAATACAACTAACTATGATCGGCTGCAGGTGTGTCTCACGGAGGGAATTCAGCATAAATTATTTCTTTTTTAGGTGTAGAACACAATGTTGTGCTTTTATCTAAATTCACATTTTATGCACCCATCCTGTTAAAATTAAAAGAGTAAGGTTAAGTCTGCATTCAATCCAAATGGCCCATCAGGCCAGAGCTTATCCCGGTTTCAGTAGCATGAAGCAACGAGGAGTATTTCTACTCCCCCCTGGATGGGATGCTAGCCCATCGCAGGGTTACCCCCAGCAGTAAATTTGCTGGTACCCATTTATACACCTGGGTGGAGGGAGGCACTGTAAAGTGCCTTGCCCAAGAATACAATGCTCACTTATCCAGAGTCCAGTGAACTAACCACTAGGCCACCGCCCTTCACACTTACACATAAGTAAGTAGCAAAAGTAGACTGTGATGAAAAGCAAAGGTTATTGCATGCAGATGTTTAAGTCTATGACAAATATTTTAACAGCTCTGTTCATATTATCTTTGCAGACACCAAAGCAAAACATAATTAGTAAGAATTTCTCTTTTTTCACATGTGATCTGTGATCTGTACTTAACAGTGGAATGTTCTATCAACCACATAGAGATGTAACTTGGTACACACATCTAATGGTACAACAAGAGACAAGTTGTTTACCACAAATCTGAATTAGACGGAATGCATTTTGGAACATTGTCCAGTCCTCACTGAATTCTTCACTTAGTTGGATGTCTACTTTTAGATCCACATCAAGAGAACATTCTTTTCTTAAACTTGAAATGCATTCATCCATTCGTCCTGCATATGCACCAAAGAACTCCTGCAATGTAGACAAAAATGGCCTTAATCACAACTTTGTCAACATACTGAAGCACAAATTAATCCACTGTCATCTTCATATGTCATCTAAATTCGTGCCAAGTGACATGTTGGGCCACCAAAATAACACAACTGGATTAAAAATGCAGACCAAATGTAAGAAGCACCATCTCTAAGGTGAGTGAGTTACAAAGTACACTTTACAGTCTCTAGATCAATTTTTACTTAGGTAAAATGATGCTTCATTTGAGGTTACTACTGACAATACTTTAGGTTGCCAGAGAAAGCTTGACTGGTTCTTACCTCTAGGACATGACAGAGACCATGAGCTGCATAACCATCGGTAAGATCTACACAGTATTCAACTGCCTGTGGAAAAACAAACATCAACTAGATTAAAAAGTAAATTTGGGTGAAGTTGAGAATATTGTGAACAATTTAAAACATACTTACAGTACATACAAACCAGGAATCACAAGTATTTGTGGGCAACATAATTAAGAACATGTGGCTTACTGTTACCATGGATTATGAGGTGCATCCTTTCAAGTTTGGTAGCAACCCAAACAGTAAAATTAATTGGAGTTTGCAAGCAACAAAATTATAGCTAACAAATGGAATACAAAATAGACAAAACCTACTGAAAACATCTTTCACTTTAACCACCAGACATAAAACATACCATCTTCATTTCCAGCAAGAGGTATGTAGGACATTTGTCACATGAACCTAGTTTAATGGCCTAGCCACCATGAGTGTCCTATAGCTTAGTGGTAGAGTATCCAAAGTACCTATTTCCGGTAATATGGTGCCAAACCAAACGGAAGTAGACAAGGATGTAAATTTGGTAGTCATGCAAACAGATAGGGTTGACTTGCAAAATTACTGCTGCATATTTTAGAAGTGTTTAAAATAACTAAGCAGCAGGTGACCTACCTGTTCAGCAAGGTGAAATATTTTCTCTACAGACTCAGCCATGAAACCTGCAGTCTCCATGAAGTTATCTGCATGCTGTGTGTTGTGAAGAAACACAGGACACATTTAACACACTTGTTGTATGCAAGACAATTAAATCTCCTGTACTTGTAGAGTAGAGTAGACAGAGTGGAGTGGAGTGGAGTGGAGTGGAGTGGAGTGGAGTGGAGTGGAGTGGAGTGGGGTGGGTGGTGTGTGGTGGGGCACAGCAGGGCGGGGCAGGGTGGGGTAGAGTAGGATAGAGTAGAGTAGAGTAGAGTAGAGTAGAGTAGAGTAGAGTAGAGTAGAGTAGAGTAGAGTAGAGTAGAGTAGAGTAGAGTAGAGTAGAGTAGAGTAGAGTAGAGTAGAGTAGAGTAGAGTAGAGTAGAGTAGAGTAGAGTAGAGTAGAGTAGAGTAGAGTAGAGTAGAGTAGAGTAGAGTAGAGTAGAGTAGAGTAGAGTAGAGTAGAGTAGCGTAGAGTAGAGTAGAGTAGCGTAGCGTAGCGTAGCGTAGCGGAGCGCAGCGCAGCGTAGAGTAGAGTAGAGTAGAGTAGAGTAGAGTAGAGTAGAGTAGAGTAGAGTAGAGTAGAGTAGAGTAGAGTAGAGTAGAGTAGAGTAGAGTAGAGTAGAGTAGAGTAGAGTAGAGTAGAGTAGAGTAGAGTAGAGTAGAGTAGAGTAGAGTAGAGTAGAGTAGAGTAGAGTAGAGTAGAGTAGAGTAGAGTAGAGTAGAGTAGAGTAGAGTAGAGTAGAGTAGAGTAGAGTAGAGTAGAGTAGAGTAGAGTAGAGTAGAGTAGAGTAGAGTAGAGTAGATTGAAGGCTTTATTTTCAGAGGGTTACACTTGCCAGTTAAGTTACTGTTAACTTTGCAACCCTCTATCTAACAGAAGAATATAAAAAGCTACAATCAATGTAAAAATTATAAAAACATGTACAACAACATAACATAAAATCATGCTGCAACTACTGCTAGACATCACTTTTAAATTACTAATAGTCATTAAAAATTCAAGCAAGCTAGAGGCCGTAACTACAAAACAGTGGCAAGAGATGCTTACCAAACGTGTTGCTTGTAATTGCTCCACAAGGAATGTCTGCTGTAGCGTGGGGTAATCCAACAAGTATGGAATATATGGCAAGTATACTACATCGACCAGTAGATTCACAGCATGGACACTGCATTTGTCTGATGTGATAAAAAACAAAAAGTGTTTTTCCTCCATTTTCACTTTTACTCTTGGCAAAAAGTAGAATAATAAAATCCCAAGAGTAAAACAAGAAGAGTGTTTTGTACCTTGCTGTTGTGACACTGCCTTTTCCAAGCCATGAGCAAATCGTAAAGTGACCTGTGAGTGACAAGAAAGAAGTTCAAATTCACAAATGACAATGGGGTCTTTGTACATTAATTAACAGATCAATTACCTGTCGCAGCTCAATCAGCTTTCCTATGATGTTTTGCTCATTCTTGATAAACTCTGTAATGCATGATGACAGTGATGGGTCTAAGTGAGCCAGTGTTTGACTAATAAGTGTGCACAGCACTGTTCCAGGTTCATTGAATACTTGGCCACACCACGTCACCTGTTAAACATGAAAGAGAGTAGTTGATGTTTTGTGGTTCAAGTCACTAGTACTTCTTGGTTGTTTGGTTATTGGGCAGGTGTACATTGCAAGACAGCTCTCATCTAAAACTTATAGTGTAGAGTGTATAAGCAAGATTATCATTATAGTGTATTAATGTTGATTCATTTGCCGTGCTTTCAATAAGCACTGACAGCCGACAAAAAGTGTCAGCTACTTTCCTCTACTTCACTGAGAGAACTCAGCTACATATATGTTTTTCTAATGGGAATAAAAAAAACAAGAATTTACAATGGCAAAGATTCCACAGAGCGGTTACTCATCCACTGTTCCTGATCAAATTGGAATGAAGAAGTGTTGGTTTTGAGGATGGAAGAAGACCAAAGACCCCGGAGAAAAACCCTTGGGGCAAGGATGAGAACCAACAACAAGTTTACTCAACCCACATATGGCACCAGGTCTGGGAAACAAACAGACAGATTTTTAATCACTGGCCCTGGCTGCATTTAATTGTTCAAAGAATGGATGATGCTATTCACCAAATCAGTATTAACAAGACAAACTACAGTATCCACTGGATAGCAATCTTCCACCATTTGAGCGACTGGAGTCAGGAGAACACACACTCAATAACAGTGCAGTGCTTCTCACTCTGGTGGTTCCAAAGATGAATTATCATAATTGTATTAGGTTTTCACTATTTTATGTTTACCTCTGTGTGCCAGGTTGAGAGGATAACATCATAGAATGTTGAAAGCCACTCCAGCATTGATTTATTTGGATCCTCAACACGAACCTCATTCCAAGTCTTTTGCAGTTTTGTCTATTGATTAAGAGTTAACTGCAGATCAATTATCATGCTGCCCACAGTTGTAGTAATGTCTAGGTAGTGTTGATTTTATGGCATGGGAAACAAATCATATCATTATGGTATTGTGCCTTATTGCCAATGAAGCAGCTGAGCCAAGAGGCGAGGCTGCCTCGGCAGCAGAATCATAGAGCTGTGTGAATAGGAGAAAAATCTTGACTACTGCATGACAGACTTTCATTTTCCATATTTGGGGGTAAGTAAAACCCCATATTTGGGTTGCATTGTTCTTCCAATCTTGTTCCCATGCTCTCTCTCCTTGCTTAAGATGCAAATAACCAATTGAAAATGGCATCCATGTGGCTCACTGTTAAAATTTTTTATTTTAAAATTTTAAAATTTTTAAGCCAGAGATAGATTTAAACCGCGACATGTACACTAAAAAATGTTATTTATTGATTAAATACTAACCTTATGGCATCTGATGTAATAATTCTGAAGTTGATCCAGCCTTTCAATGTTGGAAAATATTTTAACATATTCTTTGGTGTCATCTGTAACCAAATAATAAAGAATGAGAACATGTTTGTTGTATTTTGGCAAAACTCAGCACATGTACAACATTGACAAGTACTGTATTTAACCTGATTAAGCCCCCCCCCCCCCAATTAAAATGTGATTAAATACGAGAGCAAAAAATATTAAAAAGCGCCACCCTCAAACAAGTGCCACATTGATTCATTCACAACAATGTGGTGCCTAATCAGGTGTTACCAGGCTGTATTGTTCGAGGATTCAAACTAAAAAACTAAAAATCTTAATCAACCTCGGATATTTGATTACTAAAAATTTTTTCAGATTTCACTAACTCCCTTTAATTTTACAAATAATGATTTTTAAAGAGCGTCGCCCTCAGATATGCGCCACCCCTGAATATGTTCTGCAACTGAAACACTACAGATTTAAGGAGCACTGCGGCACTTATTTGAGTAATTTTTTTAATTTTGATTATACAATGTAACTTGAAATTAATAGCTAGAAAAAATCACACATAATTCAAATACATATACGTACATCAAGTTGCATGTTCAGCATAAGCAATAAAGAATTCTAGACTTTATTCCTGAGGAATATACCCTAAATATACCCTAAGGAAAAAAAGCTACTGATGCTCTTTAAAGCAATTCTTACCAAGGGAGTGATTATTAAAAGCAGCAACAATCTTTGGACTCAGGAGAGCCTCCAGCCTGTTCTTTAGGCCTTCAAGGAGTCGACGCCTCTGTGCATAATCAGGAACATCTTGTAGTACAGTCTATATAAATGAAAAGATTAGTCAGATAAAGTATATTTACCTAAGCATTCATCAAAATACATGCACCTTTCTAAAAGTATATAAGAAATCCAACCAAAGACAAATCTCAATACCAGGGATAAATGTATACTCACTAAACTCTTGTGCATTCCTTCCAGCTTTGCTGCTATCTGAAATTGGAAGATGCTAATCACTATGTAGAAGAAACAAACTGATATAACTTAAATGGTGATTTTCCGTTTGGAGCAAATAACTTAAATAACACTCACAGCCTTGACATCCCCTGATTCAAAAACTTTATCCACATCAGATGACAGTACTGTCCAGTTATCTGCTTCCTGTAATAAATTGTATCGAGCATTGTAAAACCAATTATTGCTAATTAGTACCCTAATCACCTTTTTAAATTCTCATTAGTGATCAACATGTTATTTCTTGTGATATCAAAATATCAAGGTGAAAGGTAAACACTAGGCGATAAATAAGGATATTTTGATAGGTACCATGCATCTCATAGAACATCTATCTACAGTTGATAAGTCTGCTCACAAGGATTGGCATTGCTCAGCAACATCAGTCCCAGCTATTTAGAATTTAGAAGTGAGGACACTGGCCTTATTTTTGATTTTAGTAGACAGTTGCTGGATGGATAAAAAAACATATTAATGATTTTTTTTTGATTTTTTTTATTTATTTATTCCATTTCAAAGTAAACGAGATACATAGGTAAAGGTAAACAAATAGAAGAGGAGAAATGGAAAAGGGCAAAAATATAGCAAGCTAATTGGTTGCCCTTGTTTATATGACAATAATATAATAATTAGGATAAAAAAAAGTTAACTTAACATAGGAGAGGAAAAGATATAAATTAATTAATACTGAGCAAAATAATGCTGGAAGAGTGCTTTTTTAAAACGTTTCCTAGTTGGCAAGTTACGTATAGTTAAAGTGGTACTATGATCAAATTTTCACCCCTTGCAATTTTAGGCGTTTCAAAGAGTATTTAATGAAAGATTTAAAATGCCGTTTACCGTTTTCAAATATCTATTTTAGTTCCAGAGATATTTAAGCTTAAAAAAATTGTAAAATATGCAAATTAGGGAACTGATGACGTCATCTACTCAACCCAATTTTTTGTCAAGTACAAAAATTAAGTTATCTCTGCCATTTTTCTGCAGAGACCAATGAAACTTGGCAGAATAATAGTTCCTCAGGTGACACACCTACAGCTGTAATAAAATTATGTTACCATGGCAACTCACTCTTTTCCAGTCCCCATCAATTTGTTTTTAATATTTCACAATTTTTCAGTTCGGAAAAATTAAACCCAGGCAAGACGTCTGCCAAATCCATTGATATGCTTGCTAGATCTCGCATGTAAAGTATTATTTACAAATATTTACGGAGAATGCCAGAATTGGCCAGAAAGGCCTTAAACATTGGGGGGATCTGGAACCTAGTATGTTGCCATGGTAACCAAGCTGCCAAGTTCATATTGTGAAACACAACTAGCAGAGTGTTACTGCAAAGAATCAGAGACTTTCAATACAAATTGGCTGAGATATCACTTTCTTAGTATTTAATCAGAATTTGGTTGAGTGTATGACGTCACTACTTTGCTAATTTGCATATTTTAAAAACTTGAATATCTCTTGAAAGAAAAGAGGTATTGGAAAACAGTAAACGGCAATTTTCTTCTCATATAGAGTACTTGTTAATATTTTAAAACGGTTGCGAAAGAAAACATGCGAATTTCATCATAGTAGCACTTTAAAGGAAGGTCATTCCAATAGTAACATCCAATTACAGTGGGGCAAAATTTCCTTATATTTATTCTGGAGAAACCGGGATTTAAGTGTTGCAAGGATGTACTTCGAGTAGCTTAGTTATGTTGCTCAGATACCAGAGATAATGTGTAATTAGACGGTTTTTCATCAATTAAGTGGTCATATAATAGCTGGCAGGTATATAATTTAACAATGTCAGGAAACTTAAGAAGACCAAGGTTTACATAATGGGGAGTAATATGATCACGAAGTGGCACATTGTTGATTATTCTAATAGCTTTGTTTTGTAGTCTCACCAATTGTGACAATGGAGCCTCGTAATTATTACCCCACAGTACGCAACCATAAGTTAGATAGGGATATACAAGTGCATAATAAATACTTGTTAGGGATTGGGATGTCACATGGGGTTTTAGTTTTGCGATAACATTTACACTTTTGCTAACTTTATTACATATATAATCGATGATTTAAGAGGTACAAATGTACCTTCAAAGCTCTTGATGCATCCTGCATTCTTGTTTTAACTGTGTCAATCTCCATCAGCATTTTCATTGACTGTGCTGTGTTTTCTTCAACCTTAAAACAATACAATTAAAAGTAAAATGCAATAACTGTACAGTTCAACTATATGTATTTGAGCTTTGTGTCCATGCCCAAATACAAGGACAAAATTTAACCCAAGAACAACTGGCCATAGATATGTTTTTAGACTTAAAAATATCACTTTTACCACTCTGATGTCTTCTTTCACAAGATTCATTTGTTCTTTCAGAAGTGAAGCATCATGACGTATGTTCTCTATCTCTCTTAGCACTCTGATAAAGAAATAGTAAAAATATAATAATTCTAGTAATTAATCTAAAATACTGTAGTATAATTTACTGTTAAAACATTGAGCACTTTTCCAGCAACCACAACCCTCCAAGTTAAGACCATTTTAGTCGCCATGGCGACTAAAATTTTGAAGCTGGTGACTAAATTGGAACCCAAGTCGCCAGCATTGCGACTAAAATTGAGAAGAATGATTGAAACCGTCAGCTTAATTTAGCGACTAAAATTTTCACTGGCGACCAAACATGAGCATTCGGTGGCCAAATGGCCACTAAGGAAAAAAATAAACTTGGAGGGTTGAACCAAAAGTAACTATGGCCAAGGTTTTTACCCTTGTGAAACAAAAAGAAAACTTGAGATAATATAACAATGAAATATAAACACTCTTTCATTCTCTGATTCTCATTATATAAATTCCAAAACAACTTTTGATATACAGCCATGTATCTGTTTATTTGATAAAACTGTACCTTGGAATGTTATTTACTGATTGATTACTGGTTTCCTCCAAAGCATTGTTAACTTCCTAAAGACAAAATATTGCATAAATTTACTGAAGGCTGAAATGCCAGCAAAGATACTTGCATCACACCAAACAAGGACATTGTACCTAGAATGTGTATTTTACATGTACCTAATATAATAATTATAATTATAATGACTCTTTCATTATTTTGAAACATTCAACATGCTAAATGCTTATACTCCAGAGTTCTGCTGAATTCTTCACATTCACTTTTAAAGTCAGTCAACCCAGCAACTAATAAAATGGTGACAGAGGTACATGCCATCTTTCAATCCAATATTTTTTTTTCAATCCAATATGCAAGATCACAACGTTAATTCTCCTTACTGATTTTGAATGTTTTAAAGTCTGCAGTTTTGAGAATTTGGTGGAATATCGAGACCACTGTTGACCGATAAAGTATTGATAATGTAAGGTGAGTTGACTTGTTGCAATTCAATGACCTTCCAGTGCTTTCACTAACCACAAAAAGTGGCAGCTACTTCACCTTATTTTGCTCAAAGGAGATGGCTGTTTCTCCCTAAATTGAAGTAATTAAAGAAAGATTCTTTTAAGCAGTTGGTTACTCTATGCAAACCAACATCTTACTGGTACTTCAAATTTTATTGAAACCCCAGCCTCCCATCTTAAAAATAAAATTTATTGCTACAACTGGAAGGCCATTTAAATTCAACAAATTAAATGTCTCTATTATAAACTGTTTTTTTTTTTCTTTTTTTTTTGGGGGGGGGGGGGGGGAGTATTGTGCACTATTGTCAGGACAACTGCAATTCAAGAGACTATACACTACTATTCAAAAAAAAAATATAATTAATATTAGTTTTATGAACTGGTGATGCTTTTCTTCCTAACCTGAATAAATAGCTGCAACTTCATCACCAAGTTTGATGCATGAGCCTATAAGAAACATAGTTCAATTAATTCAAATGTTGTGTTAGGAAGAACTCCTAATCCCTAACAATAAAAAACAATACTGCAGTCATGCAATCTTTCTTTGATTGTGAACAACATGTGAAGATAAATTGCTTGAAAGCTAGCAGTTGTGTGATTTCAATTCTGAGAGGTTTACTTCCAGCTAGTTAAGTCTTAGGTTGTGAATGCAGACAGATTTCTGGCAGATTTCATGCTACCAGCAGCCATGAACCTGCCCACATTTGCACGCTAGTTAAGTTTAAGATAAAACGAATCACCAAAAAATCATACATGTAGGCTCGGAAGCAGGCCAATTTACATCTGTTTACATTCATTTGTAAGGATGAGGATATTCTTGCATCAATAGTCGAAAATAGCATTTTAGAAAAAGAATTAGACTATAAGAGTATCCAAAATCACAGATATCCTAGTAGATTGTCTCGATGTCGTCGGATATTTATGTTAGCATTTGATAGACACATCTCCCCACACATAAACACAACTAAAGTTACCATCATCACAATGCAAAACATCATGTCAGACATGTACACGTTGCAAACTTGAACTTACGTCAATAGGAGTTCGATCATCGCGGATTCTCAGCGCCGAATTCACCCACTCCTTTACATCAAAGTTCTCATCAGAGAACTTGGAAAAGTCCATCTCGCTAAAACAAAACAAAAGCAAAATAAAACAACAGTGCCAACTCACAACTCATTTGCCGCCATTTTGAATTATAGGTAAATACGTGGTGTAATAATCATGTAGTCGCTTACTCTACATGACTGTTACACCACAACGCTATCGATCAAAGAAATTACCGCTGTTCGCCAAGTGTTGCCCAGTCTCCAACCGTCAAAATGGCGGCCGAATTCTGAGCTTCATGTGTGTCGGTCATTTTAGCTGAATAAAAGATGTCTGTAGATGCAAGGTTACCAAAGAAAAGGAAAAGAATCTCAGCTTTAGCGGGATTTGAGCCAAGGCATATTGTATCTCCAGGAGATGTCATAACAGAGGACACTGGATACATGAGGTACAGTATGGTGGTTGACTTTGCAATCCTGAATTGACTTTACTCCAAACTTTATAATGTAAATTATTGTGCTTGACACTGACTTATTGTAACGTTCGAAACAACGTTAATAAAAAATTTTAGTATTTTCAGTTTACTCCAAACTGTTAAAACTAATTTCTTTACAACTTTTAATTTAGATATGGCATCTTCAATATTCAAATAAAATCACAGCTTTTTTTCTGAATTTGTGAGTGGTAAATTAACGGTCATTAAAGGCCGGGCCAAACGAGGATGAGAGTTGATGAGAGTTTACTCTCATGAGAGTTTTCGTCAACTCTCATGCGCTCTCATCAACTCGGGCCAAACGAGAACGAGAGTATGGCCAGAGTGACGCGTAATTTCATTGCGTGACAAGCCACGCAATGCAACTTGGGTGTAAACAAACATGGCGACGGCAGGCTGATAATTTTAAAAATAATTGAAACAATGAGTTTGGTACGCAAGAGAAGAGCTGCCGCGAGTGTGTTGTTAATGTTAACGTTTAGCGAGGAGGAAGAGAGTGTTCGTGTCCTGCGTGGGAAAACGAGAAAATGGATAAAGCGTCGAGAAGAGAAAGGCTATTTCAATAACATTAATTGTCGAAGAGTTGCGTGTCGAGGACACCGCGAGTTACCGGGAAATGACGAGGAAATGATTATGAGACATTTCAGGACATTTTAACGGTGACAGGTCGTATTTTTGAGCCCGCTGGACGTTTACGGCCACCCGCTGACCGAAAAACTCTCATGCAACTCGCGAGTGTGGGCCAAACGAGAGAAAACTCTCATCGACTCTCACGACAAATTTGAGCACGTTCAAAGTCGATGAGAGTGTATGAGAGTCAATGAGAGTGCATGAGAGTTCCATGCCAAACGAGAGCAAGAGTTTGAACTCTCATCAACTCTCATCCTCGTTTGGCCCGGCCTTAACGGTTATTATCCAGTGGCCTTAGGTGTGAGTCTCACACCTGTGAGTTGAAAACTTCGAACTCATGCCAACTCATACATACAAAACAAATTTCTCACGCCTAGTTGAAAAATGTTAGTTATTTCAACCATAACTGGCATACTTTCCAAAAAAATGTAAATTGGAACCAATTTGAGAAATGAAAACTCAGTGTAAAATGAGTAAATGACAATACTTTCTCCAAAATCTCAGAGTTTTGACAAGAAAAACATTGGGAATGAGGTTGTGCTTAGCAAAACACATCCTCGGATGGGAACGGGGATGCGTTCAGAATGTTTTTGGAATACTTCGGACATCTTCAGAAATGTTTGGACATTGTCGTGTCGTCATGCATCTGACACTCTTAGGATAAAAATGTCATGCCTTTAACCCAGAAAAAGTTGACAGGTATATGAGACAAAAATTTCTTTCCTTTTCAGGGGCCATGGTACTTATGTTGATGGTGACAAACTAATAGCTTCTGTTGCTGGAGTGGTTGAGAGAGTAAACAAATTGATCTGTGTACGACCATTTAATACAAGGTATACCATCATTTGAAATAACAAATCTAAACCTGTCACAAAAATAAAAAAAAAATTACTCTTGTTAGCCTCTGCAACAGGTGTGAAGAAGGAGAAAAGAAGGGGAAAGCAAGTGCAAAGGGTAAAAATAGAGAGTAATAAAGAAACATTGTGATCGGCTGGAAAGAGTAACTTTACTTTACACCATGGTGTGGTGTGTGCAAGGTTCCAGAGAGCATAAATGAATTTATTTAAAAGATAAGAAAGGTAGCATGTGATCAAATGCAAGATTTCTCCATCTTAAGTGTACTGGTGCTAAACTCTGCTTTGTGACAAGCATCAGTTGACTACAAGTATTACTACTCCCCTTGGATAGGATGCCTGTTCATCCCATGTCAATCCTGCATGCATTTTGCTGGCTTGTCCAATTCAATGCTACCTATTTACATTCGTGGATCGAGAAACGATCTGTCAGAGGCATTGTGCTCTGTCCAAGAACACAGCACATCCCAGAGCAGGCTGAAAACTGGAGCTTTCCGCCTGCAGTCCAATGCACTAACTGTCAGGCCACCATGCCTCTGGTCCCCATGCTACTTAAGCCTACTGAACATCTGTTGCAAAGTTTTCCTAATCTAGGGCTTATACATTGGAGTATGCAGTATTTTGCTTCAGTTGTAAAAATAAGTAAACTTAATGTTTTCTCATTTCAGGTACAATGGAGAAGTGGGTGATGTTGTAGTTGGTAGAATCACAGAGGTGAGGCAATGCCGAGACCAAAACAAAATAGATCGTATTGAAAAAATGTGTCAAAAATTAACCCTGAATCTTATTCAGCAATGAATTGTGTGAGGTGTCTGGAATTCAGGCTAGTCATGTAAGAAACAAATTTCATTGTTGCGTCTGAAATTCAGGCTAGTCATGTAAAAAACAAATTTCATTGTTTGAACTGGAAAGTGTTTTGAGCATTTAGCAACATAAGTGAGTTATTTAACAAGGAATTTGTAATTTAACAAAGAGTTTCTGATTTTTTTTTTTAAAGGTTGGACAGAAAAGATGGAAAGTGGAAACCTTTTCGAGGCTGGACTCAGTTTTGCTGCTTTCCTCAGTAAATTTACCTGGAGGAGAGCTGGTAAAAAAAGAAAACATGTTCCCTGCTGGGCTCCATTGTTGTTATTGTTGTGAACTTGGTTTTGTTTCGTTTATTCAATGTCTGTAACCTTAAGTTACATAACCATGCATGAAGCTGGTGCTGCAATCATTAACAAGAATCAGGAACTACCTCAAGGAAAAATTCAGGGAAAAATTCAAAATAAAGACCAAGGAAATTTTGCTCGTTGTTGGTAGCAACCAACTGATTATGGTTGGAAATTGGTTTCTGCGAATTTTAACATTGTTCTCTGGCTAGTGAAAAATTGGGGAAACCAGGGAACTTTCTTTGTGAGACCTTGCACAGAGCTTGTACCTGGACAACCTTTTTTCCAGGGCATTTCGTCTTATGCCCCCTGGAGTATGTGCAAGAGAGGTTACTTGTTGAAACTCGAAAGAAAAATTGTTTAAAAATTGCAGTGAATTTGTACTGTCTGGAAAACAAACATTGCCATTAAGAGAGGTCTCAACTAGACACATTTTTAATGAAAACTGCATATTCTATGGATGCTCGTGTGACATGGCCTTTACATGTAAGCTCCCCATTGTCTCCCTGTAGCTCAGTGGTTAGAGCATCCAAACAGTATGTGGAAGATCGTGGGTTCAATTTCCATTGTAGATGCAGATTGTTTCCTTGTGCCATATCTTTCTCATTATGTAGATACTTGCAAAGCAGTTGAATCCCTATAACTTAAACTGTCAATACCTCAAACCTTCTTTTTTGATTCCCCTCCACGTAATTTTCTTACTAATTTTGCCATTGATAACTTGATTTTCCTTGAATGTTTGAGTAATCAGGATTTAACTGTAGTTTGATAAAAAAAATAATAAATCACTTTATTTAAGTGTCAGAGTATTTAGCACTGATGTACTAATTGTGGACACTGTAAATAAGCAAACAAATACATGTATTACAAATAGAATGGAAGTTTGTTAAAAATCCCAACTGGTAGCAGGCTGACCAGTTGGCTATTTATAAAGGGTGGAGGAGTTGAATTCGGGACCACCAAAGACAAATCCATCTAGTGGCAGGGAGGAGGATTTGAACCCGGGACCTTCCTATTACAAGTCCAGTGCCTCAACCACTAGGCCACGCTGTCTCTTATGCATCCATTTATTCCAGTTCTCATTTTTCATTTTTATAACAGAGGAGACGATCTGCTGAGGATGAATTAATGATGCGTCATTTTCTTGCTGAGGGGGACCTGATTAGTGTATCCTTTTGAAATTAGTTGATAGGAAATGATGCAATTGAATATAACTTTAACTTGCACCCATTTTTGCATTTTCACAGTGTTAGCTTTTAAGTCAACTTGTCTTTTGATGGTATTCTTGACTGCTATTCTCCTTGACTAAGACCAGGCAGAAGTGCAGTCAGTCTACAGTGATGGCTCTCTTTCCTTACACACTCGTAGTCTTAAATATGGAAAGGTTGGTTTGGCTTGAAGTTTTTTTTGAACAGCAACACCACAAGCCTGAAAGTGAGAGGGAGAGCTGTGACTTCCACCACTCAGCCTGAGATGATATCTAGCATCAACTTTCTTTCAAAAATTTTCAGTACAAATTTAAGCGTATACCTCGAAGTAGACCACACAGGGGTAACCCTTAATAAAGTGCAACCCAAAAAAAATGTGTATGTTATGTGTATGTTTTAGGATTGAACCCTTCCATGGGAAATTACAGTGTGACAGACAGAAGCCAACAACAATGATGATGCCAACAACATTTAAATTTTAATTTTGATGTTAAGGTTTCAGATACTTCTATTTCATAAATTATAGTCATAACAATAACCTCAGTCGTTACATCCCATTATTCTCTTTTGCCCTTATCTTTTTCATTGCTTGTTATAATCTGCATCCTACTTCACCAACAGTAGTACTTCACACCATTTGAGATAAATGCTTATTATTACTACCACTGCACTCGTTTTGTTGCAGCTCAAAGAAGGCACTCTTGTTCAAGTTCCACCTTCGTTAGTAAAACGGTGCAAGACTCATTTTCTCAACCTTCCTTGTGGAGCCACTGTAATCCTGGGGAATAATGGCTATGTCTGGATTAGTCCTTTGGACAATGAAGAAGCTACTCTTACAGACGGTCAGACTGAAAGATTCCCTGAAGATGATACAGTACCCAAACAGGTTAATGGCAATGATCAAGGTTTTGAATACGTAAACAAGATAATTCACCGATTTCCATTGGCTCTTTGTTTATGACCTATCAAAGTAGAGAGGAACAATAAAATATTGTATAACGTCCCATAACGTCGTGAGTAGCATGAGTTGCTTGCGTAAGCTAGACTTACAAACTCGAAAAATTATTCCCAACTATTTTTTCACAATCGATCCTTAAACAGGGTTGCTACAGGTCGAAATCAGGTAAAAATAAAATTCTTGAAGGTCAGGGAAAAGTCAGGAATTTCATTTTGCGTCAGGGAAAATTTCACTTATAACTCCTCTGATTTAATACCATTGATGGTTGGAGAATTTGAACAATTCAAGTCAAAGTGATCTAAGCAATGCTATTTTGTTTCAGATTGAAGACTCCGATCGTGAGACAATAGCTCGGCTTCGTAACTGTGTGGTGACACTTACAGATCATGGAGTGATGTTATTCAATACTTCCTTACAATATGCTTATGACGCATCATTAAGACACTCGGTAAGCATCTTTGTTTACTCGCCACAATGGCTATCTTTCATGCAACTCGTCTTGTTCACAGTCTTTTAACGTTGAAGCAAGTTGCATCATGAACAAGTGATACTGCACTGTCATTATAAAGATTGCAGAATTACTGCAACTTTTGTCCCAATGATTTTATCTAAACCCGGTTTCCACATAATCGTTACTATCGCTGCGACTTCTGGAACTTTAGTGCTGGAAACACTGCAGTGGCGCGGGGATCCAGATGTGTCCTTCACTCCAGGAGGGGCTGGGAGAGGGCAAGTGAAGATAAGCCTACATACATACATACATACATACTTTATTTGGTCACGCAGGTTAAAAATCTGGCAGCCATAGGCTGATGTGGACCTGCGTTACTAAGTTACAACATTTACATCTAATAAAAAAATAAAAGACCAAATATATACAGTATAAGAGTAATAAAAATTAAAGTAAAAATTAGTGGTTTTAATAATAGTAAAAGTGGTCTAATTTATTTATAATCGCAGAGCTCTCCTTTTCAAAAGTGAAATTGTTAATAAATTTGGAGAATTGTTTTAAATTATTTTTAAACGAAGTGACATTATCGTAGTCTTTAACGCTGCTGGGAATTGAGTTCCATATCAAAGCTCCTCTGTGGCGGATAGAAAGTCTGCCTATTTCCATTTTGGGTCTGCCCAGTACCAGTTGTTTTGATCGTCGAGAGTTATACGTTTCTGGTTTCACAGAAAACAGTTCGGTTATTTGTGCTGGGCCAGCTTGATAAAAGGCTTGGTGGACGTGTTTTAGTATAGCTTTTTTGTACATGTATGATAATGGAAACCAGTTGACTTTTTGTAAGATGTTGGTGTTATCTCGGTCTCGCGGTAGATCATGAATAAGCCTAGCTGCTTTTGTGTGGATCTCCTCTAATTTATTTAATAGCGGTGCGGTGCATCCACCCCATACAGGAATACAATAGGTGACTCCCGGTACAACTGTTTTGAAGTAGATTTCCTCGAGCACTTTGGGGGGAAGGCGTGGCATTCTTCTAAGAGCTCCAAGCTTTTTCCTGTAGCCCTTACATAATTTATCAATGTGAGGTGACCAGGACAATTTATTGTCTATTTCCACGCCTAGGCAGCAGGTGGAGTTTACAAAATCAATTCTGTTGTCTTCGTATCGGAGTTCTTGAAGGGGGCCGATTAGAGGTTTTGTAGACAGGAGCATAGCTTCACTTTTGCCATTATGGCCTTTACCGACTTAAAACAGATGAGCCCCGGGTGAAGTCGGGGCTTTTCTTGCTCAAATAACTAGCATTCCCAAGTGCGTATTGGTTTCACTTATTTGACTGGGAGTGGATTCTAACGTCTCATTTTACAGTATTGAAAGTGGGGACGGCGGTGGTGAGGGCCGCTTTGACTCAAGAGCAGACTTCACTAAGTGTAACATCTTTTTTTGTTTGTGTTTTCAGGTGAAAGAATTGTTGAAACCAGAAATCCAAGAAGAAATAGCTGACACTGTCCGTCAGCGCTTAATACAAGAGATGTAAATCATTCTGTGGCCCTTCTGTTAGCGTCACTGCACAAGTTAAATGTGGATTCTTTTAAAATTGCCTGATGAGACTACGTGATATCACAAACTGGGTATTTACTGTCTCGAGAAAAGGAGCGCTTTTTTGTAATCGACCAGCACAGTATCATCTGCTTTTACTTTCGTTGACAAAATTGCACGCTTCATTTGTTGAAAATTTCTTCCGAGACTACGTACAAGTAGTAAGCACCAGTCCACATAAGTGGAGTATTTCCGAAAAAGCCTCGAACGGACGGGCGCAGGAAGTCTTGTGGGCTATCCCGGTGAACCAGCACGGCGATTGAGTGCAGGGCTTTCTCCCGCCCGGGTGAATGCCGCCCTGTCAGCGAGTATATCCGGCGACTGACCAGACTGCTCGCGATCCCATTTTTTTAACGCGAATAACACTAGTTTTGTCGGCTTTTATCATTTACTTTTATCATGTACTATAGAGTACATTGGCGGATCCAGGGGAGGGGCCCGCCCCTCTTATTTTTTCGGAAATAGCGCATTTTCTTTGAACTGCCTGAATTATCTTCGCAGAATTCAACATTCATAGTCAAGCCTTCAAAAGCGTTCCCCTCCCCCCAGCTAAAGGTCTGGATCCGCCACCGGAATATTGGTAACATCCATCACAAGGTGAAGGCATTAGACCGATTGCGAAAAGCCAAGCTTAACTGAGATACATGGATTTCTTACAAAACTGAAACTGAGAAATTAGTATGGGTAATCAAATGGTGACGAGTGCAATTAGGAAATAATTTCACGCGCGTTTTGAAGGCTCGGGAAATTATTAGAATTTTGACAAAACGCGCGTGAAATTATAAGGCTCGGGAAATTATTAGAATTTTGTCAAAACGCGCGTGAAATTATAAGGCTCGGGAAATTATTAGAATTTTGACAAAACGCTCGTGAAATTATTTCCTAATTTCACGAGTATACCATTTGGTTACCTTTTAATATCATGGGTGACAAATTACGCTTACAATCGTAGTTTTTTTAACTTGTTTATTGTATCATCATGAACGAACCGGCTGGAAACGACGCCTCTGTAAAACGCTCAAAAATCCGCTCAGTGCCGTTCATGTTGTCGCTAAAAGTTTTTAAGACGACCAAAAAACTGGCCAAGGTGAAATTCAAGCAAAAGTGTGCAAAGTTTAAGCTAAAAGCTCATTTTTTAAAATCCTGTACGCCATCTTGTCACTAACACATGGGAAACGTTGCCATGGCAATTTTGTAATTTCACATGTGAAATTATAAATTAGCGCTAAGATTTCGCGCTAAAATTAAGGAGTAATTTGTCACCAATGATATCATGGGTGGCAAATTACTCCTTAATTTTGGCGCGAAATTTCAGCGCTAATTTATAATTTCACATGTGAAATTACAAAATTGCCATGGCAACGTTTCAATGTCTCAGTGGCAAGATGACGTACAGGCTTTTAAAAGATGATCGTAAAGCTTAAACTTTGCACATTTTCGCTTGAATTCCACCTTGGCCTGTTTGTTTGGTCGTGTTATAAACTTTTAGCGATAACATGAATGGCATTGAGCGGAATTTTGAGCGTTTTACACGGGCGTCGTTACGAGCCGGTTCGCTCATCACGATACAATAAACAAGTTAGGAAACTACGACTGTAAGCGTAATTTGTCACCCATGATATTAAAAGGTAACCAAATGGTATACTCGTGAAATTAGGAAATAATTTCACTTGTGTTTTGTCAAAATTCTAATAATTTCCCGAGCCTGAAGGCTCGGGAAATTATTAGAATTTTGACAAAACGCGCGTGAAATTATTTCCTAATTTCACTCGTCACCATTTGATTACCCATACTAACACATTTTGCCGGTCTGTCACTTGTTAGACCTATTACTTCTTATGTAGCAGTCCCCCTACCTTTAACTGGTGTTGTTTACTGCTATGTCATCGTTGTCGTAGTCATTTATTATTAACATTTTTTGTGAAAGATAAACCGTCTCTGCAAAATCAAAAATTCATATAGAATAGGCTGTTTTGAAGAATAAAAGAAAAAACTCGGCTACTGATATAGTGTGTCTGTGTATCATTTATAGAGAAATGTATGACAAACAGTAACCACAATTATCGATTCCTTTTAAAAATAAAATACTCTTGGGGACACGGAGAGATATGAGTTCGACGAAGCCGTTTGAGTCGCAGGAGACCGCTGGGTCGGAGGGCACGAGCATTGGCTTTGAAAATCAAAATGGCGGCTGATCGCAAAGGGCGAAAAACAAAAAAAAACAAAAAACGGGAAAAACTGGCACGTCTCAAAAAACTTATTTCTCGCGTCTTTTCAGTTCGTGTCATGCTTTCGCTCCTCGTAAAAGAAAAATAGAATCAGCTCTGGCACCCAGGGTAAAATTAAAATTGCCAAAAACATTCCTTCAACGTTCGGATTCTACGATCGTTTTTTGGCAACAATTTAATAATTTTCGCGAACTGGAGAGCCTGTGTACAACATTTCTTTATGAAATAGAGCACTTCCTCTGGCCGGAAACTGACGTGCCGTGACGGTGTGACCTACCTCTCGTTATGTCAAATTTTCGACGATTTTTGTGATGTCGCGAAAACATAAAGTTACTGCTTTTAGCGAAAGCACAAAAATTGTCAAAAACTGCATGGCGCGTCAGTTTCCCGCCAGTTTTTTCCCGCCAAACCACCAAGCAACTGGTAGCGACAGTACAAAGCGCTTCCTGCACAACAACTTCACGACGGCGACTCGCTTAATTTCAAACTCTTCAGAATCTATTCTGTTTCGTTTTTAAAATGTTAACCAATGTCACTGTTCATTTGCGGAATGAAGAGTTAAACTGACGTGCGTAGCTTTTTGAAGATTGGAAAGCCGAAACTGATGCGGCCAGTCAGGCGACCATTTGGGTTATTTGGATGCAAAGGAACCGGGCGAAGAAGGGTAAGCTTATAAATAAGCTCAACTAAATTATCAAATGGAGACGTAATTAAGACGGAATCCGCCAGGACTTCAAGTGGACAAAATTATGTACCAAAATTGTTTACACCTTATTGCAAGCTCTTGTGTTACTGCTTCAAATATCTTATCAAAAGAAGTCTTTTCTGACAATACCAAACATCGAAAACAAATTTCGAAGTTCCACTAAGCTTTTATAGCTTGGAACTTTGAAATTCATTTTCCCAGGCTCTGATAACGAATTGTTGTACCAAAATTATTTACACCTTATTCGGCTTCTGTGTTACTGCTTCAAACATCTTATCAAAAGAAATATTTTCTGACATTCATTTTCTCAGACTGTGATAAGAAATTGTTGTTGGTGTTATTAAAGATAGAAAACAACGCAATAGAATTTAAATTATTCTTGCACTCGATTTTTGTCCAACTTAAGAAGACAAGAAGAAAAGCACTAGAGTTATTAAACTTACATTGCAACGAGACTGTTAATGAGTAGCTGAATTGTAAGCATGGGAAGCTATGTATGCTGTATGGTTTTTTTTTATGTTTTTTTGATATTTGACAAGTGAACCCTGATGGAGTTGTCATGTCATAAATTTGCATTTCTGCTAATATTTAACCCATGAAAATTTAAAATTCTTTGAGAAATCAATAGAGTACGAGATAGGAGCTTTTAGGGCGCATGTATTCTTGACGCTTTTGAGCTTGATTCGGATGGATTACCCAAATTAATGATCATTCGTCCAGGCGAACTATCTGGATAATTCGTCTTGTTTAATAGACGAACTATATATCCAGACAGTTCGTCTGGACGGATGATCTGTCTGTTTTCCCGTACTTATACACAGACGAATTATCGGACAAACTAAAAATATGCCTGCCTGATTAAAATGTGAGTTCGTCCAGACGGATCATCCGTCTCTGGTTTAAATCGAGCCAACTTGAGGTGAGCATTCCTGTTAACAGGGTTGAAGTGATCCTGAGATGTGCATTGTTAGGTCATGTATTGAGCTCATATAAATTGATGCACCTGATTTTTACATTCTTGTGAAGGCAGACACACATGTTCTATTTGTAGTTAAGGTACAGTTAGTTATAAATAGATAGCAGCTAATTAATAACAAACGACAGAAAAGACAGCAATGAGGAAATAACTTATTTACGATCTCAGCTAAGTGGAAAATTAGTCCAGTTTTTGTTCTGACAGGAGGAACGTTTTATTTATTTATTTAGTTTTTTTTTTTTTAAAAATTGGTTCAAACAGAAACGTTTGCAAATGTGATCATCAACAAAATAGTTCAAAACAGGTTCAGGGGTTGAGGTTTAATAAAACAGTAATTCTGCCAATTACAAACCCCTATAAAAATGACGGGGGTACTCGTCGGAAAATTTCGAAAACACCCCTAAATGGGACCAGAATCTCGTTTTGTGGGCGTGGCCCAAATTCATTTTCACGCCAAAGAGGTACCGATTCTGATACAACAAATGGCATGACTGTTTTCAAGTAAATTACTCAGAAATAGAAGTTATTAAAGTAGCAAATACGATTCGGTTCCTGTCATATTTTCAGATCGATTGATCGATGACCTTTAAGGCCCCTAAAAGGTGCCTCGACAACTCCAGAGACCGTCATTGCACCCTAAGCGGTACCAATGCACCAATGTCACCCCCTAAAAGGTACGACGAGCACCCTCGTCATTTTTATGGGAGAGCCCCCCCCCCCCCCCCCCCCCCCGGGTTACAGATACCACTTCAGGTACTGTTCGTCCTAAATGTCGGTAGAGAAGAAATCAGAAACCTTCATATAATCTTCGAAGAATCACAAATTCATGTAACTTTCCAAAAGGTCCCATATGTGTAAGTCTTAACTGATAAAGCTTTTTTTTCCCCTGGTGTTATGTTTTCCAACTTCGACAATTGCACCGTAATTAATACGTTTCTTTTGCCCGATCGGAATACAGCGGGTATGAGGTAGTCTTTTTTGATGGAATGAGTCACTTTTGTCAATTCAACTAAACCTTTTAAATCGAATTGAGTTAATACACTAAAGCGACAACTTAGCTTTGATAATCAGTCATTTAAAGCATGTCAAAAAACGCTGCAAGATTTAGAAAAGTAAGGATGGAAATGATAAAATCAGTGTTCAATATGGGTGTAAAGTTATGGACCTTGTCATAAAGATTCGGTTTTTGCATGATTTTGAAGCAAATATATTTTTTCGACATGGGTCGATTACACAGACCTCAGCATTGATAGATAGATTGTTTACAAAGAGGCTAAAAGAAGTTTTCGACCGTACGGTTGAAAACGTCAATCATGTCAAATCATAAACAACATGATGGTCTATGTACCCTTTTTTTTACTTAGTCGTCTTAAAAATACAAGCTTTGTCCACGCGACATTTCCAATTAACTGGATTAGGCGTGTTATTAGTCACATCTGAAGAGGCTAGTTACATACTAAAGAGATCGTTAATTAACAAAGTTTAAGTCCAACTTTCTAATTATAATCAATTTGACAATTAGCGTTTTACTTAGTTGTGACATAATCAGATTGATGTTGCTGGCTGTGGTCAGCCTCTGTCTATTGTTACTCTCTTTTATTCATTTGAAGAGAGAAAAGTCATTTCTAGGACGCATTTTTTTTAATGCAATTCAGTGAATTGATTTATTTTTTTGGCCGGCTAATCAGTTAAAATGTGCATGGACGACACAAGGCTTGGCTTAAATCCCCGCGCAGAAACAGAGCTTTCACGAACGAAGTGACCATATAATAGTGAAAGATAACAGGTAGAACTCACGGATTTTTCTGCTTCATAATAAGAAGGGGATATCTCATTTCAGCTGTTTGTGTAACGAAGGAACGTTCGAGAACCGGTAATAGAGCAGTCGTGTTTTGCCAATCATGAACTTCAGTTGAATCGCGCTTTTTCTGAAGACAAAGCATGCTTGATAGGTTAGAAATAACACTGAAAAGGAACAAGAGAACCGATCATATCAGTGAATATCTTGCCATTTCTAAATACACTTATAAATACCAATTAAGTTTGACATGAAAAACAATAACAAAGTCTAGGTTTATGTCCAAATTACGTATCCATTGGATTCGCTTGCAAGGGCAAATACCCCGGCTTTGGCTATTCTGCCTGTAAGCCAAAAATTCAGCAACGCTATCATCTCTCATGCACATCTTAGTCATAGACAGAACGAAAACTGGCAAAATAAGTGAACGGTTTTTTGTTTATTCTTCTCTAAGGCAATTTGCATCTGCCATGAAATCTTTCTTTGAATACTTCCTAATAGGCAACCTGCAGCGACTCGATACCACTCAAGGAGAAAGCGACAACAAATTAAACTGCCAAGCACCATGGTAGGTTGGACTCCGATATCCTCCTGTAGTGCTGGAAGAGCTAAATGGAAAATGAACCCCGGTTGGTAAGTGTAAACTATCTAAATATGATATCAGCCTGACAAGTCGCACAGGAGTTTCATTATAACATCACTCGAGAATACAGATATGAACCAATTGCCGACTGATGTTATCTTTAGGTTTCCGGGCAATGAATCACTCACAATATCGTACAATATAAAAAACGGAATCAACACACGAATTAAAACAATATTATTATGGTCGTCTTATCACAAAATAGTATAATTGAAGTTGATAAGCTTGCAAAAGTTCCCTCAGTATTTTTATTTGCACGAGGTTTTAACCGAAAAAACACAGTTATAGGACTTATTTGAAAGTCAGGCTTACCTTCCAGATGTTTGCTTCTCGCAAACAAGTGTCGTGATCCTGACCATTTGGCTATCACTGTGTAAACTAACGGTAATACATCCTATCTGTATTGTTCTCGTAATAGTCAATTTCGCTTTTCTTTTTCTCATGTTAAACCACCCGTTGAGATCATAATACTTTCAGGAAAGAGACACGCACTCTGGTAATGAAATACAGGGTAGTCCTTCGCGAAATTGGCCGTTTTCTCTATCTTGCAAGATTTCTTAAAACAAAACTTTCATTGGACAAGGGGAAATTTGAAAACTGTGCCTACGAATTTCGGAGGTTTATCCATGTGTTTAACTTCACATTTATAAGTTTGTTTTCCCAAATGCTTTTATTTTCTTTAACCTCACCCACGCTTCTTATCAATTTGCATAATTATTAACATCACTTTGAATAGCTGCACATCGGTTCCAAAAAAATTAGAAGGGAGGACATTATGAAAACCAAGAGATAACGTTAGGTAAGGTCAACTATATTTAAAAAGCTCAACATGCAGCATGGCCAGTAAGAGTTGCTCATGACCCAGAGCTGTTAATTCAATATTCTTTTTCAAAAGTAATTGATGATGCACAACAATTGCATACTAATTTTAACTGTGACAACAGCTCAAGTTAAATTTCTTAGTGGAAGAAACTTTGATCTCTTATCTTAATTTATTACTCTCCTATCATCGTGTTTTTGCTTCGTCTCTCGTCCGTTTTTTATCGACATTGCACGCTTGTTTCAATTCAGGTTTATACGGGTATACTTCATGTGAAAGTTAAACAGGAACATTAAGCCGGCATGTTAGTTTATTGTTGGTCTAGGAATTATGCTCTGATAATAAACTTGCAGGATTTTTCTTTATCGTGCTCATCTACGCTTTACTCGTTTACAGCCGTATATTTGCCTCAGACTGTATGTGCAGATGTTGTTTGTTTCGAGAGAAATGTCGCGTGATCCATTTGGGTAAATACATCCTATACCTATTGTTTCCGTAATAGTCAATTTCGCTTTTCTTTTTCCAATGTTAAACCACCCGTTGAGAACATAGTATGTTCAAGAGAAAGACACGCACTGTTGGTAATGGGTAGTCCTACTGAGAATTTGGTCGTCAGTTCTGCTTACTTTGCAAGGTTCCCAAAAAACAAAATACCGTGGATGATGAGAAATTTCATTTCATCGAACGGCCTGAGCATGTAAGGTTAACTCCGTTACTTAACCATTTTAAAAGTTTGTTTCTGACTGTTTTCTTTTCTTAACCCCGCTTTAAATAATTATGGCAATTATGGTCAGCAGTGTTGGCTTGAATAGCTGCACATGTAAGCTCATCTAGTCTATAAGGGGGTAAATCATCAGTTTTAATCAAAAAATAACTTTATTTAAAATCCTTTTTCAAACAAAGCTTTCCATACAAAGAACTTATTTACTTTTAAAGTTCAACACGACGGTCTGTATGAGTAGTTTAACACATGACCACTTGTCAAATACCATGAACGGCACAACATTTGTGTTTTAGGCTTGTATTTACTAATTTTATCAATAAAAATAAGTAATCTGGCAGTTGATAAAACGCTTATCGCACTCACTTATCTTCCCTTATTGTTGTCTTATAATGTTTTTATTTGTTCAGTTATTTGCTTCTTACTAACTACGCGCCAGCTTCCATTCAGTTACGTGCAAAAGTAAGGTCAATATGTGTATTTTATGTACAAGTCAAACAGGAACATAAAGATATGATAGTTTATTTTCCGTATCTGAATTACGATCAAATGACAAACTGTTGCCAGTTCTCTTTAAGCAAGTAGCTGAAAGGTATACGGCAAGATCCAATATTGTCACTGATTGTGCTAAGTTTCATGATCTCCCACAGTTGAATCGGTCACTTATCTTTACGATTTAATTTTTATATTTAAAATAGGATATCTACAATGGTCTGAAATAAGAGGATATCTTTTTAATCGAAAGATAGAGAAGAAAAAAATTATTGTAAGTTTATATTTTGAAAAAAAATGAACATGATATTAACAATAGTACATATACATGCGGATTTTTGCACGAATGCCAATAAAAGATATACAAGATTTTGGCTTAGACCGAAATAAACCACAATAACATCAGTGAGAGCAAGGATGCATTTGCTTGAAAATTCACATCGAACCCTTAGCCACGTAACTGCGCTATAATCGTAACTCGGCAGAATTGAAATCTTGAAATAAATAACCATCGTACTGATTTTCTTTTGTTTTTCGGTTTTGTGTAAAAGCGATAAAGACATTATATATTTTTCATTCAAATTTTTATCATGCAAGGGTGAAAAATCAGAAGGCCCACTCCATAGATCCAGGCTATTGTTCAAAAGGATAAAGAAAGCGCTTATTAGTTCTGCTTTCCGCCAGACGAGATAGCATAGACAATCACAAAATAAGAGCCTTGAAATTCAGTCAACCAGTCAGTTCTGTTTTCGCTTTGGATCCTTTAGCTTTAAGTTCTCGTATTATCGATTTGCTGGCTCAGTTTTGAAATTCTAAAACAGCTTACTTGCGAGTTCGGGGATGCTCTCTGTCCTCCAGCATTTCTTTACAACAACAACAGAGCCAAGACTACAAATTAAACGAATAATAGCAAACGCAAATGCTGCGCTATTAGTCAATTGTTTCGGCGGTTGTTAAGAACGGTGCAGCACGTGTGTTGAGCGACTCGTTAACATAGCGGTTTGTATTTGTGTTAAATAATTTAAGTATGCTCCTCGTTGGAAAGGAACAAGCCGCCTTTCTTCGTGATAATTGACCGTCACTAATTGTCGGACAGTTCAAACGGAAAGAAATGCGCTGTAGTTTTATAGTCCTCAGTTACTTTGAGTGGGTCCAAAGGGCCTTTCTCTAGCCCGAGACGGAGAAAGGGTTAATTTTGTGCCCTTTGAAAATAAAGGGATGAATTATGTGTTACCTTTGTAAATAAATGGCGAGGTTGATTTCGAGAATTTATCTCTTGCAAGGCACCTACGTTAAAAACCGGGAACTGAATAAAATAGCCGAAACAAACAGACAAGTAGAACATGGTGTCAGGTTTGAGTAGTCGATCGAGCTGAGCAACAGTTTTAAAATGAGTTTTATTGCTTGGACTCAAAATTGTTGCAAGTGTTGCGAAAGTGCAAATGATTTATTCCTGAACGGAAACCGTTCGCTTTCTCTAAAGAAGATTAAAAGCGTCTTAGTCAGTAATATGAAATCTCTAAAATGAATATGATATATTAGCAGTCTGAAGCTCACCCATTATCCATTGCTCGATTCTTCAAGTCAGTGATTTTTAACGAAGTGAAGAGCGCTTCGATATCTATCGTGAGTTTTCTCTGAATCAATTTCCATGGTGATGTACAAGGGATAAATTAATGACCAGTGAACTACACTGAACTGTGATGTTCAAAATTTATGAAGGAAGCTTAGTTCTGATGAATAAAACGCTTTAATAAAACTATTCAACTTGGAGAAGAAACGGGTTGGATGCAATATTTGTTACTTTTTTTAAACGTATACGGATGCAGTGGTAGTTCTCTTTGTTGCAGTTTACTTCCTAGATTTCAAAGATAAAAATTTTTAATTTTTTCTTTAAGATTGCGCTTGCCGAAGAGATAGATAATCTCCTGTACCTTTTCTTTAACTTTTAACGAAGAAAGTGAAATTGCTTGTACTTTAGTTCGTGCCTTTTTCCTTAGCGCATGCGCTATGCGAGAAGAAAAGTTTGTTCGTAAACAATCATAATGACGAAGTTCACACCAAGCCGTTTTGTAGAATTGTTTGGTTTTACTTCGATGGCGTAACAACTAAGATATAATAAATATTGACCATGTTTTGTATGCGGAAAATAGTGTTGTCACGTCTTATCGCTCGCCTGCTGGGAAAATGAATAGAAAAGCGTTGAACAACTAATATGATTCAAGAAAATTACTGTGTACACTGGCCAAGTTATTTGATGTTAGACCTGATTTAGACCTTGCATAGATAAACGGAAAAGACGGTATTATTAAAAGATAAGCGTTTTCTATTCTTTTCCCTACGGAGGCAACAAGATGACTATCGATATAACAAGAGCCTGGCCGGCTATTTCATGCAAAGCTACTGTCACTGCAACTAAGCCTTTTGCGAAATTAAAGACTAAAAAGGACTTCACATAACGGATTACAATTCGTCCGTTTGACCCCCCTCCTTCGCAAAATGGCGTTTAATTTTAATTTAGGAAGTTTATCACTATAGTTAAATTAAAAGCAAAATTCTAGAAATTGAATTTACACCCGTGAAGAAGCCTTAACTGTTATCAAGGTTTGGACGATGCTATACACGAATCCGTTTTGCGAAATTCAAAAACAAGTACAAAAAAGAAAGCTCGTTCAGGGGATTCGAAAAGTCGTTTCAAACTGTAATTATTTCAGGAAAATACATTGAAGAGTGTGTTGTTCAAACATAACTTTTTCGTCTGCTATACACTGGCAAGCGATTTACATTCGTTATCACTAACTCGAACGAGTGAATTAAAAATTAAAATAACGTTTCCACAGATAAACAATCAAAATTTTGTGGTCTCTGCGGGACAGCTTAAATTTTTAACAGAAATGAGCCGCGTAGGTTCCAAAGATTTATTTCGAAATTACGGAAAAAAAGTTATCGGCTGGTAAAGCTGGTTATAACGCATATAACAAGAGACCCAAACGACGCCACGATAGAAAATTGATTTAGGAAATCAACCACACCCGACATCATCAAATTTTAAAAACTTGTTTCTGCTCTTTATCGAATGTTTGAGTGTAAAATAATAGGAAAGTGGACGGCGCCTACTTGACAGCGACCGTGATCAAGGTACGAATATTCAAAAATAGTTTTGTTGTGACAAAGCTTGCCACTTGCTAAAATAGTAGTTGTTAATGAAATTGGATGGCCGACGCTGCTAAGTAAATGATATAATCTTCGACCTTAATGTTGCGAGGGTGATCTATGATCAGTTTGGCGATCAAAATGGAACTCTTTTCCTCTTTTTGTTCCGGCGAAACAGAGTTCGAGACATCTGTCTAGCAGGTTTCCCTTACGTGCGTGCCGTTTAGCGTGCTAAGTACGTTTTGATTTAAGATTTAAAACGTTTCTTTTAAGTTTCCAAAATACTTCCGATGTACATAAATTTCCTATCTTGTCGAAGATGATATTATCACTTGCACGTAGCACGCGGTCGTTTTTGAGATACTGTTGCCTTTTTAGACAGCTTGGTTGCTTGGGTTAAACTCCCGATTAAAAGAATTGTCATTTAGTTCAGAGAAACAGAAAAAATAAAGACGAAGATTGATCATTTGAATTTGTTTTTATAAACAGTGTTTACTTTTTAAGGAATATGACTGACCGAGATTCACTTTGCGAGATAACTGCGAAAACTGCTTAGCTGTTTCAGTCACCAAAAGGCAGGTTTTTCTCCAGTCATTACACACTATCTTTCTTTACAAAGAACTGTGCTTTTCTTTAGTCACCTTGTGCAACATGGGCGATAAAAGAAATCATTGTATCTTCCCTAGTTTGTCGCTTCTCTACGGCTAATATCCAAGTTTTAATTTCGCTTATTTTTGAAGCTTCCTTGTGCATTGATTACCCGGTTCCCTGAGGGCACATATCTTTCACTAAGCACCGCAAAGTGACCCTTGACAATTAAGAATGTATTTAAATTTACTTTGCACCACGAACCATAATAAGCAATCACTGATTACCACAAACCTAAACAAAGGCAAAATAAAAATTGCTGATAACCGTTAAGATAGGAAACGAGAACCGCTGGAGCTGGCGGCTAATGAACAAGATCTTTGTAATTTACATTCCTGGCTGAGAATCGCCCACTGTGATCCCCTCATGTTACTCGGTTTACACAAAAACAGCCAGGTCGATCATTTAATGGTTCGCCGAGAAACAGAAAGCAAGTTGAATCTCCGGTGTCTCGTACTTTGCACATGCACATTTTGTAGTATATGCTCTCCGCGTGTTGTCCTCCTAGGGAACCACACACAAACCCCTGAAATGGACAGACCCCAAACAAAACACTCATCGCATCTCCGGGGCTACGCTCTTGCCAGTACCTCTTAGATAGCAAATAAATCAGAGCAAGGTCGTCTTCCATGGTTCGGCCTAAACCCTTTTGCTTAAGTTTCTATAGAAGGCACCTGGGGATTGGAACTTTTCCCTAACCAGTGGCCTACACGGAGGGACGAGAAACTTCACATGGGATAAGCTCTTTGAAGGCAATTTAATACTTTAATAATTGATCATATATTGTTCGCGGGCGATTTGTTTGCTATTAAGTCTATTTTCTACAGCACGTGTATTCCGAAACAAAGTGTTGGTGGCCTATCTGGCGCGTGCCTGCGTGAAAAGACTTAATAAACTTATCTCGCTTTCTTCATTGTGGAGCTCAGCGAGTGAACCGCTTAATCTGCAACCGGGGCTGCTTACTTGCAAGGCGTATAACTACTCGCTCATTAAACTTTCAAACAACAACAAATCTCTGTAAATTACACATTAGGTCGGCTAGAGTGTTCACTTGTATAAATTTTCTCCTTCCTTAGTTTACCTCTAAAATTTTAATTTGCTATTCTGGGGATTAGCTGCAAATTGGGTGTTTTCCGGTGATTATGGTATTAAAGTAAAAATTAAAAAATGAAATCCCCCGCTCTTGGTGTTTGAGGCATTCAAACGGAAAGGAAATAAGGTATGTTTTTGGTTACGTGTTGCTCTTTGACTACTAATATCTATTATCTAAGCACGAACTGCGGAGTGAGTAATTTCCTTCAGCCAAGTTTCTATACAACACTGTCACAATAACCCTTTTTTCCACCGGGGAATTAAAATTAACCCCGGCGTCAATTGGCACATTGAGAAAGCGAAAACGCTTTTCTTTTGCTTGAGTAAACATTGGACTAAGGACGAAACAAAACTTCAAAAAACTGGCCACCATTTATTGATTTTCGGAATAAAGTCTAGCTGTTTTTCACCCCTTAAGTTATTTTCTGTCTCATTTACTTTAATTCATTATTAATGAGGCCCGCATATTTACTCTCTGTAATGAAAGAGACGAAAGTTATTCCATTTAAGAGATAGTTTAAATAAAGGAGTAGTTATTGTAAAGAGTGAAATGTACCGTATTTTTAGTTTTAGAAGTCCATTACCAAGACAAGCTCTCTGATTGCACGAAAAATAATGAGTTTTCAGAAGTAATGAACCCACCTCTATTCTGATGCAAATTTAATTTCCTTCACCGCTATTTAAGTGTCGAAAAATTTCCGCACCATTTTATCCACTTTTTTTAAACCAAGTACAATGATAAAATGTTTTCTTTAATTCAATTTGCGATATCATTTGAAAGGAATCGAGAACCTTCTTCAAAGTTTCTAAACAAAGTGAAGAAAGCAGAAGTAATTTCCGCATTTTAAAAAATGGTCCACACCCTACCGCACTGACACGAAGACTAAACGGTTTGCATATTAAGCGAGCGCTCCGGTGTTCCACCGTCAGTTTGTTTTCTTTTGCTTCATCTCAGTGTGCAGCAATCTTGCTGATCATGTCCAGATTAAAACACGACCTTCTAATTATAAAAGAAAGGTTGCGAGTTCGAGCAAATATGTTTAAGCACCTTTGTTCTTGACACGCGCCTGCCACGCGCCTATCAGCAGGTGCCGAGGGAATGCCCCGCCTATGCAAAAAAAAAAAAAAAAACTAGATTTGATCCAAGATTTGTTCGTTTCCTACTCGATGGATGAGACGCGGACCACTTGTGTATTTCATTTTCGAGATTGAGAAACGCAGAGCTGCACGCGAGAGGATGCGTCTCACAGAACACATCAACAGTTAACTAGATAACAGACTAATGCGAAACCAAATTCGAAACCTGAAAAATAACACATATTTGTTTTTTATTACCATTTACTGCATGCTCTCTTAATAAAGAGTTGGTGGTCTTAATAAGGCTCGTTTCTATTGGAAAATGTTAGAATACTACTAATTAAATAAACCTATCTAATCACTGGTGATTGATTTGGGCGCTAACTTCTTTGTGTTCATTAATTCGTAATTGGGACCGAGCGTGTTTACATCTTTCTATTTCTGCAATGTTAATTCGAAGGATCTTTATCTAAAGGAGTAAAATTAGGAAATCTGCCTTCGGGTCGCGGCATGAACTAAATCAATGAAAAAATGATAATATTCCTAAAAGCGCCACGCATAAAACAATTGATTTTTACAGCAGAAACGTTTTACAATTCCTCAGCATTAATCTATCAGAAAAGTAGGTTGGGTGTTTAAAATTAAGCACTGAGGAGAAATCGCGTTTTGAGAATCTGCGTGGTTAAAATGACCCTAAATCGAAAGCAAAACGAAACTACAAATCAAGTCAAATTTGATACAAACTCAAAGTATACACCTGTACCATTGATTTATTATTTGAAACTAAATTTCCTTCTTCTTCCATCGCTAGATTTGACCATCCGGATGTCGGTTATAGAAAAAAATTGTAGATTTAATCTCTGCTAATTCTGCACTTTGCTACAAATCTCGTTGTCGCGGCGCCCATTAATCGAAATAGTTCGTTCCTGTTTCCTCATGCTACAAAACTTTTTCCTCCAAATCTGCGAAAAAAAAATACATTAAAGCCTCATAGGAAATGCACGTTTTAGTTTATTTTTTTTTCTTTTGCGAAACCCTGTTGATCAGTTGCTAAAGTCTCCGTAAGGGGTAACATCGGGCGCATGCCTGATAGCTAGCTAAGGCAGGTGCTCCTAGCCCTGGCAGCTCATTATAAGCGAGTAGCACAGCGCTCAATGAGGTGTGAAGGGCATGATGAAAAATATTTGATTTATTACAAAGACTTATTTAGTTTTGCTTAGCCATTGTTCACATCTTGATCATTGTCAACGGCAAACATAGGCCAGCATATAAAGCGCTGACGTTTTATTAAAATCTCATAAACCGAAAGTAAGTGAATACGTAAAGATTGAAAATCGCCACGACTGACCGACCCGGCGGTGAGGATCCGTGCCGAGATGTCCGTTTGGGTAGCGCCGTCACTCTTGGAGAAACCAGCCGGTCCCCTGAACATAAGTCAGGAGGTTTTAAGAAGTGTTTTGTACGGCAAGTGGTGTAACGTATTTGGTGGCCAAAAAGAACTCACTTTTAAGTCCGGCGTTCTGGAGAAAGTGGACTACAACTCCGATGAAGGTATATTTTAAAGTTCTTTTAAAACAATGAATAATATTCAGTTCTAAAAACAAAATATGTAGTGGGAAACCCGGCGCGATTAAACTCCGCTTCGTGTTTTGGCACTCTGTAGAGTTTCGAGCAATGCGAAATTATGTAATTACTCGTCTTTAAGCGGTGTGTTTAGTTACTGGAATTTTACAACGCCGTGTTATTTTCTCTGTTTTTGCGCGTGGAAAAAACGGTTAAGGGGTTGTAAATTGTTTCGTGTTACGTATTCTTTTGGAATTTAACTAAGGAATGCCATTAAATTTTAACGACTTAGGAAAGTTTATAATCTCTGGTTTATTTTAATGAGAAGAATTTGGGTTTATTAAACACACATCAATTTTTTTCTCTCGTTTCACGTCCAGAGTTTCTAAAGTTACACGCTCCTCTAGTTATTTCTCTTCTGGTTGTCTTAGAATGAGACGTGCAAGTTAATTGAAAGCGCCGTGCCGCAAATTGTAAAATCGCGTGAGATTACTCTCGCCTTCGGTTTTGCGTCGCTTTGGAAAAACATCGCTTCGGGCTGTGCCGAAATTTAAATTAAACAGCGATTGCTCTGATTTCTTTTCTGGTTTTGTCATGAAACTTTGTATGCTTGCTTTCAAGGTCATTTATGACAACATCTGTGAAGACAGTTTGAGTGGTAGCGCGTTAAAGCTTCTTGCGCGCCTGTTCTTATCCTTTGCTTCGCTTTTTACTCAATGTTTTCAAAACGCCTTGTACAGTTTCCGGCTGTCTGGTGAAACGGTCATTAGTGTGCGATCTACCAGCAAACAACATTTCAAAAATGGAGGCAAAAGCGCTTCCTTATTTCAATTGTAATTTCGGAACGATAATAAGGTTTAAATACCCAATTTGCTCTTGGCAGGTGGATTCACTCTGAATGAATATGCATGCGAACCTCGGAAATTTAACTAAAAGCACTTAATTCCACCCAGTTTTGTAAACGTGCAGTATTCCGTGGACTTTTAAGATCTTTGAGCAAAGTTCATGTCTTATCAATTGATGTTTTCCTGATCGTAGGGTGGCCAGATATTCGCCTTAACTTCTTGCTTGCGAAGTGATTCCAACGCCATCGAAAACTATGTATTCGCATTGAAATTCTCGAGTGTCGGCGTGACAGAAAATATAAAAGAGTGTAGTGGAGCAAAAGAAAGATGTTTAATCTGGTCTAATTTCGAATTTGCTTTTCGAGAGAAATTAGCATGTTTGGACATTTTTTATCATGTAATTAATGTCCACTAGTTGGCATTAAACAAAGATTAGCATATCAAAGAACAGTAACATGATGGAGTAACAATGAGCCCAGAACAGTCAAACTCAAAGCAAAGTCAATGAATGTAGACAAGCGCGTTTTCTAAGATAACTTGGAAAGCTTTGGCCACGTGACACTGGCATTGCCCGCCTCACCCACATCACAAACATCACTGTTTCTTGGAAAATAATAATAGTAAAAAAAAACAGTCATTGAAAGAAAGTCGGTGGACTGCTTGTTTTCATAAAACAAGCTTCCGTGCTCTGTTAATTCAAATACGTGTGCCGTATTGTTCGACACTCTTTACTTTCACATTGTTTATGAAATTTTACCAATACCCAAATAAAAACCTATTATGAGAGAAGTGTCCTGTAATGAAAATTCGCAAACCATATCCTTCCTAGTCATATCTTAACTTCCGCAATCATCTCTAAATTTACTTCTTTGGTTTGTGTTTCATACTGTGTGCTCCATCAAAGGCGATTGTTTGTGCCCGATAAGCCTCAGTAGCATAACAATTCGTTAGAGATTAATGCGTCGCGTAAACCATCCTTTCTTACCTGCTTATCACAGTGTATTTAGCACGTTCCTTGGGTTTACTTTAATTCAAGATCATAAAAGATTAGCAGAAACCCCGAAGCAGGTGGTACAAGCTAGCCTCGCATGAATAAACCTCAACACATCTACATTTATTACTGGTATAGGATCAAAGAAAGTGCGTTTCGCAATAATTTAACAAGTTACGCTTTTTCGCTTTTTTCCGTTTATTAATGTTCTAGCTAATTTTACAAGCTTCCATTTCGGATTTTTCCTCAGCGGTGGAATAAAACGTTATGAATAATTGATTGTAAACGACTTCTGTTTGCTGCGATTGAAAACTACATTAGAGAATAGCGTTTGGGTTTTCATCCGTTCTGGTAAAAAGACGCTTTACAATTCTTTTCTTCTGATAGGGATTTTTAACAAATTCTTTAACTTTGTAAAATTTGAACCGCCTTTCCGCTCGCGTTTGCCGCGTCCGTTGACTCACAACGGTCATGATCCCCGAGTATTTTACTCATTTACTTGGAAAACGAAATGTCTAGACTACAATTCAGTTATCTTAACTGCAAAAAATCAGTTTTTACATAGTAGAAGAAAAGATGGCGGCATTTCATTTTTAACTGACAAGAATCAAATATATTATTCTTACTGTATTGTATTTTTACTCTCTTTTTTTCTCAAGAACCCGACGTTGGCTACACGAGCAACATAAAACGCGTCGGATCAACAGCTTTAGTCCCGGTTCTAAGCAACGACTCCGCGAAAACTAAGCAACTCTGCCTAGAGAATGACTCTTTCTTCATGGCATTTGTCTCTCTTCCGGAGCAAGTTACTATTGCACCTTCGTCAATTCCGGGTGTTCAACTTGGTGTGTTTAGTACCTGCTGGATCAAAGAGGGAACGCAGATGGGGCCCTACACGGGCCGCATTGTTAAAGTTGAAGAACTAAACTCCGATGTCGATAACAGTCTGATGTGGGAGGTGAGTAGCTATTCGACGTTGGCAAATAACGTTATGATGTTCGAGTGTTATCGTGTTTAATATTAAGTTATGATGCGGGTTCAGCGTTATCGTGTTTAAAATCGGAAAGCGCTGTGTGAAATTCAACCTTAGCACTGCGGGCAGTTGACGATGAAATCCATGAAATCAGTTAAGAAACAACTGTATTTTTTTAATGATTATCATTTTTCTTCGACTAGAAGATTCACTATTTATTGGCGAATTTCAAAATATTAAATAATGTTCAGAAAATAAAATGCAAATTCTAGCAGTTGATTTTGCTTCGCTGATCACTTTAGATTAACATGTTTTCACATGATGTAAAATCCTTAAGCTTGCGTTCGTTTATTGATCAGGTGAAATAGACGAGCTTTAATGCCCATTTTACAAAGAAAATCACAATGTGATTGAAACTGATGTTGCACGATAGCCTCGGGATCAAAATTATATTCTTCTATTCACGTCAGCCTGAGGGATCGGGTAAAATCTCCATTTCCATTTTGCAGAGTAATAGCACTGGAAAAAAGTAAAAGAAAAAAATGCTGATAGTTGTTTCCAACAACTGAGAAATCCGTGCCCCCAAAAGGATTTTTTACATAAGAATTTTAAATTTTAAATAAATGAAGTTAAACTAAGAAACCGATAAATTCCGAAATTTCATTTGGTAATCTATCTGTGATTTAGCCTTTGTTTGTATAGTACACAAGACAGTCGAGAGCCTCTTTGACTTAGAACACACTAGAGTCTTTGTATATAGACATTCCCAAAGCTAAATCCTCGCTCACATAACAGAATTTCCGACGTTATGAAAAGGAAAATGGCATTTTTCTGTGCACAATTCTACTCTTCTGACCGCGTTTGAACATTTCCGACAGAACATACGGTCGCTGAACGTTATTTCATCGTTACTCCAGATGCAAAATGAGCCGCGAGTGATTGTCTTTCACGATTTTAAATTCGACCATTTCTTTCGAATAGGTTCTCAACGAAGATGGAACCGTTAGCCACTTTCTCGACGCTAAAGACGAAAATCCGCGCAATTGGATGGGCTTTGTTAACTGTGCAAGAAACGAACAAGAGCAGAACTTAGACGTGTTCCAGTTCGGAGGTAACATTTACTACCGCGCTGTCAAGGACATCCCACCCGATCAGGAGCTGTTGGTTTGGTACGGCGGTACGTACATACAGTTCCTCGGCATACCGGGAATTGCACCCGTGAACGACTTTGTGAGAAGAAAGCGAAGAGGACCCGAAGAAGAAGAGGAAGAATCCGAACACGCTATCCCCGGTTAGTATTACAGCGGGAACGCGGCTTGATAATTCTAATTTCAACCGGCTATGCACAGACTTCTGAATTATGTTGTTTCTCAGACGGGCGCTTTCTCTCGGATCACTTCTGAAAGAGTTTGCACTCCTCGATGGATATAAGTCGCCAAAGGAACGCGCTGCAATAGTGGAAAATGTCAGTTTTTGCTTGTTGCTACAACAGTGTAAACTAACTGTCACTTTCATGACGGAAGGCGCGGAGAGCCGCACAGCTACAGAATACACCAGCATAGTTAGAAAATAAAAACGGCATACAAATTTAAAGGGCCGAGGTTCCGCGACGCGGATCCATGAAACACACCACGTTTGGCTGAAAAATCGATTAGGAAGCTAACACCAGCATTTGACCCTTCGATATCTTCAAATGAATAACAAACATCAGATTAAAAGATTCATGCTTGCCTTAGCGCCATTATTCAGTGCTTCTGCTCTTTTCAAAATTACAAGGTAAAATCACGCACAAGTTTTCTTTTCATACGCATAACACGTATCGCAGACTGGCTTCTTAAACTCAGAATTATTTTCGAAAAATTTGAGACTTTCTTTTTTTTCACACGTAGGAGTCGTTGCAACCTCTAAAATTGTTTTCTCAACTGAAGAAGGAAAATATTCATATTCTTAGTGGCAGTGGATTTGGTAAATTTACACGCTGACTTAACTCAGCACAGGAACTGCAAAAACAAATCTTTTTATTCCTATTTGTTTCAATAGTTCCAGGACGTAACGCACGCATCGAAAAGGGTTTTCTGTGAACATCTCGAAGTAAAATATTCTTTTCGCTACTGAAATTTGCTATCATAAATAGTTTGAATATTTGCAAAATATAATAACTATATATACATGCCAATTTTGTATGTTTATATGAACTGCGAAAAGCCTTGCTGAGCCATCGAATTTGTTATTTTTTTCTACCGGAACTGAATTCAATTCTTCATATTTTTGGCGGGTGTAGGTTTATTATAACCATTAGTATGCCGCTTTTATTGAAATGTTTCTCCTGAGTGTTGCGTGGCCGTATTGCTAACAACTAAATAATATTCTGACAGCCAGAGGGCAAAATATATCCGCTTGCGTGTGCCGCAGCGACTGAAATTTCGCTTTACTAACTAGAAAACTCGGCCACTAAAACAAACCGCGCTCGAATTTAACCGCTTTCTTTTATAATTAGGAAAGAGGGTAAGTCTTGACAAATTTGCATTTCCAAAAGCGTGGATCCGGAGTTAATCAATCCAATAAATATTAAAACTTGGCGGGGCAACTTGGCGATGAAGCTTGGTTCAGTGTGAGGCATTCAACCTTTTTTAAGCCAGATATTATCATTTACAAATTACGAAGCAAGGTCGTTGGCGCCTAGTGTTTTTTATAATGAGTCTATCTGTGGGGTGCTGTTACTTTGAGCACGCGCAATTAAAAAACCAGCGAAGCAGAAGCACACAAAACAATACTAAAACTTGTTTAAGTCTGCGAAAGATATCTAAAGCTACAAAACTATTTTTTTTAAAAGCGTTCGAATGCGTTTTTTAATTCGACAGTTTACAAGCAAATCTCGGTTTCCCTCGTCCGCTGAATTGCTTTAGATGGCTTTCTAGCCACAAAACTGATTACTCACACAGATAAATACAGTAATTATTAGGTAGTTAAGCCTCGAGCTAACATCATCTCCATGATGTTCTCTGATGTACATCTAATGGAAAGGCGCAAATTATAGCTTTCATTTTTTCTGTCCGCGATTGTTTACAACACCCACTTGTGCCCTTGCAACGCGGAGGCAGATCTCGCTTCCGGAAGCAAAAATTCGAAACTTCTAGCTTGTAAACACTGATATAAAGAAATTTTAGTTAGTTTTTTTTATTTCCCCCAAAAACTAATTTTAAAACTGGTTAGAAGAAAACAGGGTGTGATATAATCAGAATATGGACTATCATTACAGAAATGCGTTTTCCCCGATAGCCAAAGTAAATTTACTCATATAGTTTATTTTAAAGAGAATCTAAAATGGATTGTGTTACTGGTGAGGCTGGAGAGAAAACAGTACACTGAGAGTTAGGACAGCTGGATTTCGATTAATTTAGTAGGCTTTCAAGAAAAATCAATTAGGACGCTGGGGTATAAAATTAATAATGGATTAACTATAATGATTTGTAAACGGTTCAAATTCGGCATGTTTAAAAGTGTTCAATTAAAGGGAAGTTTATTTAAACGAAGTGGTTTAATAAAAAGGGCCTTAGCAAACAGAAAGGAGGAGCATATATAGTATTAAAAACGATTTTTCGCCTGCTTGTCGCCGAACTTTGTGGATTTTGTCTTAAGATTTTTCTTCTTCTCGAATTTACCCCTTGAACAACTGCAAAAGAACTTAAAATATATAAACAAATTTAGCGAAGAAGGGCGAAATAGCGATTCAAAAACACTGAGGAGCATTGTTAATTACGCTTCACTCGAGTCTACGCTTTCTTTTTCTTTTCTTGTCTCTGGCGCTAATGAAAGAGGAACAGGTGATTTTTGTTATATCTGTAAACCGGCTTCTTTGTATTCTGATAACATCACACTAGTTTTGTTGAAATTCTATCTTGCTTGAATGGCTCACTACTCGAAAAAGTGAGCGTGATGGAAAAAGCATTGTGAAGCCAGTATTTTAATTGTTAACCCTCGAGCTTTACGCTTTTTCTTTTTCAAAAATCGTGCCATTGCGCATTCAATTTCGTTATTCGCATGTACTGTAACAAATCACACAAAATGCGTCAAGATTTAGTAAATCGGGTCGTTTTTTTAATTTCTCGGGGTGTTTTCTGTTTAATTTAGTTTTAATTTAGTAGTACTTTGTAGAAAACTTTTACTGGGACCAACAATAGCACAATGCTTTGGCAACTTTTACTTATTTCATTTAACTCGAGATTTAGCGGCTCTCACTTAAAAGTGTGTCTTCTAATTATTTTTTTGCTGTGTATGTGCCTTCTAATTACATCAGCATTTCTTGAATTTCGAAATAAATGCGGTGGGTCGGAGCCACAGTTAATTAGGAGTTTTAAATTGGTTTTATTGAGTTCGTCACCTGGTTTTTGAAGACAGCTTTTTTTATTTTTCCTTCTTCTCGCATAATTGTAAAGAAGCGTTTGTCATGAAAGCACGTATCACATATCATGAATCAACAATGGCATTTCTTTCTCGGTGAGGCTTTTGCGTTAATCAAAAATCATTCATTTGCCCCCCCAGGTCATATGATAAATGTAAGTTTACTTGCTGCAATACCACTTTCGGTAGCAAGTAAAAAACTAACCACGCCCTGCATTAATGACGAAGAAAATTTTCGCTTCAGGGCGATAGCAAGTCTGTCACCAAAACACAGTATATTAACAACTGATGCTAGAAGCTGAGAAATACAATGCAATAAGAGGCGCGAAGCGAAAAGCGTGGCAATTTGCATGTTTTTCTGTTAAAAAAGGAGTAAAATGAATGCATTTACACATACTCAGTTTTAATATAAAGTCAATTAAGAAAATATTCTCGAATGCGGTTTAGTGCGAGCTAAATTACTAATATGATTTTTTTTTTGCTTTACTTCGAGTTCGCTTCATAAGACTGAGGTGTGTATAAAACAGGTTCTTTCTCTCATTTCCTGTTGAACATTTTTGGGATGCACTCTATTCTGATGTATACTTTCTTACTACAATAAACACGTGCCAACTATACAGTCCTCTCACTATACACACTTGTTTTCATATGGAGTAAGGTTACATTACTTAGCTAATGCTGCAGATGGCGGGTTCCTTATTACATTCAACGAGGCTAACAACATCTTAAAATCACCCAGTGTAACAGGATTCCGGTGTTGTACGGATTTTTTATTAGAAACATTCATCTGCCTTTCGCGGCTCCTACCAAGTATTGATTTGTTTAACCTGCCGAAATCCTAGTCTCTAGCTGCGATTTTCTAATTTAAATGTTGTATAATCATTTCTTTTCTTAGTTATACTGAAAGTTTAAATTGCGGGTGAGCTCAGCGTCTTCAGATATATTATAAACATCATACATATATCTATTTGAAAGGGTCGATAAAATCCAAACTTTTGAAAGCTTTATGACGCTCTAAATGTTACCTATGTTTTACCAAAACTGTCCCGCAAGAATCGATCATTTAACGGTTGTTAAAAAATGGAGATGTACTTTCCGTATTCATGTATTTTCCGTGTCCACAATAAGAACTTAATACTAATTTTAGTCTTACTTTTGTGAAAGAATACCTCCAAGTAAAAGCTCGACGTACATGTCTCTTAATTATTTTCTAAAATCTCGAATGCCTTATTTATAATAATGAAAAATTATTGTTTTAGCTTTGCTTTATGAAAAAAGTTTTATTTTTAGTTTAGATTTCAAGCTGTTTATGAAGCACTTCGTATAATTTACAACACAGCGTGAAATGTTTATCTTGGAATTGAACCACCTCAACCACTTTCCACATTTCCTTCATTCTATTGTCATTTTAAAAACAGGAAATCGCGCCCAACTGGGCTTTAAATTAGAAAAATAGATCTTTGTTTGCAGATGAGAGAATTATGAACTGACAGATTTTTTCTTTTTCCTTTTTTTTTTTTCCGCAGAAGACCCTGTTTATAAATTTGGCCACGAGAGAGTCAAAAGTAACGTTGTACCAGGCAGACTGAAGTGCACGCTTTGCAGAAGAGGGTTTAATTCTAGAAGTAACCTGCGTTCGCACATGCGTATTCACACTTTGGAGAAACCTTTCCAGTGCAAGTATTGCAAGAAGTCGTTTTCACAGTCTTCGACGCTTCGGAACCACACAAGACTTCACACGGGGGAGAAACCTTACAAGTGCAATGTGTGTCACTTCGCCTACTCGCAGCTGGCAGGACTGCGGGCACATCAGAAGTCAGCTCGGCATCGACCATTACACGAGGCCGCAAAAGCGGCGACTCAGAAATCGAAAGCTGTTCATGAGGAGACAAATCACAGCGAGCGTTCACCAGACTCTCCTAAACTTGAAAGCACACCTCAATAGCTGACAATTCTATTGCAATCGACTGCCTAATTACGAAGAAACTGGTGGAAAGCGCCAGATTTAGATTAAGTGGTATTCCTCCAGAATATAAAAGTAAATACACTCAGCTTCGATCTTCAATAGTCAATAGAATAGCGCCCTGAAAGCTAAGGATTTAAGAGTAAAGACAGTCTCTGAGAATAAAAAAAACACAACTCATTCTTAATTATGCCAAAAAATATAGTTATGAGAGCAGCTTTAAACTGACTTTAAATATAGATTATATTTGATACTAAGAAATTGAGTATAGAAAAGAACATTTTGAAAACTTGGTCTACTTTAAGCTGCCACTGCGAAATGTTAATTTTTCTGTGTAGCTGGTAGCCCGATAGATCAGTGATGGAGACAAATCAATGAAAAATGGTAATCAGAAAGTACTTCTGCACTTTTCAGTTGTATATAGTGTAAATATTTTGTAAAAAGTTTTGCTAGAAAGCTTTAATGAACGTTGTATAAAAGTGTTAGGAGCACGCTTCCATTTAAGCTGTCAATGTGATTGACATGAGTGATATATGGGTCGACTGTAGTTTACTCAAGTACCGTTTTATAGGAAATAAACAGACATCCACATGGAATATAGGTGTCGCGTTTATAATTCGCTTTCTGAGAGCATCACCTGCGACACAAATGCAGTTGCTGGGTTTGTGATTTCTTCCATTTTAAAATGAGGACATGATGTTATGTCACAATATTCGACTCTCGATGTAAACACGAAAACGGAAGGAGGCATTCACTTCAAGAACTTAATAAAGGGTGTATAAAGAAACAATTTTCGCCTTTCAGCAAAGCTCAATTTTCTACTTAACAGGGATGGCACGTTTTTGCCTTAATTTCGTAAGCCATTTGTTTCTAACTGATCACGGAAAAAGAAAAACAAGTTCTGCAATCTTATTGGTTGCAAAATTGCTTTTATAAAATTTCTTTTAAAAGCTGGCAAATGGCTATGTATTTGCTGAGCTTCTACACTCTTTCGTGTCCGACCTTTTGTCAGTTTCAAAAATTGAACTTAAAACTTTAGCTTGTAATCGGAGTTCTTAGGGTAAAATCGCAAGAAACTAAACGAAAACAGCTTCCAAAAGCTGAAGCTTACTACGATCTGATAATAGTAAATCTTCAACGTTTGCTTACTTAAAACAGTACTTTTCAATTGCTTTTAATTAACTCGGCCAAGCTATGTTTTAAGATACGAACAATTAATTGATTTTTTAATTTAAATCGGCCGACTTTGCCGATAACATTTTCCTACAAGGGTCTTTGTTCAAAACAACCGTTCTGAAATGAGAATTTCTTCTGAACATTTCACTTTGTAAATTACCGTTTATTTGTCAATTTGTGGAGTAAAAAAATAAGATCACCTTTGTTTTAGAATGTCGTTGATAGTTATCAACCTTTCGATATCATCAAATTTTGTGCCTAAGTGATCTTTAAAAATGCGCAAGTAATGTAACAGATTATCCCAGAGATTAGTCGAGATAAATCCAACCTTTATAAGCCGGATCTGAGGGCTACGATACGATCAAATCGATTAATTGTAACCGCTCTTATTCGTCATATTATCAAACCTAAGGAGCCGCCATTAGGAGATTTTTTGGGCTTCAGTCGAACCTCGACTCTATCTCAAAACTACGGCTTTAAATTGACCGTCGAAAATTATCATTTGCATAACTTACTTTGGTTCAGCATTTACCATGATCTGATGTTAGCGCAATAAAACACGTGCGACACACGTGCCAGAACCAATTGGAGCAAACAGTTTTTTTAAAGCAATCAAACTGAATCAAATTCACGTTCACGTGAATGGCACACGACATACGACTTTTTTCTCGCGGCTGGTACATGCTTTGTTTCCTTTTTTTATTGGCCGATGGAATCATTCAGGAAACCGCTTTGAAGAATTTGAAAATTTGTATCTACTGCTATAACTGCCGGTCTTAGTGACTGGATTCTTGCCGGAGGATTTCTGCATGGTCTGCATTGCACCATCCACGTACACTTCTTCTTACTGGTTTCTCTTCACTCCTTAAAAAGAGAATTTCAGTATGTACAATTATATCTAGGAGGCCCTATTAGGGGTTTTAGGGATACGGGATATTTGGGTAAAACATTATAGGGATACAGGATATTTGGGAGAAGAATAAATGGGATATGGGATATTTCGTTGGGAGAAAAGATTGCTGATGAACCAAAAAACGCCTGCGTAGGAGACAAGCGCGAGCACCGGAAGCATCAGCGTCTAGTGGGGATTCGGGGGTACATTTCCCGAGAGTTGTTGAGGTCCACTTTTCCTGCATTCTGAGAGTCATTTTAACACTCCCTCTCCTTTGCGGCGCGTGACGGGGTGTGGACGCACCCATCGCACCACCACTGCCTACCGCCCTGAGTCACTGAAAGGTGTGCGACGCTGGGCCGGGTTTGTGCGAAAGACCGAGAAATGTGGCGAGAGAGATTGCAAGGTCCTGTTTCCCAGTTAGGGAAACGGAGATGACGATGATGATGATGATTGGAAGACTATCAAGCGCACTTTCTGGAAAAACACCGTTAATTGGGACGTTTATTAGGGGAAGAAGGATGCCTCGAATCATTATTAATCATAACTTAAATAGAACCTTGGCTCTTGAGGCAAGTTGACATCAAGTTGTTAGAAATAATGCCTAAATTACAATTTTTACTGAACAAGGGAGATATAACATTTAATTATAATAATAAACGGAGAAAATTATCGCTTTTAAGTTTCCCGGCGCCGCCATTTTGGAATTTATGACGTCGATGCCCAATTGTTTCACACACACAAAAACTCTTCTTCCCAACCATAGCGACAACTCAGTGACGTCATAAAATCCAAAATGGCGAGGCGCGGGAAATTTAAAAGCGATAATCTTCTCCGTTTATTATTATAATTAATGTTATATCTCCCTTGTTCAGCAAAAAATGTAATTGGGCATTAATTATTTCAAACAACTCAACGTCACCTTGCCTCAAGAGCCGAGGTTCCCTTTAAGCGATGCTAGCTGCCACAAGGCAGAACACAATATGGGGCAATTTTCTGATAACTGTCGTAAAACCAACACCAAAGCGTCTGGCCAATCACAACACACCCAGATACTCGAAATGCAACCGGTGCCAAATGGCGGGAAAAGTCGCGAACCGCTTCACCAGAAAAAACCGGTTAGAACAGGTTTCAGAAGCAGTTATGAGCAATCAAACTGTACTCAGCAAATGCAAATAAACCAAAAAAACAAACATTACTTACCACAGTTATTCAAAAACTCTTTTTTAGAGCGTTATCACGTTACCGCCATACTGTATTCAAACTTCTTTTCTTACGGTCTTACGCAAAAATTTCCTTGTTTGGGAACAGCGCGTAAATAAAAAGCTCTATCACCAAAGTACATTAAGACTTCTAAACATCATAATTATTCCTGTAAAATCCTCTGAAAACAATTAACTAATGTCGACTTCTTTTTTTAGTGCCTTAAAATTAAAACGTCACAGACATTGGGACAAAAGAGAAGTTTCTCAAAATGTTTCTATTAGAGTAGGGATGATCCACCAAAATCTTTGAGGATGGAGCAAAGTTTTTTGTCGGACAAAACATTAAAAACCATTGCAAAGAAAAGCTTTTTACACCCGAGTGGGAAATAAAGCGTTAATTATGTAAACTGGATGAACAGGAAGAGGATTTGGGGTGAGAAAGACACAACAAACCCCACTTTCAAGAGACTCAAATGTCTGCTTTGCATTTATTTTTACCATATCTTAACAAAAAGGGAAATTCAAAATTATGTTTTTCAGTGAAGGAAGGTACGACAACTACTAAGTGCACCATAGATTTCGCGCTGAAATTTGGGTGCATCTACTAAGGTTTAGAATATAATTGTTTGCTTGCCTACAACTTATTTCAGTTGAAAAAGAAACAGTTACTTTTCCTCCTTAGGCAAAACCTCACCAACTTCTCCGAGATAAGCATTATGAAGAAAATCACAATGAGGAAGAAAACAGACGGCTTTGTGCACGTGGCTTGGCGCCACGAGCTTAGGGCCGTATGATGTAACCTGGTCAGCGGCAACAGCCCATGATTGACGTATAATATCCTCAGCAAACCTTTTGCACGCCGCTAAAAGGAGGCTTTCGATCACGTGAACGTTTACTCCGTCAGTGTTGACAGTTTTGAGTTTGACTCCTATGTCGCTGCAAGTCTCGCGTATCCAGATCTGTTCTGGAGTTGGAGGAATCCAATAACTTACTGGCTTGTTTTCCTGTGGTTTGGTCGTTCTCTCTTTAGGTGTGAAACCAACGACATCGATTTCCAAGTCGTCTGAGTCACAGTCAGCTTTTGGCACATCAGGAACGTATCTCTCTTTAACTTCTACTTCTGAGAATAACTCGCTTGCTGGCGTAAAGCTGTTAAAAGGTGGCTCTTCGCAATTGTGAGCTTCAGTTTCTTCTGATTGTGCTTCAGATGAAACAGTTATACAGCCACCACACAGCTTGCAAAATAAAACATTCTCCGCGTCCACTGTTGGTTTGTCACATGGCGTGTAACCAAACCGACGACACCATACCATGATATCTTTGGTGCCGAGCTTACACGAAGGCACACTCCTGAATATACGACGCCTGATAGCCACTGCCCTCTGCCACTCGCAGGCTCTCCTCTTGCCAATGTTCCAGCCAAGAAACTGTTCTGTAGAGGAGGCACAATAGTGATGCTTCACGACGTTTCTCTCAGGATCAATCAAGGGATGTTCTTTCACAGCCTTCCTCAACAGTTCATGTAGTTCGTCCGTGAATTTGCTCTGTACATCAAGATTGCTGGAGTTGAGCTCAGGGCTACCGCACCGTGAAGCTGGTAGACTGTTAGCTGGTGTTGATACAGCGGACGAAAACGCTGATGAACCAACTGACAATGGCGATTCTAACTTCACTTTTTTCAACTGAGGATACTGCGATGAAATGTCTGAACTGACAGGAAACTTTTTCACCGTGGCAAGCGTTTCAGCCTGTAGTTGGTTCTTCTGGCAGTCTAGATTGTCTATAGTATTTCTTTCTGCGTTGTTATGGTGATCTGTGGAAACAGTGAGTAGATTTGCAGAAAAGCTTTCTTCTTTGCTTGACGGGGCAAGTGGAATGCAGTTATCTTCAAATGTCCTGCGATCAAGCTCCAAGTCTACAACAGTTTCAGAACCTAACGTCTGAAGACCTGTGTACGTTCTGTCCAATTTAAGTTCGTGAAAGATGTCTGCTCTTTTGTTTCTAGGATCAACGAAATGCAACTGCACGCGCACGGGAAACTCACCCCAACCTCTTCTAGTCAAATGAAAAGGCGGCTTGTTTACTTCCACTATGTCGTTTGGTCGATAACTCGGGTGAAGAAAGAACCACACTTTACTTATAAATCGATCAATGTTTGGGTCTTCAGGCGGACCGCGGACATACACCATCCACTTATGGGTCGATTTGTCATTATCTTCCCGCCTGTCTATGGATATGTACTTCGATGTGTTACCAACGATGATTCGTTTCTTTATATAGAATCGCGAACCCGTCCAAGTAACGTTCATGGGCGTTGCACTTGAAAGGCGGCTTCCTCCTGCACTCGAAAGGCTTCCTGATACATTTGAAAAGTTTCCTGATGCATTTGAAAGGCTTCCTCCTGCACTCGAAAGGCTTCCTCCTGCACTCGAAAGGCTTCCTCCTGTATTTGAAGGGCTTCCTGATGCATTTGAAAGGTTTCCCACTGCACTTGAAAGGTTTTCCTCAATTAAATTACGTTTAACTAAACTATGAGTGAATCTGTCCTTTGATTGATTTGACTCATTTAGTTGGCGGGGCATCGAATTCTCACTTGACATACTTGCCAAATTTTTCTCAGTTAATTTCTCGTGTTTCTGGAGTAACAGCAAGCTGCTGCGGTCTCTTTCAACCACAACGTTAGTATTTCTCGCTTCGAGAGTATTCTTGGATTGAATTTCACTGTCAACAAGATGACCATTGCTTGTCATCGACCTGATAACTGTAGAGTTCTTGGCTTCAAAAGGATCGGTTGCTTCCGATTTACATTGAATACTTCCTGTGGCACTGACTGTTTCGCTGGAATGATTCTGTACTCCATATTTTGAAAGTTCAACTCGCTTGGGACGATTCCGAGCTGACTTTTTTCGATCACAGTAGCCCAACTTGCCATTTGTAACTGCAATTACTTTGTGCCCAGAGGAACCGTAATATTTTGCCAAAACACAGGCCCTTAGCCTGTCTAACATGGCTTTCGCTTGACTGATTCTATCGTCAATTAAATCAATTTCTCTCTCCTTCAAATGTACCTCAAAGCCAAACTGTTGACGAATGATACGATCGATGCGCTGTATCGCTTGTTCCTTTGCATCTTGCTGTCGTGTGTTAAGGCTTCCTTGTTCTCGTTTGCGTTCGCTGCTGACAGATTCGTAATCTGGATCCTCCGTTTCTTTTCCGTCTAAACTATCATCCATTGCTTTGCTATGTAAAGGAAAACTGTATAAACTGTAAGGCCACACGCTGCAACTACTAGCTTCCCTACAATAACTTTGCTTTCATATTCTGGAAGAAATTTCGCATGTGTGTTTACGTTTGGTACGCGTGCTCAGGTAATGATGGCGCTGAGAAAGCTCCTATTCGCGGGCGCAATATCATTCGCGCTCTCCCCAGTTTTCTGCGCGCATCGCTTTTTCTTCCTGGGGAGTGGGGGAGGGAGTAGACCTAAGAAAGAGTCGTGTATTTTCTTCAGAAAATATTTAAGAAAACAAAGAAATCTCTATAAAAGCAGAAAATATCAATCTGGTATAGATAATGCGTACTTTAAACACTAAATAACATTTTGAAACTATTATATCAAAGCCATACTTTTGACTTAAACTACCTACCCCTCCCCTCTTCAATCAATATTCTCTGTTGTTTACAAAGTGGCGGCTCAACGTGACATAAACTACCACCGACTAAAGCCGTTTCTTTAATTTCCCATATGTAATACAGCAAGGCAAGCAGAAATGGACCGTTCTGTTGTTAGAACAGATGAAATTATCGCAGTGACCAGGTAAATTTTCTGTATTTAACCAAATGCAAACGGAATGAAACAATTATTCTGCCCCATTGTGTCCCATTTTGAAAACGTGACCAGGATGCAAAAGACTGGTAACAATAACCTAATATGTGTTCTAAATAGGGTAACCCTATTCGGTGGAATGGCGGAATGGCACCAGTTTGCTTGCGGGTAGCTTGACCCTGGCTTGCTTGCGGTTAGCTATTATTTGTTGGTTAGGGCAACGAATAGTAATACCCAAACCAACAAATAATAGCTAACCACAAGCAAGCCAGGGAGAAGGTAACCGCAAGCAAACTGGTGCCATATTCTGTCATTCCGCCATTCCGTCGAATAGGGTCGCCCTTCTAAATATGGGCATGGACTGTGTCTCCAGCAAACAGACTGATGAAATACCTTTACTTTCTATGGATTTGGACAGAATTGGCACTAGAAAATCATCTTAGCAAGCCAGAAAGGAAATTATACAAGGAATCTGTATCCTACAGCTTGTAACTCTGTTTATCGTGAGATTTTTGTGTCTCATAGGGAGATCGTGAGATTGAACTGAAAACCGTGAGTCTCACGAAAAAATCGTGAGACTTGAGAGGTCTACAACAAAATGGCAGAAGCAAACTTTATTTTATGAGTGGAATAATCCCAGCATTACCAATCAATGAAATGGGATCAATTTAGAAAGTTGGGTGGTGAAGAGAAATGATCAGAAATATATAAGTGACCGTTTTACGTATGACAGTTTGCGTTATACATATAAGAAAGCCTGTTAACTTGTAATGTGCCCAGTGAGCCTCATTTGCAAAATTATTGAACTCATATATTCTCTTTGTCACAACCGTGCAAGTTTGAAATGAAGAAATGCTATTAAATTTCAGAGTTTGGATACTTGATTGGGTTTGACTAAAGTTTTCATCTTCAAGTTGATAATTGACTATAAGTGTTCCATTTACATGGATCCACAGGCACAGCATAATAGGTTGCCTTCTTTTGAACCTAATTTTATTATATATTTGCTTTTTTTCTTCATTTATATCTAGATGGCTTCTATGGACATCAGTAACGGGGAGATTATAAAGAGTGCTAAGTATAAATGGCAACTTGGTCATTGCTTAGGAAGGGGAACATGCAGTGTGGTTGTTAAAGCTGTTGGCACATTCTGTTCCAAAGGCAAATGCAGACATCCACATTTTCTCAAAGGAGCTGCTAAGATTTTCAAACAAGGACAACAATTCGAGTGTGCTGCTACAAATGAAATAGAAATTCTGCATGTTTTAAGTCAGCAACATGAATCTCCCTACAGGTATCATATAGGTGAGATATAAATATGGTATATGTTTGTACTGTTAAATATAGCCTGAAGTAATAGCTGTCTCCTGTAGTCACTTGCTTGTGAAAGAGACATCTGAATCAAAATTTCAATTTAATAGTGCCATTACCATCCAGTGTTGTCGCTATAAATATAGCCACAAATTGGATAGTGATTTTGATTGATTCATTGCTTGTCAGGAAACGTTATATTATAAATTGCTGAGATCCCACTTAATTTTTTTGTCTCTCAGTAAAACAAACAATAGTGTGTCATCCTTGCATCTAATAATTATTATGTGCATTTTGTACAAAGGAATTCATCTTCTTTAAGTACAGTTTAACCCCTTTAAAGCGGCCACCCATTATGCAGCCACCCCCTATTAAGCTGCCATTTACTAAAGTCCTGAAACTGTTATCAGTACAATACTGTGAATAAGACCCCTTTATGTGGTTCAGTTATTCCTTTTCATGTTATTTTGTATTAATAACATAACCTTTTCAAATGATCTTATGATCATTTCTGATGAACTCCTATTAAGCAGCTAACCTCTATTAAGTGGCAGTGTACAGTTTTTATAATAAATATTTTGTCTTTATCCTATAGTGCAGTTGCTGGATTACTTCTTATATAGAGATCAAATGCATTTGATTTATGAGCAGCTGGATTGCAATCTTCATCACATCTTACTGAAGAACTCAGGGAAAGGCCTTCCTCTCTCTATCATCAAAAGATGCTCTTGGGATGTTGTGAGGGCTTTGGGCTTTTTAGCCACCAATAGGGTTGTTCATGGAGACCTCAAGATGTCCAACATAATGTGGAATCCAAACAGCGGCATGTTTCAACTTGTGGATTTTGGCCTCAGTTTTTTAGAGGGACAACAGGTACATAAGATGAATTACTTGTACCGGTAGATAACAATGGACATGGTGGCCTATAAAAATAAATCAGTAGTGTGTTGGATCACTTGGCACACAGATTTTCAAGTTTGAGCTAGCTTGCAGAGTAGGCATATTTCTTGGGTACGATCGCTGTCTACATTTTTATTGCTATTATAAACATATTATTTACAAACACGCTACTAACATTACATTCTAATAATGACAGATGTTTTACCACTAACTAATTCAGCGATAACACTTTTACAAGTCACATTTCACAGTTGGCCAGACCATTGAAAGTGTCTCTTTAACCTACTGGCACCTAAAACTATTGTTTTGACTAATTAATTATGCATATATCTATCTACTGCTTAGAGCTTAAAATTTTACAATAACATTTTCTGCCACTTTCTATAATGAAAGACTTCCTTCTTATTCATTTTTGCAATAAAAAGCTCTACCTTTTGTATTGGATGGATGGTGATGGCTTGATGTTTTTGCTACGGCATAATAAATAGTATATTTCCCTAAAAGAATTATATGGTTTAACAAATTACAATCTACAAAATAATTACAAATGGACCGCCATCTTGGATGAGTTGGCCTGCAGAGAGCTGGAATGAGTCAAAACTGTCCCCAATGGAAGGTCTTTGCACCTACTAGTCCCAACCCTCAGCCCATCAAGCATCCAAATACAATTGATCAGTTACTGAGTGTTCAGACCTCAAGAAACACCTGCACTGCAAGCTAGGTTTGAGCATGACTCAACTCCACTCTTATATCTGCCCTGAGTGCCACTGCAATAATCCCACACAAGCGTGTTCATGCTAGCCTTTTCTTTAGTTTTTCATTTTTTGTGGGTTGGGTCTGGGATTAAGTTTTAACTTAGAGATGGGCTATAAATATCCTTTTGTCTTTCTTACACACCTGCCGCTTGGCAAATAGATATGTAAATAATAAATAATTAATAATAAATACCTCTCTCAGGCATCTAGGTGGCCATAATTCCAGGCTCAACCTGACAAAGTGCTGCAAGACTAGCAGCCCATCCAGGGGCTACAGTATAAGTTGCATACTTATAGTCAAAATAAAATTTCCTAATTTTCTTCACATACCACTTATTCTCTCGACTAATTTAAACAGATCAGTATACATCGGTATACAGTTTCATCACTTAAAAATAAACAAGAACAATTCTTGCAATCATCTCACAAACATGATATGGAGCTTTTGCAATATTTATGGAGTTTTGATCATTTTTGATTTTTTGCTTTTTGTGTGTCAGCCTCAACAGCCACTTCAGAGCCCTGGTTACCAATCCCCTGAAGCAAAGGTGTGGAACAGATTAGTTGCTGAAGGCACTGCAGACGGAAATAACTCAGTAAGTAACATTTAATGCACTCATGTGCACATAACACTTTCTTTAATCTATTACAGTCAAATGCCTCCAACCGTAGCCACCCAACAAAGTTTTTGACATCTTTTTGACAAGTTTTTGATTACTGATGAGTTTTACGGCTTCCGGTTGCGTTAAACTACCAATTAGATGCCTTGAAAAATGGAAGGTGGGGTATTAACCGTTGCATGATTCATCTTCAAACGTCACAGTTTGAAAGGGTTTCAAATAACGTTTCACACAAGCGATTATGCCAAGTTCAACTGGTGATAAATAAATTTTATGAGAACAAAAATTTGGTCAAAGTTAACTTTTCGTACAGGTTTTGTAAAACCGGTTGAAACTGAACGTTTCACAGATTGTTCGTATGAACCGTTGTGCAACCGGAAGCCATCAATCTAATCAAAAGCTTGTCAAAAAGATGTCAAAAACTCAGTCGGGTGGCCACGGTTCGATGTACTTGACTGTAATTAAAATAAAAACAGTCCTAGTTGATATTAAAGTTGATTTTTGTATGGGTTAATCTCAAATTAATGATTCATCAAGTTAAAACAAAGGAAATCACAAGCATGACAGTGATGGGATGTGTGATCTTAATTTATAAATTAGCATAGATTTTTATGATGTCATTTTATTTCTCTGTTTACTCCTTAGTTTTAGCCTTGATTGAGAAGATATATCAAGCAGGAGACCGAGTGTTTCATCACACTTCCAAGCACCTCGTAGTTTGTCAAATACTCTCCTGCATGTTGTAATTTCAACTCTCTCCTTGTTGTTTGGAAATGTGATGAAACACTCTCTCTATGTTTGATAATGTTAGGTCAAAGGTCTTTTCTCTGTCAGTGAAATAAACAGCTGTAATGTGACCATCCAAAGAGGACACATATTAGTTTGTGATTACCAGTTACGGGAGATAGGTTCTATTTACATTTCATATCAGCTAGATGACTTACAGGAAAAGTTATTTTCCTTGATGTGGTCACTTTCAATAGGTTTTTTTACATGAAATGTGACATGAATGTTACCACCCTCTTCAAAGAGTTTGACACTCTGAAAGGTTTACCAGTCTGTCCAATGTTTCGAAAGCTTGATAAAATTATTATATTCCGTTTCCTTGTTGTTGAGGAATGATTTACATTGTGCATACATTTGACATATAGCTAACTTTTTTCATTTCCACAGAGATGCTGTTTTGCCAGTGACATGTGGAGCTTTTCTTATGTTCTTTGGTATATGTACACAGGGGACCCAGCACCCAGATGCCAAACAGATGAGCCAGTCTGTGCCATGTGTTCGCAAGAACAGGTAGCAAAAATTAAAATCACTTTGCTATGGTAAAGCTGCATATTTATGTATTAGTGAGAAGACTCTCATACAGTTTGTGAGCAACCTCTTTTTGATCCCCCCAGTTTTCTGTAAGAGAACAAGGAAAAATGTTAGAAAAATGAGCATTGAGTTGCAAAGCAATAGCTGTGAGTCTCTTCTTGCTGTCAATAATTTTGCATCATTAAATTTTTTTATTCATTTGTAAGACCTGCGGAAACTGAGGGTAACTGCTCACAGTATCTGGTGTTGCATATTCACACAGGGTTATCTAACACTATTAAATAAATCTTAATGATCTGTGTACATATATCAAAACCAGCTGCTTTAATAACATATATCTTTCAACTCACTTCTTGGATCATCATTGCATAGTATTGTGTAGTAAATGGCAACTGTCATAATTAGAGGTAGCTACAGTATAAGTAGGTTCTTTAGATTGGCAGAAGATTAATTTATGTTATTTTATCAGTTTAGTCTACCTAACCACAAGTTAATATTTTATTATACACTCAATCTTTCTATTCCTGCAGAAATATAATTGTTGTGGCATGAAAACTGGAGAGACAAGCATTTGTCAGTGTTCCAAGGTATACTGATGCTGTATTGTAACTACTGTTGGTTACGTACATTTAATATTGGTTACAAGTTTTCAGTTGATCAGTAAAACATGCCATTTACCGGTAGTCTTTATTCTTTTTCTGGTAGCATGATTTCGCTCCTTACACTACATTCCGCAAACTGATTGGGAAAATGGTTTAAGCATGGAGAAGTCTTAAATTTTGTTTGCAAAAATATAATCAAACCCGATTAAGTTGCAAGGCCGCAATGGAAGTATTAAATATCCTGTCAGTCCATGCCCAGTCCTGTTTTCTGTTTAGGCAACAGTGGTGACTTTCGTTCACTGGCTTCCCAACTTTGTTTTGTCATACAGGATGCTATGTGTATACATTTCAAGCAAATAAAAAAGGAATTGGATACGGATGACAGAAAGATCACACCTGAACAACATGAATTATTTTTTGACTTCATCATGAGGTAATTTGAGTCAATGGTTTATAATCAGGACTTGAACTTGCATTATGTTGTGTTTGTATGGGGGGGGGGGGGGTGGGGTGGGGTGGGGAGTGGGTGGGTGGGTGTCATAAAAGAGGAGCACTGATTACAGTGTAACTTATAAAAAGTTGCATAAGTTGTCAAACAATGTTTTTCCTTCTAGAATCATGAAGTGCAGACCAGAGCAGAGGATGACACCATTTAATGCTATGCAGCATGCCTTCCTCAACAGTAAGAAATCAAACCTGTTATTAGCCTTTGTAGCAAGCGTTCCCATGTCTGATGTGAATTAAAAGTTTCCCTCGTTTTGGCTGCACAAACAACAACAACAACGAGACATGACAGGAGGAGCCCTTCATCTTTTGTTTTCCCCTACCCCAATTTTTTTGCCTGCAGCGCCAGTACTTGCTAGTAAGGACAGCATTAACTATTGGAAACTGTTGCAACCTGGGTGGTGGTATTTTGTCAAGAACAGGGTAAAAAATTTTTGTCTACAGACAGATAGATAGAAGAACTTGATGCTATGTGACTTTTATCCTGTAGAGATGAGGCCCATAATTGCATGGTTTGCTTGTTTCGTGTTGTTGAGTTACAATGAAGAGAAGATTGAAACTGCATGATAACTGCTGGCTGGCATTGACTTTTTTTTTTGGTTTGTCTTTCATTTCTAGGTTGGTACACTCCTCTGAGTTTGACAGAGTTGTTGCTGCTTCCAACCAGAATTCTACAGCTGACTAACATCCATCTAGAAGACTTATCCACTGACTCACTCTTGGGTAATTACATTTACTGTTTGGTTCAACAGCTTTAATGGACTGATTTTGTAATAAACTCTGTATCTCACTTTTTTTAGGTTTGTCTTTTTCATATGTTTAAGTTTTCATTTGGAATGTTCTTTACTTTAATTAAAATAGCCTTATCAACAAATAAACAAATTTGATTTGAGATATTTCATGTGAAAGATGCAGAAGATGAAATATTCAACATGTCGTGAGCGTGGGCCAAGGAATAATCTGATTTCCCGATGGGAATCGAAAACCGCCCGGGCACTTAATTAATCCACTGAGCTACGAGAGCTCATGGTGAGCAAAGCCATTTACTACTGTATAAGGTTTATTTCTAAGCTCCTGCATCAAGTGATCCAGCGTTTTCTTTCTGTGTAGACGGCGTGATGGACGTGAAGGAGGAGTGTACCAAGTTTGGTGTCGTCAGAGGTTGCAAGTTTGATGGTGATTCAACTACAGGATATAAGGTAATTCGGCGAGTTGTTAACAGCTATCTCTCAGGAAGGGGGTAGAAAGTAGGCTCGATTACCAGCCGCTGTTCGGGGAATGAGCCCGCGCTCCATCCCGGAAAGACCGAACACGAGAGGACGGCGGAAATCGAGCCTAGGTGGGAAGTTAAATGACAAAAACGCTTTGAGGAGGTATAGGTTTTGAAAGTGTGCCAAAATGGTTCACACTACTGGAGTGTTTGCGGGTTTCCATAGCATAAAGCAACCAGGAAAGTTGCTATTTGTTAAGCGATAACACGACGTCGTCAAATATTACCAGTCCCGTTTCAGTGCATGGTTTATTTTCAAGAAGCATGCAGGGCCGTAACAAGCAAGAGGCAAGACGAGGCACTTGCCTCGTCTAGATTTTAAACCAAACCAAGTCCCAAAATATGTTCAGGTGGGATAATAATCCCCAGTTGAACGAGATACCTCATGAAAAATGCTGAAATCTAGATTGGCATGCCACCCAACCCTCCTCCCCCTCGCGAACTTTTGCCTTGTCTGTGTCAAAAGTCTTGTTACGGCCTTGAGCCTTGGGAACCACAGTGATGGTTATACGTCATTGGGACACTTGTCACAACCGCCCTAAAAACAACATTTAATTTTGGGCTGTGTTCTTCCTCAAAATAATTTTTATAACGTGCTGTTAGAAGCATCGCTTGCCCCTTCCTCTCTCTCAACCAAACATCTTTGACAGATGTGATCAGATTTTAAAGTTAATGGTTGCACAAGTTGCTTAAAATTAACATTGCTTGGGTGGGACAAGATAGAAAGCCATTATGACTCAGGAGAGTTCCAACGCTTATAACCGACAACGTTGTAGCCTGCACCTGAGCACGCACTTGCGTGCCTATATTCATAATCTGTTTGTCTTATGATTCTTATTGTGTTTCTTTGATTCTTTAGGTATTTGTTGAGTTTTGTGACGCTGACGACTGCTTGCGGGCTCATAGTGCCCTGACCGGACGGGAGTATGACGGCAGGACAGTGATAACCAGCTTCTATCCTATTGACTATTATTGCACAGATTACTTCTGGCGCTGACATCTGCTACGATGCATAAAAACGCTATCAGCTGTGAACTCTTCCTGTCTTACAAAGTATGCCATAATGTAGCCTGGCTTGTGTAAAATAAAGAGCGCTGTTCAGAAATAACTTCCAGCCTTGGTCAGGCTATCAGCTCAGAGGGGTAAATTACTTTATGTACGCTTTGTATTCGGACCGTCAGGAAGATTAACGGTCGGTACGAAACGGATGGACCGTCAATTGCTAATTGCTATAAAGAGGGCCTCCGTATGAAAGGATGTCGATCCGTACGAAAATACGGACCGTCAATCATAACTGACGGCCCGTAGCAGTGCGGGTGTATTGGACATGAATGTTGAGATCAGGTAGCAAATTTGGGCTTTTCTTGGTCTGAGACGATGTAGGGGTCTCTAGACCTCAACGGAGCACCCCACCCAAACTTTTCCACCCCCCCCCCCCCCCCCCCCCCGGACTTCCCTCTCTTTTTTCGAAGAGAGAGATGTATTCGCTTTCTCCATCTCCTAGCTATATTCATCCCTCGGGATGTTATATCCCCCTTTTCCTCCGCTAACGGATTTATCCTGTTTCTCCGTCCATCTCCTAAGTGATTTCGTATAGCGTTCTTATAGAGTATGTTTATGTCGGTGTCGAGTTGCATATAAAACATCCAGTATATCCTTCCATCAACTTTAATATCTTTTTGTTAACTTTGCCGCCCCGACGCCAGCGTTAAATGGTCTTGTAAACACGTCTTTATTGGTATCGACGGAATTCCTTGGCACTTCGTTTAAGCGTTAGTCGGGAAGGATTGATCTGCGGGGACTGATTAATATCGTGTTGATGTCGATCGGCTTTCGTCTGGGTTAGTTTTACTTTAGCTTGTTAAACTTCGCAGCGACTTAAAAATCGTCTGATTTTAGTTGCATGCATGGGATCCAAACTTGTTCCGTGTTTCGGTGTTTAAACAAGTTGAAAGTTCCGTTCACGCAACTTCGAGTATCAATTGCATTCAATTGATGCTTATAGTTCATCAAAGACGCAGGTACAAAACAAAACAAATGCTAATGGTTTTCTTCGTTTTAATAACCAAGTGGGCATGTTTAATTACCTTAACAAACTTTAATTTTTCCCAGACAGTTCAAGTGTGGACTATTGAATCATTGGCGTATCCTAGTAACTTAGCTATTACGCACGATTCTGTCGAGACCGAGTTTATAGGAAATTTAGATACAGACAATATCACAGCTTTTCCAAGGAGATTTTAGAGTGACGGACAATTAACTTTATAGTCATTTGAGGGTCTTTTTGTTACATAGATGGCAATTGAAGGTGTATTTTGTGTGTTTGCGTGCATTTGAATCCTAAACAATTGCGTGTGGATATTTGTGCACAATCAATTAAGCGTTTTTTTTTTTCAACGAGTTGTTAATTGCCGAAAGAGATTATGTTGGGAAGTTAGATGGAAGCGATGGCGTTCGATCTTTTCTGCACAATTTGAATCACTAGCCGGCTGTCGGTTTATCGAGATTATAATTTTTCCGGCAGGTTAAGACGACATATCTGTATTTAAATAATAAAAAAATCAAGTATGCATATTCATGTTCATTTTTTAACGATGTGTTTTTTACGAGGTGTTAATTATTGAATGGCTTGTGTTTACCTCCCGGCGTGATATCGAAGCTGAAAGACCACGTAGCCCAATAGATCTGTTAGGTGCCAATTGAACCTTGATTTCTTCTAATTTTCAATGTATTTTCCTATTGTTTTAATGCAAATTATGTCTCTGATTCCCGTTGCTGGAGTTACGAACTAAACTTTTAAGCTTTCGCCTATGTATATAATATGTGCAGACAGCAAAAAATACCGCAAATTGCAGATCAGCCTGCAGTCTTTGCTCGCAGTTTTATGTGGTTTGCCTTTTAAGAAAATCCCTTAAATTTTAAACGGGAATCGTCCGAAGATAATCTTTTCTGTATCCAATAGTTTTGTCGCACTTTATGCAAGATTTTTTTTCGACCTTGGATATACGTGAAAAATTGAAAGTTATTTTATTTGTTTTGCGAAACGTCTGATGACTAATTGGATGACAATTTTTTTTTTCTTTATCTTGTAGCGAAGGCAACAAATCGTACGTTTTTCTCCCATTGTTACATTTTAAGAGTGACACTTGCACAATATTCCAACGTCTGTGAATTTTAATAACTATAGATTTGATTGATAATGTCGAATTTCACAATGGAGTCTAAAGACGGTGTATGTAAACTGCCAAGTGAACAGGCTGACAATATTTACTTGGTAAAAAGAAACGAAATCAGTACTGCATACGTTCTTTGAGCTGCGACGTGTTTCGCAACTTGTCATCCTCGCACGCCATAGTGTTTCTTTGACCATTCTGGCAGAACCGTGACATGCTGACGGCAATCAGATTAGTAGTTGTGTAGTTTGCTTTGGACGTTGTAAATAGATATGATCTGTCCTTCGTAAATAGAAATCTTATTAAACACTGCAAAAAATGTTAACAGTCAACCAAATGAGACAACCATTACAGCAAAAGTTGAAAATTAAGTACGAGGTAAATAATCTTGTAGATGAAATTCTCTCTCAGAGAATGCAAAGCAGAGACTAAACCTATATTGGACAAAGTTTGAACGAAGTCCGCGCAAAGTAGCTCAAAGTGGAAAGAAAATCGTGTTATTGCTGATAGTATAGACTGAGGCTATATTTAGAAAGTACTAAAAGCTGAGATTAAAATTCTATAAACTATCGATTTGTCTTGATTTGGACGTTTACGTTTATAAATCAATTTGTATAGGAGACAGCTGAATCTGCAGAAGTTGTAACTACGTGATGCTGACCTATCCTTTTTTGCTAAATATTTCATCGATTCCTAATTCTCTCTCTGGGTCATCCGCGTCCACCTCCTGAAAAGGCTTCTTAGGTCTGCGTATGTACCTGGCTTTCTTTGCCTCTTGCAAGAGTTCAGGTAAAGGTGGTAACAGGTATACAGTTCTAGGTAGGCCGTCCGGGGGAACATGGAGGTAGGGTGTGATGTCAGGGTCGTCATCGTCATCATTATCGATCAACTGATTCGGGGCCGCGGGTTGAGAGAGTCTATTTTGAATCCTGTCTTTGACAGCGTCGAGGTTTACATTTGCAAGGGTAGAATCAAGTTTTGAAGCGCCCCGCGAGACGGGGCGAAATCGTTCGGTTTCTCCGTTTGTATCAGTGACGGAAACGTTTACCGCAGCTCTGTCGGTGGAGTGTCCGTGATTTTGTCCGGCAGGCGAGACATCGAGGCTAAGCTTTCTCCGTGATTGCCTTCTTCGTGTTTCTTTCGGCTTCGACGAGATGCGTGAGGTGAATGATTCTGCGGCAGGGTCTTCCTCTACTCGTGAAATGTCAGTCCGAGACGTGAGCTGAGGGTGAGTGCTACTCATAGAAGGTAGCGTTGGTAACGACAAGCTTTTTCGTCGTGAAGGGTCAGAATTCGGTTTTGTGTGCGTTTCAGCTGTGAGCGCATTCCCAGCTTTACCCGAGCCGTTGTCGTTATCACTGCATTTTATCGATGCCAATCGTTTGGACTTTTTTCTTCTTGCAGTATCGGCACCGGCTTTACCCGGCATTGTCCGCTCTGTAATTGTTTCGTTGATTTCTAAGGAACCCGACGTTTGCGTGATCTCTTTCAACTCGTGCTTAAGGCGACGCATCTCGTAGTTAAGCGAGTGTAGATGAGCGGATTGGTGACCATCTATGCTGCCCTTGCGGAGCCTCAAGCGATTGCCTGCTCTTTTGTTAAGATTTCGAGCCTTGCTTGCGTTCTGGTCGAGCTGTTGCGCGGAGAACATGATATTGTTGCTTCGTCGTGGTGTTCTCTCTCCCATAATGATTCGATTATTTGACCCTATCCTGATCGATCGACCAAGCAGCAGTTTGACTCCTGACGTCCCGTGGTCATGCAGTTGTTAGCCAACGAAACAAAGCGATAGACATTTTGACAACTCGTCGAAAATCACTGTCGTGTTAAGCGTAATCGTTTGCATAACAATTCGCGTGGTCGATACATTTAGCCAGCGTTAGAAATATGTCAGATATCCAAGTTATTAGCATAAGACACTAGAACGTCACACACTACAGTGAACAATGCGAGTTGTTTTGTGTTTTGAGGCCCACCGCTAAGAATGGAATTCACAGCTACCGATTTTTGTCCGCAAAGGGCAGCTTTCTTTTGTGACAGGGTCGTTGGAAAACAAACACTCTCTGACTGTTTTGACACCCAAAGCGACTGCAAACAAATTTATTAGATTTGCATCAAGGACTTTGTCGAGTTTGGCTCGCACTCGAGTGTTCACAATATTACTGAAGGCCTGCGATAATTACATGGTTCAACTGTTGTAGTGATTGTTGTGTTTTCATTACTTGCAGCTGTGGTTTGATCAATATTCTACGCTGTTTTGTTGGGAAAATCTTGTTTTTCAAATTGTTTGCCGAGGCATCGCGAGGTCATCGTTTTACGTCATCGAGTTGGCGGGTTTCAAGAGCTTTAAATAGAAAGTGGCGAGAGATTAATGACGTCTTTGATAGCCTTTACTATTGTTTCAGCTGGAAATCAAAACACTCAGTCAAAATTTTGCTTTGAGAGGATTAAGTTATCCTACAGACAAATCCGATATCGTTTGTTATATTTAAATATTTCTCACAAGTAGCGAGAATTTCTAACTGCATTAGTGAATCTGCCGATTTATTATCCAGTATTTCTCCGCTATCTCTCAAAGGTAACTGGCCGGTAAGTTGAGCTACAACAAGCACAATTCTTTTAAGCAAGCATTTTATTTATAATACATGTATAGCGAGGGCTAATATTTCATCTACCTTGTCGTTTACTGGGCATTCGTAATTCTAAGCAATATTGGACCGAGCATTCAACTCCGGAAATTTATACGAAACAAACATTTTTCCGCTTTTAACTGATACCTCTGTCACTCTTCAATACTAGAAATAAATGTGTGTTTTGTTATTTCAGTGTCGCTAACTAAAATAGCTGTAAAAAAACTTAACAGGGACACTATAAAGTATATTAAAAAATAAAAAATCTAAATTTTGTAATAAAATGCTAAAATTGGTAAGGAACCCGACAAGATAAGATCTGGATGAAAATGACGCGATAAAAACTTACATCAGAAGCACATAAAATACAATTGGACATTATAAGCCTAAGATTGTTTTCTTCAAAGACGACTTAGGTCAATCAAAGGCCCTTTGGGCTGTCTCGTGTCTCTTTTCAATATTTTTGTGTAATTTGTGATTTCAGTGTTAAAACGTTAAACCACAAGGTATAGCCTCGTTTTGGTGCTAAGTTTGTTTTCGTTGTATAATTTTATAAAATGACTGTTCTTTTATAATTCTTTCTGATGTATTGATGTCTTGTTTCTTTTGTTTTTGTAAAGTTCTCAGGTTCATAGGCTAGTTTCTACCAGGTAGTTTTGTTTCGTCTAAACTCAACCTGACAGTTGCAATTCGCTAAGGGTGCAGAGGATTACAAAGAACGGGCATTCCAAATTAGGAAAAAACAGCTGCCCCCTTTCTTTGTCCGTGGTATATGCTTAAGTGTAAGATCGATGTAAGATATTGACTTTGATTCGCCACTATTCAACTACTATTCGCTACTAGTTGTCATCATTCACGACTTACGACTCGTATCAGGTCGTGTATATTGGACATGGATGACTTATCACATACTATTCGCGACTATTCGTACTATTCGCGACTATGTGCTATTCGATTTTTCCAGACATCTATTTAGACCACGCCGTCATTCAACACAGGAGAGGGGACTGCTCAGAAGCTTTTTAGTCAGAGAAGCGTGTACTCGACATCAGACTGAGGCTGTTTGGTGAAGAACATCGAAAGACTGCTGACAGCTTCCATAAAGTAGGGGACACATAACATTCACTGGGCGACTACATCTCCGTTCTTGAGCCCAACAATCATGCACTTGATATCAGACGGAAACTGTTTGGTGAAAACCATTCAGAGACTGCGAACAGCTATCTTTCAGTGGGGGTTACACAACATTCAGTTGGAGACTACAACTCTGCTCTCGAGTCCAAAATGGGTGCACTTGAAATCAGACGGAAAACTGTTTGGTGAGCATGACTAACAACAACCATGAAGTGAGGGTTACACAACATTCACTAGGAGACTACAACTCTGCTCTTGCCTATGAGAAGTGTTCACGTGATATCATACTGAGACTGTTTGGTAAAAAAACTTCCAACGACCACTTACAGCTACCATTCAGTAGGTGTAACACAAACAACATTAACTTGCCGACTACAAACACAGCATGAAAACATAACTTTACTGCGGTGTAAAGCTGAAGTAAAGCTGGCGTAAATTTGGAATTTAATCAGCTTTACGCGACCTTTACATTTTTTAAAGCTGACCTTTAAACCAGCTTTACACTCATGTCTAAAGCTGGCTTAAAGATATTGAAACATTTAAGCCACATTTACACCAGGTTTACGCACGGTAGCGTAAATGTCAGGTTTAAGGAGATGACCAGCTTTAAGGAGATTTAAGCCACCTTCAATTTTCCGTAAATCTCCATTTTCGTGCTGTGAAATTGTCCGCTCTTAAGTCCAAGAAGCGAGCGCTTTATATCAGATGGAAACTGTTTGGTGAAGGGTATTGATATACTGTCTCTGATATTCAGAGACAGCTGACAGCTACCATTCAGTAGGGGTGTTACACATCATTCACTGGGCGACTACATCTCTGCTCTGGATCCGAATCCAAGCTTGTACTTGATATCAGTCTGAAACTGATTGGTGAAGAACATTCAGAGATGGCTGAGAGTTATCATTCAGTAAGGGCTACAAACATTCACTGGGCAACTACATCACCACTCTGAAGTCCAAGAAGCGCGCGTATGATATTAAAATGAAAGTGTTTGGTGAAGAACACTTACAGACTGCTGACAGCTACCATTCAAAAGGGGTTACACAACATTCACTGGGAGACTACATGTCTTGTCTCTAGTCAGACAAGCGTGCATTCGACATCAGAATGAAACTGTTTGGTGACTGAGGACACCCAAAAACGGTCACAGCAATCGTTCAGTATTGTTTCTTATCAGTATTGTTTCTCACTTTTAGCTCATTACCGGGTGAGTATACTGAATCATTACGAAAGTAAGTATATGAAGCTTTATTTAAACAGGGTGCCTTGTGGTATCTATAGGTGCGCTACATCTAAAAATTACATCACATTAAAATTTAAGATTAAAAATAGTACTCCTTATTACAATGCTATTACAAAAAGAGGCTAAAATATACTTTACCAAAAAGCTATTATAACAGGAAATGTTTCTCTAGGCTGTAAAAAGCTTGTATGTTATCTACGCTTGCAACTTTCGCGCCTCTAAAAAGAAAGGTGTTTTTAGAAGATTTACCATTTCCGGGGATGGAAAAAGCAGAGCCCGGGGAAAATTTTGCTGGGATAATTTTAAGTCTTCTTTTTTTCATATGTGAGAAATAAAAATGGCGAACATGCGGGAAAACGAAATGATAAAACACTCGCGAAACAAAGTGACAAAACAAGCGGGAAGACAAAATTACAAAACAGGCGGGAAAACAAAATGACAGAACAAAATATTATTTATGATTTTTTACCAAAAAAGAACGTCCTCTCTATTTTTGCCCGGCATAGTCAATCGAACGTTCGAAAATCGAACTCAATCCGTGGATTGAGTTCGATTGAGTTCGGCAATCGAACGAAATCGAACACCAGACTTTCAGTGAGTTCGATTTCCGAACAAATCGAATTCAATCGAAAAAATCGAACTCAATCGAACTCAATCCAGCTGATTGTGTTCGATTGGGTTCGGAAACCGAACTCAATCGAACACAATTAAATGGATTGCGTTCGATTGGCTCTGGTAAACCTATACAAAGCAAGCCCAAAGCAAGCCCATCAAAACAGGTTTTTCTTGTGCGTTTTTACAATTTATTCTTATAACAGAAAGCCCTTTTATAAATTTTCCACGGCATTTAAGAGAACAGAACGAAACAGAACAGAACACGTTGAAGGTGACCTAATTGTCCGTGCTCGTTTGCTATTCGGAATGCACGGCCTGTTAGGCCTGTCTCGCCTATTTTCTTTAAAACCTTGAAAGCTTTGCCATCCTTGACGTCAAAGCGGCATTTCTGGTAGTCTTTTACTACACATTTGAAGGTTACAATCCACAGCGCATCTGAAGCCATTTCTGCGGAATTTCTTCGTTTACGAAAAACACTTGCGCTACACTCCGGGTTGAAGTAACTCGAGCTTCCAAGATCTGGTTATGGATTTTCAACGCCTGTTTTACACAAATCACAAGTTCGAAAATCGAACGTTCGATTGGATTCGATTGATTTTTTTCTTTTCGGTGAGTTCGATTGCCGAACTCAATCGAACTCAATCCATGAATTGAGTTCGATTGAGTTCGATTGCGTTCGATTGAAATTTAGTTCGATTGGGTTCGATTGACTATGCCGGGATTTTTGACGCAAATGAACGCAAGAGGAATTGAGCGTTACTCGAAGCACTCGTCCCCCACCTTCTTGCGCCGGCCGTTAAATTGCGCTGTTTTCCATTTCTTTTGTGATTTATTGCCCGCTTTCTACGATCCAAGAACAATGTCAGAAGATAGAGTACATGTTTCTTGCGACGAAAACGCTGAAAATGGAAATACCGGAATGTTTGTAACGAAATAGCATTCCCAAGGTAAACTCACCGCGGGAATACGTTACCGGGGTGTTTGCCGTCACAGACTTAATACTTTACCAAGGTCATTAATCTTTCATGCTGTTTTCGGAGCGAAATGCGAAAATGGATAATTCGAGGGTGCTTGCTAGCATCATCTCGCTTTTATTATTTATACTGTTTCGACAGTCCTCTATTGCTTTGTTATGTCAGTGTTTCAGACACCGAAGAATTAGAACGCGAAGACTCCGTTTTTATAAATCCCTATAAATCTCCTTGTTGGGTGTTTCTAGGCCTAGAGATTTTAAAAAATCGAAATACATATAACTTGTAATACATATGACTTGTGTTGTATTTAAACGACAAATTTCCAAAAAAAGTAGCTTATACTTACAAATCAGCAAGCCATCCAGCCATGATTCTAAGAAAGACCACGCTTTTGCTGCCTTGAACACGCAAAGTTGACCTCCGGAAATCTAAACCATATTTAATTTCAAATTTCTCTGTTTATTTTATTTGCTTATCTTTGAGGTTTGCCTCGCGGTCGGTCATTTTATCTTGGGGTACTTGAAAAACCTACCTATTTACCTCGGTAACTTGCATGGGCGATTCTTTTGTTCTTTTTGATGTATCCATGGAAATACACCCAAAAATACACCGCGATAAATTGACGTTGGGAAATGTTGGTCACACACGATTTGTGAGTAAGAGCCCATTTACCACGTGCGGTAAAAGGACGATGTGTAACCGCAACTGTAGCCTGCGTAGCAAGCGTTCCCGTACGAGCGAAGTGCTGTGTGTCGCGTGCGAGCGAAGATTCTAGTCGCGCGAAAATTGGGGCGAGAGCAAAAAAGGGAAAGGAGCGGGGAGGGGGTGGGGCAGCGAGGGAACGCTTGCAAGCAAACCCCACGATTCTGAAAAACCCGTTCGCCCACGAACGGGGCTTCTGATTGGTGCGGCGCGGTCATGCTGATTGATAAGTGTATCAAATTCACCTGATTGATATGAACCAGGGCGCGAAATAATATTCGAGCGTGACTCGGGCGACAAGGACAAAACGTTTTAAAATTGTTCGAATCGCTCTAGCTTCGATAAACTAGATCAGAGCTCAGCGGAATTCGCTTGTTCTCTGAAGATGGACCAACGTAGGATATTATATGCCATCAATTTGTGTATTGATTGTGCCTGTCTGATGGATTTGGCAAAAGCTTTTAACATCCTTCAGCTCAGTTTTGTGTGTGCGAAGGAAAACGGCAAGGAGGAACATGTTTTGCCAGCATTATTTGGCAACTTCAACTTAGATTTCCGAGTCGTTTTACTTATCCTGACGTGAAAGAAGCCGGCGGCGACTCATCCTTTGTTTCGGTCGTTTTGCAAAATTTAACGCCAGCCAATTTGCTCACGCTGACAGTTTTCAAAACAACCGCTTCCAGTGCGGACGCTAAACAGTTTTAAATAAATTTTCCTCCGTAGGACAATATAATACCGTTAAACTGCTAAACTGTATCAACCTCACGAAAACCTGCTCTTTAAGCCGAACATTCTACTAATTATTTAAAAGCTCCAGACAAACTATGGAGTGCTTTTGTGATTTCCCTTTGCGAGTTTCCGGCGGATTGAAATGTGAGCGGCCTTGTTCAGCACGCAAAAAATTGTTCTGTTTTAAATTTAAAGTGTTGACACCATCACTTTCGCTAGATGGAAAGCGCTTCTTTTATTCCCCGAAAATTTGAAGTATTTTGGCTTTTAAAAAGGCATTTTGAAGCTAAATGATGCTGTTGTGTGACTCACTGAAAAATAGCGCCATTGACAAGTTGTCAATCTATGAGTGAACTCACCCGTGAAGAAATCGGTGGGCGTTTTTCAGAATCGTGGGGTTTGCTTGCAAGCGTTCCCTCGCTGCCCCACCCCCTCCCCGCTCCTTTCCCGTTTTTGCTCTCGCCCAAGTTTTCGCGCGACTAGAATCTTCGCTCGCACGCGACACACAGCACTTCGCTCGTACGGGAACGCTTGCTACGCAGGCTACCGCAACTGTATAAGTTTGACACACTACACTTGACACTAAGCTATTCCGTACTTGAAACCCTACACTGCTACAGAGATCAAGTAATTTGTTCCAGTCAACTCTTGTCATGTTAATTACATTTTATGCAGTCACGAAAAACCTTTCGGTAACTATTCTCGCGTCGCGACCGCAATCCTCAACTCGAAAAAAATCTCTGAACTTTTCTAAGCGCAATAATCAGGAAAAGAAGAGCTACAATCGAAGCGATCACGCGTTCAGGATCCATGGCGGATTTCTTGTCACGCGAGGGGAAAAAGAAACATTTGAGAAACGTCCTGACTGTCACGCGAAAGGAAAAAGCGTTTCGTTTACTAACGCAGCTGACTGATTTTATCTCAGTGTGCTCATAAACATTTCTCGATTATCAAAATCAACTAGGAATTTCATAATGAAAGTGAGTGCTGGTTATATGAATTGATGATTACACTTGGAGTTCTGGATTTGACTTTATGTTAGCATAAAATTTGTTATTTTTTTAAACTGTTGTTATTGTAAAATTTTTATTTATTGATGTTCCCAAAAGGGAATATTGTAGCTTCATCCGGGGGCATTGAGGGGGGTTCTGTTGATTATGCTATTTCTATTTCTGGTCGCGAAGTAACGAGATTTTGTATATGTCTAATAATGAATTGAAATCATTGTTCAGTAGTTTGAGGGAACATTCTTACAAGGTAATCGTCCCTAAGAAATCGAAGAATGGTCAGGTATCCTTTAAATATATCCTTTTTGACGCAATGTTATGAATAATATTTTCCCGTTTTTCATCTCGCTTTGTCTTTCTCTGTCTTTAATTAGAGAAAAGTGCCGTTCAAGATATATTAACTTTAATGTAACATACCAATACATTTTGATAATAGTAGAAAAATGTACATGAAATCTAATATAATAGCTTATCTTTAAGGTGAGAAAGGTCTTCAAGAAATATATAATTTAAATGTGATATATATTTTGCTTGGCATTGTTCTTTTACAAGTTATTATTTTGTGTCTATAATAGGATAAAGTTTTTTTTCAAGAGACAACTTGAATGTTGCCACTACATTTCTTTTATGATGTATTAAGGCTAGAAATCTAAAATGATACATATTTTTAATACTTTCTCTTTGACAAGTTCTATATAATTCTCTCAGCCAATGTGAGAAAGTTCTCTTCAAAAAAGTAACCTAAATATAACACTATAAATGTTCTATATAGAGACTTAACTTGAATGTTGCCACTACATATCTAAAATGATATATATTTTTAGTACTTCTTTTTCTTTGACAAGTTCTATATAATTCTCTTAGTCAATAAGAGAAAGTTCTCTTCAAAAAAGTAACCTAAATGTAACACTATAAATGTTCTATATAATATTGTGAAACTTGAAAAAGATATTAAAATGCAAAACTGAATAAGATATATATGTTTGGTAGGTCTTGTTTAGTGACAAATTAATTATACTGTTCTAAATCCTGAAGGTAACACAACTTTAATTTTGTTTTGCAAATTTCTTTTTTTAATTTACTCCTTTACGTTAATTTGCAGGAGTTTTCCATCTGCAATGTTGTATGTTATGTTCAGATCGTGTACATCAAGGAGTATTGCTTTGATGTCATCTTCAGTTAGGCCATTGTGCAGGTTCTTTTGTATTACTTGAAACAATTTTACCAGCTCTTGATGAAATATTATCAAGTAGAAATTATCATTAGTGGCTACACTTTCCACAAACAACTTGGCATACCAGTTTTTGTTTTTTGGTTTTTGTGTAAGTTTGCATGCCTGACATATAAGTAATTTTCCACTTTTATCACCTTTTTTACCACAGGCCGTGCAGGAGAAGTAGCTGGAAATTGTTTTTATTCCAATGACATTTGTTTTGGCTTCTTTGGTAGTCATATCTAATACTGTTGGTTCAGCATCTGCTAATTTCTCTTCAAAATCAGGGCTCTGCTCTAGTTTAAATCCTTCCTTTGCCGTGTTGACGTAAATTTCATTAGTATAATTGTTTCTCTTTACCCTGAAATTGGTGAAGGTGTAGGTTTTGTTCAGCTCCACACAGTTAACCCATTCTTCCCAGAAAACTGCTGTTATCGATCCAGTTGGATCCACTAGAGTTGCAGAAGATGTGTTGAGAGTGCCAGATTCCATTTTGACATGTTTTGTGCCAGAAATATTTTTGACAGTGGCTTTTATATTAACTAATTGTTGCGGTGTTGTTGTTTGTAGAGATTCGATTGTTGAAATGGTAGTTTGAGAAATGTCTGCAAGCTGGAAAGGCAGTGGTTCCTGGAGTTTTATGATGGCTGTATTGTTCTTTATTACAATGTTCTTGAAATGTTCATTGAATTCGAATTTCTTTAGTTATTGATTGGACTTTTATTTTCCATAGCAGCTCTGAGTGATGTTGATTTGTCCGGGGAGAATGATATTGCCTTTATCAATTCTGTGTCTGATGTTTGTAATTGGCATGTTACGTATTTGACTTTGCCAGCCTTTTTCACTGCAGGTGTTACAGCATATACAAAACACGATAGTTCTCCACCTGAAATTAAGGAAGACGCAAAATTAGATGAGGTATATATAATGCAAGTTTCTTTTATTGAAAAGGTATTTCGTTATCTACTTTGATAAGTATACAGTACATTTGTGGATGTTATATCTTTTTTGAAAGTTCGTGCATCACTTGATGATTTGTTTTGTATCATGCATTAATTGAGGGATTTGAGGATTGTAGTAGTTTAGGAAATGTCTGTTTGTATTTGAAAATTCCACAAGTGGTAGGGAATTTTTTTCATTAGGTCAGTTATCAATAAAAAACATAAATAAGATGATTTTTTTATGTATGTTTTAAATAGAGTAGTTATAAATTGAAACTTACCTTGTAGAATGTCTGCTTCTTTTTCGAAATCTGGAAAAAAAATAATCAAAGTTAAAGAGACTTGATTTTAAATATTTACATATTTTGTTAACGCGAAGTACTGTGGAATATTACAAATAGTGTATTATATTTTCAAGGTAAATATTTTAATTTTCTTTAATAATATTCCATGCAAAGAACTGATATTTTCGTTTTGAAACGCGCTACTTTATGAGATTGGGGTGATCGCACAGGTATTTTAAATCTAAAATTTAGAAAAGTATAGAAAATATATGAAATTAAAATGGAAAAGTATTTTTTTATAAACAAAATTGATTAAAAGGAAATAGAAATATATTAACATGGAGAAAATATATAAAGAATCGAAGGAAGTTACACATTGAGATAGTTTATTAATAAATTCTCCTCACCTGTGTCCATCTCTTTGAGTAAGTTAGTAGATCTTAATGCCGGGGATCGTAGACAACAGATTTACTGATACATTAAGCTATAACAAGAAAGTTATCATATTATTAGTATTATGAAGGTAAAATGTAAAAGTGCTTAATAATTTTATGAGTTAGATAGTGTTTGTTGTGTAAGGGAATCCAATCTTGCTTCCTCTTGAAGTCTATATTGTAAATTTTGTGACGACTTTAAAGCAGTTAATCTTTCGAATGTCATTGGTTCAATTACACATGATGACAGTGACTTCACTCTGCTAATTGCAACATACGAAATACCAGGAATTTTTTCGGACTTTCCAATGTTTATAAAAGCTTTTGAAAGCGTAAGGCCTTGGCTTTTATGTATTGTTAGAGACCATGCAAGTTTAAGGGGTAATTGCTGTCTTTCATGGAAACCATCAGATAATTGCAAGGTTGCAGTAATAGGACAAATTGGAACACAATTGGGTTTACTATCAATTAGTGATGGGCCTTTATAGTCATCAAATTGTACTATTACAGCAATAGGTAAGCTTGGTGGTTGAAGATCACGATGATAAATAATATCTACAACTGTACCTGATGCACCATTACAAAGGCCAACGGATGCCAATAAATTCATAGTCAAGATAACTTTTGCATTTTTAGCGAGAAGTAGTGATGGTTGTAAACCATTTATATCTTCAGGAGGTATTTTTTTGGCCAAATAAGATGAATGGTGTGCTTCAATATAAGCTACTGGTTGTCCCAGTTTTTTCAGATTCTCATAATTATAGGTTGCAACTTCCTCATTTGTGAAGAATAATCTAGTGGCATTCTTAAATTCAGCCAAATTTGTAACTTTTTCTGGTGAACGTTCCAGCAACATATTCCAGTCTTCTAAGTTGGATTCACCTTTTCGAAGTCTCGAGAGTAAATTTCTGGATTCTTTTTGTTCACGTGATTCACCCTGTACTCGTTGATTGACAGTAAGTTTAACAACTTTATTAAACATTCTATATGTTTGGTAACCTTGTTCTCAGTTTCACCTGATGGATTACTGTGGTATAATGGCTTATCACCAACTGGTGGTAATTGGCCTGGGTCACCAATCAATATCATTGATTTTCCGCCAAGAACTTTATCATGGAAACCCGTAGCTTGTTTACATCGTCTGTCTATCCATCCAAATGTCGTTTGACCAAGCATAGAGAATTCATCGATGAGGATATAATCAATATTTCTAAGGTTATTTTGTAATCTACTTAAACTTTCTCCTGTAAGATCATTTTGACGCTTTGGGCCTATTGGAAGTTTTAACAGTGAATGTATCGTTATTGCTCTAATATTAAAAGAGGCCTTTCCTGTTGTAGCTGTTACAGCACATTTTTTTTGTAAAAGACTGCGAATTCCATTAATTAGATAGCTTTTACCAGTTCCAGCCACGCCAATTATAATTAAAAGTGATGGTTCTTTTTCTGAAGAATTTTTAAAGTGTCTGCAAACTATATCATATGCAAGTCTCTGCATTTCAGAGAAGCTGTTTACATCAACAACAGCATAGTCTTCATGTTCACTACTTTCAAATTGGTTTCGTTTAATATTAATCCATGCTGGCATTTCACCTATTTGTTGCTCCGAATACTGCAATTTGTCTAAATGCCAATCGTATTCTGTTTGACAGGTTTGCTCATTCTCAAATGGTTTAAAAAGATTTGATAATATCATCCATTCGTCAAGTTGATTTTCTTCTTTTAAAAGTGGTTCATTGTGTATTTCTTGATTACTCTGAATAACATTTTGAAGTTGATCAATCCAGTTTGGTACGTGAGTTTTTGCATATTCTGTTTCCAGGAATTCTTGCCAAGAGTTTATGTACATTTGTTCAGTTTCCTGTTGGTTACTCCAGGCATCGCTTTGAGTGGTTTTCCAAGGCTTATATCTTAGAAGCTGATATTTACAATAAAGGGGGTAATTAGCTCCTTTAGGATTCGGTGAATATGTTGGAAAGATTCTAGGAATAATATTATCTGCTTGTTTCTGCAGTTTCTTATTTACAACTTTATATCTTGTTGCGAACTCGACAAATTCAGACTTAAAATGTCAGGTTGATCATTATAATGTTCCCTGTTAGCGTACACATCAAGTAGTGACTTGTCAGTGCATATTCCATCCTGATCTTGAAATTTGGAATTTATACGTATTCTGCGTGAGCCATTGAGACTTACTGGAATCACATTAAAGGATGAGCTGTGAAGTTTTAGTGACTTCAAGTGATGCATTGTTTCTTGAGCCGCATAATCTCTTTCACCAAGAGTTTTCATGATTATTTTTCGCATTGCTTTCTGGGTATCAGTATCTGTTGCTAAATTTTGAATCACTGATTGAAATGTTTGTTTTAATAATGGTGATCTTGACTCTCCTTTTGCTGCATATTTTGTCAGATATTCAACGCAAGCATAGTGATCAATAACTATTTGTATGTCGCCGTTTGCTCTCCAGCCTTGTAGTTGCAGACGTTGGTGGTTGTTTAACCTGGAATCATTTCTTTTTGTAACTATTTTTGCTCTGTATTTGGTGACGTTATCTTTACGATGTATTTCTTCAGATACAAGATTTGTTTGTGGACAATGATCAAATGGAAAATGAAATCTACATTTTAATTCAGTTTCACTGCTTTTCTTCCGTAGACAATAATTTGTACTACATCTTGTATGACGTTGGACCATATTTAAAAGATCTGTATAGTCTGAATCACGTTCTAGTTGTTCAGAAATAGTTTTATGACGGTTTTGGCATGGGTGTCTTGAAGGTCTTACCCGGATATTTTGCTCTGGTGGTATTGGATTTACTGTCGATAATAGCCAATCTGCATATTGACAAGCTTTGTTTGCAGCTGCCTTTCCATTTTCAATATCTTCATCTAATTGTATTGTATCAGTGCAGTTATTTTCATTCTTATGCTTTTGAGCGAAGAAGCCTTTGAGAGCTAGTTCAGTTAACTCACACAATCCTGGGTCATTGCTAAGTTTTGCAGTACCATGACAATGGATGCTTCCTCTGTGTTGGTATTCATATCTATACCAGTGCCATTGAGCGTCTAGTGTTTTATAGAGCCAATGTTTTATGAAACTTTCTAGTCTTTTGGTGAAAAACCAGTCTACAATGTGTGGGTTGTTTATTACATTTTGCCTTCTTTCTTCAATAGAAGTATTCTCAGCTATTTTACCAAACAAGTCATGTAATTCAGGCCAGTGCATATCAGCTGATGAAAATGTAAAAAAGAATGTGGGAGGCCCTTTGTTTGTAACAATAGCTTTAAGTTCTTCTCTTACTTTTTGCCAATATGCATTCGTACCAGGTATATTCGCAACATATCGCGACAATTTAGACATAAATGCAGCTGAATTATTACTCGTAGCCATTTGTTGTAATTCATCAATTGTCAGATGAGCTTCACCTGGATTTTGTTTCAGAAATATTCCCCCTTGTTGCAAAACGCGTTTTCTCTGAATCATGTTAAGCGCCCAGTAAGCAAATCTTGGATGACTTGCGAATCTATAAACCCACTGCCCGTTTCTATTTTCTGCAAATTGAATAAGGTGCTTAACTTTTTCTTGAAAAGGGACATCTCTCAACAACGAAGGATTTGTTGGATCACCTTTTCCATCTGGAAATAACGTTGGAAAAGCCATGCTAGCTAAATGCGATGTTTGATATTCGTTTTAATGGTTGGTTACTGATATTAGGCCAATTTATGGAATTTTCTTCTCCCAGAATTTCTTTTCTTATCGCATCCATCTGTTGTTCCTGTTGTTGCCCAAGAGGCAGAAAACTACTTTTTTCAGTCGTTTGGTTAAAAGCCACATCCTCATCTGAATTATAACAAAAAGGTAACGTTTGTAAAGAATTTTGTTCTTCGTGATCTGAAAAATTGTCGTTTTCCGTTTCAACTGTGGGAAGATCTGAAGGCATACCATTTTCCGGGAGAGACTGTAAAGCTTCCAAATTTATTTTCATATCTGAATAATGTGGGTTATTACTTATAAGCCATAACAGAGCTGCATGTACCTTTCCCTTTCTTACAGTAACACTTTTAATACTGTTCTCTTTCTCTTTCATTTTTACAACGATAAGAGGTAAATCTTTTGGATACCTCGGCAATGAAGAAGCTAATTCTTTAACATCTTGTGGCAAATTAATGCAATGTCCTGAATAACCTTTTTGACCTCCTGGTTTTATATAAACTCTCATGATAGGCAATGCTCGAGAAATTAACATTTCCTCTATCTGAGTCAATTCCTGTAATTGAGATGGCACCTTTGCAGGAATCATATTATTTTCTTTAGAAAATTTTCTGGGAAAATGTTTATCTCTGGAACATCTTAAACACAAATATTTGCTTGCATTTTTTGGTTGCGTATCTAAATACGACGTTTCTTCGCAAACAGTACATTGCCATATAGTGAATTCCATTGATTTATGGAATTTTTTTATATTAGATTTTGCCCAAGTTTGTTCATGTAAATAGCCATTTATATTGAAGTCAAAGATATTGAGATTGTGTTACATTAGTATGAGTTGTAGAATCATCTACTTCAGTTTGATAATGCATTTGTTGTGTAGGTCTTCGTTGACCTGATTCATATCTGGTCTTCTTTGCTTCTGCCTGAAATAACTTTGTTTTTGCTCGATAAAGTACATTTTCATTTGTTTTGTCGAGTAGGCAATAATTACTTTCATACTCTCTTGCCTTTTTACTTCCAGGCTGTTCATCAAGATCTGTATTAGAAAAGGATCTCTTTTTGGCTGTGTAAAGCCTGTTTTTGTGTTGTTTGTTTTGAAGGTTACTAGTGCTTTCATTTAAGTGTATTGTTGATACGTAATGCAGTCCTGTTAGGTATCCAATAGTTATATATCGAATATATTGTCTTTCTTCACATTGTGGCGTAATAGTTATAGGCTGAGCTGATTGAATGTATGATTGTACAATGTATATAACACAGTTAAGTGCATTAGCTACAGCTTGTATAATCAGATTATCGCACCATGTACCTGCAGTGGACATTCGAAGAATATAGTTCTCCCATGTTTCATTAGTGAGACTCTGGATATAATGTTGTGAATTTTCTGTTAGATGGCGAATGCCTGCCATACGAATTTGGTAGTGTAGATTTGCATTTCCATGAATTTGGTGAGAAACAGATTTAAAGAAACAATCTCCTTGACCACCTACATCAAGGGGTTTCAAACCAATAAGTGCTAATCTTTCTGTTAATCGCACTATTGATGAATTTAATAGCGTATCTGTGGTTGAAAAGTTAACGGTTAGTAAATCCATGCCACCCTTTAATAATTGGCTTGGCTGAAAACTTTCTTTTTGTATGTCTTGAGAACTGTCTTTTGTAGATTTGACTTGCAGTCTGTTGTCACATATTTCATACATCCAAGGTTCTTTGTTCTGACAATGTTTGGGTTTTGCAATTTTTGTATGTCTTGAGAACTGTCTTTTGTAGATTTGACTTGCAGTCTGTTGTCACATATTTCATACATCCAAGGTTCTTTGTTCTGACAATGTTTGGGTTTTGCAAGGGAAGAAGAAAATATATAGTTGCAATCAAAAGTAACTTTGTCGATCTTCAACCACCAGCGTCGGAAGTTTTTACACAAGTAATACAAGCGGGATGAATTTGGGACATTTCTCACAATGAAAACTCTAATTTTCTTTCTGAAACGTTTCTTTAGGAGAGCATAAAGCACTTTTCTTATTAGGATTCTCGAGGGTTCTCTTTCCCTTACTTTCCTTCGTTTCGTTGTCAACTCCAATGATCGTTTTCTCTGTACATTAACTCTATCTTTAGGAAATGATTTGTTTCTTTCATCTGAGTGATAATTAACGATCGACTGTTTTGTCTCAACGGGCAAATATATTTTCAACTCAACGGTTGAATCTTTGGCCTCAACGGGCGAATCAATTTTCGACTCAACGGTCAAATCTTCTACCTCAACGGGTAAATAAGTTTTCAACTCAATGGTTGAATCTTTTGCCTCCATGGGCGAACAACAAATTTTCGACTCAATAGGATTCTTTTCATTTCGGAAGCAGCAAGTCCGCTGTTCAGATTGCCCAATAGCTAGCGTATGTTCGCATGGAAAAGATGACATTTTAATTCATAAAAGCATCTAGTATTTAAATTCTCTAAATTTAACTCTAAATTTTTCTGCACTTTGGTGAATATCTCCACAACGAAATCTAAAAGATATGTTGAACATGAAAAGACTTACTTACCAAAAATGCAACAGCGTTCGCAAACTGTGTTGATCTCTATAAAACGAAAATGCAATACAAATTAGTTCATTGTTAAGTTTATTTGAATTTCAGAACAGAAAAAAGAAATCATATCAAAGCAGTAAACTTACTTTTCTCTACAGCGACTCCGGTTTACAGCGAAGCGTTCAACATCGTTTAACAGCGTATACAACGTTTAATAGTATTTAAAGAGTAGTATAATCGTAAAATCTCGTCAAAATAAACAAAAGGGATGTCAGATTCAATGTACCTGACATGACATAATGTTGTTCTCTTTCCTTGGGCTGGTTGGAAAAAATGCAAAAAAATATGGCTGAAAATGTTACTAACAACATAACGGCTTTGAAACAAGTATTCGACATTGAATAGCATGAACAGCTAGAAATGTAACATGTAGCAGAAGACCTTCTTATCTTAAAATGAAAAATTAAACAATGGCTAGCATTAGATTAAAGTGTCACGGCTCATGTTTGCTACTCCTGAAATATATTTTCCCCATACTGCTAAAAATATTTACGGACATTTTTGTTTACCATACGTCCATTAACAACGCAGCGTTCAACAGCATATTCCACGTTCAAGACCAGTTTAAGTAACAATCGTAGAAAAAAGCAGATGAATCCATATCTCACTTAATAATCAAACAATGGTCTACAGTACGAGTAAATAAAATACAATTTACACAATCATAGGCAGCAAGCTGTGACTCAGAGCAGCTTGCAAAAGTGGCAAAATCGCATTAACGTTCGCTTTAAAACACGCCCAACAATATAGTGGTGTTCAATAGGGTATAGAAAACTGAATAGTGTTAAAAGGTTTCTTTGTAAAACTGAGCAGATGCTGTCCCCTATCTACCAAAAACATCGGAAGCATTTTTGTAACGTTAGTATTAAAACATCTCATTGTAGAATACCAGATGCTGTTCCCTTTCGTAGGACTGCTTGAAATTCGGCGCAAATGTTGGTTAACAATGGTTCTAACAACAAAGAAGCATTAAACAGCATATTCCGTTTTTAACACTATTCATAGCTAGAATAGCACATTGTAGCAGATGAGGTTAGATGATATCTCCCAAAAAAATCTAACAATTACTTACTATATACTTTTAATAAACGCTACTTCACGCAATCCTATAATAACAAAATGCTGTTCCCTTTCGTAGGCCTGTTTGAAATTCGGCGCAAATTTTGATTAACAATGGTTCTAACAACAAAGAAGAATTAAACAGCACATTCCGTTTTCAAAGCTCTTCATAGGTAAAATAGTACAATGCAGATGACGTTCACATATCTCCCAAAAAAATCACACAATTATTTAGTGTATTCTTTTAATAACCGCAACTTCACGCAATCCTATGACAAACGGCAATTCACGCGCACGCAATGCGATGACATAATACTATCGAAGGGCTGCTTGAAATTCGGCGCAAATTCCAGTTAACAGTGCATTAAACAGCATATTCCGTTTTCAACACTATTTATAGTTAGAATAGTACAATGTAGCACATGAAGTTTATATGATATCTCCCAAAGAAAGCAATTACTTACTGTATACTTTTAATAAACGCTACTTCACGCAATCCTATGATAAACGGTAATTCACGCAATGGAATGACATCTGGAGAAGCTGGAATTCAGAAAATTATAGAAGGCTTCCCCTATTTCGACATCTTTGTTGAGGTGCCGGTGGTGGGACATCGATCCATCTAAAACGGCAATCAAATGAGTCACTACCTTAACCTCAGAGCCGAGTGTTAACGAGGCTTCCCAAATCGAAAGTGTAAATGTTTCTCTCCATGAATCAGAACCGCCTGAGAAAAGAAAGGCGAGAAAGTACGACTCCAGACTGGCAGAGTTCTTTTATTGAAATGTTTGAAAAGAGTATGGAACAGGACAACGCAAGATTTGAACGAAAATGTTCCGTGACGCCCAGAGCAGGCAAATGGAACAAACAAACGCCATACTTGCTGGCTTAAAAGACATTTTTAAAGATTTAGCATCAAAATAATTGTCTTTATCTAATCGTTTATTTTCTGTTATTGGATCGTTGTTATCCGTGCCATAGGTCGCACTTTTCAAAACAAATGTTGTGCAATACTCACGTAGCAATCACAGTCTTCTTTAGGGTCTCGTTTTTCTGTTCAACCCTTTTCAACACACTGTTGGACAGCTAAGAATTTGCTCGTTCGCTGGAAGTTCATAAAAAAACGCCATCTCTTTTGCGTGCATTGCGTGTCGTTTATTTACAGATAACGTCAACGCTTTATATCATCGTGCGAGTGCACCGAATTAGCTCGAATTTGTACTTTTGCGCTTGATAGACCGATCAGAAGAACCGCACAAGACTGTGAACTAACTACAGCAATAAACGTAAAAGAAAAGAAATCAATTTTAAGAACAGTAAAGCGTGCCTGTATTTCACATAATAAGCCCTTTACAATAAATACTCCTAACCTGTAGTTTGATAAACCAGCGGGCTGCGACCTCTTTGTTAAGAAACATTATCTGTTCTTTGATATGAAATTCTGGCGGCCTCACAAAGCAAATGTTGACATGGCGGGAAAAATATTGACATGGCGGGAAAATTCCGCGGCCTCACAAAGCAAACGCGCATGGAATGCACCTTGGAATGCACCTTCTCCCCCTCGCATATTCTCGTGTCGTCATGACAACGTCATGACGACACGAGACAAAAATAGACCACTTACACCAAAAATAGACTACTTTGTTTTGCTAAAATAATGCTTGGGGTGAAGCGCTGAGTCACCTTGTTTTCAGCAAAATTGCATGAAAAAAATCGCGCTTGCTCAGAGTTTCAGTAGCCAATCAGATCGCGAGTTTGCCAATAATGAGCCACCGGGTTATGTCAAATAAGTATTGAATAGTCGAACCGCATACGCGTCACCGCCATCCATATATTCAGATTAATACAGTGACTTTTCAGTTACGGCGATCTGACTGGATGATTTTATCTCGCAAAGATCGAGAGCCTGATTGCTGTTTGGGTACTGGATTTAATATCAATCACTTAGAAAGAGTTTGCATGAGGCTAATCCTTATTTAGAAGCGCTTGTCTCTTTTTGTTGCTGCCGCAGAGAGGTTACTAAAATGACCGACCGAGGCAGCAGAAAAGCGAACGGCATTGTGGTCTAAAACGTGGGTACCACAATAAGTTTCGCGCACGCTTTTGTTTTGTTTTCCAATCTGCTTTAACTAAAGGAAACGCAGTAAAATCATCGCGCTTCCATCAACCGATTTCTTGTATACTGAGTAATCCCTATCAGTAAGCCGTAATATCGCTTCTGTTGTTGATTGTTTTCTCTCATGTCATTGCTTTCAACATGCTTGGCAAATAAAGTTTCCTGTTTGTACTAACAGAATTTCTCCTTAGTGCGTTCTCAGGCTTCATGTAAGCCGACCCTTCGCTTCCACACCCTCCCTTAGATCTCTTAACACACCAGTTCTAACCGTCTCGTCCACAGCAGCATTTCACTGCCGCTAGTTTTTACATTAAAGGACCTGGGGTTGAGAGAAGGGGCGGAATGAAGGTCCGGAAGTCGGAAACTCGAAACGCGTCCCCCCCCCCTCCCCCCGCATATCTTTACTTCTCCGCCCCCTGTTACTTTGAACAAATCTCGACCAGCCGCTGTATTTAAACGACCTCGTTTCCGGACAAGAGACAGAATAAAAGAACGACACTCGGCAAGAGATGTTCGAGGGTCCCCAACAGGGTTTTTGGGACTTGGGATTTGGCCGACCGGTTGGCTCACCGTGCGAGAGGTCGAAGGTTCAAGCCCCAGACAGCACCAACACTCCGGGGTCTTAAAATAGCTAAGGAAAATGTGCTGCCTTTGCGATGACATCGTGCAGATGGTAAAACATGGTTAAACAATGTTTCAGCCAATTTGGCTTACACCAGTAATACCAGTCTAGGGATTGTGCGAAAAATATAGACTTTCCTTAGCGCGGAGGATTCCTTGAGGATTTGAGGAGTTAAGACCGTCTGCTCGCACTCTACACTTCAGTTAGCTGATGTTTACAGTTAGCTCTCAGTAATGGAAATGGCAACACGATATATACTGTACTTAAAACAGGACAACTCGGATTAATATTAATCCGTGGATTATAATAATAATAGATTATAATAGGGTTATAATATTATAATTCGGAAATAGATTATTATAATCCAGTAATAGATTATTATAATCCAGTAATAGATTAAGGCACGGCAAAAAATTGGAAGGATTAGATTATTATTATTAATATCATCCGGATTAATATTAATCTCTATTATAATCGAGATAAAATTCCCGTGAATGTTCTGATATACAGCTTTAATAACAGACATTGCAGACATAACACAGGACTGACGGGACATAACACTGATCACATCAGTCGCATGACGATCACTTGCATTTGCTAGAGCTGGTAGATAGAGCTAGAAGTGAATGAAAAGGAGCAAGCACCTCTGGGCCAGCGAATCCGTGCCGTGGGCATGTGCTTTTATAAAAAAGGGGACCTTGAGAAAGGGAATAACTACCAGCTGCATAGAAATAGCGACAATCCTTGACTTGCTACAAGTCGACCTCACGAGTTAAATAAGCGAGCGAACAAGTCGCGAGATCGTGCGACGAAGGACTTTATTGAAAGTCTACGACAATCCCAAAGACACGAACTGTTTCGAGGTTCGGAGCCGGCATATCACGATGGCAAAAGAGTCAAAAGAGTTCAAGAATGTATAAGATAGTGAAAAGCAAGCCCAAGATCTTTAAATAATGCCAATCTTCGGAAGCTTTGGACAAAGATTAATCCTAGGTAGGAATAATATAAATACTACGTGCGATTAATAGGAATCCTATGTAGGATTAATATTAACATTAATATTTAAGTAGGATTAACATTAATCTTACATAAGATTAATATTAAATAGATTAAGGCACGGCTCAAACCTCAGTAATAGATTATAATAATCTATTACTGGATTATAATAATCCATTACTGGATTATAATAATCATTAGGATTAATATTAATCCGATTAATATTAATCCGAGTTGTCCTGTTAAAAAGGCGAAAAGTCTATTAGTCCGGGGGGGGGGTCGGGCTATTAGTCTGCAGTCTGCTTATGTCGCACACCTAGGTGCTTCTCTATACATTACATTGCTAGGACCAAAGAAACAGGCATATGCTTGGGGCAGCGTCAACTGAAAATTCAATCTTGTTCAAGGTTCTTGGTGAAATTTTTCGTTTCACCGAGTGCCACTCAAAAACGCCTGAACCCTGTAATTTAAAACTCAACCCACGGGTGAATTTTGAGCTTCAGGGCTCACGGGTATTTAATAGGCAATGTATAATTGTGAAGCTTTATTTGGACAATAATTTTACATTTGATCAGGACAGGCCTGCTGAATGGTCAATTGGCCTTGTTCTAAACGAGCAGGGGACTGGGTACGAACATATTTTTTTCTTGGTACGAACATTCAATATCGATTGAATTGAAAATGGGGCAAGTCATCTGAAAGAGCATCCAAAAATTAGTAAATTCACCAAATTTGATGGTTATTGGTTTAAACGCAAAGGCATGGCACACTTAAAATAAGAGAGCTTAGTATGGATTGGAGGACGCCTGTGCCTCCAATCCATACCAAGTGTACCATGCCTTTGGGTTTAAGCCAATAATAGTCAAATTTGGTGAATCTACTAATTTTTGGATGCTCTTTCAGATGACATGCCCCATTTTTCAATTCAATCGACATTGAATGTTTGTACCGAGGAGAAAATATGTTCGTACCCAGTCCCCTGCTCGTTTAGAACATGGCTAATTCTCTGTATGAGACGCGCCAGTAGGGAATCATGGGAGTTGTTTTCAACAAAACACGACTTGGCAACGCTGAATACAACTACCATGATTCCCTGCAGCGCGTCTAATTGAGGGAATCGAGTATTAGGCCGACGATCCGTTGTCGAGAAGAGACAACGAAACAGTCAATGACCTTTATTTTCACTGCATTTCTAGTGACAACGTCAACAATAAGCGATCCTAAACACTCAGTTACAACAAAGGTAATCGTGGATATGACCCGCAAAACTGATCAAGTCGTGGATTTCTACAAATTATTGTATGTCGTGAACATTGCTCTAATAGGCAATGATCACTTTGTCATTTCTTCGGAAGCGTTGACACTCAAAAAACTTCATAATTTATAGCTCCTCGATAGCTGAATACAATGGTAATTGAGCTCCTCAAAAGCTGAATACAGTGATAATTCAGCTCTTCAATAGCCGAATCTGACAATGATAATAGCCCCCTTGATAATAATAGCCAATGATCACTTTGCCATTTCTTTTGAAGGATTAACAATCAAAAAACTTCATAAATTATAGCTCCTCAATAGCTGAATACAGTGATGATTGAGCTTCTCAAAAGCTGAATACAATGATTATAGCTCCTTAATAGCTGAATACATGATAATTATAGCTCTTCAATAGCCGAATACAATGATAATAGCCTCATTAATAATTTAATACAGCGGTTAAAACTACTCAATAGCTCCGCAATAGCTCCAGCTGCTCGGGTGTTTCAGACCTGAACTTCCATTTGCCTCTCAGGCTTGTTCTTGTCGTTGTAACACTTTATAAAGATTACAACCGATATTATTATCACACCAAACGACGATCCAATTGACACCAGAATCACTTGAAGGTAGTTCAGACACACTGGAAGAAAGAAAAAAGCGAAAACAGCGTACGAATGAGTGTGTTCGGCCCCAGTGAAAACCAGCTTTTAACGAGGTGGTCGTCCCCCTGCTGTGGGTCTAGTGCATTTACATGGTATCCAAGGTGTCACCTAATGTCCACAGTGGCTTGCCATTGATGAAAGGCACGGTTTATCATACTCATAACCGAGGAGGAGATCTAATACTATTTTTATGGAGGGTTTCAGAAAATTCGTATCAGTGATTTAACCCTTTGTTCCGAAACTTCGCGAGCCTATCAGTGAATGTTGATGCAGGCACATTCCAGCATGTGCGAGTATATATATATATGCACTTACTTCCAGTGTCCTCTGCAGTGTCTGAGAATTCAGAATCTCCCACCTGCTCTGTTGGTTCCGCTGGTTTTCCTGAAATTGGTATGGAGTTATGTTGTACGCGATTAGAACTATAATCAAACTTTACTACATGGAAAATTGATCGTCATTCGCAACGTTTACCGATGAGGATCGTACGGTCATTTTGTACTGCATTATTTTGGTTTGGTCTCTTTTTGTTTGGTTCTCTCGAACTTTCTGCGCATCACGGGAGGGCGTCAGGTTTTTTTAAAAGCTTCCTGGATGTATTTCATAGCCTAAATATTTACATGTAAGGGCCTGTTTACATGGAGGTGAGGGACCCCGGGCAGGTGAGGTAACCCGCCTAGGTGGGGTAACCCGCCTCTCCATATAAACTCTCATTTTTTCTCGATCGCGTTTACATGATAGGTGGGGTAACCCGCCTAGGCGGGTTGCCCGGTCTGCTGGGTAAGGTAACCTTCCCAGCCGGGGTTGCTTTTTGCCATGTAAACGTTTCAAGGTGGGGTAACCCGCCTACCCGGGGTCGGTTCATGTTACCAAAACGCGCCAAATCCGAACCAACAACCAAACGCCCGCCATATTGGAACCGCAACAACATGTCTCATTCTCGAGGATATCAGCGTGGGGAGCTTTTTCGTCGGGTTCATCTGCTTAGTGTCGAAGGCCGCAATCAAGATGGCAATCAGGAAGGATCTGAAGGTATTCAAATTTCAAGTGATGCTTTAAGTGAAGGCCCGATCGAAGCACGCGCTTCTTCTCTACCTAGAGATCAGTCGATAACACAAAGCAACGAAAAAAATTGTCTCTGCCAACGAAAATCATGCTGTGTAAAAAAAAAAAAAACAAGAAATCTACGCCACGCTATTTTCTCAAGGAAGTTAACCCCGGGACCCCGGGGTGATATGATTGCATGTAAACGCGAGTTATTTTTCGACCACGGCTGGGCGGGTTACCTCACCTACCCGGGGTCCCCCACCTCCATGTAAACAGGGCCCAAGACTTACACTGCTAAAAGCATGCCAGCCCTGTGGTTAAGGACCACGAGGGAAAGCTTTAAGGCCCATTTTTTGTATAAAATCACGGAAAAACAACCATAGTTGACTTTTTGCAAGAGTGAGAAACCAGTGTTAGACTGAACGTGTGCGCACTAACAAAACTTGGGAGACATCGTCCCTAAAGCATTGCCAAAATAATTCTGGTTTATATGTTGCAGGATACTCGCGCATTTCGTTTGGTGGCGGCCTTCATCTTAATTTAAATTTTAAGAATAAACTGATAAAAGGAGACTAAGCCAGAACACATTGAGGTCTAGCCTTGGGATTACTCTACAAAGTTTTTGTGGAAGGACACGAGGTGCACGATTCTCACTTCTTCTGCAAACAACATCAAAAAAAACCTGTTGTCCTGGTTGCTTAAAACTAAAATAATAACAAGTTAAAGAACAACTTAATCCTAGCGAGAAACCATTCGTTAATTTGGACACATCATCTGGTATAAACCGGCGACCAGCAAATATAAATTTGTGTAAACAAATCTAAAAGTTTAAAATTGTTTTGTGCTCAAAAGTTGCTTACTGACGTTTACTAACTGGATGAAACGAAACCAGCAGTGCTTTGGAGTCTTTTTTTTTCCTTTCATTTTTTTCCTGTGATCTTGTACGCCATCGTCGCTGACTTTCCCACGGACCATTTTCATAAGATGTTTATATTGTTTTGGATAGTTTAATCACATGTATTCAGCGTCAGCAAAGTGTACTACAATTGGTTGCATGGATCTGAATTTCGATTCAGATCTATACAAACTCTTGTAGCACACTGATAATACACTTTTTTGCCCGTGGTGTTAGAATCGACCTTGATTCAGGTCTATCTTAACCCTGAGAATCCAGTCTTTCTAACTTGCAGTTTATTGCACTTACTCTCTTTTATTCCCAGGCTCTTTCGATTCCGCTTAAATCCCACCGGCCACACCACAAAGGGACCCACTGTAATGTCACTGTCTTCTTGGTGTGGGCAGTACTGCGCTTGCGTGTGGCAGTTGAACACATTTGGATATGGTACCTCCTTCCTTTGACATGTTGTCATTTTGCAGTGAAGGTACAGGAACTGTTCCGAAATCCCAAAGTATTGTCTTATGGCGAACTTGAACCGTACAGCGGCGGTCTCGCTCACATGTGTTGGAAGATAGTCGCTTTCAATTGCTACCGGGCAGCTGTAAAATTTATGAAGGTCAAAATTAGCTTATTTATTTTGTGTACTTTAAAACAGGCTGTAATTGTCATGATCCTTTATCTAGCATTGTAATAGTTTTAATCCATATTCAAAGTCGAGCAAAAACTGAGTAGACCGGGGGAGGGGGGACAAGACTAAAAGGCGGAAATAGCTGAAGAGGGGTGGGGCTCCTCCCTCACTCAAATTTTTCTTGTCCTGCGATGACCTTATAATCCTTAAAAGAAAAGCCGCCGAGCTCTGTAGATAGATATGGAGAGATATATATATGCAAAGTCTGTTCCAATCCTAATGATGGAAGCCTTATGACTAATCGGTTAGGGCGTCCACCCCGGTTTCTATAGCATGAAGCGACTTGGGGTTATGCTACTGCTGGCGATCCCTTGCCGAGAACAGACACGATGGAAGAATCTTTCTTTATTTCCGCTGCATTGCGCAGTAGATATGGCATTTCACTGCATGCGAAAAAGGAGTCATTAGGCTCCTTCAATCATTTTGTATTGGTAAAGTGGCTATCCAAAAACCAATACACAAAAAACCCTATTACAAACAAGGCTAAACGGGGCTAAACCCTAGCATGCAACGAACTATTTTCGAGAGTCATTCAGAAATCACTGTATTACTGCTTTACTTACTATCCGCTGATCAACCGATATCCCAGCGACGGATGGTGATTTGTACAGTTCTTGTACGCACTCACATGACACTCCTTAGGAATGACAACACGGTCGACCTTGGAAGCTAAAAAAAAGGTACGAGTCAGACGTCTCTTTACTGAAGATTATTAAAACACCGCCACGGTACATTTGTTAGAATGCATATGAAAATAAACCAGTAGGTTATGCATGGCTTGTAAGCCGTGGACTTTGAATTTTGAATCCTAAAAAGTATGGCGATCGCCCCCGTAACTGTTATCTAGGAGTTCCTCCCCCCCCCCCCCCCCCCCCCCGTAACTCTCCTCGGGGTCGGCGTCACTCGTGTTACAGCCAGAAGGCTATTTGACAGGGAAAACTTCCTGAACTATTAAACTGTTGCGACTCAAGTACTTTTGCAGACGAGGAGCTTCGTCCAAAACATCTTTTCCACAGTCACATCTGTTATAGTGAGGAACGAAAGTGAAATATCTGATTATTTTTAAGATAGTTGGCATCGGGCTGATACTCCCATACAAACATTTTTGTAGGGAACTTAAGCAATGACGACGGCGACGCCGAGGACAACGCCTGTTGAAAAATGAATTTATATTTTACTTGAGAATCTCGCGATTATCCAGATGTATTCACTGTGTCTATCGGTTTAAGAACTGGCACAAGCTGAAGATGTAAAGTGAGCATTCAACTCCAAACAGAAAAATCACAAATTAGCCGTCGTGGTTCACGTTGTCCAAAATACGCAGAATTGGGTAATTTCACGTTGTTGTAGAGAACCGCTAGGAAACGTACCAAGAATGCTATCGACGTTCTCGTTCTCGTCGTAGTTTGCTTACAGCAGATTCAGGTTGAGTGTTTAACGGCCTCAGTTGTCGCGTTCGTTGTAACGTACGGTTGAATTGATTTGCGTTGCGAGGCAAAATGACAGACGTTGCTAGGCGGGAATGCCAACGTTCTGCCTGGGAAAACCACAACCTGCTTTTTCCCCAGACAGAACGTCGTCATTCCTGCATAACAACGTCTGTCATTTTGCCTCGCAATGCAAATCAATTCAACCGTTACAACGAACGCGACAACTGAGGCCGTTAAACACTCAACCTGAATCCGCTGTAAGCTCCCATTTACCTTGCCAGTGGGACCGTTTTAAAAATCGCCGACGGTCTGAAAACTGCTATCTGTTCTAATCACAGGTAACCAAAGGGTACTGTTAGCTTGTATGGATTTCAGATTCGATCGAAATAAACCAGTAAAGTTTGAAACATGACCTGACATGTGACATTTTGGAAGGTCAGTCACGTACTTGGAGATCTATCTTGACGGATTCAGTTTTTTTTTCAGAAAGAGAGCAAAACATGCATTACTAAAAAATAAACTAGACAATAACAATAAAGAAAAAACCCTTTTCTTACCTTTTACCTCGACATAAACTATCGAGTTCATGTCGAAGTGAATGGGAAAACCATCGTAAGACAGGTTGAATGTTTGGTTCTGGAAGACCCCAACTTGAAGTTCTCCGTGTACAGGATTATTCGCTTCTAAAAAAAAAAGGAAATTTAGGTTCCTTATTTTTGCTTGTGTATAAACATTACAAGCGCTTGTGGCCGATTAGGCCTTTTTTTAGTCATGGAAGTCCAACATTGAGAGAGAAATTTAAAACAAATGACAGCTGTCATTTACGCTCAAGTGACCTTCGCCTTCTCAGAAACCAGCTCGTGGGAACTAAAAACTAAAATCAAATTAATTAACGAATTAATTAAGTAAAATAAACAAAATAATTGGAATAAGTTAATAGAAATGCAACTTTTTAGCACAAAATAAGCAAAAGGTTTGAAATAAAATGGCGTAAAACTTCTGTTCGTTAAAAAATGTCGAGCAGAAATGGTACCGTTTTGTCAGCGACTGAGAAGCTCTTCAATGAAATTATAAGTTTTTGATATGTAATGACGATTTTTGTCAATTGTTTTTTCTGCTACCAATAAAGTTTGCCCAAGAGGCATAGTGTTTCAATCAAAATTACAAAGCAAGCCAAAACCTTACTTTATCTTCAGTCGCTGATTCAACGGTGCAGACGACACTGGTTATAATTCGCCAGGTTCATTTTGCATATTAATTCGGCTCGCAATTACCAGTTTAGATCAGTTTATCCAGTGTTAAGCAATTCTCCTAAACGCCAACACAACGTCAAAAGTAGAAACAAGTCTGTGCTGAATAGTCTAAGACAGACTCTAATCTTTTAAAGTTCCACTTGGATGTTTAAATGTCCGCCTGCGACTGATGATCTGCGTGCAGTTTTGCGACATCGTGTTCACTGAACTGGCGCCCAACGTTTCGCTCGAAGGAAATTAAAACTACTGTAGCTATAAAAGAGTAAAGAATTACCTGCCCTGTGTGACAACATGATCCACATAATAAAAATAAAACCCTTGAACATTTTTGCACTTTGTGCTCGATTAGCGACCGTGTGTCGACAGGGTGAATTTTCCAACGTTGCCACTGCATGTGACGTCATAACGTATCCGAAAGGCACACGAAATTATTCAGGGTGATATGCTATTTTAGCCAAAGAAGGAGCAAACTTTTGTTCTGTCACTATTTTTTTGAATTAAAATCGCCGGTAACCAGTGTTTTTGACGACGGAGAAAGCGGTTCACTTTATGGAAACAACAAGGGATCAAATCTTTTATCCTATTATCGAATACGCCTTTGAAATGGTTTTCAACAAATCAGGCAACTTGCTTGAAATCTTGCAGTCAACGCGCTTCTCGCATCAGCACAATACTTCCAACATTCGTAAAATATTTCATTCGCCGATTTTGTTTTCGATGAATGAAATGATTCTTCGAGTCTTGAATGAAACAAATGTAGATCAATTTTTAAGTATTCAAAAACAGTACACATGGATTTTTTCTGAATTTCTCGAAAAACAAATTGAGAAACCAGTGAAGAAACTTTTCTTACGCAAGCGGCGTACAATATAAATAAACAACGACTCGTCGCTTCGGGTAGTGTGACTCAAAATATTAATTCGCATAAGGGGCGGGGGTTAATCACATAGTAATTATTACATTTTTCCTGCATCTACATTTAAGTAAAAGACATCCAAAGTAATTCAAGCAGATTCAACGGTTGTCGTGGATGGGAGCGAATAACACGAATTGATTCACACAGTTTGTTTTCAGATAGAGGGGGCCGAAAACATTTCCGCGAGAGCCCCATACCAACAACACAACGCTGATTGCACAATACCGCTCGAAAGACGGTTTAATAGTTACAATAGTTTTTAGAATAAATCCGAGGAAAAAGGGGGGCCGTGGCCCTCCCCCTAAATCCGCCCATGTAAATAGGCTTTTTAAAAACTCTAGCGAAAAAGAATTTGCGACCTGTCAAATTTTCATCGGCAGACGACGGGAATCCAATTTCCGTTCCGTTTTTCCGTTCTGCCGAGATACGGTTTCTCAATCTTGATACAAATTTCGTTCATTTCTAACAAAAGTTTGGAACTGAATTACTCGAGTTATCGAAACGTGATCCTTGTCCTCCAACCATATGGTAAAGTCATGCTCATACATGAATATTCGAATGGGTGGGGGGGGGGGGGGGGGGGGAGGGAGCACAGAGAAACTCTGATCTTGACGTCAAGCCAACATTATTTTATTTCCATGCCGTGGCAGCCTTTTTCAAAACAGATTCCCAGCAGACCAAACACATCTCACAGCAACACCGACAACTCCTCTATCTCAGCCAGCAAAACAGCCCTTGCGGAGATTATGTCGCAAAATCTGTGTTTGTAACGGGCGCATTCAATGTGGAGCCGAACGGCGGGTAATCTACGAAAAGAATATATGCCGTTTGTTTTATAAATCTGAATAAAATATCTTCGACAAAAAGAACCGTACTCTCGGAATTAATGGTCCATCATTTCAAATTCACACACGAGATTCAAGAAAGTCAAATCAAAGAGTACAAAATCATTTCTGGCCCACACTTGCATGGGACGGGTTTTAATCCGATTTAGGGCCCTATTATATAAAGTCGTCCCTGCTTCCTTCCTCAAGCCATGTTTAAACGAGCTCAAAATGCGAAAAGTTGTCCCTGCCAACCGAGCCAAAAATTGGGTCTCCAGGTTTTCCTTAGTAGACTGTGTTCTATTGGAATCTGATTGGCTCTGCCACTGTTTTCTATTTTTGGCTTGTAGGGTTTGGACGTAAAGGCTTTGGAGTGTCCACTAAAACACTTGGACTTCTCGCCTGGCCGAGTTTTCTAAAAGTGCTTCGTTGACTATTCGTTCGATTCATAGAAAACTCGGGCTGGTAATCTTATTATTAGTAGTTGTCTAAGCTGACCCTCAACATCAACTCTCTTCTGTACTTACTGCTTTTGAATTTCATACTCTTTCCACCCCGTCCAAGTCCGACCGGCACCACCACAAAGGGGCCCATTGTTATCTGACTAACTTCTTGGTGTGGGCAATATTGTCCTTGTGTTAAGCAGTTGAACACGGTCATCCTCGGCGCCTCCTCTCTTTCACACGTTGCCATTTTACAGTGAATGTAGAGAATTCGGGTTTCAGGACCAAAGAACTGGCGAATGGTGAATTTCAACCGCACGGCCTTGTTGTGTGTTGGCAGATAGTCAACAGCTAGTGGACAACTATAAAATTCATTAAGGTTAGTGTTGTACCGTAGACATTGAAAGGATGAGTTTATCCCGTCCTCGGCTCGATCTCTCTTCTCAGCTTTTCTTAGGATTTTGTACTTCAGTGGTGTAAGGGACTGTCAGACCAATAAAGCGGGCCAGATTAAGATTGTGGGCTTCTTTTGGTTCTCGTATTATTTTATTAGCGGGTAATACCCCAGAACCTTGCTAGGGGGATAAACTGAACATTTCATTACAATCAATCAATCAATCATGTCAATCAATCATGTCAATCAATCAATCAATCAATCAATCATGTCAATCAATCAGTCAGTCAGTCAGTCAGTCAGTCAGTCAGTCAGTCAGTCAGTCAGTGTTACACTGTATATTGCGGTGAATACTATTCAAAACCATTCTATTGGGCAGGTGTAACTTCACTTACTGATATTGAATCAACGTGTATCCTTCCGAAGGACGGTGATCAGTCCGGTTCTTGTTCGCACTGACGTAACATTCCTTGGGAATAACTACGCGGTTGTTCTTGGTAGCTAAAACAAAATAAAAAATAAGAGTGAAGCATGCACGTCTCTTTGTTGATGGCCGGCATTTGTTAAAAACTGCGACAGTAAAGGTTAGGTACGATATACATAGTCAAGAGCCCGCAAAAAATATAGCAGAGATGACCGGGACCAGGGGCCGATTATAGTAACTGTTTAGTTTACTACCACACCTTAAATTAGTACTCGACTGACCATGAGAAAATGAGGGACTGTCCAACTGAGCCCTAATGACATGTAACAACTCCTGTTCTTACTCTCTCTTTTTTCAGTTACATGTAACGTATAAATAGTTTCTTACCTTTTATCTCGAAGTACATTTTCTTGCCTATTTCAGCATGAATCGGGAATCCGGTGTGCTCCAAGCTAAATGAGTCGTTCCGAAAGATTCTCACTTGGACTTCACTTCGGGTTGTACTATTCACGTTTATTTGAACGTCTAAAAGGAACAATTGATAAATGTTCATTGTTCAAACAATTGTTGTAAAAGATATTTGTTAGAATCGTTAGAATCGTTTAAGGCGGCATTCTCGGATGTTTTCGAACAAGGCATTACGCGCGAGAAGAAATTTCCCCTCTCGCGAATTTTCCTCGCTCAGCTTAGTTTAGGCCATTTCCGAGTTACCCTTTGCCTCTGTTCCAAAACGAGTCTACGTGCGAAACCGTTCATATGAAAATGTTTTTCACCATCGCGTCCATTTTCATGCAAATCAAAGTCATTCTCATTTGAATGGGTTCGTACGAAGACTTGTTTTGAAACTGAGGCAAAAGGCAACTCGGAAATGGCCTATGCGCGCCCATTATTTCCATCCTTGCCGGCTACAGGCTTGAAAAAGAACCTGCGCTAGCCCTCAGCGTCAAATCTTCCTTGTAGTCTATCGTACTTACTCTGGCTCTGTTGCTCCCTTCTAAAACCCTCTGGCCACACAACGAACGGACCCGTGACAATGTCACTTTCTCCTCGGTTAACACAGTGCTGCCCTTGTGTTCCGCAATTCAGTAGAGTAGGATGTGGAACCTTTTTGCTCCGACACGTTGTAAATCGGCAGTGAAGAAAAATGAATTGTTCTTGCACTCCAAAGTACTGGCCAATGGTGAATTTGAATCGTACCACCCTAGTGTTGTTTACTGGCAGATAATCACAGTGGCGAGCTCGGGGGCAACTGCAAATTGAAATTCATCCGGCGTACAGTTATAAGCTCATGTAATCGCGTCCATGTAAATAGGCTGCAAAAAAGTCTTTTTCTAATTTTCCCTCTCCAAAGATGAATTTTATATCTTCTACCTAACGTGCCATAAATGTGGACATAAATTTGATTTATACTGTTTTTGGCCAATTTAACGCCGGATAGTAAGGTAAACTTTTGCAGCAAGGTTTAAAACTATTAATTCGATATTAAACTGGAAAGTATTTTGAAAGTAGTGCTTCTTTTTTTCTTTTAATTTTTTCTCTAAAAAGAATTGCATCGCTAAAGTTAGCGTGATCGTCAGTAAAATCGCTAAGATTCCTCAGCATATTTGCCATAGAACGTACAAAACCACACACATTCGTGAATTCAGGTTCAATATTTGTATTCTATCAGTATTGTATTTTTTATGTTTTATTGTACACTATTTTAAGAGGGCCACGGGTTTGTTAGTATTTTTATGCTATTTTAGTGCTACCCTCATTAAATAACTACTACTTTACTTACTGCTCGTTTATAAGTTGGTATCCAAGCGAGGGACGGTGATTGCAGTTCTTGTACGCAGTAACGTGACATTCCTTAGGAATCACAACACGGTCATTCTTGGTAGCTGCAACAAAGCGGAATATGAAAATAGATCAGAGGCCTGCAGCTTAGTCCCATGGCGTTCTCTCTCCTTTCGGTGGCCGCGCAAAGCCTGGGACGGGAGTGGGCGAGTACCAGTCTTCAGCGACGTCACCCACGATCGAGCGCAGACTCCCTTGGACCGAAAACGCCTAGAAACGGCTGAGGAGTCTACACATATAGCCTGAAACACAAACACGCTTCAAAGAATTTCATTTGTTTGTCCGGTAGATTTTACCCTTGCTCAGGCGGGAATCGTCAAGAAACCCCTGTGGAGCTTTCGCCGATAGCGTGGTTCGCCGTCTGTTCGACTTCAAAGCCATATTTACAATACCATCTGCATAGAGGACTTAACTTGTTGATTAAAAACTACCCATCCTTATTTCAAACTGAGATTTTTTTGACAACCTTTATTCATATCTGAAACCTAGAGATGGATTTGGGTTAGTCAAAGTGCGTTTTGGTATTACTAAAACCCCTGGAGACCTGGGTACACTGTAAGGGATGCAGGGCAGTTCCTGACATGCCTCCCTTCCGCGCCCAATATAGGTGTTGAATCCAGGCGCCGAGGGTTCAATCTCTATATAAGGCGCTCAAAAGAGAGAGATCAGAGACTGGACTATGAAGGATGATGAGGGATTAGTTTACAGTACTGGCAACCCAACAGCTGCTCGGAGTTAGTTTTTCCATCATTTGAAACCAGTACAAACATGCCGCAACGAATCTAGACTATTCCCTCATTTTTCTCAAGACTAGTCGCAATGTCTGACGAAGAAGCGCAACGCACGAGAGCCGAGAAAATTCGTCGGCATGATTTTGGTCAAACAATAAGACTCCTCAGTTTAAACAAAGGAACAAGTTTGCAAAATCAGCAAAAGTAAAACAACCGCTTCTTACCTTCCACTTCGACGTAAATAATTTTGTTCACTTTGACATGAATCGGAAAATTGCTGTACTCCAAACTAAAGGAGCTATTGTCAAAGATTCTAACTTGAACTTGTCCCTTGGTTGCCTCATCCGCATGATCTTGGGCTCCTAGGAAACAATGATTGGTATATAATATTAAAAATGCTGAAAAAGACGGCAAGGTTTGAACCCCGAGGTTTGACTGTTTCGAGCTTCCGTTCAAGTGAAGATAAAATCGAATTTTGGCCAAGTTTTATTGTAGTTTTAAGTGAATTTTATAAACAAAGCACTTGGTGGCTGCAGATAAAGAGGAGTCTTCGATTATTTTTTTGTACCTTTCTCCGAAAAAACAATTTGCGTGGCGTCTTAGCTCGACTTACGGCTTTTTTGGAGTCCGGTTATAATTCCCCTTCAAAACAGCTCAAAATCAAACTTGCGGCATCCAGTACTGAGTACATATGTAATAACGTTTATATTACCATTAGCGGGTTTATTATACTCGCGAAAAAAATATAACATAAAAACTATTTGTGTTGTAATAATATATTCGATTGTTTCCATGAATTTTCTTGAGATAATCGTCATAGAGTTTCATGCCAAACTACACAGTTGATTAATAAGGTTGCCATATAAGAAAGCCAAGAATTTTTACCTGGCCATTACGTTGCTACTTTGCAGAAGTCAGCTAAGAAACGTGCAAATCTATTGCATAAGCACGTGACAATCTTTTGTTAGCTGGCTGGCTCCTCCTACCATCGACACCATCTTATCTGCATTTTACTGCACGTTGAGAATAAAACTTTGCAAATTTGTTTTGCTGGTTCTTTACAAATTACAAATTCGCTTTAAATATACAACCTTACACCTTTTTAAATTTCCAGCAGAAAAAAAATTTTGAGAAAAAGATTTGGCTAATTAAAAGATGTGTACTGCAAATGGCATGGCGAGGAAAATGTCGCGGGGCTCGCGTCAACACAAACACGTACGCTTCTTGTGGTTATAATTCTGTTGACAATGGAACATACATTCCTTGTCAAACAATCTAGTTCAGAAAAAATAATGAGTTCTTTTAATATTTCCCTGGGTGTAGAAAAGTTTTTAAAGAAATTAGGCGAATTTTCTTCTTTATGACTGACATGAATGAGCCCCGGTATTCCCAGGAAAGCGCCCACGTGCCGTTTGTATTTAAAAAATTGGGACTTTTCGAAAACGAGCTTACATGGCTTTCCGGTTGATTTTAGTGAGTTGAGGTACTGTATTTTTGTAATTTGCTCGTATAAATTATACCTGCTAACTTTGAATGGCTACATGTTAGAAATATCCCGTGTTTAGCGAAATAAAAATAACTCAAAATCTCGGCTATACCATGTTTGGTTCTCTCGAACCCCAAGACAAAGCGATGTCCCAACACAGTGCAATAGCAATTTCAGGCTTTACAGTTGTAAACCGAAAAGTTATAAAGCCTCATATTAAGTTTGTAGCAGCTGTGCTACATGCTACCCTGATGTTTTGACGCGTTTTTGGCCGGTGGAATACACTACTATCGAAACTTCTTTCAGTTAGTTGTCTGAAAGTATCATATTACCTGCCAGGTTTGACAGCACAGTTATCCACAAGATAATCAGAAAGGCGAACATCTTCATCCTTGTTTCAATAGCTTATCTCCTTCCGTCTGTAGCCAAGTGTTCACTGAAAGTAATGAAATCATTTTTAAAGTTACCACACATGATGACGTCATATCTCATGTCCGACGTGCCCGAAAATGCCGAAATGCACATGAAAATTTTAATGCTGAGATGCCATGAGAGTTCCTTTTGTATTCAGCTTTGCATGAACCAGCATGGGGAAAAATGATTGCCCTTGTTTTTGAGCTGCCATTCTTGATAGCTTTTTCTTTCCATGAAACCAATTTCAAGGAATCTCGAGCCTAGAGTCCATCTGTTCCTTGGCCAGCGTTTAGTGGCCGAGATAAACTCTGGGGTGATAGAAAAAAAAAAGGTTTGTTTTCGCACATTTTTCTAGGAAATTAAACGAAGTGGAGACCTCAGAACCATTTTATTTTGCTTTGAGTATTTTAAATGCTAAGTTTGGATTTTTGGGGGTGTTTCCGCCTTGCTTTCGTTGCCACAGGTCACCACGACTCAACAACTTTTTAAAAAAGATGCTGTAAAGAACTGAACATCAAAGAGTGCAACCAACCACTACGGAGACGGCAAGAGCAACGTCTTTTAAGAAATCATTTTAATTTCCATATCGCCTGCGAATTTTATGATAATCTTAGATTCATCCATTTTGCTTTAAAAAACCATGTTCTCCCGCAAAGAAGTGTACCAAGGCTAATCGGCCAAGATGTATAACGTATACGCACGTGTACATGCACTGTGCTGCTCGGGCGCTGATCAGGCGCGGAACCAGACCGGTTTCCACCCAGCAAACCTCGTCCCAAGGTATTTTGAAAATCGTCGCGGAGAAGGCCCTGGGAAACGAGGTTGCCACCCAGCAGCTTCCAGTGACTCAAAATACCCGGAATTTAGGAGTCAATTGGGTGCTTTGATACCATTTGTCAGAAGTAGCCAGTTAGGATGACCATTGAATAATGGTAAGGGTTTTTCCAAAATCAATAAGGCAACCGAAAGAGATGGCGCTCGGCTTACCATTTGCAATTCGGTTTCCTGTTATCGTCTCCCTTGACAGGAGACTGGAACTGGGAAACCGTGCAGTCCACAATTTCCAAACTGATTTTGCGGAAAATTACCATTTCATTTGACTTCAAACGGAAATTTCCGGATTTTTTGGCTATATGATAAGCACCCATTAATCTGAAAAGTTCGCCAGGGAGCATGCCTCCTGGCCGGACACCCCCACAGGCTCGCGTCTTCAGTGCTCGTGTTATCGGAAAACGGTCAGCATTTTTCCTGGATCCGCGTCTGCTGCTCATCATCAAAATGCTAGCAGCTTTCACCTCATGACGCTGTTGCAAAAAAACTGATTTAAAAAAATCTTTCACGCTGTAACAATGTTCGCAAGTAAGGAAACGTAAACAGTAATGAGGAAAATAAGTAACAAACATAGATGAAAGCCGTTACTACCTACTGAAAGCCCAAAATATTTCATACCAGGAACTCGAACAAGCTCACTTCCGCTTTTGAATGAGCCTACAATTTCTTGGTCAGCACCGTTTACATAAGTATGCGTAAACAAAGACCGGCGAACGAAGCGGAAACGGAATGGAACAACAGAATCCGGCACGTTATGAGTGGAAAAAGAGCATCAGTATCTTATAATTCACGTTAAATGTTTGCAAAACTCAAGCAGAAGATCGCCGAGGAGGAATTGACCTCTGATTCAAGCCGTTCTTTGCCTTCCAGCCCGAGCGTACGAAGAGCTAAAGTCAATGGATGGACGTCAGAGAACAAGTGGGAGAGACGAAGACTTAGCAATGCTAGTAGCTTGTATGAATCAAGGGAATCTCTTCTCAGCGAAAGCAGCGTTGCTTCATCGGGATACAATGTTTCAAGGCATGCTTCATTCACGAGCAGGTCCGCTGCGACTCCAGTTGGAACGCCTGTGGAACCACCGAGTGCGGTTAGTAGTACACTGTAGAAGCGTTCTCTCTGTCTCTCTCTCGATCGCTCGCTCTTTCTCTCATGACTTTTTAATATCATGCATTGTTTCGTTGTGACCTTGACTACACCGTGTTCCACTGCTGTAGCCAAAAGCTCAAGAGATTAAACTTCAATTTACCGAAAGGGGAATTGAATTACTTAAAAAAATTCTTGACGCGAGAATTCGAAATTTTGTTTGATCTTTTTTCGAGCGACCAGTCTGATCTAAGTCATGGTGACTTCAATGTTTCTGTGGCACATCTTCCACGTTGCCAACTTATTATCACTCATTATCGCCCGAAATTTTAATAATTGAATTTTAAGGCTAGAAAAATAGAAAGGTTTATAGCAATTTAGTCAGTAAGAGAAGCTATACTTTAAAGGGAAGGGTTCTGTTGTTGTTCTGATGTAAGTAAATCCAAAATAATAGATGTCATCAATAATAAATGGCAGTTTGGTTTTAAGTGACTGCCTTTGTTCCGCCGTAAATAAAAGCAGATCTTTTCTGTAAATTTTTACTGAGAGGAAAAATTCCCATCCAGTATGGATAGAAATTTGGATAATTTGCCCAAACAGTTTGTACAATTGTATTGTTTACCCATTTCTTGCTTGACTGAATTTGAAATTTCCATGCTCTTTTGCACAAGTTTGATTCCCCAGATACCCTCAGTGAACCCTGAAGAGTTTTATGTAGCCTTGTCTGGCATAAGTTCATTATTACATCTTTCCAAAATATTTTTTTGGTTTTAAAGGATCCTTTATTTTTTTAGAATTTTACCACTTTTTGCAAACAGTGCCCTTATGCAGGGCTGGTAAGGTTACAGCACTGTATCTATCAGTCAAATACAAGAGGGCTAATCCCCCCATCCCACCAACCCCCAGGTTAACTCCGGCCATAACCCTGGGCATTTGACACTTTTGAAAGATTTTGTTCATACACAATGCTCCCTCCCCCACCAATGGCTGCTTAAACCAGAATGACATTCCTTTCCACAGTTTAACTTATCAAAGCTTTGCTTACATCTTTCTTAGCCAGTCATGCCAAACCTCGCCGACTAAAGCAATCAAATGTTGTGTGATATGTCTTATCATGACCCTAGTGTCAGCAACCTAAATATAACAAGCCTGATATGAAACGTTTTGGCCAAACAAATTAATTTCAAGTACAACAGGATTCTAAGTTCAAGATTTGAAGCAATATAACAGCTTTTCGGTTAACAGCAACTGTCATTTTTGCCAATAGGTGTCAAAGCAACTGGGGTCGAAACAAAAGGAAAGCAATGTGGTTCAGGTTTAAGCAGCAGTTGGTGGGGGAGGGAGCATTGCATAACAAGCCCAAACAACAACTTTGAGGGAGACTACAGTTTACAGGGTCAAATGCCCTTCACACTAGCCTCAATTCCCCACCCTCTGCGGCTTTGAAAGAAAAAGAATAACTTACAAGAAAACAAGAAAACAAAGAAAACTCTGGGTTGAGTTGTTTGAAAGCTGATTTACACTAACTCGGGGCTAAAACTTGATTGGAGGTTCAATTTCCCTTGTATTGCTTATATATATGTTTTGTGGAGTTTGAGATTAACTGACCTCACTATTGCTGAGTGACAATTTTAGTTCAATTAATACATTTTTATTTCCGTTTTCATTTCTTTTCATTCCCTTACAAATTATGTTTTTCATTTCTACATACAATGTAGGTCAACACACGGTCATCCAAGGAAGAAATCCTTCATTTGCTGGCAAAGAAAGGAGAACAAGTCAACAGACTGGAGGCAAAGATTGCAGGTGAATTAATTGGTGCAAGATTAAAAATGTCATCTGTTAGTATATGAAGATTGCCTTCTAAGTACACTGTACAGAGAAAATTTCTAACATCAAAAAGCTAAAAGCTCCATATCAGTTTAATTTCTACACAATGATTTGTCAGGTTTTTCAGTCAATCTACTCAGGTATGTCAAATCAACAAAATTAATTAATGTCAAATCAACAAATTGATGTGCAGTAACAACAAATTTGTCTTCTTTATGATGCTTTCCATTCCATGCTGTAAGCACAATGCCCAGCAAATAAGACATTTATTTGTGTCAATAGTGAAAGTCTGATTGTCCATAAAATGAGTATTGAAGTTTGAGCTGTCTATGGATTCTACAGTGTACTCATCAGTTTCTACAGTGCGAAGAAAATAGTTAACAATTATTCACAGAAGTGGAGGTGAATAGTGATTTACTGAGCCATGAAGCGGTAACGTACTAAATATCCACCACTTTGCCCAACACTGAGTTGAAAAAATGTAATACGTATATACCACACAGGCTGATTGGGAGGCATGGTGGCCTAATGATTAGTGCACTGGACCCTGGATTTGGTGGTCCAGGTTCGAGCCCTGGCCCGTCACTGTGATGTGAGACACTTTACTCTCATAGTGCCTCTCTCCTGCCAGGTGTATAAGTGGGTACCGGCGAATTTACTGCTGGGGGTAACCCTGCAGCAATGGACAAGTATCCCATCCAGGGGGAGTAGAGTACTCCTAGTCGCTTCATGCTATGAAAACCGGGATAAGCCCCGGCCTGATGGGCCACTAGGTTCATATGCAGACTTACTTTGCAGACCGAAACATTACTTACTTTGCTTATCACCTCTGAGTTAACCAAACAGAATGCATGAAAAGCACTATTCACTTGTGTGGCATAATCTATACTAAAAGTACTTGTATCAATACATTGTACTTCCCTGGGATGGGATTGCTAGACAGTCTACCACAGGATATCCCCAGCCTTAATTTTGTCAGGCTGCTTTAGATAGCTCTAACAGTTTTCACAACAGATACCCATTTACACCATATGAAACGTCTGGGTCAAAAGAGACACTGTACATGTGACACAGCATATAGGCCACCACCGTATTCTTTTTTTTTCTAGTCACCAAATGAAATTCCATGTTATCTTGGATTACTGGTATTATAATTTTTTGCCAACAGCACTGGTATTACGCTTGAATCTATTTGGTTGATAGCCAATTTAATCTGCTTCTGGAATTTTTAGAGTTGACAACTGTACAGGTGAAAAGATTTGATTCCAATCAGTTGTGGTGATAACATTAATTGTCTCTGTTGCTGGCAATATAACAGATATGGCAAGTCTTCTAAGAGAACAGACTAGAGTTAAAGAGTCACTTGAAGGTGCTCTTGAGAGACAGAAGGAAGGTATTTTCATAGTATAAATAATATCTGTATGTTGACTGTTCTACATGTACTCCTAAATTAAATGTGCATGGACAATGAAAAAATATACTTCAAAAATTTATCATACTACAAGGTGAAGCTGGGATAATCAAAATTACTAGAAAGTACAAGTACATGTTGACAGACCAGCGAAAATGAGCAGGGTTACATTGAATTAGTCTTGAATTAGTCTTGATTTTCTACTATCCTTGGCAAAGTTGCAAACATCATTCAATGGCATGATAATAGTGCCTGTGAGATGCCAATGTTAAATAAACATGTGCATGATATTGACAATGTAGAGTGGAGAACATGACTCGTAAATCATCAGGCATGCATTCATTTAGAAGAAGTTATTGTGTCTCCGATTAGAGGGCCTCTTTAGGCACACTAAAAGATTTTTACACTTAAATAAAGTTTATGATGATGGTGATGACAGACTGATCAAAGTGTCAATTCGTTTCAGAGCACTCCACAAGAATCAGAAGTATGAACAATGAATTCGAAGAGAGATCTAAGAAAATGAAAAATGAGTTTGAGACGACTCTCAAAGAAAAAAATCAGGTATTTATTTTTAGACTTTATGTTTGGCTCTGTGTAGGTGATGGTTTCTAGCAAACACCTATGAATAAGTCAAAGTGCAGTTCCATATAACTATCTAGTGACTAGTGAACCCTTCAAAAATGGCACGCAGTCAACTGGACATTTTTCCATAAACTAAGAACCCATCAAGAAGAAAAATTGTTATGGGCAAGGTGTCAATCAGTCAGTGATGCAATCTACTCAGAAAAAAAAATTTAAGTTCTGAACAAAAGCTGAACCTTTGATCTTCCACACACTGATCAACTGCGCTATGTGGGAGCTGGGCCATTTAAACTATTAACAGTTGCCACGTGTATATGTGAGATGGGTGCCTGGCATATCCAGGGGGCCTCCACTGTGGTAAGCTGGCCCCCCAGATGAAATAAAGCTCCCATGGCTGGTAATCCCCGCAAAGCAGCCATGAGTCCCTACACCCTAGCACCTGTCACACTCACAGGTCAGTGGAAAGGAAAACAAAATAGGGGAAGGGAGGAGGAAGAACTCGCTGAACATCACTAAGATTCCACCATGATACAAGAGCCTGACACCATGCTGTAATGTCTGGGAACATAGAATCCTGAGCGTGGCAAGAGCTAGGAACCGCTGACCACTTAGACAGCTGACTGTTCACTCATTGTTGGTTAACTTAGTTTTTAAACATTGCATTTAACCTCATTAATTGTTGACTCAAATATGACAAACTTTGCATGCATATACTGCTAGAATGGTTTTAATTTGTTGACAAGTGGGAGTGTCTATCACCAGTTACTGTACGTATTCATGTATACATGAACATGATTGTATGCATATTGGGAAGTTTTTCTGCTAACTACAGATGGAATTGTTCACACACAAAAACTTTGTCAATTGGGTGAGCAATTTCAATTTCAATGTCAATGAGCAATAAAAAATAGGGCAGGACTTTCATATTAGTGATACCCTGATCACCAATGGCATAAAACAAAGGAATTTGAAAGACAAACAATATCTAAACCACAACACAGTTTCTGTTTCTGCAGTAGCTGCATTGAATGCAAATAATTTTTTAAAAATATGTTATTACAGCTGTATGTGAGATATCGTTAATGTGATATAATAAAGTTGTGTTAGTTACATCATGATAATGAAAACCCACATAGTACATGTACATGCACATCTTCATTTTATAAGAATAATAACAATAATCATATTCAGTTGGATCTGAGTGTAAAAAGTTCTATTGAAATACTAATAAAGTTTAAAAAATCACAAAAGATTAAGAGTAAATTTAAACTCTGACTGTAAAACAACACTGCCAGTTCGTAGCTCCTTTATAGCTTTTCTTATATGTGTGGAATTGTAATTTTTAGGAACTTGAAAATAAGCTGAAGGCCCTAACTTTGGTAAGAATCACATAAAATTGTTTGTTTTCAATAGATATGTTATCAGACAATTAAAATAAAATGACTGTTAAAGTTTGAAGTTTAAAGTTGGAGTTGATTAAGATCATTTTAACGATCTTTCATTTTGAAATACAGAAAAAAATTTACACAAAATTGAATGAGTACCAATAAAGTAAGGTTTTTACTGTACTATATCAATTCTCACAAGGGAAAACTACATGATTTTAGGCAGTGTCATAACTAATTTGACACAATATGTACAGTGTACATGTACAAACAAAAAATAACTTAGCAGCATGTCAAGGAAACGCCTTTCATTTACTAGTAAAATAACTGTATTAATGTAATGTTCTTTAATTTACAATTAATAAGTTATTCAGCTGATATAAAAGAGTATTTCAGTAGCTTATTTTGAAACAGTTAAGTTGATAAACTAAAATAGGTTAAGTATAGTTGTTTACGTTGACAAGATCCATTTAACACACTCGTACAAATATAATTTTGTAATTATAAACCATTCTGACGGTTTAGGAAAGCACACGCTATGCAGACATGAATGAGCTTAACCATCTCCAACAACAAGAACTCACCAAGATGAAGTCCTTGGTAGGTTTTGCTTTTTGCAACTGCCAGCATTATGTACAGAACGTTTTTAGTTGTGGCATGCTCTGTCTGAAAATATTAAATACTGTTGTGATTAATTTCTCAATTCTTTTTAACTTTTTTTTACAACAATGTCAGTAAGCAGCAGTTAAATTTAATCGTCTTAAGAAAAATCACAAAAAGATACTCTGATCTTTCTGTGACGTGGTACATGTAATGATTTGATTTAGCTCCCCTGCTCCAACAAGCCCCTTCGCTTCAATTAAAGGCCCCTCAGCTGAAGAGTTTTTTGTGTAAAGTTTCCTTATTGCAATAGATGCCCATACATGCATTCTCATAAGTGCATGTTTCAATTCATACATTGTATGTCCCCATTGTTTGAGTTGAGAACGTTTTGGAACTTTTTTTAACTCCTTTAGGGCAGATTTTGTTAACGAACCTACTAGTTTGTAGCTTGGGCTGTTCCAACATTTCAAGGTAAATAAGCACTGCATCCAGTGCACTACCCCTCCCTTGAGCTTAAAAAGGTGCTCTGGGCACTGAAATTGAACACTTTGCGGTAACACAGAACATTCACACGTCTTTTGATCACGTAAGAACACCATCTAAACAATTAAAAAAATGTATTCAACAGAAGGAGTTTTTTCTAGTATTTTTTTAACAACTGTCACAAAACTGATACATGCTGTAATTATAGCATTAGCCACTGACTCCTCCAATCTCTTCAAGATTTGATGGATCTTAAAACTATTACACTATTACACTATTACACTATTACACTGTGTTACAAATTCTTGTATTCATTATGCATGCATGTGCATGTCGAGTGCTAAAAACTGCTCTGCATTCATGAACAGTGTAATATGAATAGGAGTTTGCTAGCAAGACCTCGTAAAATTGATGCTACTGTATTTATTAAACAATAATTTAATCCTCAATTTGTAATCAGTCTTTTATTTTCACTATTATTAAGAACAAAACATCAATTTTGTTAGCTATTTTAACTCACAGTTGTGCATGTTTAAGTGTATTTATAAGCATGTGAAAACAGATGTTGCAATCCTTTCCAATTCGTGTTACAGCCTATTGTTTAGCTGTAGCCTCTATTTCAGTTGTTTGTGGGGTTGTCACGCTATCTTTGTGCTAGCGGAGAGAAGCATTGCGTGACGACCCAATCAACAGCCGAGTAGGAGACTGCAGCTACAGCTACTGTGTAACGCTTGGAAACTATAATAACTAGAAAATATGAACTATTTTTAACTGAAGTCTTATAAGCATTAATTTAACTTCAAATAATGGTAAGTGCTTGTATCAAACGCACAGCAACTGAAAACGACAATTATTAAACATGCATTATTTAAAACATTGACCCCTTTCAAATTGAAAGCCATTTTATGAGAACACGATTTCGTATTTTCAGATCGAAGGAAAATGAATTTTAACTATTTTAGTGATATTTATTTGAGAACAAACAAACATAAACTCTACCCTACAAACTGGTTTTTGTTTTCATTCTGAAAACCAACTGCTGTAGAACACGGGTGTATTGTGGATAATGTTGTAACGTAATCTTAAAGTTACCATGTAAGTTGAAAAAAGAGTTGCATACAGAATTGCGATACCACCCTTTTAAAAATAAACGTAAAATTTAAGGTATACATTGTGTTGAAATAATCGGTTCTGTAACCTTTAAACAGTTCATTCAGTACCAAACCGATGCTACTCGCAAAGCTGCAGAAATTATTGAAAAAAGCAAGGTAAGAACTAAACTGGTTAAACTTGTTAAACGTGTTTATCTCTTAAACAGAACTAACTTTGATATCAGCAAGAAATAGATTAACTAGTTAGGGAATTCCTTTTAAATTGACTTCGTTATAAAAGTGAACGCTAAAAGAGTCGACTCTTTTAGCGTTCATTTTTATAACGAAGTCATTTTCACAAAAGTTATTGATTCGAATTTTAAAATTGTCGTAGAATTAGTCGATTTAACATTTGTGTCAAATTTACCATTTCAAGCAATTTTCATCTGTATTTACATGAAGCTGCCAGGTCCTACTCACTTGGGTCATGGCGTTCCAGAAACGGGCCAAACAAAATAAAATCGACTGTAACTTGTAAAGTAGTTTAAACTGGACTAAAACACAAAATACATGATAAGAAGCCAAATAGGAAATGGATGGTTAAAAGCTGAAAAGATTGTAAACGGACTGAAAAATGCATATCATGGTAAGAGTCACTTTTCTAGCCGCTGAGCACTGGCTTGCAACTGAACTAAAGATTCTACCTTATCAGGACATGCCCAAATGAAGTGTTAAAAAAGATCATCTGTATTTTTATTGTGTATTGCAGCAACTAGAAGACTTAGACAATGCCTACCTTGAGCAAAAGGGAGAACTGGCTGCCCTTCAGGAACGTTTAGATGACTTAGCTCGTGAAAGGTAGTTTTATTTTCAGTTGTTACTAATTTATTGTCAGACTCCCATTTATCAGTGCTATACATATATATTTTACCTAGAATAGTTCAGTGATAAATTAAAGGAAAAAACTCCATCAGGCAGGGCCTACCAGTAGCATAGAAGATATCTTTTTCGTATAGAGCATAGTTAGTAGAGAAAAAACGAAAAAAAAAACGCCAGCTGTGTCCGTTTTCACACCTCCTTTTCGTAGTCATAACATTTTGTTTTTGTTTTTGTTGATCAGAACGAAGTATGAAGCGCGTGACAAGCAGCATCAGGGTCGAGTAGGAACTCTTGAAAAAGAGAAGAATTTACTTCATGACGAACTAACGAACACTGTTAATGAATTAACTCAGGTGAGTGTCATTTCTTGTCCTATTTCCGATATAGGAGACGGCTGCATGCAGGCTTTGTTTACCCGTCTCTGTATGTTATGAGGTATACCCTTAAACAATTGCTTGCTGTGAAGCTCTCAGTGAAGTGGTTAGTGTCAGTCATGCTGCAGAAGAGTGTTATTTCATATGCAGTTAGACAGCGAGCCCTAGTTTTCCGAGTTCAATATCGATCAAGGAAAACGAGGGCAAAGTTGTTTACCTTATTCGTACTAATTTTCGCAGGAACTTAATTTCGCGAAAATGGAAGGAGATTTCACGAGACTTAAATTTCGTGATTCGGCTGAAAAATCGCCTTGAAAGGAACTAAATTTCTCGAAAATTTACCAAAGACCAACCCGTGTTAACAAGCCTCAGAGTTGGTGTGACCTATCTTAAAGCCATATCTTTCAATGATATCGAATAAAACCTTAACAAGTCAGAACTTAAAACAGGTTGGTATGTTCGTTTGCGACAACAGGCAACATTTTAGTACACAGGTCAGCATTTGCGGTGTTTCCTCTCTCTGTTGTGTGATTCGGATCGAGAAGGAGGACGTGAACGTGACTAATTATGTAAACGGATGCTAAGTTTTATAGGAGAATCGTACACAGGGTATTAAATTTCGCGGGAACACTTTTTCGCGGTATTTTTGCAATAGCGAATATCGCTAAAACTAAGACCCGCGTAATTCTAGGTATTTTTAAGACCAAAATCAAGAATCGTGTTACCTTTTGAGGGCAGCGCGCGCGCAGTCTATCGTGTTCTGTCAGCGAACAGACGGACAGCGATAAGAGAACCAATCAAATTTGCGGATATCCTACAGAACACGTGTCTACTGATAATAAATGGCACGACGATTCACCTCCACTTCGGTGAATAATTGTTAACTGTTGATTGTTGGTCGTTTTAACTATGTGCGTTGGACTCCAGATTTAGACTGGTCTGAATTCTCAATCTGACGATGTTAAACAAAACTCTAGAATCTGATTGGTCATCATCAGCCTGGACAGTTTAGGCGTTATGCCTTAGTAATTGGGCAGTATGCGTTATTTGCGTGTGCTGCTTTTATTTTAAGGAGGCTCACAACAGTTTTACCACCGTGGGAAGCCTGGGCTCCAACGCGCGCGTCACGCTGTTTTACACGCGCGAAATTTAAAGTCTGCGAAAAGCAAAACAAACATGGCGGCGCTAGGCTTTTTTCGTAAAAGATTGGTTTTGGCTAGTTTTCGAACAGTTTCGCGAGTTAAACATTTTTTCAAAGCAACAGCGTCTTTTCCCCCGGCATTTACGAAAGAAGAAAAAAAATTACAACCAGCTCTCAGTCACCTGGCTGTAAAATATGAGGTCGATGCTGCGATCGATCGAGTAGGATATGGAGATCACGGAAAGTATGAAGAACACGAAAACAGTCAAACTTCTAACTTTTGTTGGGCCCTCGGCTTGGCCGCCGCTATGCCAAGTTATTTATTTTTCAAGTCGGCGATGGTTTATGCTGCCGGAGAAAGCGACGACGAAAAGGACAACACGGCATGTTCCAAGGACAGTGACCGCTACAAAGGTTACTTCGCACCCAAAGAGCTTCAAAACCGTTTGAAAAATCTGGCAAAAGCCAATGTAAAACGAAAAATTGTAGCAGACGCTGAAGTTCAATCCACTGGAGAAATGGTTGAAATACCAAAGAAGAGAGTGACACGATCGAAACAGGTAATATTTTTTATTTGAGCGGCGAGCACAAAAAGTTACAAATTAGTTGTTAATTAGTTTGATTGACCAACATGTAAACCAATTTTTACAGCAAACTGAAGGCCAGTTGAATTCACCACTCACGGGTACACGGCTCATAGACCTGAAAGTCATGGCCAATGATCTGAAATCTTGTTTTTACTGTCATGCAGGTGAGTCAAAACACAACAAAACTGACTTTATTTTGACTAAAATTTCAATAGAGACCACTTTTTAAAGGGAAAGGGTACCTTGGGCAAAATCTTGATTACAGTAAACAGAAACTTTATTTTCATGAGATTTCTTACAGATTCTTGGTAGCTCGCAGGTAGTCAAGCTTTTCTAGGCAAGCCACTACTATATTGAATACAACATACTGCTCAAAAAGAAAAGTAAAACTACAAACGTACACAAATTACAGCTATAAAATCAAGATCCGATGTTGCATGCATTTCAAATAATGTTGACTCAACCTAATTGCCCCCCCCCCCCTTCTCCAAACTACCTCCACCAAGTAAACAAGACAGTATTCACAACAATTGCAAACACTTTTATTTTCCATTGCAGTAATTGGATTTTGTTGTCTTAGTCAACATCTGTCATGTAATGCTTGAAAACTTGTTTCAACAGCAAACAGTAATCATCTGTTTTATACATGTATAAAAAAACAGTATATGCACAACACTGAGACTTGGAAACATTTAATAAGTCCCATTCCTCTATTAAGCACCTATTCTCATACCACCCCTCCCCCCAGCCTCTGTGATCCTAAAAGTAGCTGCAGGAACTTATACAGGAAATATGGTATTTTCTTTAGAATGTTATTACAACATGTCTCAGAGTCTTAAAGCATGAAAAGTGATTTTACTTTGAAATAGCTATTACACTGTTAGATACTATGAGACACTAACACCAATGTTTTGTTTATTTTTGACAATTGTGTACTAGCTGTTAGATATTGTTTCACAGGTTAGATAAAATCACTTTTTAATTATGACAGAAAAATTAGGCAATATGTTTGATTAATATTCAGACCTTAACTCTAACAAACAAATCATATTCCCCTCAAAAGTTAACCACTCCTAGTCAAAATCCAATTGTTCACACAAACAACAATCAACTTTTGTGGTTTTCAGGCCCCCTGTCAATAGTCAACACTCGTGGTGAAGAAAGGAGGGGATTCAGCAGTGTATTTACCATAATGTGCACGCGATGTGGAAACCTAAACAAAATAAATACTTCTGGCCAGCACAGAGCTGGAAGCCGCGGGCCACTAGCGAGTGATGTGAACACGAGAGCAGTTCTGGGATCCCTACATGTTGGAATTGGACAAACTCAATTAAATAACTTGTTAACTACAATAAATGTGCCACCAATTAGTAATGTACTTTTTAAAAGGCGGGAAAGGGAAATCGGAAATGCAGTGGAAAATGTTACAAAGAAAAGTTGCAGGCAAGTTGTGGAACAGGAAAAGAAAAAAGCAGAAGAAAAATCACAAAATCAAGGGGGAGAGAACAGTCTAGTTGGAATAGCAGTTTCGTATGACATGGGGTGGCAGAGGAGAGGGAAGGGTCACAACTCTCTCACGGGTCATGGTACAGCAATGGGGCTAGTGACAGGGAAAGTTCTATCATATTCAACCAGGTGCAAGTCCTGCAGGTTTTGTGACTCTAGCAATAGGTCAGGAAAGGCAGCTAAAAATCATGATTGCAGAAAAAATCATACAGGTTCTTCTAAGTCAATGGAAAGGGACGTGGCTTGTGAACTTTGGAGGAGTGCCCCTGAAGCAGGTGTTAAATTCTCTACTTATGTTGGGGATGATGATAGTACAACTCTGGCAGATCTACATGCTAAAGTGCCATATGATGTCCAAAAGTGGTCCGACACTGTTCACACTAAAAGATCTCTGACAAGTCGTTTATATAATCTCAAAGATCGCATCCAAGCATCAAAACTTTGTCCAAACTGTTCTATATTGAGCCAGAAAGTGATCAGCTATTTTGCAAAATGCTTTAGCTATGCTATATCTCAAAACAAAGGAAATCCAGAATCTCTAAAAGCAAGTCTAAACTGTATTGTTCCTCATGCATTTGGTGAGCATAATTTATGTGACATGTCCTGGTGTGGTTATAAAAAAAGTCCATCAACGTACAAACACAGTGACCTTCCAAATGGCAAGGATTTGCATGGCGAGCCCTTAAAAAATAACCTAACAAGCATCTTTTCTGACTATGCTACTGATATTGTTGTCAATAAGCTGTCTCCCTGTGCTAACTCTCAACGAAATGAAAGCATAAATAGCACCATTGCAACAAAAAACCCCAAAACTCGGTACTACGGCGGCAGTGAAAGTAGTGACTTCAGAATTGCATGTGGAATAGCCCAACGAAATGTTGGCTACAACTATGTCAGCCGAGCTTTAGAGGCACTCAATATCGAGCCTGGGCATTTCTGTGAGTCCAATGGAGATCTAATGGACAAAAAATCATTAAACGGCAGGAACAGGAAGTCAGCAAAAAGTTTCAAGTACAGGCGAAACCAGTTACACAATAAGAAAACTTCGCAAACTCTTCGAAAAGAAGCTACAGAGGGCAAAACATATGAAACTTCAGTTGGTTTGAATTTAGATACACGTGTACACCAGCCTTCACCAACAGCATACCCTGAGATTGAACATTTCTTAAAAAACATTTCGCAAAATGAGTTAAAAGAGTATGAGAAAATGGTACCGCCTTATACTGCCAAACCCAATCCAGAAACCCTATCCTATGACCCCACTAAACTGTACACTTTCGTTATTTTTGACACCGAAACTACCTGCACTGGTAAACAAGCCGAATTATGTCAGTTATCTGCTATCAAGGAAAGCAATCTACAAATCTTCTCAAAGTACATTTTACCAACAACTAATATTAGTCCTGGAGCCACACGAGTCAACAAGCTTTCTGTAAAAAGTGTTAATGGGAAAAGACAATTATATAAAGAAAACCAACCAGTTGAGACGGTGTCCCTTGGTGAAGCGCTAAAGGAATTTCTGGCCTTCCTCGCTGGGTCACACCAGAAAGAATCTTGTACATTTTTAATCGGGCACAATTCGTCCACATTTGACACCCCAATTCTTCTACGCCAGGGTGACGAAAATTTCCACCGCAGGCTAAAAGATAAAAATGTTTACTTTGGTGACAGTCACATTCTTGTGAAATATCTGTTGAAAGAAAAACATCCAGCCCTTCAACTTCCATCAGGACATCCTTGCAAGTCGAACCAATCCTCTCTGTACTCTCACCTTTTCAACGAAAACTTCGAAGCGCATGACGCACTGGAAGATGCTACAGCACTACACAAAATTATCTTCAAATCTGCTCTTCAGCTGAGCAAAGAAAAGATTGTAAATTGCTCTGCAGCAATCAGTGTTTCACAAGCAGTTGACAACTTGACATACTTGGATCGGCGCCACGAATTACTTCAGACATTTAATGGCAAAAACGTTGGGATAACACAATCGATGGCAGAGAACATTGCTGGATGTGGGCTATCGTATTCCAATCTCAGAGACTTGTACATGAAGTCGAGCACAAAGGGATTGCTGGCAATCCTGAGTATGCCTCCCACTCAGTGTACATCGAAGGGGCCTCGTGTAACCAGAACAAAGCGGATTCTTGCTGCCATCGTAAATCATTTTCGGAAAACAATTACGCCTTGCGAAGAATAACCGCTTCAGTTGTACATACTGATAACTCGTGGATTTGTTTCATGAATAAATGGTAGTTTAACCGTGATTTTAAGCAGTCCAAGCGTTCTTGATTGTCTTCGTTTTCTGAAAATATCACATGTTAAAATTTGGTTCTTTTTCTCTACGCAAACCTTCGTAAACTGACTCATTTCCGATTCGCCATGTTGATCATACCATAGTGAGAGACAGGAAATCAATCCTTTTCACAGCCTTTGCAAAACCGGTTCAGTCGGAGGAAAGATCTCATTATATTTCCAAGCCTTTCCAACCCGAAACCAAACAGAAACACGCATCGAAAACTCATCGAAGACGCGCGTGGAATCGCGGGCTTTACTTTTGATCAGCGGGCTTTCACGCGTGCGCAAGGTGCGATCTTGCAAACTCGACATTTTAATTTGCGCGTGATACACGCGCGAACGTTTAGCTACCCACGAAGCTATTATCTCCAAAACTGGCCCGGTGACCCTAAATTTTTAATGCAAAAAATTATTTTACAGTAAAAGCAGAATGCATGTGCAAAATTAAAAAAAAATCTGCGGAGAAAAATTCTTTCGCTTCGTCAATTTCCATTTATTATAATTTAAGCGAAATCTGCTCCGCAGAATTTTTTAAAATTTTGGCTAGTTCGTCTTCTGTATAAAATAAATAAATTTTTGAAATAAAAATATAGGGTCACCAGCTTTGTTTTTAAGATAAAAGCGAATGATGCTAAAAAATGGGTCGAGTATGTTGCTATGTAACATGACAGTGCCACCTTAAATTATGACTCAAATATAGTAAAAGGCACAGTAGAGAGTTACTTTAAAATATTAACAAAGCCAATCAAGACAATCCTGTTCCAAGCATAAAAAAATTGGCACGCTTGTTTCATGTGTCTCAAAAAATGAAAAACTGTTGTGAGCCACCTTAATAGGATTAACAAATGTTGTTTTAGTTTCCAATTCTGTCTGAATTGTCTTTTTCCAAAATTAAATAATATAATTCGGCTCCATGTATATGATGCACTATTTAGAAGGTATTGGTCAGTATATCTCGTAAAACACATCAAAAAAAAAGCTACAGCTTTGAAACAAATGGGTTTAAAACGTAAAAAATCCATGTTTACTCTTCTCTGTATACATGTATATGAGGCTGATGAGGTATACCAGCTTGTTGTGAAGCTTTCAGTGTAGTGGTTAGTTTCAGTTCTGTTGCATACCATGTACGTATCAGCAGAAAAGGTTTTAAAAGTAATAGGAGTGGTCCATCAATTCACAAATAGCAGTGAGGTGCTTCAAAACGTAGATCTTTCCAATATAATTTTGTAAATATATTGACTAAGTTATGACATCACAAGATATTGGCTCTCTTAGGGGTTATAAGGGTTAAATAAAAAAATCGACGTTGTTTACGAGGGTTGCACGTAACAAACTTGCAGCTGACAAACCGGATCCTATTACCATTTTTAATTGACCTTGAAGAGTTAAGCTAGATTGCTGAGGGACTGCTGAGCACAAGGCTAATTCGTATATTTATCTACAGAAATCAGTACAGCTTGATAGAGCGGAGAAATCTCTCCGTCAAACAGAAGAAGAACTGGCTAACTTGCGGCAGACGCATACTTTATATAAAAACAAGGTACATTGTGTTGCAGATGAATTTGAAAGTTATGGAATCGAGCCAACACTGTTGGATAAAGAAAAGTTAATCGTGATTATTTTTTGGTTTTTCAAATTGCAGGCTTCAATGGAACTTGAACAGAAGGAAGGTGAGGCCGATGAGTTGAAAGAACGACTGGGTGATCTTCAACGAAGGTACGTCAGAACGAAGGTACAGAACAGACCAACATATCGTTTCTGCTGACACAAAAGAAATCTTCAGCGTTTAATGAAATAAACTATTAGTTGTGTGCATTTGCCTTGTTTTTCCATCTGATCATTGTATTCTCATGATATTAGCGGAATTGAGGAAAGCGCCATTAAACGCCTAAGGGATTTTGTTCCACGTGAGATACTTCTCACCGTTTACAATTCATTAATTCAGCCTCATTTCGATTATTGTAGTGTAGTGTGGGGATGCTGTTCAAAGGGACTCTCAGAAACTACAAAAGCTACAGAACCGTGCTGCGCGTATCATAACCTTCTCTAATTATGATAGAAATACTGATGAACTCTTACATAGTTTAAATTGGCACAAAATTGAGCATCAAAGAGCCGTGAGTAAATCGATTATGATGTATAATGCTGTGAACAACCAGATTCCGAATTATTGAGTTCTCGGTTTTTCTCGCGTAATGAAGCCTTGACTTACAATCTCAGGAATACTGAAGGAAAGCTATCCATACCACAGCCGCGCACTAATTATTGTAAACGAAGTTTTAGCTACAGCGGGGCTGTGTTATGGAATAGCTTACCGAATGAAATAAAACTATCCAGAACACTTAACGAATTTAAGAACAAATTGAAAAATCACACTTTCGGATCTTCTTGCATTTCAATTTTGAATACACGGCATCCTTGTAAAGCAGGTTTTGTTTGTTTGTTCTTATTAGTAGTTAGCCTCTCTTAGTGTAGTTAATGTTTTTATCCTTTGTTTTTTATTCTGTACCTGAATGGATTTTACCGTGTTTAAATAAAGTTACCTTACCTTACCTTAAGCCTACATCCATTTCAAAACCCTGTATCCGCAGATTGTTTTTGCACATAGAGAATGAAAAATACTTCGAGTATCCTCATTGTGTCAAAATATTTAGACCACAAATGACAAAACTAAGATGGAAAAAGTTGTATTTCGGTAGGAAACGCCTGACACCTTCACTCAACAATGGATTGAATCCAGTAGAGATCTTTGCCTTTTCTCATAAGTTTACTTTTCGTTTCACTTTGTTATTAACATAATATTTAAAACCTTCCTTGTATGCATATTTCTAGTCTTTTGATGGTGTAGTTCATACCAAAATATAACTTTTTGCAACCTAGTTTTGTCATTTGTCGCCTAAATATTTTGATAGAATGAACACACTCGGAACTTATTTTTCATTCCCTATGTACTAAATCCATTTGGTGCCGACGTATCCTCGGAAGTCGTTGACACTCTGAATTTAAGTTTCAAGACCTAATTTTCATTTGTCTTAGACTTGAGGACAGCAAACTATCTGGTAATGATCAAGTTAAAGCCATGGAGAAAGAGGTATGTGTTGAAATTCACTGTTATTGTTATTTCATGTAGCAGGAGTGCAAATGACTGTCGACCAAAATTTGGCCATGTCCGGCAAAATCGCAACTATATTCGGACATCATGCGGTGCCCGACCAATTTTTTTTGAAACCTTTGCGGGGGAATTTACACGTCTACAAATGTACTGTGGGCGAGATCGTTATTTGATTAGAGGCTGCTTCTGTTGAACTTACTTTCATGTTGCGACAATTTTGAATCAAAAATAAAATTCAGTGCAATTCTATGTCTGACCAAAGTTTGTTTCGTTCGACCAAAATGGCGACTTAGTCTCCTTTTAGCAAACAATAATAATTTGCAGCTTTTTGTAGTATCTCTTGGATACACGCCTACCTCAGTTAATTTCTTCCCCCTGAACGGTGACGACTGAAGCCGACAAAAAGCGAACTATTCATGAGAATATGCTTCTATCGTAAAGTTCTTTGTAGTTGTCCCATTCTTGTGACGTAGCGAATTATAATTAGAGATTTACAGCTTTGAATAGCTCACTTTCTGGTAAACATTATACACTCGGAAGGTTTTCCGAAGCGGCAAGACCTGAAAGATTGTGGCCAATCTTTCCGCCAATGTAGAATTTCGGAAGATGATTCGCGTGGAAGATTAACTTTGTGTACTCTGTTGTACCATAAAAGAAGCCGATGCAAAAAAACTGCCTGCCATAAAAAGATAACACGTTTCCACAGGTCAGGAAATGGTCAGGGGAAAAAAAAATTAAATTCTTCAAGGTCAGGGAAAAGTCAGGAAATTTTATTGTGAGTCAGTAAAAATTGACAAACAGTATTTGAATAATTGAAATTATAACACTGTGATGCACCAGACGCCAGCCTCGTGATGAACTCAGAGTTACGAAATTTTGAAAACCGATGTCTGGCAATCATAAACGACGGGTTTCTTCCAAATGCTTTAAAACGGTGTTTTAGGCTATCTGGAGTGTTTTATAAACCCTGTAGATCAATTTTAGGCTGTGTTATAAAATTGATATGGAACTTAGGACTTTTTTTTATCAATTTTCCGAATCAGACAGATGTTGTTGCCTTTCCGAATTTCGTAAATGACGTTTTCCTGCACCCAAACCGACATTTCCACCTCTCAAAAAACTAAACGCATGATACATGCTATAAAATTGTTATTTGTTCGATCGTTCTAGGGGAACATAGGACTTTTGTTTCCATTCCCCAAATGTGACAGCTGTTGTTGCCTTTCCGAAAATCGTAACTGACGTTTTCCTGCACCCGAGAGAGATTTACAGCTTTGAATAGCGCACCTTCTGGTCAACATTATCGACGCGGAAGGTTTTCCTAAGCGGCAAAACCTGAAAGATTGTGACCAAGTTCTCTCCGCCATTGTAGAATGTACCATGAAAGAAACAAATTTAAAAACTCCCAGCCATAAGAAAGATAGCATGTTTCCAAACAGGGGAAAGCAACGAGACATGACGACAGGGCTGCCACAGGTTGGGAAATGGCCAGGGAAAAAAATTAAGACGGAATCCACCAGGACGTCGAGTAATATTTATTTAAGTTGGACAAAAATCGAGAACCAGAATAATTTAAATCCTATTGCGTTATTTTCTACCCTAAATAAAAGGTAAAGATGTAAGTAATAATCCCTGATAACACCGACAACAACTTCTTATCAGAAATGAATTTCAAAGTTCGCAAGGTATAGGCAAATTCTCACGTGCAGCCATTTTGTAAAATCGTCTTTAAGCGATTCAGTGGAATTCAGTGGGAAGTTCGAAATTTGTTTTCGGTGTTTGGTGTTGTTAGAAAAGATTTCTTTTGATAAGATATTTGAAGCAGCAACACAAAAGTTTGCAATAAGGTGTAAATAATTTTGGTACAACAATTTCTTATCAGAGCCTGAGAAAATGAAATTTAAAGTTCACAAGCTATAGGCAAAAGCTCACGTCTTTTAAGCGAATTAGTGGAATTCAGCGGAACTTCGAAATCGGTTTTCGATGTTTGGTGTTGTTAGAAAAGATTTCTTTTGATAAGATATTTGAAGCAGTAACACAGAAGCTTGCAATAAGGTGTAAATAATTTTGGTACATAATTTTGTCCAATAACTACTCGAAGTCCTGGCGGATTCCGTCTTAAATCCTTCAAGGTCAGGGAATAGTCAGGAAATTTTATTGTGAGTCAGTAAAAATTGACATATTTGAAGAAAAGTCAGGGGAAATTGAAATTATAACACCGTGATGCACCAGACGCCAGTCTCGTGATGAACTCAGAGTTACGAAATTTTGAAAACTAATGTTTGTGGCAACCATGAACGACGGTTTTCTCCCAAATGCTTCGAAACGGTGTTTTAGGCTATCTGGAGTGTTTTATAAACCCTGTAGATCAATTTTAGGCTGTGTTATAAAATTGATATGGAACTTAGGACTTTTTTTTATCAATTTTCCGAATCAGACAGATGTTGTTGCCTTTCCGAATTTCGTAAATGACGTTTTCCTGCACCCAAACCGACATTTCCACCTCTCAAAAAACTAAACGCATGATATATTTCGCATATCACGAAAGTTAGAGGTAACATTTTACTAAAGAAATTCTGAGATTACAGGCCTTCCGAACAGATATTCACCAAAACGATTGATTCCGTTGGGTGCTGCTGTCTTAAGAGCTTGAAACATCACCGTAAGTGGTGAACTGCCGGAAAAACGACAATCCTGATCAAATTCCTTCATCTCCTATTATCACTGATAAGCTGTAGAGGAACCGATATTCACAGTTCAAAGAATTAAGATAACACCCCCTCAAGATATTTTTTTGCTAATGAATTTTTACCAATGAGCGAGGGTCCTGCGTGATCTTAACTGATAATTGAGATGAATTGATTTTACTGTGAACTTTTCATTTGCAGAGAGAGCAACTCGAGAATCGTCTCCGCGAATCTCGCGATCAACTTAACGAGCTGAGGACAAATTCAAACGATCGAATCAATACGCTGGGATCTCTGGTGAGAAACATACATTGATGTTGGATATTAATGGGGTAGAGAAGAAATACTCTATTTTGATTGTACCAATCTCCCTGCTATACTCTGTACATTTCTAGTAGCTAAATACGTACCCTGGTACCGGTGGTTTTCGTCCTTCTTTCTTCTACTGAAGCGAAAAGTCCGTCGCGGTGGTCAAAGCGAACTGGAGAAGTAACCTTTGGGTGGGGCTGAATCTCACTTCATGGTTACACTAACTGTCAAACGACAATAGCAATCAGGTTATCATGTGGGGCAAGAGCCCCCAATGGACAGCTATACTACAAAGTATATATTTTTTAATAAAAAAAATCGACCGTTATTTTTGTTACGTGGGTGACCCAAGGGAAATTATCATTAGAAATTAGATTAGATCTTCCTATTGCAATACCGTCTGACAGTAATTTTGCTGTAAATAGTATTCTGCTCATGCGTAGTTGTGTCCAGTTCTGTGAGAAATGACAGCTCGTTTTCCAGAGTTGTCGTTAAGGGGTTGGTAAGCGATTAAAACTTTCTGCCACATTAAAACCAAACTCAGTGTTCGATTGATAAGACAATTATTGAATTCTGTTGTCGCACAGTATCGTGATTTGTCAGTGTATCGCAGATAAGTTATTTGCCTTAGCCTTTGGCTTCGACAAATAATTGTTCTTTTCGCCACTGACAAATAACGATGTTTCGATCAACCTCATCCAATAATTTTTAACTGTTCGCACGGATATTTTTTCCACTTGGGTGGAAAGGAAAATAGGTTGATTTGACCCAATGACGCACACAAACAACTACCGCCCAATATCTGTTTTACCTGTCCTTTCAAAATTTATTGAAAAACGCGTAGCCAGCTCTCTTTTCAATTTCCTTCGTAACAACAGCTTGTTATTGGGGACGGATCACATTTGACTTTACATGGACAACGACGAGGTGACCAGTCTAGTGATTACCGATTTCCGCGAAGTTTTTGCTGTGATTGATCACAAAATCCTCCTTAAAAACTAGAATTTAAACAGAAAAACTGTTCATAGGTTGCGAGGCACTTATAAGCAGTCTAGTTAAAATCAAAAAAGGTAAATGAAAAGCGCCAAAATATTTAAGTTTAGGTCACTTAAATTTTTGCCACTTTTCATTAACTTTTTTCGATTTTAACTACTAAAAAACTAGTCTATTTACTGTGCAAGCGCTTCTGCTGTTGCCTGGTTTAAGATCTATCTGTTGGAGGGAAGGCAGTTCATTACTTCAGGGAAAACCACTTCTGAAAAGCTCTCCATAAAGCAAGGTGTGCTCCAAGGGTCAATCCTGGGACCGGTGATTTTCCTTTTGTTCGTCAAAGCCTATCCACGTTTACAAATCAACCATAGACATTTATGCAGGTGATACCACCTTGTCTTCAAACTGGAAGTCCATTCCATCAGTCACCGAATCACAATTATCACAGGAGCTGAGAAGGTAGAAACAAAATGCATACAAGTACAAGTACAGTATGTGAATCGTGCAATAAAGAGGCACTTCAAGGGTTCTCCGTACACAGAAACGATGATTTGATTTTGGACGCACACCGTACTACTTTAGAACAGAAACAATGTTTAATGACCTTAGCTGGATTCCCTTTCACAGTGAAACGTGTATAAATCCATGTGCTCTGGCCTATAAAAGGATCAATGTAATTTTATCCGACTACATGAACGCATCTCTAAGAACAAACTCTGAAACACATTATATTGTAATTTAAATATATTGTGCCCCATTTACAGAAACGCTTCGAAATCCGCCAAGAAGTCCTTGAAATCCATTTCAGAAGACAGGGAGATCGTTTGCTGTACGGGACATGCCATTAGAAAAGTCACGGTGGTGGGGGATTTTCAGCTTGCATGAATGTTTTTTTGGCCAATTGTGCAGATTTTTTTTTTGAAGTCTTCATTTTGCTTTACATTTCTATGTATTGTTATTTTATACCATGTTATACTGATTACTTTCTTCGCCCTATACGCTTGTTAACAACGATTCATGTCTAAAGTTGTACAAATGTTGGTTTCGAGAAGCTTCTACAAAATGCCCAGTAGGCAAGACTTGATCGGAAATGCTGCTTTCCGCATTCTCCACGACATATTTCGTCAAAAAATGATTTTGATCAAGTGTAAAATGACAGGTATTTTTATTGCTTACATTGATATTTCCGAGGCTTAGTTAACTTGATACATACATCCTGACCTAACATTTTAGCGGTTTTTTTTAATAACCCCCACCCTGCCTCGTACGCAGCTGTCGATGTGCATTCTTTTTGCTGGACACTTTTTCCTCTTCATTTTACACGTAAGGTGTGCCTGTTTTGAATTTTTGAAACGCCAGGAGCGATATTTTTATGAGCACTTTCAAGATTGTATATATATAAATGAAGCTACACAATGCCGATCTTTCCGATAATTTTATTTACTCGCATTGGAATCATTTTTTTAAATAGCTAGAAATGTTTTTTTTTTATTTCTTTTTGTATTATTAGAGGGCCACCAGTTCACCAGTAGTTGCTGTTATTTGCTACCGTCTCAAAATAAAGTCTCTATCTTATCTTATCTAGTTTGGCACGCTCTCACAAGGCTCCTTCCGGTTTTATCTAAGATGTAAAAGTTGCTTCAGCACTCATCGCACGGAATACAATGTTATAATATGCTTTATAACAGAAATGAGCCAAACGAAAACTAACCTTACAAGCAAATCGTCGTGAATACAAATGTATACTTTACAATGGAAAAGCCTGACCGATTTTAGCGGGGAAAAAAATCAAAATTATGACATCGCATAAAAAATAGGCATCGCGTAGATATTTGTTGTATTCCCGCAGTAACAAATGTTTTTAAACACTGGGGAAAATATTATAATTGGTTTTGTCATACGACCTGACGATGCGTATCTTCGAGCAAGGCCTTCTGAGCGCCAGAAAAAAAAATCCGATTTCTAGAAAGCACTGCTCAACATTTACTTTTCAGCATACGTGAGTATGAAACCAAAAGCAAAGTCTTTCTGCCAAGGCTTTGATGAACATTTTTTTTCACACAACAAGAAGCTTCAGACGAGAGAAAACGCTAGGTAAAAGCCCAGGGATTAAAAGTGCGTGGGAACCCCGGATGAGAACCTGAATTTCTTTTAGCCAAACCGATCTCAACTCAGGCATTCTCGTCCCCATAGCCCTTTCCGCTTCTCTTAGCCGGCAGGACCTTGGCGCTAGAAATGAAGCTAAGGGCTCTGGGTACATAGGATTTTTGAATTAATTAATTTTTTTATTGGCTGTTTGAAAACAAAGAAACCTTGAACGGAAGTCAAAGTGTTCGCGCGGATTGCTGGCGGGAAATATGAACAGCCGTGGGAGAAGATTTTCAAAAACAAAGTGTTTAACATTCCAATAATCTGTCGCTGTTGTAACAAAACGGTTTTAGTTAGAAACGACCCGATTGATATCTTCTGCGAGGAAAGCTGATCCTGAATTGATAAAAGTGCTAGAGTTTTTAACCGGGAAAGACTTTGAGGTTGACGATGGTCTACCAAAGAAACTGTGTCAACCGTGCTTCAGAAAGGTGAAGAATATCTTAGAATTCCGTTCTTTGTCTCTGGCGTCGCGTTCTTTACAGAAACTGTCGATTAAAGGATCTCGTTTGTAAAGAGTCCGTGCTTTGCGACAGCTTGGAGAATCACCTTCGAGTTAGCAGGCGAAAAAGAGTAGGCTAAGCTTGATATCGTTAATATCAACTAAGAGATTAAGCGGTTCTATTCTTCGCTTTTGTTGTTATTCTTTGGCGCTCGAGTATTTTTCGTTCGCTGGAAAAGCAGACGTCGTACTTAGTCTCCAATGACTCACTAATCCGAACCGGTTCTAGTTCATCGCTTTTGTTGTTATTCTTTGGCGCTCGAGTATTTTGATTTCGAGCTCAAAAGCTGGTTGTTTATTGGAGGAGGAAAACTAATGAAAAGTAAGTCGGCTTTCCTCTCCGATGCCTCGATTACTTATGCGCAATATATGCGCAAGCGTTATGCACTTGTCAGCGGATTAAAACGTATATCAGGAAAGGAAGGAGTGTTAGACGGAGTGAACAAACAACTCGGAAATGGCTTTGCCATTTTCCGAGTTAAAAATGGTGCATGAAAATTTCAGAGAAAAGTTCACAGTTAAGGTGGCTCGACTGGATTTTTTAGGGGCAACACCGCTCAAGTTTGAGAACTAACCAGACTGTCATTAACAATGCCATCGAAAAATGATCACCACAGCTGAATTAGGTAAAGATGAAAATTTGTTATGACCAGTGTTATTTTGACATCGGAGTTGTCATAGCAACGTAATGACGTCATCACGTTTATCAATTTCGTTCGTATTGCTCGGCACCAGGAGATTTTTTCGGAAATCGCTCAAGGGAGCATGTACCTCCTACACCTGCCTCAGTGTTGGCAAAGTTTGAACAAATTCTGTAAGAGCGTTATCGAAATTTTTGGGGATGAAGTTTCGAGGGTTATAAATACAGTAAAAAACATACTATTGAGATAATAGGGTAATATCTGAAGAACACGACGCGCTTTGGGAATGCAGTTTCATCTCATAGTAGTTTGATGCCATTTAAAATTGTGTATACAAAATTATGGGGATCGCCACGACCGATTGCGAAAAAAACGGATTTGATGAGCGTGCATTCAGGTGGTCTGCACCTACAAATGTGATAATTATTTGGAAACCGCTCGATAATTTTTTTTTAAAACTTGTCAATCTCGAGGTTTGTCATCAGTTTATATGACCTGCAAGTTTCAAGGTCATTGAAAATATTTAAGACAATAAAATCGGGGCTCCAATGTACTACTTTTCTCTCGCAGATTTTGTGTTTACAAGTGAGTGTCCTCATTATTCACGTGTATTGTTTTTTACTTTCATGTCCACGTGCACAACTCAGCATCTTTCATATTTGAAAAATGCAAAATGGCGTCCACTGCCAGAGCTAGCTAGGTTACCGTCACATATCAGTGGTGAAGACTAGTATGAAGTGCGACGGTAAAAAGAAAACAAGGACAAGCTAAAACAAGTTTAATATGGGAAATTTCAAAGAGCTGGTTACAGAATCATGTGTGTTAGATCTCTGAAACTGGAATAGATAAATGAGAACTAATGTTAAACTGAAGAATAAGCCGGCCATACCAGACGGGTAAATGCTGAAACGATCTTTACACGTTTGACAGGTCAGCACCTTAAATGAAAGACTTGAAAGAAAAGAAACAGAGCTCACGGAATGTAAAAGAAAATACGACCAGGACTATGAAAGCTGGAGGAGTAAGGTATGTTCTTACCAGTATTTCGTGGTTGTTTTTCAGCAAAGATCACTTTTATGTGTTCAAGTGTTTTCGGCTTCTTCAGTATACCTGACTGTTTTTCTTTTTTTATCTTAGAACTTTCAGCTTGAACAGGAGTTGGCCAGAATACAGCAAGAAACCAAATCAGGAAAGCGGTCTTCAGAGGAACAGACAGCGAACTTAGAAGGACAGGTATTCTGTGCCCCTTGCTTATTTAGAGTTTATGCTATCTACATCAGACAGTACCCGACACTTTTTAACGTTTTTTTCATCATCCGTGTTCTCATTAACTTACAAAACGTCAGTCAAGCCAAGCTTAATAAACTAAATATGCCATGCCGAAACGGTGTCTCGTTTTTTTTCTAATTTTTTAAACTGTGTACTTTTGTTTTGTATATGCGGGCTGCCGTTTAGGCACAACTCTAAACTTATTCCTTGTATAAATTGTTTTGTTAAAATAATGCCAAATGTAACATGTGTAAATTCATAAACGCAGAAGGTGTTTTCCTCATCAGGTGATGCGGTTGGAAGCTGCCAGGGAAAGAGAAAAAACAGAAATGCAAACTAAACTGGTGAGCGTGCGCACTGACTTATTTCATTATCAGAAACAAAATTCTCGTCCCCAGAGGCGGCGATCCTTCTGCTCTGTGCCAGGGATCGAGACCTCTGGCAGCCTCCAACACACGAAGTTCGCGATTCTGATTGGCTGAAAAATTCAGAGCGAGTACTCTGAGCATGCTCAGAAACTTGGAGCGGCCAGAGGTCTCGATCCCTGGCGCAGACCAGAAGGATCGTTGGCTCTGGGGACGAGAATGCAGAAATAAAATTCGAGCAAATTAACGCGGCTCCTGCTTTTACGTCTGCAAATAACACCCAATCAAATCTATTGACTTAGCAGGACGCTCATGTTGCATTGTTTATAATGCTGTGGCTCGAAGTTTAGGTTTGTGCCTGAAAAGCAAGAGTGTGGATCATTTTAAAATCTTTGAATTTTAAAAAATGAAAGCTCTTGAGCAGAACAATATTACTCTGAGTTGCAAATTCGGCGTTCTTGGGAGTAAAATTCCTTTCTTTCAATTTCTTTTTTTCTTTTTTTTTTTGCGAAATGCATGGCATAACACTCAATGCAAGTTATTTAACCTCCACACACTCGCATATTTCTTGGTTTTTCTTTTGAATTTTTGGCGCTTTTTTCCATAAATGGCAAATGAACTTAAGAAGTGACACCTTTGTTAAAAAAAGCTTTAAAAATTGCCTTGGTTTTTGTGAAATCACACTGAGCATTTTCTACATTGTTGATTTTTGATAGGATCAACTGAAAATGATCGAGAACGAGTATTCGAGACAAGAAGACTCCTATAAACAACAAATAGCTGACCTTGAAGAAGAAAAAGAGCAACTACAGGTCGGTATACGAGGCTGCTTCACTACTGAAAACTGCCTGACAATCGGGAACCCTTAGTGAATGAATACAGTGAACTCTCTTAGGCATACACCTTCGGTACCAACTCAAGCTGTCTGCCTTTGAGGGTGTCCACCTCAGATAGAGACTTTGGGAGGTGTCCTCGTTACAGTGGTGTCCTCTGTGAGACAGTTGACTGTTCTGATAACAACAAGCCATTTTCACGGTAATGTGACAACATTTGAATGTATTTAAGCAACTGCCAGGTATCGTGAATGGTTTTCAGGCAATGAGACAGTGTGTACTTGACTAATGTATCAGCTGATCGATGTAAAGTTTCCACGTGATAAATGCGATCATGCACGTGGAAGCGGGAGCGCTGCAAGCGTTCCAGAGGTCAAAGTTGATCCGAAATTTCGATTGTGAATCAAAGGACCATTCTTAAAGCTCTTTTATGTTTTCGATGGAGCTCAAAATTGCACTATTAAAAATAGATTGTTATCTTTTACAGAACGAGCTAATGTCAAAAGCAGAGGAAAATAGACACGTCTCACTGTGCTTAGAGGACGCCATGAAAGAGACAAATGAGCTCAAAAGCCAGGTTAGTTGATCACGCAAGATGGAAATTATTTTTATTTTTGTCTAATTTTGCTCAGAAGTATATCGCCCATTTGTTTTAAAAATTATTCTTCATTAGGAAATAAGGGTTTATAGTGAACAGATAGTGTTATATTTAGGGTTTGATCACTAAAATTAGTAACCACGTATCCGCTTAACCTTAACTGTTTTCCTAAAAATATCCTTTCAGAAACTTAAAATAATTGCAATTTAAATGAAATCGTTATGACGTCGGCGTAAATTACCTAACCTGAAAAGGTTAAAAACTGGTTTGACGTCTTTTCATTTATGAAATCTCTGAAAGCTCTTGTACATAAAACTTTAACTTTTGTTATGTGCATGGTAACATTTAAATCAATCCGGCTATAATCTTAAACCTAAGTCTATCTTTACTTGTAAATTTTTATCTTGAACAAGTATTACTTAACTTGAATACGTGATGTGAGTATTTTTCACTAACCCAAGAACTTGTATATTAATTTAAAATACTTCCAGATCGCTAAATTCGAGGAGACGTTAAAGGAGAAAAATGACCTTTTAACTTGCTTTAAAGAGAGTAAGGTGAGAGTAGAGAATGACGAGTTGTAAACGAAACTTAAGAATTTTCGAGCAAAATGTGACCCAACCAGGGACCATTCTGGAAGTGAATGGATGCTGAATGTCATTACAAAGTAAGCCTGGGAAAGCAGACATTTCTCGCACTCAATCTCTCTCGCGCGGCGATCGAAACGTCCTTGCGTTTCACTGATAGTCTGTTGTAAACAAATTCCTCCTCCTCCTTCCAGGCAGCATGGAGTCGAAAACCAACAGAGTCATTAAATTGAAATAACATAAATGCTTCCCTCTTTTTAAACCTTGAAGAAAACTAATAGTATTTTTTTTATGAAATACGTGTGCGTGGTATGTTACAATTTTTGTTTTCACTCAATTTTAGCTTGATTCACCTTCTCATTTTACAAGTAACCTCAGCCCTGAAGTAGTTGAAAACCTCAAAGAGGAGCTCAATAGCACTAAGGTACAATCGCACCTCTTGTCAAATACACTGCATTTTGTGAACAGTATTTAGCTATAACACTTCCTTTAATGTAAGTCTTTTTGAAGTAACAAAACTTTGTATAATCGAGAGTAAATCTTGTTAACAATCAGACTGGGAGCCCGAGTTTTCTATGAGCGAATAGTCAACAAGGCGCAGCCGAGTTGACTGTCGCTGATAGAAAACGAAGGCGAGTAGTCGAATTGTTTTAGTAGAAACCTTAAAGGATTTCAGTCCAAAACTTACAATTTTATGCACTTTTAAACCCAAAATCGAGAATAATTGTCTTTTTAAAGAGCCACGCGCGCGATTGCGTTCTGTTAGCGAATAGAAAACAGTGGGAGAACAAATCAGATTAGCGGATTTCCAGTAGAACACGACTGAGTTTCTTAATCTACTAAAATACTTAGATAATGATTTTACGGCACTTAAATCTTTTGTCGGCAAATCCACAATTTCCCCCCCAAAAAAATAACATGTTAGTCTTTCGACTTATTTTTATTTGAAATGCTGACCATGTGTTTTTCTGTCAAGGTTCGTTATCAAAACGCAGAAGAAGTCTTAAAACAGAGGTAAGCTATGAGTTCAATATTTTGTACAGGCGTTGGTTTTGCTAAACTCTGTTATTGGTTCAAAATTCTCGTGCACACTGATCTAACCATAAGATCAAGTACTATCTTTCTCAGCCAGTCAAGTGCAAAAACCAAATTCGACCGTGAACTGGGTTTGGGACATTTTCTGCGCTTGGCACCAGTTGCAAAGTTTTACTACAAGCTTGGCTGCTTAATTGCTCGCCCCTGACATATCACGAAATTTTATTGCTCAATCTCGTCCGAGAATGGCTTAATCACAGTTTTCTTTTTCTTGCAAACAGGGATAAAGCTATTGCCGAGCTAAGAAGAACAGTTGCGGAGAAGGAGGATTTACTTAACCGATCAACGACTAAGGTAACTGACTGGCTAAACGTACTTTTCATCAGTCAATATGTAGTTTATGTATTAACAGCAAGTATGTGTCGTTCATATGGACCTACCGCTGGGTCACTTCAGTATCTTATTGCTTGGGCAAGTTTGTTATGGAAAGTCAGTAAGTGTCAGACTACAAACTGACACCAACGTTAACACTGTGCGTTTTGAGAGCTGTCACCTACGTTACACTCAGAACTGTAATTTTAAGTTGTTAGATAAATGATGAAATTGTTAAACTGAATAATTTGGACGCAACATACCTCTACAGATCTCGCATGTGATTGGTCACAGCACAGTAAATATTGCAGAAATATTTCAGACGTTCACGCTTTTATTACTTTGAGAGTAGGTGTGAAAATTAATAATAACATTAATCGACGTTTCGATGTATCCAACATCATTTTCAAAAATAAAAGTGATGAAAATGATGTTGGATACATCGAAACGTCGATTAACGTTGTTATTTATTTTTGCTAAAAGTGCTTTAGCAAGCAACTTATAATCCAAGAGTGGGTGTGACCTTAGAAAAGACCCGTGCAATAAACCACATACACGAGCTATCTAACCTCGTGGCCAAAGAGTGGAATCACTTCCAACCCCTCCCTGCCCCACTATCTTAAGCAAAGATGTAAGACCAAGGTTGATACTTTTTCACCTCATGTTAATGTCATTGTAAGGGATAGTAAATTAGTATCTAATTTGTCATTTTGTCTATAGATTAGACAATATGAAGAAAACAACAGATTTTTAGGGAATGACAGAATCTATGGTCCAGAAAACAGAGGTAAGTAGCAGCTTTGTTTAGGCTGTATATAGTGATGTTATTTAACCCGTAAAACACCATCTAACAATTAGTGCGTAATAGTCAAAACTAAACAAAAGAAAACAATGGAAATGGTGTCTAATACTATCTGAAAGTTTAGTTACAATTTCACGGGTTAAGCAAAACCACTCTAGTACGAGCAAACTTTAATTGATGGACAAATTTTTGAAAATGAATTCAAGATATTGTATAACCCATATATTTCAGAATATCACAAGATATAAGTCTGAGAACCTTTTTTTTCTATAAATAAGATTTCTTCGAAACACAGGCAATGTTTGTCAATGCGTGTGGCGGTCTTGACCAATCTGTTAAGCATTAGCTTAAGGCGAGGGAAATGATGTGCCTAAAAATGGGCGTCTGTTTTTTCAGACCAGAGACCTTTCCAAACCATTAGACGTAACAAGGTACTTGTACTAAAAATAGATTAGCGAAGATTATCCCGTAAATAGTCATCGGCTGTTTCTCCTATCTATTGGTCTCTTGGATATATTTGCCGGCATTTATAAAGCATTTGAACTAATTTTACTTTCGATTTTTCACGTTTTCTTTTCTTTGTCACTTTTAAAGATTCTCAAAAGGTAATTACAAACTTGAAGGAGAGACTAAAAGAACTGGAAGAGCAGCTGCAAGAAAGAGAGGTTAGCAGTCTGGTCGAGGCAATTCCTTTTAGCGCGATTGGTTTTCTTCGGTTTACAGCATTATTGGGTATAATGCAGACAGCTGACGCTGCAAGCTGGAACTGCCTGCATTATACCCAGTAATGCTGTGAACCGAAGTAATTACCTATTATAATTACTGACCTTCCTAAAACCCCATTGTTCTCTCTCTGCATTACATTGACAACTTCAGTTACTTCCACACTGATGTTTTGGTACACGGCTGCAATCGTTGATGTATTGCAGAGGATTTTAGGAGGGTCAGTAGTTATTTAGAAGTATGTTTGTTCTGGGAAGAATAAGAATAATGATAATAAGAATAATGATAATGATAATGATGTTATTTTACCGTGGTGATTCATCAGCATAAAATCGCTGTTATCAATAAGGGTCCTGGAAAATAAAAATAAAATAACTATACGTAAAATATTCAGATCTAAACTACAGTTAAAAGCATTAAAAAAGCTGAATATAACTGTTAAAAAAAGATTTATATATATAATGGTGCTAACCACTGGTGTTATTTTGACAGATGCTTCAACTGGATGAAAACGAGGTATGTCATGCAATTTATTTCTGTATGGATAACATTTGCGAAGAGATGGCAAAAAGTTTTTCCAAGGAGTCTTTAATACTCCAAGTTAACAAAAGACAGTTTCATAAGGTTTACTTTAAACGGATTTTCCAAAAAGTTATTTAACGTCGAAAAATCTCCCAGTTGGGCTATCCTCTGCTACATCACCGAGGCGATGTTGTTTAAAATTGCCGTTTGTTTCTTCAATTTGTTTACGTAGTTTTTGTTTCGTGAATGTTAATGTGAACTACATACTGTTTGTCGACAGTTGCGTGATCTTAGGAAAGATAACAGTCAGCTGGAAACCGATCTGGAGGACAAAGACAAGGTAATCTTGGCGACGTTTAATACTAAATTTAGTCCAAGGCCCATTTATGATTATGGTAGGCTGTCGGTTTTTTTAGAACGAGGGGAATAAACAGGCGTTAAAATGTTATGATGAAGTCTGATTGCTCTTTCTTTTTCCGCAGAAAATAAAACTTCTTCAAGCTAAAATAATCGAATTAAAGAAGGCGTTCCAACGAGAACTGGTAAGATTGTGTGTCGATTCTATTCCGTTACTAAGGTAACTTTCCGACTAACCTATTCTCTATCCTTCTTTACCTCCTTCTTTTTAAAGGAAGTGTTTTAAAAGTAAAACAAACAAACAAACAAGCAAAAGGGTTTTAACGTGTTTCCTAATCCTTTTTTCAGAAAATGGCAGCACCTGTGGGAGAGGCTATGCAGAGAAGTCCTGGTACCCCTAATGGTGACGTCATTGTACACAGTGACGAAGAGAAAGATAGACAAGAATATCTCGAAGTTAACTTCAAGTATCCTTTGATGCTCAACTGACAAACAACGCGGCATCGGTTCGGTGCCTTGAGAGAATCAGTCGGTCGGTCGATTGTAAATTTTATCAAAGCCAAACTGGATTCCATAAGTTGCGTTATCACCTTAACTCAAAGTCAGATATTTAAAGCATGTGGTTTTAAAATACATGTGCTGTTCAAATAAGCAGGTAACTGTGCAGTTGGTATTCTCTATCTATCTATTTCAATTTTAAAATACTACTACAGTTCCGGATACAGTTATACTAAATAATTACAATGATAATTAACTAATGAATAAAAATAGATATAAAACGGTTGAGTTTCGTTGTGTTCGACAGATGGTTCTTTACCATTGGCGACGTATAGCTTTTCCTGATATGTAATGTAATGTAATCAGTTAATCAGTTAAATCATCAGTTAATTACGAACTGCTTTACATGATTGCCGTGTGGGAATCCGATATATCAGCTACCTTTTAATAATTTGCTTAAAATTGTTTCTGTAACTTCGTAGAAACATGAAGAACGTTGTTAGAACCACGGCTTTCGGCCAATCAAAGTGTGCGCTTCCTCTAGACCTTTTTTCCAATACAATTTATAATGTGTTGTATTGTGTTTGTTGTCTTAGTCACGCCAGTTGATCAACGTGATAGGCCATTTGTTAATGTTCACGCCTAAAGAGAGCGCGTGCGTCAAGGAAGCTATGGAGTGGAAGGTTTGTGCTTTTTTATTGGGTAAAACTCTTTAAGAAATTGAAACAATTGATTTAAACTGAAAACCTGGTATATTGGAAGAGAGGTGTGCGGACGCTTATTCTGGAAGACAAGATGTTTATTGCATCAAAGGGGAGGGGGGGGGGGGTGGGGGGACGTTTAATTGACTTTGTTTATTGATAGCTTTCTCTTGAGCTGTTATAACAGAAGGCTAATGGTTTTGTTATATATTTGCTTTTTTTTTCAGCTACCACTTGATTAGGAATTTTTTAAACAAGTCGTTCCCAATAGGTAAGTTCCGGTTCATAGTGAAAGCTGCTTTGAAAGATTGAAAGCCGAGTTATACTTGTAGCAACTTCAGCACTGACCATCCCTATTCGAACACCGGACACCGGTTTTAATGAGATTGAAGTTAAATACCACTGGTGAAAATTGAGAACGTTTGACTTTGAACTGCTGCTCTTCGGAATCAATCAGTAGGAACCAGTGTACGGTCCCAGGGTGCTTGCTCTTGATAAGGTTGACTATATGCAATGTTTACAAGCACATGGTAAACTAGTGATTAGAAGCAAGGGAGAATGCTGAAATAAACTGTTAAGTAGAGTCATTTCCAAAGAATATTGGTCAGTGGATGGCATTTAAATAATAAAAAACCGTTAAAAAGTACCCGCATGCAATACACTTCACCATTTCCACATCTCCCATAATACACAAACAAAGTGTATTATGGGAGATGTGAAAGTGGCGAATGCATTGTTATTTTCACGTCACAATAACGTTCATCCTTGATGCTTATTTTAACTTTCATGTTACGACAGAAACAGCCTTTAAAAATTGGATATATAATGCCAGTTTTAGCAATATCTTGGTCAATTACAAGATTAAAATACGATAACGTATAAACATGTAAAAAATAATGCCAATAAACAAATCCTAAAAGATAGTTCCTCCACATTTACCTAAATTCTCGCAAACATTTTTGTTGCAGATGGACTAACATGCTGTTTTCCTCGCGAAAAGACCGTAACACAACGCAGTAGGAAGACCAGAGGCGACACGTCATTATAAATATTTTCTTTTTCAGGCCTTTCTTTCTGTTTAGCGTTTTGACGATGCAATGTGGCACTGGAATTTTAACACATTCACTCTCTCCTGTTGAACGGCAAAATTCTTACTGCTCTCACACATATTTCATGATTTCTTTGGGAAAATGAAGTTAGCTCGGAGTTGGTCAGCCACTTTCTTCTTACTACTCACCTAGTACAATTTGTTTAAAAAGTAAAAAAGTAAATATAAACTGATCATGAACGTTGTCTTATAAGAGCTAGACAAAACAAATTAGAATGGGGAACTTGATATCACTTGTGCACTGTATATTTTGTCTGTTTTAACAAGCTCGACCAAATCGGAAATCAAATTAAGATAATCTATTTTGAAGGAACGTGGGTACAGCAACTAGAATCTATGACCTTTTTATGAAATAATTAGCACAACAATTCAAGCAACATTTTTATGTAGAAAGTGGAATTATTAATAACAAATATCCTTTTGAAGATATTTTTAATATGAACGTCAAGAACGAATATCAGAAGACGTAATATAATTTATCTGGAGAGAATATTATATATGAGAATATTTATATTTATTTCCGAGAATGGAAAAAGCATCGGTATTATCCAAGTTCACAGAAATTAAAGGTGTAATATATCATTTGTAACAGAATTAAAAACAACGTTGATGAAAGCGACTTAAATGTAGTTATGAATACTTTTTTCAGCGCTACCGAGATAAATGAACGGTCTTTTCCCCGTCAAAGTTATCAGCAATTAGAAACAGGTAGGGGTGAATGAAATACATTAGTATTGTTTTCGAGATAACCCCGAACAATTAAAAGGCACTAAATTTCCTTGTTTGGGCTCTATTAAGCTTCCCTCCCTAAACCTCTCTAGTAAATTCCCTCCCTCCTCTAGAATTTAATGCTTTTAATCCCACCCCCCATCTGAGTGAAGCCATCTCCTTCCCTGGATCCTGGATGGTTTGCAAAGCGACAACAACTTAGAAAGCAAAAGTACCTGACTTTCCGTCTGAAATTTTTCAAATCGTACCAAGAAACACGCTGAAACTTGGTATGAACCTTTGAAATATCGTGTTCTAGCTCTAGCTTGAACATAAGGCAAAACAAATCGACACACCGGTGATTTTTTGCAAGTTGCAAATACCGTAATTTCGCAGAATCTACAGGTATCTTTCACTATTTCTAAACGTTGCTTTCGATTGTTTGCTAGATGTTATTTCTTGTACTGCTTTAAATCCATTTTTAGTTTAGAAAACGAGATAAGTTTGGATCACTCCACACCCCAAAACCCTTGATTTCATTTCCCAACCAATGAAATCGTCTCATTGGAATTTGTGATTGGCAGCGATTGGCAGGCTGAACCATAGCTAGGCTTGCCAAGCTCAAAATTGGGCTCTGCATACGTGGTGTATGGGACAGCTTGTGTATATAGAGAATTGTGTGGGAACATCATCGAACGAAAAAAACAATGTGTAAGAAACTATAAAGAAATAAAGTTTTCCTACCTCAAATGTGTCGTGCATGTACTTGTCTGTTGTGCCGATTTTGGAGCCATTCTGACGCCGTTTAGTGAAGTTATTCGAAATCGTTGTCTCTCCTTCTAAAAGCTGTTAAAGCGTTCGGGGAATTAACTCCATCAACCGGGACTCTACAGCAAACCTTCGGCTGTTCTTCTTGGAACTCATCTTTATTGACTTGGGTAGATTGTCTACTGCAGGCTGCCAACTGCGAACTACTACTACAACCCTGAAGGTCCACCAACTATAGAGCTAATTTGTAGACATGTTTGGGTACGAATCTCGGTGACCTTGGAAAACTTGAGACGAAATCGAGATTTACTAAACAAAGCGAATACAAACAGACCCACATGAAAAACCAACACAAAGAGAAAACGACCAATGACAAATTTGGGAGAACTAAGACTATGAAAACTTGAAACTAAAACAGGAACCTTCGTGGAGGTCCAAACCAAGGTGAGCAAGAATTTCCAAGTACATTTCTGGCGTAGGAACAAATCCCTCTAATATAAACACTCGACTGAATAACCAACACAACCTAAGCTTAGATACTTCCCGTGTGAGCTAAACTTTGAGTAACCTTGGACTATAAACTCGAGTAACAAAGAAACCTACAGAATGACTAAACTTCCAAAGCACTAACCCAAACATGTCCACAAGGTGTTTTGGTCCATTTGAACCAAGTCACGCGCTGACAACACCTTGCGCGGCGGCCGTTAGCGCGAGGTCCGTCACAAGCATATCAGGAAAGCCGAAGAGGCGAACTTTAAGCCGCATTTTTCGTTCTTCACGGGTCTTTCGACCGCCGAAGCACACGCATGTGGAATGGAATTTATTGGGCTTAATGGAACTCTTGGTTTTATTGCGATTCGGAAGTTTTCCTTTTGAGGAGAGAGCGATTTGTGGAGTGACGTCTGGCCAGTGATCAATGGAGTGGTCTTTTAGAAGGAGAGATCGATTTCGAATAACTTTACTAAGCGGTGTCAGAATGGCTTCAAAATCGGGACAAGAGACAAGTACGACACATTTGAGGTAGGAAAACTTTACTTCGAATTAGTTAGTTACTTAATACACATTTTTTTTTACGATCCGTGACTTTCCCATATAATTCTTTATATACACAAGCTGTCCCATACACCACGTATGCAGAGTCGAATTTTGAGCTTGGGAAGCCTAAGGCTGAACAGTTCAGCCTCCTTATATAGAATCGCTCCGTGTTTAAATTTAGCAAAACTTAACAAAATATTTTAGCGGAGCATCATGGGTAACAAAGTTTGGAAACCTATCAGGCCCAAGAATATTTGGTTGTCACTTGAGCGTACGAGCAAGGGAGCGTTCGCCCGTATGGTTATTCCTTGTGCAAGTCAAGTTAGCAGTCCCTCTCATTTACGGCTCAATCCGCGGCGGTCATCATCAAGCGTAAATTCTCTCTCTTGCAGTTTTAGGCGTTTCAAAGAGTATTTAACGAAAGATTGAAACTGCCGTTTTCCGTTTTCAAATATCTATTTTAGTTCCGGAGATATTTAAGCTTTAAAAAAATCGTAAAATATGCAAATTAGGGGACTGATGACGTCATCTTCTCAACCCAATTTTTTGTCAAGTACACGGCAAGATATTGACGAAGAAAATTTTTTGTTTATGAGAGCCAGTTACAGGCCAGAAAAGTGAGGTATATGCCGTAAACAAAATTTGCATTACCGTGAGTTTATTTTGTTGTGACTCAAGACAAGAGAGTATGAAGCTCAAGATAATTCATTTTCTTGTGAGCAAATTTATTCTGCCGTAAGATATTCAGTTTTAAATTTATCTTGCACCTATATGGCCAACTGCATACGCTTATTTATATAAAAACTGTGGCCACTTGTTTGGAAACATTCTAAACTCAAGCAAATAATTAAATTAACTTAAACAATGAGAAGCTCCGCTTTTAGTGTATTTTGCTAAGGAACCAGGCAAAGCATAACTAGATTCCAGGCCTTTACCGCGCTATCTGAGCAAAAAGTGGTAATCAATTGGTGTCCTAGACGCACCAAAAGGATTTTGCACGGTTCGGGGAACAGAGCTGAATAACGCAAAGCGCATGCGTGCAACGTCACAATTCTGGAATGAAAATAAAGGTATTTTCGCTGCCATTTTCGTTTCGAGCTACCAAATGTGCATTGAGGAGGAGGTATTAATGTAAGTGAAATTCATCTCCTGGATTGTTTGGTCCGGAAGGTCCAGGACGGAATTACCGTTGCAGATCTGAAACAGTATTCTGTGGCGAAACTTGTTATATTATTTAAAAAATAGTCACAGTTTATCACCATCACCACCACCACCATTACCATCACCTTGATCATCGTCATCGTCATCATTATCAATTCCTTCTTTCCACGTATGGAGAATAGTGCCGGGGTGTTATATACAACACTGTCTTTCATGTTTCTAATAAGTTTCGTTTTAAGACGACAAACAAGCACAATGCTGAGTTATCATTTCTTTCACTGCTTGTCGAATTTCTTTGATTTTCCAGCAGTAAAGAACTGGATTCAGCGACGAATTGAGGTAAACTAGACATAACACACATACATGTGCTATGAAAAGAGACGAGTTTAAGCCTTGAACTATCATAAAGCCAGATATTACAACAACAGGAAGATAACACGTTAGCAATGTGAGGTGAACCCACAATGCATTAAAAACTGTTTTTTTGTATCGCGCCATGTTTAGTCCAGTGCTTCCTGTTTGACCTCCATGCGTATCTTGTAATTGCACTTGCTGCCGTCGTATTGTAAGAAATATTCTTGTGTAAGAATAAGTTGAAATTATAAGAGCAGGAAGGGTTGTTAGAAACTGAAGGATGTGTAAGTAGTAAGGAGATGTGCTCCAAACGGAAATGGGTACGTTTGTCACGCTGGTTGTAACCCAAATAAGAACAACAACCGCACGAACTCTCTTGATGGTCACAACTTGTCTGTATCGTAACCTTAACAACAGGGCGAGAAGTCTGTCCACACTTATTGCGGCCAGTGTCAGTAGCGATGCAGCACAGAATATCCCGTTGAGACACTGATCCAATATCCTAATGACTCGACAAAGGTTCCAACGTTCGAATAAAGCTGAGAAAATAAGAGTGATGGTCACTGGCTGCCCGAGTGCGCCAACACAAAGATCGGTGATTGCCAGAGAACGAAGCAGTATTTTTGATGGCGGATGAAGAGATGTATCCTTTTGAAGGGCGAACAGGATCAAGCTATTGCCAACAGTTGCTGTGATTGTTAGAAAAATGCATAAAAGCGCAAAAAACTTATAGGCGAAGAGAAGGGCAGTGTAGTGATCTTTATCTCCGCCCCATAAATTACAAAACTCAAAATCGTTAAACGCTTCTTTGATTCTTTCGTCGCTAGAGTTTGACATCATTGCAAAGATTGTCCCAATTGACTTGCGACCCACTTGCTGAAGGAAAGGCAGACGTAGAAGATAGCTTAGTTCCGGCTGCGAAGCCCTTCTGTCTTATCTGTGAGTGCTAATTCTTAAAAGAACACTTGCGCACAGGACTTTCCCTCTGTTTTTGTTGCAGTTGTTCCTTTTCTAATTAACGTTTCTGGTGCGGGTAAAAAGCTTTTCCAATGTTACGTCATGTTAATTTTAGCTGGGCCGGAAGGCATCAAGTTAAAACTTCCCTTAAATTATATATTGACTTTCATATTGGCTTGCCTTACTAATCACCCATGAATCCTTCAAATAACATATTTGACAACTGTAAAGATAGTAATACGTTCGGGTTAGGTGCTAACATAATTATGTCATGCAATTTATGTCAACAAGCAGGTTGAGCATTGAAAATTTGTCCTCTTAATGACACTATTGCAGCATTTTAACAATCCTAATTTATATTAACTAAAAGTGCACCGGATGACAATTAAAACTAACATTTTCTATTAGTTTTTATGTGCAGGTGTTCTTTTTAAAACGGATGTCTTATCGGATTTGACAACAGCTAAACCTGCTAAATAAAGAGAGGAATAATATCTTCTTCACGGTTCTAGCTTTCAGAACAAGTAATAGACGTAATATAATTATTTTAAGGCTAACGATCGTGCCTTTTGCCGAACTAAACGTGATCCATGTACCCTTGAAAAAGTGAACTTAAAAGTAAATTATTTGACAACCGCAACACTGGTATATTTGCGTGTTGCGTGTTTCAAAGTCACTAAATGATAATATTTAATAATTCATCGTCTCAAGTTTACATATGAGGCAGGCAATAAATAGCCGCATGCAATGAAATGCCGTTTCAGGACTTTCAGTGGTACGTGATGAATTTGGTCCCGAGACATTGTATAAAGCCATTTCTCTTTATTGTATGTTCAAGGTGTTGCTTTCGCTTTAGTCTTAAAGCTGTGATGTAGCATTGACTGAATACGCTAAAGAATTATTTTTTCGTGATCCTTGCTCCAGAACAAATAATTAGTATATTTACATATTGTGTTGCTAAAATCCACAAAATGACACTTTTTCAATTTATTCAATTTTGATCATATAACCCGTGCTCTAATTGGCTGTGTAGTCATTTTGCATAAGTCTTTGTAAACAAAGCCATGACGAAGCATTTTATTAATTTAGTTGACTTTATTTTATGCAGTAAATGGAAACCCGGCTATATTTTTTCAACTCGCTTGTGACTTTGAATTTGAAAGGGGACATTCAATGCCGCAGAAAGGCCATAAACTACGCTTAGTCTTTCTTATCCCCCTTAAGTTTAGGCTCGATTTCTCGCCACCGTTTGGGAAAATGACCCCACTTGAAATCTTCCATGAGGTATTAGATTGGTAAACCAAGAAATAACAGTTTCCCAGTTTCCTTCTTTGACCATGGCACTAAGACGTTTTATTTCTCCATTGAGGCTTTTGCGTTCTTTATGATTAACACCGTTACGTTAGGCTCATTGCACAACCTCGTTCCCAGGGCTTTTCCCTTCTTCGTGGGGGCGGGAAAAGCCCTGGGAACGAGGCTGCTCATTGCACAATGATTGGTTTTTTTTATTCCAGTGCTTAATTACTTATGTTATTGAATGTTTCATTTCCTTTCTAACATATTGCTTTACTAAAGCTGCAGCCAAAATTTGTTGAAGCATAGAAATGTATATTGAAAGGTTTGATACTGGCTTTGATAACTACAATTTTCATATAGCTTACGTCTTCGACAGTTCGAAGAAACTAGTTAAAGTAGATTATTGTTATAATAAAGAAGCCAGGAGCCAATGCAATGCGCCACTGTCACGAGACACCATGGACATTTCTGTTAGCCTCGTCATTTTTTTTTTCATTGTTTACGCGATTTTTTTGTAGCAGACTGAGCCATAAAATTGTAACAATCAAGCAACATAAGCGATGATCTTGAATGGGCGATTCAAGAAATAAAGTGACAAGTGGTGTTACATACAACATTTAGCTTTACATACAACATCATCCTGCACGCTTTTTTAAGTTTTCGTTTTAAGATGATCACGACAAACAAGTGCAAAACCGTCTTATCGTTTCCTTCACTTCTTGTCGAATTTCTTTTATCTTCCAGCAGTAAGGTAAGGTAAGGTAAGGTAAGGTAAGGTAAGGTAACGTCTTTATTTATAGAGGGTAGCACTTAATAGCTATAAAGTTAATAAACCTGTGGCCCTCCACAAAGTAAAGAACTGGATTCAGCGAGGAATTGAGATAAACTAGAGTAAACGCCCAAAATTGTGCTAGAAAGAGAGACGAGCTTAAGCCTCGAACAGCCATTAAACCTGACACCAAAGCAAAAGGAACATAACACGCTGTTAAAGTAAAGTGCATCCATAATGAATTGAAAACTGTCTTTTTGTATCGTGACATGTTAATACCGCTACTTCCAAGAATATTTTGCAGTTGTTTTTGTTGACGTCGAATTGTCAGAAAGATTCTTGTGTAAGAATAAATTGAGATCAGAAGCGGAAGTACAATGCATGCACATACGATGGTAACGAGAAAGTATAAATTCGTGAACAGAAAGTAGTTTAGAATGGCGACCACGATGGTTATACATGATCCAAAACAGGAAAACTGCCGAACGTACCCGCTTGACACTTACAACTTGTCTGTATCTTAACCTCAGCAACAGCGCGAGAAGTCTGTCCACACTTATCGCGGCCAGTGCTAGTAGCGATACTCCAGAAAATATCGTGTTGTTGAATTGAGCTAATATTTGAGTCACTCGACAGGGGTTCACACGTTCAAATAAAGCAGAGAAAGTAGCAACGATAGTTACTGGATGACCAATCACGCCAACACAAAGATCGGTGATTGCCAGAGTACGAAGCAGTATTTTTGAAGGCGGATGAAAAAGATGTATCCTTGTGAAGGGCGAACAGTATCAAGCTGTTCCCGAGAGTTGCTCTTATTGCTAGAAAAATGCACAAAGACGATAAAAAATGTAATGAAGGGCAGTGTCTTGATCATTTTTACCGTTCGAAACAGTGCAAATTAATAGGCGAAACATTTCTATTCTGCTTTCGTCGCTGAAGTTTGACATCTTTCACAAGATTTCTCTGATGGACTGGTCAATGACTAGAGGCACAATTTGACAGTTTGGTTCATATCTGCATTCTCCGTAATATCTTTGTTTCCAAAGTTGGTGTTCCTGTTCACACTTGCAGGCGACTTCTGAATGGTAGACCGACTAAAGCCAGTGCAGCTGTGGTGCTTTTGTTGCGTTGCTGCGAGTGTTTATAATTTGAACCTACAACCAGTTTCAAAAAGGTTGAGACACTCTTGGTCAAGAATGCCATTTACGATATTTTCATATTGTTACCTTGCATCGCCCCCTTTCCCCCTGATCTGGGGAGGGGGGTTCAGAATAAGATTTACATGTTTATTTTTGAAGCGAGGGCATATCTTTGAAAGACGAATACAATTTTAGGGTGAGTGTCTCAACAATTTTGAAACTGGTTGTCTGAGTGCGTTAACCCTTTTCAGCTGTTGCTTTGACTTTATGATGAGAATGAATTTTGCAGTATTTTATCCTTTCAATGCGACCTTTTCAAAAAGCGGTATATAAGTTTGCGTGTTTAAAAATGGCATAGTAAAAACGGTGAGTTTTTGCACTTCCGGTTTTGACATAATTTGCACTAAAATTGTTCGGAATAGGGTGCGCGTTCAACAATATGCGCAAGATTCTCGATAGTGCAATGAACAGGGCGTTATGTCCTTTGATCTCCTTGTGGTGATGCTAACCAGTAATTCTACGCTGTAAATTGGCGTGATAAAGTTATATTTTCATGTGCAGTTGATGTAGAAGACGAACACAGGCTCTACACATAAGCGTTTATCACGCTGCTCAGAGATCTGAGCTCAGTAGAGGAAGTTAGAATCACACAGAATAACGGAAAACACAGTTTTATCCCACTGCCCCCTTAATGCAATGGTTTATACTTAACAACCAAACTCCTTGCGTGCTTGAAACCTGAGATCCGACGATCTACACGGTCTACACGGTCTACATCAGATATAAATAGAATATTATGATAATCTTTTACACAACACGCTGTAGACCGTCGTATACATGTAGACCGTGACAATTATATTTCTTTCTATTTGCCATAGACATCTTATTAGCTATGTATTTTAATGTTAAATAGCAAGCTGAAGACTACTGGATAGCTTCAGCTAGTTAATATTTTATTTTAGATTAAAAAAAGAGCATATACTAGTCTTGCGTAATGATTTCCGAGCCTGTGACGTCACAGCCCGCATGTCAAAAAATACGACATGCAAAGATCTGTTCCTAATTTTCAAATGCTCTATGGTAAAGCTTCTTTTCAACATTAAACACTTCCTAGAAAATTTATTTTGCTTGTTCAAGTGCGTATTTTCAATAAGCAAGGTCCTTGTCTGTAGAATTGGAACAAATTTAAACAGATATTTTCAGACAACCAGTTTCAAAAAGGGTTGAGACACTCTTGGTCAAGAATGCCATTTACGATATTTTCATATTGTTTCCTTGCATCGCCCCCTTTCCCCCTGATCAATGTTGTCCGAATTTCAGGATTATATTTAAACTTTTAGGCAGCAACTTTGAAATGGGGAGGGGGGCTCAGAATAAGATTTACATGTTTATTTTTGAAGCGAGGGCATATCTTTGAAAGACGAATACAATTTTAGGGTGAGTGTCTCAACAATTTTGAAACTGGTTGTAGAATTTCTTCCACGGCCGGGATTTTTTTTTTATTTTATGTGGCAGGTGATCCTTTGCAATTAACGCTTTTGACGCTGGTAATTAAAGTGCTTTGTCATGCTCATGCTCATATCGAGTGGAAGTGAAGACATAACTGAACAAATAAATTAGATGGATAGATAGCATTAAAAAAAGATCTCATTAGTCGCAATAGTTTTGTGCAAATAATACTGAAGAATGTTTTGCGGCTTACAAGTTGCTCATCATCGGTCATGCCCGGCTTATGGAGTAAAGCCGAAAGGATAGTTGTGTCCGCTAAAAAAAACCGGGACTAAAAATCAGCTACGCAGCGGTACTGTCAGACATAAATATGTATACCAGCAGGACTCATTAGACAATATACACCCACAGTCAGGTAAATAACCTTATTTGAATACGTCAAAAAGGAGGTTGAACATTAATATATTGGAAAGGAAGTTTACTCAAGGACAGAAGATGGAGGCTGCTGTCGAATTGACTCCGAAGAGGAACACATTATAGCCCACATAAAGTACATGCATGTTTATCAGAAACGTGATCTTTTTTTTAATTTGGCCCGCGAACGCAGGCAGCCTTCGTCGGACTTAAAAAAAACAGCTTCCACAAAAGCAGTAAGTTTGCATGGTGGATAAATACTAGTTACGCAACGCTTTCGAGTGGTATACCATGGAATACAACCTGGAACCAACATTTTCATCACCCATTAGTGACCAATCTCGTCCCCAGAGCCCGCTTTTCTTTTGATCAGCAGCAAGAAAACGAACTCTGGCCAGGTCTGATTTCTTGAGCATGCGCAGAGTGCCCATTTTCAATTGTCAGCCAATCAGATTTGAGCATAAAGGGCCGGAAGTCCGTGTATCGCGGACTCTCTCAGCGGACTTGGCGAGAGTCCGAGTTCTTGGTGCTGACCAAAAGAAAAGCGGGCTCTCGGGACGAGATTGACTAGTGATGTGAACATGAACATATCCGAGGAGCAATTTTACTGCAATACCACGTCGTTTTTAAAATTAAAAATATAAGAACATTTTAGGCTCAATTCTTCGAGAAAATTAGACGTTCTAAAAATAGAGTATTCAACTATTTGCTGTAAGAACGTCGCGTGACGGACCATTTCACCTGCATCTTTCACTTTGATGACATTGCTTGTTGATTTCGATTATAATAATATTCTCTTATCAAGCTTTTGAAAGGTCAAAGCTCCCTTGTTGAGCGAATAACAAAAGGTGAATAAAACAAAAAGTAATAAGAAAAATAAATGACATTATCACATACAGCGAAAATAAAACTAAACACACACAATTAATATGCTGATGCTGCGTGGTTTGACGAAATGACAGTTTCTAAAGGGCCGATATAAAGTGTAAATTTGCAACATTAAACTGGAACACAAATCTAGCGGCTAGCATTTTCTACGGCAAGACATTAACAAGAAAGCAAGGAAACAGCAAATATGAACAGGACTAGCTCTTGCTGTGAAGATAACAAGTTGAGTTCAGCGGCAAAGATAGTTTTGTCGACGTGTTATGGTCTCACTGGTTTGGCGGCCATTATTGGAAACGGGGTTGTGTTGTGGTTGATCGTCAGAAATAGATCGCTAAGAACAATTTCGAACTTGTTCCTGACTTCATTGGCAGCAGCGGACTTTTTAGTAGGACTTGTTATAGACCCGGTGTGGATATCTATCAGATACACAGCTTATAACCCAGATCATTTGCAGACCCACGGTAAAGTTATTGACTACCTTTGGATTCACACAACAGTGGCGACTACATTTAACTTATGCTGCGTTACCCTGGACAGACATATCGCCATCTTTCATCCTCTCCGTTACGAAGAAATTGTCACTAACAGAAGATGTTATATGCTCATAGCCACTGTTTGGTTCATTTCCTTGGTTCTTCCCTGTTCGAGGTTCGCAATTGCCTCCGAAGTTAACGATGTTACAGTGCTATCGACTTTATATATCTCTGCTACGGTCATCACGGTTGTAATACCAATGATTATCATCATATTTTGCTCTATTCGGATTTTAAAAGCAGCTACAGTGCAGTCCAGGAAAATTATAACTGACCACACTTTACAGAACGATATCAATGACGCTGTGAAAAGAAGAAAAAAGAACTTTAAGGCTGCCATGACAGTTGGCATCGTGGTTGGACTGTTTGTTGTTTGCTGGTTGCCAAGTCTAGTTACTTCTCTTGTGCATTATTTTAGCAAACGAGTGACTTGGTCCAAGGTGTGGGCACCAGTAGAAGCAGTCGCGTTCACTTCATCGGCAATCAACCCGTGGGTGTATTGCTTGCGAAATGAAGAATTCTATGAAGCTTTAACTAGCACTTTTCCGTTTCTAAGGCGGCGAAGATCACAACAAAATTGCCTTCGGCATCATTCCATTGAAACATCAACAAACATGCATTGAGGGGAACTGAGTGAATATAACTCGTACTATTCGATTTCCTATAATACGAAATTTATTCAGTTGAGAGATCAACTTGAACTTGAACCTTTTTTTCTGTTATTTAAATATTGTTACAAAATTGCTTGCCCCCGCTACTAGTAAAAACGACTAATCGAGACGGGGGGCAAGGGTTAAAATAATAATAATAAAAAAGAATTACACACTTTAGGGAGCTGAGTGAGCATGATTTTGGTTGGTTTGAATTGTTTCATGTTTATTACAAATTTCCAACTGAAGACAAAATTCGATCGTTGTTTCGTCTAACTCCGGTTTAATTTATCAATAACTTCCAGGTCTTAGAAAACAGCTCGGAGTCGAAAGTGAAATTAAACTTGGCTCGTGTTTTATTTAAATTTTTAATACTGAACGATGGGGCTACGTTATATAACTTTATATCCTTAAGAAAAATAAGGATGATTAATTCGTGGGAGTACGAAACTAAATGTTGTTGTCTTTTTCTTTCTAAGAAATATATTATCTAAAAGCAATCACAGTCGTGCTCGAAACTGCCTCGCTTCCGGTTTTGACTTATTTGTAAAAGTTATCTGTATCTAGGGTTGTTAACTTTGGTAATAACTCTGCGTCACTTAAACCCATTATAAACATTACAGAGAACGGTATTTCCACCAAATAACGCCATTCCTGAAACATTATCCAAGTGATAGGTCTTTTTGTGTTTTTCTTTCTTAAAAAATATATTATTTAAAGGCAATCACAATGTTTTGCAGATCGTGTTCGAAAGTGCCTCGATTGTTTCCAGTTTTGACCGTATTTCGTATTGCTATGAAAATTACAGATGTTATTTCATACACAATCTTCGTTCACTGTCCAAAATCCACGCGCGCAATTGGTTAAAATCGAGCACGTGATTTTACTTTACCTGACGTCAGCAAACTCCGACAGTGCGTTATTGACAATAACGCATAAAAATCGTGCATTATTGACAATGGCTTCAGCTGACTTGCAGAAATAGTGGAAGAACAAATCCCTCAAATTATCAACGAAGCGATACCAGTAAATACCAAGAGGCAAACAAACTGGAGCGTTGCTATTTTCAAACGTAAGCTAAACTTAACGATTTAATTTTTGTGTGCGTTATTCTGCAATCTGCTATTTGAACAAAAACAGTTTCGGGCTTTGTTGTAGCTTTGCAGAACGTAAAATCTGATTATTTTTAATTTAATTTGAGAGAAACTTTACTTTTGAAGTACAAACGAAATTACGTATCAAAATACGTTCGCACCTACAAGTTCCCCAAAATGTGTTGACTTTGGAAATGCAAGATTTGAAAATTTGCAATTTTGCGTTCACTTATAACGTGTCAAAGAAAAGCGATTGACTTGCTTTAAACATGCTTCTCGCAATCTCGCTGACTTTTTTATGAACGTTTTCAGCTTATGAACGATTTTGTAAATGATTTTAAGCCTCATTTATATTTAATTATGTATGGATTTTTGTGATTTTTATATTCTTAAACTACGCCAGTATAATTTTGTACTACTTAGATACAACTGAATCATTAAAATTCTTGTTCAAAGTTCGCGAAATTGTGTATTGCGTGCAGTGTACTCAGATTGTATATTAAAAGGGTTAGAGACTGTTAGTTCGTGTTTTGTTTACAAATACACGCACTTGCTGGCCGCACAATGAACTCGAAATTTTCAATACTGCACTCGGCTACGCCTCGTGCAGTATTGAAAATTTCTCGTTCATTGTGCGGCCAGCGCGTGCGTGTATTTGTAAACAAAACACTCACAACAGTCTCTAACCCATACTAGGGTTATCACCGTATTTTATCGATTATACGCCGGGTACCGAATAAATGCCGGGTCTCCAAGGTGGAGTTGAAAATAGGCCTCTCAGGTATTTATTTAAGGTATATTCAGCTGTAGATATAACAGATACATTTTTGCCTAAAATAATGAATAAAAACCGTTGCTTAATGAAAACCGGGCTTAAATAAACTGCAGGAGCCAAATAAACGCCGGGTCTACCATGCCGAGTTTGAAATAAACGCAGGGGACGTATAATCGAGAAAATAGGGTACACTTGGTAACAACTCAGCGGGTATTGTCGGCAAATGACGCCATTCCTGAAACATTATCTAAGCGATATGTCTTTGTAAAATTGGTGTAAATAAATTGCTGCAAATATCACGATTTAGTATATACCACACAAGTGAATAGTGCTTTCCGCGCGCGCTGATTGGTTAACTCGGAGGTGATTAGCAAAGTAGTATTCACCTCCGAGCAGTCGGAGGGAAACAAAATGACTTCGCGCGTCGCTTTGGGTACCGAAAGTAATGTTTTGATCCGCTAGTTATTCAACTTGTGTGGTATATACTAAAACAGTGTCGGTGAAAGTGGTGGATATTTACCGAGCCGCGAAGCGGCGAGGTAAATATCCACCACTATTCACCTCCACTTCGGTGAATAATTGTTAAATAAAGTCTGGGTTTTTAGTAACATTTGGAAAACAATGTTAGCGTTCTGAAGGGAAATAAATGTCATTTATGGAGTGGGAGGCGCGGTGGCCTATTTGTTAGTGCGCTGGACTCTGGATCGTGAGGTCCGTGTTCGACCTTTGACCGGGGTCACTGCGTTGTGTTCTTGGGCAAGACAATTTACTCTCACAGTACTGTAGTATACCGGAAGTGACGCTTTCGTCACGTGTACACCGAACCATGTGCTTGTAGGGAGTGCGCCATCTTGTATTACAAATGTTGTTGTGTTCCTGAGTCCTCGGTGTGTTTCTTCTCTTACGGAACTATCACATTTGGCGACGAGGATAAAAATCGAACATAAGACCAACCTGTCAAGAACTCTGAATTATGGCCGTCTGTTTAAGTGGATTAACTGGTCCTACGGCGTTTGACACTGTCGGCGAGCCCGCCACTCTTTCGCAGCGTTGGCGAATTTGGAAGGATGAATTTGAACTTTTCGTTACAGCATCAGGCATCGACGACCCGAAACAGCAACGAGCCCTTCTTTTGCATCTAGCAGGACCCGGTGTGCGAGAAATCTTCCGAACCATCCCCGAGGAAACGAAAGGTGACGCTAAAGACTTCAAGAAAGCCATGGAATCGCTCACCGATTATTTCAAGTTGAAGAAGAATATTCCGATGGCCAGACAAAACTTTCTGGCAGTAATGCCCACGCCAGGTGAGCGAATAAATAACTTTGTGACTAGACAAAGCAGTTTGGCCGAACATTGCGAGTACGGAGAAGAGAAAGATAACATGACGAGAGACCAAGTACTAACATAACATACATTAAGGACAAAAACCTTAAGTCTAAACTATATCGCACCGAGAATTTAACCTTATCCAAGCTCTTAGACGTTGTAAGTCAGTACCATGACAAGGAGGCCCTCATCCTTCAGCCCGAAGAACAAATCAATCGAGTAGAGGCGACTGACAAACAAACCAATTCCCCAATGAAATTCCAAGGGCGATGTTGGAATTGTAACAGAATAGGGCACTTAACAAAGGACTGTCGCTGTTCACGTGACCATGTTTGGGAAACCTGCGGCAGACGTGGCCATTTCCCTGTTTGTTGCCGAGATAACCAAGAACCTGCCAGCAACACAAATCGCTCATCCAGTCAGGAGAGAGCCCAACAGCAAGCCAGAAAGGGAGGAAAACGGGAGAAAGTACAGGCTGTCACCCAGCAACAGGATACAGAGAATGTAGAAGATGATGCCTTCTATGTATTTACTGCCACCACTGGTGAAGGCCTTGAGTAACTAGAATTGCGTATAAACAATAAGTTAGTTAATGTTATTGTTGATTCAGGTGCCAGCTGTAATCTCATGTCTGAAGATGTATTTAAATCTATTACCCGGGGGGGCAGGAAACAACCTTAGCGGAGTGTGATAGAAGTGCATATACATGCATATGCACACTCACAACTCCTAGAGCTAAAGGGAACCTGTATGTTAACAGTCACTGTACCACAAACCAATATGTCAGCAATTGCGGAATTTTACATAGTTCCAAGCCATGCCGCAACCCTGCTAGGTCGTAAAACGTCTGAGATGCTAGCAATCCTTAAGATCGGAATTAATGTAAACAACTGTACCATAATTCTTGAAAATGCCCAACCTGTAGACAAAAAAGCTTCTCTTAGAGCTAGATTCACAAAAGTTTTTGAGGGCCTTGGCAAACTAAAGGGTTACCAGCTGAAATTACACCAGGACGATAGTATCTCACCTGTGGCACAACCCCTGCGTCGAATTCCATTCAGCAGGAGAGAGAAAGTGACAGAAAAGCTGAAGCAGTTACAGGAGCTGGGTGTCATTGAAAAAGTCAATGGCCCCACTAGCTGGATCAACCCACTTGTGGCTGTGGAGAAGCCCAATGGAGATATCCGAATCTGTTTGGATATGAGGCAGGCGAATCGTGCAATCCTTCGGGAAAAGCACCCAGTTCCCACAGTGGAAGAAACCTTACAGGAGATCTCGGAGGCAAAAGTTTTCAGTAAACTTGACCTAAATATGGCGTTCCATCAAATAGAGTTCCTCCCTGACTCACGTGACGTGACCACCTTCGCGGCCCCAGGTGGTCTGTATCGATACAAGAGGCTATTCTTCGGCGTCAATATGGCAACAGAGAAGTTTCAGCAGTTGATATGGCAAATACTTAAGGATTGTCCCGGTGCCTACAACCTGCATGATGATGTGAGAGTAGTTGGGCGTGATCATAAAGAACATGATGAAAACCTTGACAGAGTAATGCATAAATTTGAAGAGAATGGATTGACCCTCAACTATGAAAAGTGTGTCATTGGAGCCAAGAGTATGGTGTATATGGGCGAAGTGCTCACAGGAGAGGGATTGCGGGTCTCCAAGAAGAGAATGGAAGCCATTGTTGACGCTCCGAGACCACAAAATCAATCCGACATGAGAAGTTTTCTGGGATCTGCCCAATTCTGTGCAAAATTCATCCCAGGCTTTTCGACCATATCAAGCCCCTTTTTGGACCTCACTTGCACGGGCAAGTCCTGGAGATGGGGCACCAAGGAAGAAGAAGCCTTTGAACAAATTAAGAACTTATTAACGAACGCCCCAGTCATGGCCTATTTCACCAAGGATGCAAAGACCCGCCTTGTAACAGATGCGTCGCCTGTTGGTCTTTGTGCAGTCCTAGAACAACAACAAGAGGATGGTTTGTACAGGCCAGTCTACTACACCAGCCGCAAGTTGAGTAGTGTAGAGAAAAGGTACTCCCAGTTCGAAAGAGAGGCGTTAGCAGTGCGGTGGGCCTGTCAGAAATTCTACCTGTTCTTGTATGGCATTGACTTTGAGCTCCGTACAGATCACAAGCCATTGCTAACCGTTTTGGGCGCCACGAGTACACCCCCATCAACACGCATTGAAAGATGGTTATTGTACCTCCAGCAATTTCGCTATGTAGTCACACATATTCCCGGTAAAGAGAACGCTAGGGATGCCCTAAGCCGCCTCCCAGTAGGTCCAGCTGAGGACCACGATGCGAGTGAAACCAGAGAATATGCCTGCAGCATCGCTACTGAAGCAATTCCAGCAGCACTTACACCCCAAGAAGTCGAACGAGCATCGGAGAGGGACCCCATCTTGCAGTTTGTGCGTCAAGCTGTTACTTCAGGAGATTGGAGTCGCTTGTCGGGCACTATGTACAAAGCCTTGGCAGAAGACCTTTGGGTCCTAGGTCAGCTTGAGGTAATCGTATTATCATTCCGGAGAGCCTCTGGAACTTACGATCGAACTCGCACACGAGGGCCATCAAGGAATGAAACGCACAAAGGCCCGTCTCAGGGAAAAGGTATGGTGGCCCAACATGGACAAGCAAGTTGAGCAGTCTATAAAAGCCTGTCATCCTTGCCAGCTAGTTAGCCCAAGAAGTAAGGCAGAACCCGTCAGGTCCACAATGCTACCTGAAGGCCCATGGAGTGACATTGCCGTCGACTTGTTGGAGATTCCCGGAGGAAACCACCTTCTTGTAGCAGTAGACAACTACTCACGCTGGCCTGAGGTTATCCTGTTGAAGAAGACGGATGCAGCGCATGTTACAAGAGCCATGGAGGGCATGTTCCAAACACACGGCCTAGCCCTCAGTGTTCGCAGTGACCATGGACCATCATTTTCCTCCACACAGTTCGAAGGCTTCCTCGACTACCTGGGAATAGTGCACAAAAAAGGGATCCCGTACTGGCCTCAGAGTAATGGTGAGGTTGAACGCTGTAATGAACCCCGCTGAAGATAATAAGAATTGCCAATTTAGAAGGAAAAGACTGGAAGAAAGCATTACAAGATTTCCTCTTCCAGTACCGAACCACACCTCATACAGTGACTGGATTATTGTCACCAGCCGAACTACTGATGGGTCGACGACTCAACGACAAGCTTCCAAGAGTAGCTATCCCAACTGACAGGATCACTGAGGCCCACTGGCAGCAGCTTCTTTGCGAAAGAGATGCACGCGCAAAGCTCCGACAAAAAGAGTATGCGGATAGCAAGCGGTCAGCAGAATACAGTGACATCGGGGAAGGAGATCGCATCCTGCTCAACAAGAGTCGCGATAACAAATTATCGCCCAGCTTTGAACCACTGCCATATAAAGTTGTCGAGAAGAAGGGTAATGCTGTCCTTATACAAGATCAGGAAGGAAATACCAAGATGCGAAATGCAAGCCACATGAAAAAGTTTATCCAGCCAGACCCTTCCACTGAAACCCATGGAAGACAGGAGAGAAATGAGACACCCATCACAAGACTGTCTGAAGCACCTGTGTTAAGCCCACCGAGCCACGTTGATGAACATCCTCCCCTACCTTCTGAATCCAGTCCAAGTCCTCCTTCACGGCCTGTTCGTGCTAGGCAGCCTCCAGCCTGGATGAAGGACTTTGTGTCCGTTTGTGCCTGTTGGAGAGTCGATATTCCTCGCATATATATTGTTGACTTTATCTGAGATTAATTTGTTTATGGTTTAAGGACATTGAACATTGAATACTTGGACACTAGCCGTTTGCATGATAGGAAGTTCAGTATTAAGTGGAGGGGGGATGTAGTATACCGGAAGTGATGCTTTCGTCACGTGTACACCGAACCATGTGCTTGTAGAGAGTCCGCTATCTTGTAATACAAATGTTGTTGTGTTCCTGAGTCATCGGTGTGTTTCTTCTCTTACGGAGCTATCACAAGTACCTTCCTCTACCCAGGTATATAAATGGGTAGCGGCGAATTTGCTGTAATACGGGGGTAACTCTTCGAGGGAATAGCATGGGGGGGGGGGGGGGGGGAGGATAAAAAAGTTCGGCAAGAAGGGTCACATTAGCTCGACGCATGGTGAATTGAAAGAAAACTTAGGCCCGTTTCAGACGCCGTACTTCACATGAGCCAAATTGAATTAGCTAAATTAAGTTCATGTGAAGTACGGCTGCGAAGGAGACTACAACGATAGTTACTGGCTGACCAATCACGCCAACACAAAGATCGGTGATTGCCAGAGTACGAAGCAATATTTTTGAAGGCGGATGAAGAAATGCATCCTTGTGAAGGGCGAACAGGATCAAGCTGTTCCCAAGAGTTGCTGTTATTGTTAGGAAAATGCACAAAGACGATAAAAAAATGTAATGAAGGGCAGTGTCTTGATCATTTTTACCGTTCGAAACAGTGCAAATTAATAGGCGAAACATTTCTATTCTGCTTTCGTCGCTGAAGTTTGACATATTTCCTAAGATTTCTCTGATGAACTTGTCAATGACTAGAGGCACAATTTGACAGTTTGGTTCATATCTGCATTCTCCGTGATATCTTTGTTTCCAAAGTTGTTGTTCCAGTTCACACTTGCAGGCGACTTCTGAATGGTAGACCGACTAAAGCCAGTGCTGTTGTACTGCTTTTGTTGCGTTGCTGCGAGTGTTTATAATTTGAACCTACAATTTCTTCCACGGCCGTCATTGTTTTTATTTTATGTGGCAGGTGATCCTTTGTAATTAACGTTTTTGACACTGGCAAAGTACTGTGTCATGCTCATGCTTATGTCGAGTGGAAGTGAAGACATAACTGAATAAATAAATAAAATGGATAGATAGCATTAAAAAAAAGATCTCATTAGTCGCAATAGTTTTGTGCAAATAATACTGAAGAATGTTTTACGGCTTACAAGTTGCTCATCATCGGTCATGCCCGGCTTATGGAGTAAAGCCGAAAGGATAGTTGTGTCCGCTAAAAAAACCGGGACTAAAAATCAGCTACGCAGCAGTACTATCAGACATAAATATGTATACTAGCAGGACTCATTAGACAATATACACCCACAGTCAGGTAAATAACCTTATTTGAATACGTCAAAGAGGAGGTTGGACATTAATATATTGGAAAGGAAGTTTACTCAAGGACAGTTTACAACAGCTGCAGTAGAAGACGGAGGCTGCTGTTTGCAAGGCCTGCAGCAATTAAAGTTAACCAAATTGACTCCGAAGAGGAACACATTATAGCCCACATAAAGTACATGCATGTTTATCAGAAACGTGAACGTCTTTTTAATTTGGCCGGCAAACGCAGACAGATCTTCGCGGACTCAGTAAAAAAAAACATCTTCCACAAACGTAGTAAGTTTGCATGGTGGATAAATACTAGTTACGCAACGCTTTCGAGTGGTATACCATGGAATACAACCTGGAACCAACATTTTAATCACCCATTAGTGACCAATCTCGTCCCCAGAGCCCACTTTTCTTTTGGTCAGCAGCAAGAACGTGAACTCTGGCCAGGCGTGCGTTTCTCAAAAGACCCGAAAACTTTTCGGGGCTGTTTTCGGGCGCGTTTCTCGGGTTTCGGAAAGCGTTTCTCAAAGCGCCCGATTTTCTCCCGAGATTTTCGGGTATGTTTTCTGGAAATGTAACGCAAGGAATAGCGCGAGCTTCAATTTTCCAGCCTGTGATTGGTTCAAAAATTGCAATTGACACCGTCGCACTGAGTTGGGTTCGTCACGTACGCATCAAATTCTAGACTCTTTCGTTGAATCGCCCGCAGTCGCTCCGGTGAGGGTAAAAGGCGGAATGAGTTTGCGGAATGGCATAATTATGCCGAATGTAATTTTTTAAAAATAAATTATACTAAAAAAGCGCGCCAATTTTTTAAGAGAAGCCGCATTGTTAAATACCGCGGGCTCAAACATGGTAAAAAATCAAGCATAGATCGCGTCTTGATTTGATTTTCACGTATGCTGTTCTAATTCACGGATTCGACGAAAAGAGTTTGGCGGGCAATGCTAAGGCTTTCCGCTTCTGTGGACGGTTTATCACTTTTAGTCAGAGCCATACAATGCCTCGGATACAACTTGGTCCACTTCGTGCTACTACATGTTTGACCAAAACATCGAGACGGAAAGTCAAGTTTTGGCGGATGTCATCTCAGCCTCGGTAGTGAGCAGTCGGTTGTATCCAGTCTCAAGTATATCTACTTGTCCTTATCCATCACGGGTTAAACGTAAAACATGTTCATGTCTTCCATTGAGTTTTTATAGTCTTCGTAATGGCGGGCGAAAAGCAAGTCTCCTTCGCAGCCCGAACCTGGGAGCGTTGCGTGATTTCAGTCCGAGCGGCTGAGAAGAAGACTTTCCAAAAGAAAGGATAATAGACAGGAACAGACTTTTAATGAAACAAATACGCCTCGTAAATATGTACTGTACTTTACTCCATCGATCGTTTAACCCGTGCTCTAGCGATTTGTACAGTTCCAGCAACGTTTTTTTAACATTGATTCACCTCTATGAGCATACCTCTATGAGTACTGAGCATAAATGCAGCTTGATGTAAGTGCTTAAAGCCTTTTTTGTGTCTTTTTCCTGGCTTGTAATTTACGAAGCACGAGCTAATAAACTTTCGTAATCTTGTTTTTGAGCCTTGAAATTTGGTCAAGCAAAGTTTAAGTTTGGTTGAATTCATCGCTATTATTATCGCTTAGGGCTTTGGCAAACTTGTTGTCCATATGCTGAATGAATTTTGGCAGTTTCTGTAAACAATTTCAGGCGGAAAAAGTCGACCATCAAGTACCTTTGTAAATCGCGCTGCATTGTCTTCGCGAAGTGAAACTTCTTCTTCGCGCACCCGAGTTTGTTTTGAAATTTGTCAATTAAACCACCGAATTATACCAGATCTCTTTGTCCCTCACATCGTATACTGGTGTCCTTTTCATTTAAGGCGTTCGCCGTCTTTATTTCCAAAAAAGGGTACTTCGGGGAAGTAATTTTATGGCTATAAAATCAATCCCGAGAAAGGTTTTCGGGAGCTCAAGAGCTCCCGTAAAGTTTACGGGAAAAAATGACGTGATTTTCTCGGTCCCGAACTTCTCGTGCGCTTTGAGAAACACCCGAAAGCTGTTTCGGGGGCTTTACGGGACCGTTTTCGGGCCCGAGAAGTTTTCGGGTCTTTTGAGAAACGCACGCCAGGTCCGATTTCTTGAGCATGCGCAGAGTGTCCATTTTCAATTGTCAGCCAATCAGATTTGAGCATAAAGGACCTGAAGTCCGTGATAACGGACTTGGCGAGAGTCCGAGTTCTTGGTGCTGACCAAAAGAAAAGCGGGCTCTCGGGACGAGATTGATTAGTGACGTGAACATGAACATATCCGAGGAGCAATATTACTGCAATACCACGTTAAAAAAAAATAATCTCAAATCTTCGAGAAAATTAACAACGTTCAGCCTTGGTCGAAAATTAGACTTTCTAAAAATAGAGTATTCAACGATCTGTTGAAAGAACATCGCGTGGCGGACAATTTAACCTGCATCTTTCTTTTTTAAGATATTACTCAGCTTGTTGATTTCTTTTCCGGCTTTGACTATAATAATATTCTCTTATCAAGCTTTTGAAAATTCAAAGCCTCTTGTTGAATAAATAACCAAAGGTGAATCAGACAAAAAGTAATTAGAAAAATAAATGATATTGGTAACTGCGACAACGTTTAGTATATGACATTATCACATACAGCCAAAATAAAACTAAATACACACAGTTAATATGCTGATGCTGCGTGGTTTGACGAAATGACAGTTTCTAAAGGGCCGATATAAAGTGTAAATTTGCAACATTAAACTGGAACACAAATCTAGCGGCTAGCATTTTCTACGGCAAGATATTAACAAGAAAGCAAGGAAACAGCAAATATGAACAGGACTAGCTCTTGCTGTGAAGATAACGAGTTGAGTTCAGCGGCAAAGGTAGTTTTGTCGACGTGTTATGGTCTCACTGGTTTGGCGGCCATTATTGGAAACGGGGTTGTGTTGTGGTTGGTCGCCAGAACTAGATCGCTAAGAACAATTTCGAACTTGTTCCTGACTTCATTGGCGGCAGCGGACTTTTTAGTAGGACTTGTTATAGACCCGGTGTGGATATCTATCAGATACACAGCTTATACCCCAGATCATTTGCAGACCCACGGTAAAGTTATTGACTTTCTTTGGATTCACACAACAGTGGCGACTACATTCAACTTGTGCTGTGTTACCCTGGACAGACATATCGCCATCTTTCATCCTCTCCGCTACGAAGAAATTGTCACTAACAGGCGAAGTTATATGCTCATAGCCACTGTTTGGTTCATTTCCTTGGTTCTCCCCTGTTCGAGGTTCACAATTACGTCCGAAGTTAACGATGTTACAGTGCTATCGACTTTATATATCTCTGCTACAGTCATCACGGTACTGACACCAATGATTATCATCATATTTTGCTCTATTCGGATTTTAAAAGCAGCTACAGTGCAGTCCAGGAAAATTATAACTGACCACACTTTACAGAACGATATCAATGACGCTGTGAAAAGAAGAAAAAAGAACTTTAAGGCTGCCATGACAGTTGGCATCGTGGTTGGACTGTTTGTTGTTTGCTGGTTGCCAAGTCTAGTTACTTCTCTTGTGCATTATTTTAGCAAACGAGTGACTTGGTCCAAGGTGTGGGCACCAGTAGAAGCAGTCGCGTTCACTTCATCGGCAATCAACCCATGGGTGTATTGCTTGCGAAATGAAGAATTCTATGAAGCTTTAACTAGTACTTTTCCATTTCTAAGGCGGCGAAGATCACAACAAAATTGCCTTCGGCATCATTCCATTGAAACATCAACGAACATGCATTGAGGGGAACTGAGTGAATATAACTCGTACTATTCAATTTCTTTATTTTCTGTTATTTAAATATTGTTACAAAATTGCTTGCTCCCGCTACTAGTAAAAACGACTAATCGAGACGGGGGGCAAGGGTTATAATAATAATAAAAAGAATTACACACTTCAGGGAGCTGAGTGAGCATAATTTTGGTTGGTTTGAATTGTTTCATGTTTATTGCAAGTTTACAACTGAAAACAAAATTCGATCGTTGTTTCATCTAACTCCGGTTTAATTTATCAATAACTTCCAGGTCTTAGAAAACAGCTTGAGAGTCGCAAGTGAAATTAAACTTGGCTCGTGTTTTATTTAAATTTTTGGGGATGCCTAAGGGCATCCCCTAGTTGTTTTCAGGGTGCGTGTGTATTTCCCTTGGGAGCGAGGAAAATTAGATTAACCACCGAAACAACCAATCACAGCATCATATATCGGTCCCTTGGGAGTTGTGCAAACCGGTTTGAACAAGGTTGGAGTAAAATGTGAGGAATTGAGGAAAACAGGTTTTGACACGGAAGACAAGAAAATAAGTCAAATGCACGAACTCGAGGATAACTGGTTTTGCAAGGTGATGTTGTTTTCGACATTGATCGTGACCGGTACTTCCGTGACTTTGTTGCTTGTTTTTGGCGAGTACGAACACGGAACTTATTTTTTTCCCTTTTTGCGGTCTGATTAAAAGCAGTCCTCGGCTCTCTTACCAAAAGCAAATGAAAAGAAGAGCTCCAATGCATTCAGGTACCGTACATTGTGGTAATTACGTTTTTCTCTCCCGTTACGGCATATTTAGCGAGCATGATTGTGATGTTAAGACGCATCTCTTTCTTTGCAGGACAGAGGAGTATCAGCAACCACACTTTTCGCACGAGGTAATTAAGTACGTTTGTGTAAGTTCTGAAACCGTGCCCCATTACTGAAACCTCCTTAACTGAAGTGAAGTTGTTATTTATTATATGTAAACAGACTAGTTGCGTCTCCGTATTTGCAAATGGATTACCGGTACAAACCGATAACAAGTTTGATCATAGAAATAGTCTCATTTTTTGCATCTGCAACTTGAATATGGCGTTGTTATCCGGTATCCTTGCGATCTAAATTTCATTTGAAAATCCTTATAATAATGTCACAAATTTGCAGAGGAATTCAGGTACTTTATCGATAGTTTATAATTTCGTGGTCTATCTGTGCGTACAAACAAACCGCGCTTCTGTGACTACAATAAATCACCCTAACTAGCTGACACATAATTTTTTTCACTTATAGCTGGACTGTAATTTCTCATATCGTTTGAATTAAACCATTTAACCCATGCACGATAAGCCTGAGCGGAAGGGGGAAGCAAATGCTTTTGATGTTTTCGTTCGTGACAGCTAAATTCCGGTGTGCCGTCAAATGTCTACAGTTTCTGTGTTTTCCTAATTAAATGAGTTACATGCAGTTGACTTTTGTCCAAAATGGATAATGAATACTGTGTGTTTGTAAACAAGGTTTTATCAACAGAAAAGGGTAATATTGGTCTCCAGTGGAAAAAAAATTGTAACTTGAGATGTTTTGCGACGTTTTTGTGTGGTACGTGATGTCTGTTAAAATTAATTTCTTTGTAAGCAGTCAGAAACAGCAACACAAAGACTCTCGCACGCCTTATTTAAATCACACTTTTATAATACGCGGTTCTTTGTCTTGAAATATCGCACAGAAACGAATGGTTTCGATGATTAATAAATATATCTTATTAGACGTTTTGTTGTGTAATATCGCCGAGTATTTTTACGAGTTGTGCCGTATTTTGACGAGCCCGTAGGGCGAGTCAAAATACAAACAACGAGTAAAAATTCTCGGCGATACTACACAACAAAACGTCTAATAAGAGATTTATTATCCAACAAGCCAAAATGTTATGTCAAACTAGTCAAAGCGGGCGAATTTCGCGGATATTTATTTGCCGCGAATCCGTGACAGACGTATGCGAAGCGGAACGGAATTGGCGCAGGATATCCAGCTAACTGATTGGTCAAGAGCACGAGAACACGTCAAAAACCTGTCTAACCAGTTCTCTGGAGTACAAATATCGTGTGATATTTGTACTCGTTTTGGGCGTTATTTGTACTCTACGAAGCAGTGTTGGATAATAACATCCAATATTTTACTGTCAGAATACTATCAAGTATTTTAAAATTCCGAGAAACAATTCACTATATTTATTATATGCTGCAATGATCCGCGGCGTGTCTTACAGCGCTGTAACGTCCTCCTTTCGGGAATAAGTTGGAATGTGTACAACCCAGATTCGAATAAACCATTTCAAGAGAATCCGTGGAGTTAAAGTCTTTTACTGGAGAACTTCGTACATTCACTTCTTACTGTTGCACGTGTATGTCGGCGCCAACAAAACAGCCTCGCGTGACTGAAACGAGACACGCACGTGTCGATCTCAATGTCTACGCTCCTCGCGAGGAGTGTCGAGATCGAGACTGCGCTCCTCGCAAGGAACAATCAGGTGCAGTACTGTCCTGTAGTACTGCCCTTTAGTGTGTTATAAAGGCAACTTGAATCGACGTAAATTGAGATGTGTTTCGTGAAAGTTTAGAGAACTCTGTTGATTTTTTTTAATTAAAAAATATGGTATACTCATGGTTCATATTTATAAACGATAATTGCCCTCTTTAAAATAATTGTCATGTTTTTTAACAACATTACATCTAATTTGCAGATGAGCACATGGAAAGGAATTGGAAAGAAATTGGTGCAAACTATTAAATATTGATCTGATATAGGTTTGAGATTTGATGTCAGTTAATAGACTATTCTAAAGATTTTACACAAAAAAATATCTCATAATATCTTAGTTAACTTCTTTCTAGGTTAGAGCTTTAATGTGTATTGAACGCTTGTAGCATCTCAATTCACTGCTTCTGTTCACAAAATTGCCACATCAAATCAAAATGAATACAAGACAACTATTTCCCATCAGCTAGTCACAATGCGGAATGCAAAAAGCATTTTAAGTTTGTTTTAAAGTTTGTGGAATAGTACAGTACTTCACCCTAAGCGGGGTGGGGGTTTGGGAGGGCGATAATGTCTTCCGCTGTTGGAAAGAAAACACTTTACAAAAGGAAACAAAAATGTGACGTTATATACTGGCTATGGTCATCACATAGGCCTTAGAAACTTTCAGCATCCCCATTTGTTGCTACTTTTCCAGCAACAAATCTACTTGTTAATACTGGACGATGGGGCTACGTTATATAACTTTATATCCTTAAGAAAAAAATAAGGATGATTAATTCGTGGGAGTACGAAACTAAACGTTGTTGTGTTTTTCTTTCTAAGAAATATATTATCTACTGAAAGCAATCACAATCGTGCTCGAAACTGCCTCGCTTCCGGTTTTGACTTATTTGTAAAAGTTATCTTTGGTAATAACTCTGCGTCACTTAAACCCATTATAAACATTACAGAGAACGGTATTTTCACCAAACAACGCCATTCCTGAAACATTATCCAAGTGATAGGTCTTTTTGTGGTTTTCTTTCTTAAAAAAATATATTATCTAAAGGCAATCACAATGTTTTGCAGATCGTGTTCGAAAGTGCCTCGATTGTTTCCAGTTTTGACCGTATTTCGTATTGTTATGAAAATAACAGATGTTATTTAGGGTTAACACCGTATTTTATCAATTATGCGCCGGGTACCGAATAAATGCCGGGTCTCCAAGGTGGAGTTGAAAATAGGCTGCTCAGGTATTTATTTAAGGAATACTTAGCTGTAGATATACCAGCCAGATACATTTTTGTCGAAAATAATGAATAAAAACCGTTGCTTAATGAAAACCGAGTTTAATTAAACTGCAGGAGCCAAATAAACGGCGGGTCTACCAGGCCAAGTTTGAAATAAACGCCGGGGACGTGTAATCTAGAAAATAGGGTACACTTGGTAATAACTCAGCGGCAATGACGCCTCTCCTGAAACATTATCTAAGCGATACGTCTTTGTAAAATTGGTGTAAATAAATTGCTGCAAATATTACGATATAAAGTCTGGGTTTTTAGTAACATTTGGAAAACAATGTTAGCGCGCTGAAGGGAAATAAATGTCATTTATGGAGTGGGAGGCGCGGTGGCCTATTTGTTAGTGCGCTGGACTCTGGATCGTGCGGTCCGTGTTCGACCTTTGACCGGGGGCACTGCGTTGTGTTCTTGGGCAAGACACTTAACTCTCACAGTGCCTTCCTCCACCCAGGTGTATAAATGGGTAGCGGTGAATTTGCTGTAATACCGGGGTAACTCTTCGATGGAATAGCATGGGGGAGGGGGGGGGAGGGGGGAGGGGATGATTCGGCAAGATGGGTCACATTAGCTCGACGCAGACTTAATGAAATATTCAGGATATAACGTATGGTGAATTCAAAGAAAACTTAAGCCCATTTAATTAGCTAAATTAAGTTCATGTGAAGTACGGCGTTTTAATCAATTCGGAACGGCTGATTGAATTCGGATCGGCTCAGCCGTTGTTACCGCCTGATTAAGCCGGGAATAACGCCTGTGGACCGGATTTGATTCAAACGCTGATCTTCACATGAGCTGATTCAAATGCATAAATGAATGCGTCATTTTTCCCTATTATATTAAGTTTGGCTGAAATAATCTCGGCGTCTGAATCAATTTAGCCGATCTTACTTCGATTCGGCTCATGTGAAGTACGGCGTCTGAACTGGGCCTTACATACAGCCAGTTATATTACTTCATCCTCCTCTTCGTTCCGAGCAGTCGCCGGCTGGGAGCAAGTGGTGTCGCCAGGTGTTTCTGTTTAATGCTACTACTAAAAAAACATATTTTATATCGTGATATTTGTACCAATTCATTTTTGAAAGACGTATCGCTTGGATAATGTTTCAGGAATGGCGTCATTTGGCGGCAATGCCGTTCGATAACTATTGTTACTTCCATAACGATACCAAATACAGTCAAAACGGAAAACGAGGCAGTTTCGGGTACGATATGTAAAACATTTTGTGATTGCCTTTTAGAAACGTCTTACATTATATATATATATATATATATATATATATATATATATATATATATATATATATATATATATATATATATATATATATATATATATATATATATATGTATAAAATATTTTCTAAGGAAGAAAAACACACAAAAACGTAATTAATAAACGGAAAATAAATTGCAAATGACTAAATGAAATACCTGAAATGAAATAACTGAAGTTTTTATTATATATATATTTTTTCCTGTAAATTTTTGTCAATTTATATAAACTTGATCTAAAGGCATGGTTTGTCACTCCTCTTTACTGTACACTCACGCTGTTTCTTACAGTTAAATGCTCAGTTTGTTTGATATTTGTATTTACAAGAGTCTTGTACTGATTCTAGCGTTAGTAAACAACTTTTTTAACTTTAACTTTTATTGCTTCCATCACCTATTACAATATATACTAAAAAAAATCGCCTAATATTAGTAATTGGTTTATACAAAACAAGTGATGAGGGAGTCTATAGAAAAGCAAAAAATGCTTGAAATTATAGATCCCTAATTAGACATTTATCAACTGTGATTTACAATTTTGTACTAAATTTAATGGTAGAAGATATTTACATATTATCCATGCATCTTGATACACTAAAGCTGAAACGAAATAATTAACTACAGACTTGCTGATAAATTATGTCTGCTAAAACCGACTGAACTGAACTGAACTGAACTGAACTAAACTGAAAAAGTGTGGAAATGGCAAGTTATGTTTATAACGTAAGACTTTTATTATTTTATTATTAGATTTCTTAATAGTATTTTTTTTTCGGTTAAGTTGAGAAACAAGCGCAAAATTGTCTTATCGTCTGCTTCACTGCTTGTCGAATTTCTTTAATTTTCCAGCAGTAAAGAACTGGATTCAGCGACGAATTAAGATAAACTAGAGTCACCGCCACACCCTCCGCCAAAAAAATGGACGAGCTTAACCCACGAATAGCGATAACAACGGTTACTACAGCGAAAGGAACGTAACATGTTGCCAGTGTGAGATGAACCCACAATACATTAAAAACTGTTTTCTTATATCGCGCCATATTTGGGGAATTACTTTTTGCTTGAACTCCCAAAGTATCTTGTACTTTTGTCTGCTGGCGTCGAATTGTGCGAAAGATTCTTGTGAAAGAATAAGTTGAAATTATAATTTCTAATGCTATTAATACACCGCTTGTGATGAAGTACGCAGTCATGTTCCAAACGAAAAAAAGACCAACCATGGTGCCTTTTATCCAAAATAGGGAAACGATCGTACGAACTCGCTTGACAGTTACTACTTGTCTGTATCGTATTCCCAGCAACAGAGCAAGTAGTCTGTCCACAGCTATGGCGGTCAATGTCGCCAAAGAGACGCCTGACGAAATCGTAGTTACAACGAACACCGAGTATTTAGCCAATCGGCACAGGTTCCATCGTTCATTTACAGCGGACAACACGAGAGTGATCGCTATTGGCAGCGAAATGACGCCAACACAAAGATCGGTGATTGCCAAAGTACGAAGCAGTATTTTTGATGGCGGATGAAGAGATGTGTCCTTGTGAAGGGCGAACAGGATCAAGCTGTTGCCAAGAGTTGCTGTTATGGCTAAGACAGAGTAGAAAACCACGACAAATGTGTAAAAGTGAAGAAGATAATTGTCTTCGTCCCAATGTCGACTGCAAAAGAGCATTCGCGTTGTTTCTTTACCGAAGTGTGACATTATTTGCAATGTTGCTAAAACAGATCTCGTTGTGAATGCGCGTATTGTCTTTAAAGGCGAAGCTTTCTAGTGTGCAGTTCCCTTTATCTCCTGGGCTTGTCAATATCTTGGTTTAGCTACTAAAGATATTATAAATATCTTTAATCGATTGAAAATGTTTTATTAGTCTCTCCGTTGGGCAGAATGTGGAGTATTTTAATATTTCCATAAACCCCTTTAAATATTTTGTCTCGAACTAATTATTTTGCAGAATCAGGACAAAGAAACAACTGGACTTTGTTGAGATTATACTTTTAGACGCATGTTTAATTGAAGGAGTAGTACGTCATTACCTCCACTGATGTTTCTTCATATACACACAGTGGTGACTTCAACTGACCTAGTGTTTGATAACAAGAGTGAAGGTGAAGTAGAGTTATAGAAACGCAAAGAAAATTCTAGGAAAATTGGAAAAGATTATTATATTTTAATATTCCTTGGAAATGGCTTTACATGAAAACCAATTTTTGTTTTGTAGCCAAACCAGGTTTTGTTGCATCGAAAGTCCAGAAACGTACGTTGGTTAACAGAATGGACTTCGCTTTGGTATGTGAGACACGTTCACGGACAGACAATAAAAGGGCTGTCCCGCATTCAAACCAAATATCAAGCTGCTGTTAAACACAGTGGTAACTTCTTTTTGAGTCATTGTCTATTGCAACACCCACTTATCCAATTTTTGTTCAGAAAGATTTTGTAAGAAGTCGATTAGTAAGATTTGCAATTTTTAGAACTAAATTGCCATGCCTAACAATGAAGAGTTCCTCCCATGGATATGTATTAATTAATTAATCTTGCCTTTAAATGAAATGAAGGTGATTCCGAGGAAATAAAAGAAATAATAATAATTTGAAACAGTATGCCATCCAGTTGACTGTTTATATATGTTTACGAACGTGTGTAAATATAATAACTCGCCTTTTATTTGAAAGGGTATAAAAACACCTGTCTGTATTTGTTGCGATATCGATCTGTTTCAGACCGTTTCATCACATGTAGATGGTTGCGAATTTGTTTTTCAAAAAATGCTAACAACAGACGACAAATGATTGCAATTCTAAGGACATCTTATCTCTTTCATTTCAGTGTTGAATCAGAATTGAAGGTGACTGAGACATTAAATGTGTTTATCAAAGGAGTTAGAGTCCACTTGACTCTGAAGATGACTTCCACTCAGGTTGTTGAAACGTCAGTCACCAAGAACAGTTCTTTTCAGAACTATGCTCACCCAGAAAATCACACTATACGAACAACTGATACTCCTGGTTTCAAATATTCACTACCTTAAATTGTTTTAATGGGTGGCACGGTGGCCTATTGGTTAGTGCGCTGGACTCCGGATCGGGCGGTCCGGGTTCGAGCCCTGGCTGGGGCACTGCGTTGTGTTCTTGGGCAAGATACTTTACTCTCATATTGCCTCTCTTCACCCAGGTTACTGCTGGGGTAACCCTGCGATGGACTAGCATCCTATCCAGGGGGGAGTAGCAATACTCCTAGTCGCTTCATGTTACGGAGACCGGGATAATGTGGGAGAACTAATTCAAGTAACTGTTTATAGATTGCATTTGGTTATATTGGATGAAAAAAACAATAAAACAACCTAGATTAAATAGTCCTCGGAATAGAACTCGGATACCTCGAATTCCCTGCTCAAGCTAAATTTCGTTTCCCTTGATCAGAATGTACCCAAGCCCAATAAATCGAATTCTGGTTCTTGCAACTTAAGCCACGGATGCCCATTGAAATATCCCATTAACTCTTCTTGTCGTGTAATCGGATTTTTAAAAACGTCAAGATATGCAAAATTTTGTTTTTAATATCCTGCTTCTTTCAGTCTTTACATTTTTTTTTCTGTTAAGTTGAGAAACAGTCGCAAGACCTTTTACTTACAATTGTGTTATTTAATCTTATAGCTCTATTGAACACTAGCACTGTTTCTTACAGCTTTTATTGATTTTATTGATTTGATATTCGTATTTACAAGAGTTCTCCTTTGTATGAATCTAGCTTGAGAACAAATGGGGAAAATATTTACCTAGCATCCATGCGCCATGATACACTAAACTCCGCAGCAGACCTGGTGACCTGATTCAGATTTTCAGATTTTTATTATTTCACACTATTTACAGACATATTTTACTATCACACACTATTTACAGAAAATTCATTAATTAAAATAAGGAAAATATAATAATAGTAAAGGCAAAACAAAATGTGGTAAGGGCACTAGTGGTACTGAACTAGTGGTAAGGGCAAATTATATAACGTTAGTAGGTTTTATTATCCTGCTTCTTTTCAGTTTTCTTTTTCAATTAAGTTGAGAAACAAGTGCAAAACTGTCTAATCGTTTCCTTTACTGCTTGTCGAACTTCTTTGATCTTCCAGCAGTAAAGAACTGGATTCAGCGACGAATTAAGATAAACTAGAGTTACCGCCACACCCTCCGCCAAATAAAGGGAAGCGTTAAACCCACGAATAACGATTAAAACGGTTACTACAGCGAAGGGAAGGTAACATGTTGCTAGTGTGAGATGAACCCACAATGCATTAAAAACTGTCTTTTTGTATCGCGCCATATTTGGGGAATTACTTTTTCTTTGAACTCCCAAAGTATCGTGTACTTTTGTCTGTTGGCGTCGAATTGTGCGGAAGATTCTTATGTAAGAATAAGTTGAAATTATTACGTCCACTGCTATTAATACACCAATTGCGATGAAATACGCAGTCTTATTCCGAACGTAAAGAGGACCGACCACGAAGCTTTTAAGCCATAATAGGGAAACGATCGTACGAACTCGCTTGACAGTTACGACTTGTCTGTATCGTATTCCCAGCAACAGAGCAAGTAGTCTGTCCACACCTATGGCGGTCAATGTCGCCAAAGAGACGCCTGACGAAATCGTAGTTACAACGTACACCGAGTATTAAGCCAATCGGCACAGGTTCCATCGTTCGTTTAGGGTGGACAACGTGAAAAAGATCGTTAATGGCAGCGAAATGACGCCAACACAAAGATCGGTGATTGTCAAAGTACGAAGCAGTATTTTTGATGGGAGATGAAGAGATGTGTCCTTGTGAAGGGCGAACAGGATCAAACTGTTCCCAAGAGTTGCTGTTATGGATAGAAGAACGTAAAAAACTACAACAACCGTGAAAAAGTGAAGAAGATAGCTTGCGCCGTCCCAATGTCGACTGCAAAAGAGTATTTGAGTGGTTTCATCACTGTCATAGTTTGTCATATTCCAAAGACAGTTCTTGTTATGACCGTACGTATGGCCTTGAAATGTGAAGCTTTTTAGCTTACAGTTTTCTTTATCCACTGAGCTATTATATTTTTTTCTATGGAAGATATTAAAAATATCATTTATCAATTTAAAATGTTTTATTAGTGAATGCGTTGGGCGGAATGTGGAGTATTTGTTTTACATTTCAACAAAAGCGCGCTCGTGATGTTTTCATTAATCCTTTTACTTATTTTAATTTGCCTCGAATCGTCTGCTTATTTTGACGATTCGAGACGAAAAACCTCTCTGACTGTATAGATATTATTCTTTTAGATGTATGTTTACCCGAATTAAAGGGGAAGCGCTATTACCTCACGGATTGTTCTTTTTGTACTCACAGTAGTAAGTTCAGCGGACCTAAGCGGCGTTTAATAATTTACGCAATAAACTTTATTTAAACTGAGGCAAAGGGACAGACACGCTTTTAAAATGAATGCTGTTACAGCTCTTTCTTCTTCTAATGTTTCACAAGCGTTTCTTTAACCTTATAGAAATAGATATTTAAAATTATTATCTCCCAAAGAAATAGCTGATGGAAACCAATTCTTGTTACAGTTTCAGCCAAACCACGCCTCGTCGTATTGAAAGTCTACTAAAGGGAAAGTGGAACTTCGCGTTGGTATAAACACATTCACAAGCAGACAATGAAAGCATATTAAACCGAGTATCAAACTTTTGTGATCAAAGACGCTGTCTATCGCAACACGCGCTAATTTAATTTAATCGGTTTTCTATTTTCAAGATCTCTGTTATATCTCTTTTTTAATCAAAAAAAGCATTGTTCCTTCCATTAGAGTGTCATGGATTTTATTAATTTATTAATCTTTCACGCTCGGCTCACCTTGGGCTGACACCTTGCCGTGATGGTGAAGCTTATGTGTCTCAATGACCCAGAGAGCTGTGCCGGCTGGGACTTTGGTCCCTGGCAGGTCTAACCATGCCGGATTGGTCGAAGGGTAGAGGTCAGACGAAGAACAGTCCCTGGTCCTCCTGGTTGGGGGTTGGGCGGCGGGATGATACCCGCTCCCAGAAAATGTTCTTACAGAAACCGAAACTAGAACTACCACTGCAAGCAGGGATGAAAGATGTTATGTGTTAATCTTTCACGCAAATGAAAGGAAGGTACAATTTGAGTTTGACTCCGAAAAATTAAAAGAAATAACACTTTGAACAATATGCTATGCAGTGCATATATGCTCAGGAACGTGTATAAATATAATAATGTGCCTTTTATGATATGGTATCAAACTTTTACTCCTGCTTGTATATGTTTCGATATCGAACTGTTTCCGGCATGACATAAGCAGATCTTTTGCGAGGATTTCAAAGAAAAAATGCTTATAATAGAAGGCAAATTCAAAGAAATGCGTAGGACATCTTATCCTCTTGATTGTTTTGAACAATTTATATAGAAGGCGACTAATTACAGAACACACTATAAAATGTGATAGAAGTCTTGTAGGAGCGTTCCCTCCAGTGCCTAACACGTTCCTATTTACCTGAAAACTTTCTGCTCATTTAACATTCATGTAATTCAAGTCTCTGATTTAGTTAATAGTCGTCAATAATCGTCGAATCAGTCTTGGCAAATGCTATATCTTCCACTCGCCATAATAGCAGCCTGGCTATGACAGCCATTTGCAAGACTACTCTTTCATTGCACGAGCCATCTTCAGTAATAATCTTTTTCTTGGCAGTGACAGATTTCAGGTCAGCAGAAATACTTGCTAGACCATGTTATGTGGCTTACCTTGTATAGACGAGAACATCTTTTTATTTGTTATTGCTTTAGTTCAATCTCATCTAACAATACAGTTTTCATCTGTTAAATGTTCACGAAATTCTCAATCGACGCAATCGACGAAAGATCTTAAAGCTGTTTGCTGTGGATTAAAGACTGATTGGCTCCAGGTTCAACACAATGTTAAAGCTGATTTTCAGCCCGTACTGCGCAGTCACGTAGTTTGTTTTCATTTTTGTTTTGAATTCGTTGCTGACGTCACACTTCGGTAATAGCGTACATGAAGTTTTTTTAGTCCGCCGTTACGGGTCGTTTCGTTCAAGAATGCTCGATGAGCTGAAACGTCGGTTTTGAATAGCGTGGATATTATTCTACTCGTTATTATTGTTTTGCAAGGGCATCTAGTGCTACCAATGAAGAAAAAGGTACGTTTGTTCCAGAATTTTTATCTTTGCCAGCAAACATTCTTTCGTGTGAGACTTCACATAAACATTGCAGTCGGAGATTGCGCAGTACGGACTGGAAATCATCTTTAAGCTGTGAATTTGTTTGCACCTGCAGCACATGCTCAACAGTTCAAAGCCAACAATTTTGTACTTTACTACCCCTTCCTTAGATTCTTGGTAACTACTTTATTTTGTAGATACGTTGCAATCAAGGTAGATTCGTAAGGTAGAAAAAGATGAGCCAGTGTATATGAGCATGCGCGCGACGGTTGATTGGGTCGTCACGGTAACGCCTCGTGACGACCGACTTCACCTGCACCTTTCGTCTCGATAATATTTTTCAACGGGTTCATTCTTTTGTGTCTTCGATGATTAATAATAATATTGCTCGTAATCGACCTTTTGAAAGTGTAAAGCTTAATCGTTTAATTGATGAGCAAGAGTCAAAAAAATCAAAGAAAAATGAATGTGAAAATCGATGAAGCAGTGGCAACTAACATAATGACAACATGTGAAATGATATTGTAGCACAGCGAAAATAAAAGCTAATTATAACTACACACAATTATGATCATGCTGCCAGTGAGTGGTTTGACAACTTGACAGTTAAGAACATATACAGATTGATAGACACCTTTGTTTAATCAGGGTCGCCCGGTGAGCAGCAAAAACTGCTGATATCAATGGTTTCCCTGAATAATAACATGAAATAAAACAGGAACTAAATTGACCGCGGCTTGCAAAGGTTTTTCAAACCTTTCTACAGCAAGATAAAACAACCAAGGAAAGGAACGCAAACATGAACAACACTAATACTTGTTGTAATGTTAAAGAACTGAGCTTAGCAGCAAAGGTAGTTTTGTCAACGTGGTATGGTCTCACAGGTTTGGCGGCCATTATTGGAAACGGAATTGTACTGTGGTTGGTCGCCAGAAATAGATCGCTAAGAACAATTTCGAACTTATTCCTGACTTCATTGGCGGCAGCGGACTTTTTAGTAGGACTTGTTATAGACCCGGTGTGGATATCTTTCAGATGTTTGGGATATGATCCAGATACTTACGTGCAAACATATGGCAAATTTGTTGACTATCTCTGGATTCACACAACAGTGGCGACTACATTCAACTTGTGCTGTGTTACGCTGGACAGGCACATCGCCATCTTTCATCCTCTCCGCTACGAAGGCATTGTCACTAACAGACGATGTTATGTTGTTATAGCCACTGTTTGGTTCATGTCCGTGGTTCTGCCCTGCTCGAGATTTTTAATTAGCGACGTTACAGGGCTGTCGACATTATATATCTCTTTTACAGTTATCACGATATTGGTGCCAATGATTATCATCACATTCTGTTCTATGCGGATTTTAAAAGCCGCTTTAGTGCAATCCAAGAAAATAATAACTGACGTTACTTTACAGAATCAAGAAGCTGTGAAAAGAAGACAGTTAGCATTGTGGTTGGGCTGTTTGTTGTTTGCTGGTTGCCAAGTCTTATCACTTCTTTTATGCATTATTTTAGCAAAAAGGTATCTTACAACTCGGTTTACTACACGGTGTGGACGGCTGTAGAAGCGGTCGCGTTTCCTTCATCGGCAAATGAATCAACCCATGGGTGTATTGCTTGCGAAAAGAAGAATTCTATGAAGCTTTAACTCGCACTTTTCGATTTTTAAGAAGACGAAATGTGGAACAAAATGGCTTTCACCGTTCACTTAAAATATAAGCAAATGAAAGGCAACTGGGTGAACATAACACAAGCAATTCGCCTGTGTGAATTTTCCATCTTAATTAAGTTAAAAGGGTCATTAGCATGATCATAGTTTCCTCCTACTGAAGTTATAAATAATTAGAGAGGTTAAGCTTCACGTTTATTTTTCCCGCGAACGGCAAAAAGGAAACTTTTACCGTTTTCCGTTTAATGCTCAGTACGTCAAAGTGAGTAGTTTCGTGTTTGGTGTGAGTCAGTAAATTATTTTCCATTTTTCTGATGGATTTATTCATTAATCAGAGAAAAAATAAGCAGAATCAGCACCATTCTGACGTTTGCCGTTTGCCGTTAGAACGTGAAGCTTTAACTCTCTCCAACAGCTGGTCGAAATAAACAGTTACACGGAATTAAGAGAAGTTGGGTCGAAGTTTAGACACTAAATCGAACCAGTTAAAAAAAACAAAAAACAAAAAGCCATTTGTGTATATAGTAGGTGTAACGAATGACTACGATACGAAAATGTTTAAGACAAAACACCAAGAGTCGTTCGTACTGACGAGAAACGAAGGGCTCTGGAGACAAAGGATTTCCAGTCCTAGATTCTATGACTTCCGGTATTCATGCATGTAGTCGTGATGTTTCTATATACTGTGTGAGAGAGCTATGGCGCTTTCTACTTCCGTTCAAGATTTGCTTGTTTTCAAACAGCCAAAAAAAAATCGAAATAATTTAGTAATTCGATGTCCCCGGAGCCCTTCGTTTCTCGTGCCAAGGCTCCGCGCCAGCTAAGAGGAGCGAAAAGGCCATGGGGACGAGGATGTCGCTAGGTGTTTCTGTTTTATTCGTTTCCACGCGGGAACTAATTAACGACTCATTGTAAAGTGTTATCGTTTGAAGACATGTCACTTCGATTTTGATATTTCAGATAGTTTTGGCCCACAAATGGTGACATGTGATGACGGCTACCAGTTTCTTTTTTGCTATGTTTTACAAACTTTAATACCTGATTTACACCAACAAAACATGTTTAGTTAAACCAGGTTTAAGAAAATGAATTGCAGCAACAGACAACTGACAGACTAAATTTTACATAGGGTTCAAGTATGCTCTCACTTGTGCTTTCATTGTGCCAAATTTGAAGTCGATAAACATCAGTCAGCAACTTCCATGAAGAAAACAATTTTAAGCCGTGTTTAACTAAACAACATTTAAACATGTTTAAGCTTTGGTGTGAATGGGGTATTAGTTACATAGAAAAGGTAAAACCTGATAAATTAAAATCTAGATAGCTAAATTATTTTATAGCGAGCTTAAATGGCAGTTTCCCTAGTAACTGAAACAATTTTCAGATTAAAATAACAACTTCGTCAAATATGGAAACAATAATATTGGGCACAAGCTAGAAGTGCACAATAAATGTTGAAATGTAAATGAATTCCAACTTTTTTAGTTTGTGTGTGGAAAAGGTTGCATACGATCCTTTGAATGCGATGTAAATGTTTGTTGGCATTAGTAAGAGTAATCGGTGTACAATCTTTTCATGGTTTTCTACAAGCGTGTTACATTCTTTTGTTTTCTATAAATGAAACTAAAAGCTGAAAATGCAGTGATCCATTTTCAAATTTTTGCTGACTGAAGTATTTCAATAAAAAACGATGTTTTCAAGTTCACCTTTAATTTTATAAAATTTCCTTTTTTACCTTCTCTGCCTGCCCCAAGAATAGCAACCCGTACACTGCTGCTTTGCCTGTTTACCGGACAACAATTAAAACACAACAAATTGGAGAAATATGGCTATGGCAAAAGTCCATAGCCGCTTTTATTGAAACATTAAAATTCATGTTCACTTCTTGATACATATGTTTGCCCAGTAAAGGTAGGGGCCAAGAAAACGCATGGAAAAATAACTAATTTATGCAATAACAAGAGGACGAAATATGGGGAGGAGGAGGGAGTACAAAGCAAATCTTTCGACCAGAGATATGGCTTCCTTGGTCATCTTACCGACACACAAACTCAGAGGGGAGTTGACATAATTATCATTGGCTCCTTCCCAAGAACCGTTACAACTTAATTACAGTAACAAAAATGCAGGGAGAGAAGACATAAAAATCGAATTTGCAGGCAAATATTTTATATACGTCCATGTTCAGAAACCTGAAAAGTTAACTGTGGAAAGTGTTATGCGAATGACATATAGGATACTTAAAGATTCTTGAATTATCCACAAATCGCCCGAAGCACTATTTGAAAACATGCATGTTTGTATGTACAACACTAGAAAAGGCAAATAACTCTGACAAAGACTATAACCTGACTACTGGCATTGTGAGAATTTTTCCAATCAACATCACCGTGAACAGTGGAAAATCCAGCTTAAAAGCTGAGATCATTGTATCGTGTTTTAAATGTATAAATTTCTTTACGAAACCAGCATTCATTTAATGCTGCATAAATTAAACACGCAGCTGAAAGCTTTGCCATCTCTACCATGGTCTTGTTACATTTTTTACAGTAATTAGAAAAACATAAAACCGCACGCTAACCAATTTAGAAATAATTGGTCGAGGAACGCTTATATTGGACAGGAGTCTGATTTGGTTCAAGAATTTTTTGGAAGTAGTCATCTAGTGTTTTACTTAAAGCGGAAAATGTCTAAGTATTCGTGAATTCATAAAATATTAATTTGGACAGTTTGAAAAATGAATAGTAATTGTGCTTTTAGGACTGCCACACTGTATGAGGCCGAGTCCAATTTGGCAGTTGGATGATTTTTTGACCTGTTACCAGCTAAGACAGTTAATTATATTGGCAACCTGTGGACCCAGCTGCAGGTCCTGTCTAATATGGGAATTACATAGGATAGTTGATTGAAGAAGTATGTAAATAGCCATCGTATTCTGGAATTGCCCCAAGTCTGACTTAATTTGACAAGTAGTTTTAAAGCGTAATTGAGGCAACTGAATGTAAACACCCACTGGCATGCAAAGTTTGGGAATTGAAAAACACTTTTTTATTTGCTGTGACAAAACGCCGTGCATTAATATTGAATATTCACCTGCAGCTTACTTAAACGGTCTTCTCGACATTCTCTACAGAAAGTCATTAACCGCCCAGCAAAGAAATGGAGACAACAAACATGAACAACATCAGTACTTGCTGTAATAGTAAAGAGTTAAGCATGGCGGGAAAGGCAGTTTTATCGACGTGGTACGGTCTCACAGGTTTGGTGGCCATTATTGGAAACGCGCTTGTCTTGTGGTTGATCGCCAGAAAGAGGCCACTAAGAACTATTTCAAACCTGTTTTTAGCTTCATTGGCGTCAGCGGACTTATTAGTAGGACTTGTTATAAACCTGGTGTGGATACTTATCAGATGCTTGGGATATCATGCGGATAACTATCTGCAAATCTATAGTAAAGTTATTGACTATCTCTGGATCCACACAACAGTAGCTACTTCATTTAACCTATGCTGTGTTACCCTGGACAGACATATCGCCATCTTTTATCCTCTACGCTATGAAGACATTGTCACTAACACACGATGCTATATGCTCATAGCCACTGTTTGGTTCATATCCTTGGTTCTTCCCTGTTCGAGGTTCTTGGTTGACGAAACCCAGGAGCTATCGACGTTATATATCTCTTTTACAGTCATCACGATATTGATACCAATGATCATTATCGTGCTATGCTCTATTCGAATTTTAAAAGCCGCTTCAGTGCAGTCCAGGCGAATAATTGACAATACTTTACAGCGCCAAGACTCTGTTCAAAGAACGAAAAAGAACTTTAAAGCAGCCAAGACAGTTGGCATTGTGGTAGGACTGTTTGTTGTTTGCTGGTTGCCAAGTCTCGCCACTTCTTTTGTATATTATTTTAGCGAAAATGTGTGTTACTGCACCGAATACTTAACGGTGTGGACATCCGTCGAAGCGGTCGCGTTTTCTTCATCGGCAATCAATCCGTTGGTGTATTGTTTGCGAAACGAAGAATTTTATGAAGCTTTAACTCGCACTTTTCGATTTCTTAGAAGACGAAATTTGGCACAAAATAGTATTCATCATTCAGTTAAGGGATTAACAACAGCGTAAACATTATTCATGATTCGTCAATGCGAATTAGCCATGTTTATAAAGTGTTGTACAGGACATTAGCACGGTCGTAATTTCCTCCGATATGACTACCAGCAGGTTTTGTAACACGCACTCAGTTGAACTTACTGTTTTAAATGATGTTTGATGTCTTTTTCACTTCGGTTAAAGAAACTCACAATTACAACACAAGACTTTCCTCTAGAATGACTTATGCTTTACCCATAACCAGAACAAACTATGGAATCTTTAATATTAGATCATGCAGGGCGCTAAAATCTGGAATGCTATCAGTGATAACATTAAACTTCTGTCACTTAAACAATTTAAGAAAAAGTTCAAATCAAACATTATTGCAAGCTATTAACGGAACTATTTACTTATAACTCTAATTTTAAATTCCTTTCTTCTGCTAGTTAATCTGTCCATATACTTTATTCTCCACCTTTTTTCACTAAATTTCTTAAGTAAACTTATACGTATACCTGATTCACACCAATAAAACATGTTTAGTTAAACCAGGTTAAAGAAAATGAAAATCAGCAACAGACGACTGACAGACTAAATTTTATATAGGGTTCAAGTATGCTCTAACTTGTGCTTTCATTGTGCCAAATTTGAAGTCGATAAACATCAGTCAGCAACTTCCATGAAGAAAACAATTTTAAACCGTGTTTAACTAAACAACTTTTAAACATGTTTAAGCTTTGGTGTGAATGGGGTATTAGATTATGTTTGTGTGTTTGTATATTTGTTAACTAAATCTTTAGTACACCTGACCCCTTTAAAAACTATTGTAATAAGCACTAAGGATGGCTGCCCAACCTTATTAGCCAATCATGGTTATTTTGGGCAGGCATGCACTTTATTTTATTTTATTCTTATCTGTTTTGTAAATTTAAATTATTAAGGGTGCCAATAAAGTTGTTGTTGTCTATGTTCGACAATTATCGTTCTGTTATTGGTAATGAAAAACTTTATCTGTTAAAGGGTTATATATTCTGGCAGTATGCCCCGATTGGCAGGGCTGATCGATTTGGAAAAAAAATACTGCAATTAACATTTAATATACAGCTATTTTCAATTAACGTTGTTAGATCAAAACCAGATGAAAACCTAAAGCTTACGAGACAAGACCGAATGGTGGTCTGGTTATTTACTGGAATTTTGCAGATTGGCCTACAGTTTGTTTGTATTTAATTTGCACGTGAAGAATTTGTTTTTCCTCTCAGAAGGCCTTTGTCTGTAGCTTTACTTTCACTCTCGCATGGCTTTGAGTTTTGAAAATTCTTCTAAAAATACCATGTTTCTACATGTCGGAAGATAAAGAAAACGTGCAAATTCGCGCTTGTCATGTCGTTATATCTCATTAGTATAATTCAGCGCGTGTGGTAAATCCCTTCTGCCCATACAAGGGGTACGGGCGGACGACATTTTAATTTATGCAAAGAGGAGCGCGATTCCCAAATTCAGTGTTTGAACCTTAGTTTTGTAGATGCCAGTCTCACATCTGATGCTAATTTTGTCTTCGAATTCTGTCCCTAAACAACTTTTAAACATGTTTAAGCTTTGGTGTGAATGGGGTATTAGATTATGTTTGTGTGTTTGTGTATTTGTTAACTAAATCTTTAGTACACCTGACCCCTTTAAAAACTATTGTAATAAGCACTAAGGATGGCTGCCCAACCTTATTAGCCAATCATGGTTATTTTGGGCAGGCATGCACTTTATTTTATTTTATTCTTATCTGTTTTGTAAATTTAAATTATTAAGGGTGCCAATAAAGTTGTTGTTGTCTATGTTCGACAATTATCGTTCTGTTATTGGTAATGAAAAACTTTATCTGTTAAAGGGTTATATATTCTGGCAGTATGCCCCGATTGGCAGGGCTGATCGATTTGGAAAAAAAATACTGCAATTAACATTTAATATACAGCTATTTTCAATTAACGTTGTTAGATCAAAACCAGATGAAAACCTAAAGCTTACGAGACAAGACCGAATGGTGGTCTGGTTATTTACTGGAATTTTGCAGATTGGCCTACAGTTTGTTTGTATTTAATTTGCACGTGAAGAATTTGTTTTTCCTCTCAGAAGGCCTTTGTCTGTAGCTTTACTTTCACTCTCGCATGGCTTTGAGTTTTGAAAATTCTTCTAAAAATACCATGTTTCTACATGTCGGAAGATAAAGAAAACGTGCAAATTCGCGCTTGTCATGTCGTTATATCTCATTAGTATAATTCAGCGCGTGTGGTAAATCCCTTCTGCCCATACAAGGGGTACGGGCGGACGACATTTTAATTTATGCAAAGAGGAGCGCGATTCCCAAATTCAGTGTTTGAACCTTAGTTTTGTAGATGCCAGTCTCACATCTGATGCTAATTTTGTCTTCGAATTCTGTCCCAGTGGGTCTTCATTTTAGACTAGTGGGTCTTTGTTTTAGACCTGTGGGTCTTCGTTTTAGACCGTGGGTCTTCGTTTTAGACCTGTGGGTCTTCGTTTTAGACCAGTGGGTCTTCGTTTTAGACTAGTGTCTCGAATTTAAGATAACCTCAAAAGCGAGGAAACAACTTTTTGAAAAACTGAACCAAAGGTTCAGGTTTTATTTTAAATCAGATGTTTTGTGCGACTGCTGAACTGAGTTCGGCGACTTAGTCCAAGACACCGGTCAATCACAGGGCAGGAAGGAAACAATACACTCCGTCCGTCATTTGCAGTTTGAGCCAATCAAATATCTGGTATAAGAAATGCAACTTCAACGTCAGTTTAATTCGTTGACGAATTCGAGGTATTCCCTTTTCATAATTAGCCTGTGCTATTCATAATGATTTAATGTCAGGTTTCGAAGGCTTGGAAAATAAATGGACGTTATGTCAGTGAGAGAAACAAATTTCAAACTCGGCATAAAACGGCAGTGAACAAGCGGCGGCCGCATCGGAAAACTTCGAATGTTGAGTAAGCAAAATGTTACCGCCGGACTATAGATATTCTGTGGCACATTTTGAAGTGCATTGTTCCTGTTCTGTCCTGTGATTAGTAAACAATATCTTATTCGCAAAACTAAAACATGAAAAATAAATTACCAGCAGATTATTACTAAAGCGACTTGACGACGCTTTCTATTGTCATAAAAATTGTCTACAGAAAGACATTAACAACTCAGCAAAGCCACGGTAAAGATGAACAGTACATGCTGTAATAGTAAAGAGTTCAACCCTGCGTGGTACGCTATCACAGGGTTTGCGGCCATTACTGGAAACGGGATTGTATATGATATGGTTGATCGCCAGAAATAGATCGCTAAGAACAATTTCGAACATCAGTCGATATGTCGATCGAGGGGCGCCCCCTACTGAAATACATGATCCTAAGAGACACCTTTTCAGTCAAGAAAAAAGAGCATTTCACTCGAGCTAATAACTTAAACATGGAGCTGAAAACTTCAAAGTTTAATTTCACAAAGCAGACTCGTCCGAACAGTAAAACGTTTTTTCGTTCTTCTTTTCTTTGCCTTTCTTCAAAAAATAAAAAGCTGCAGCTGTGGATCCATTTAACCCGTTGTCGTAAACTAAACCACGATGTTGTCTTTTTTCTACGTTTAATTTCATTGTTATGCAAATGTGATTTATTGAAAAAAACTGTGAAAAGGTCTGGAAGCTTTCGTGATCGAGTCAAAGTGCAAGATGTCTGCTGTATTTTAAAAGCTTTTTAAATGCTGATTAACACACAAAAGCTGGTGAAGCTGCAGTATATTGTCTAGAATGATAAATGTTTTCAAAAGCAACAAGACGCGGTTTTAATTAAGAAACCCAAAATAATTTAATGTTGCAAAAATTAAACCAACAACTGAAAGCTTATAATAAACCCGCCATACTAATAGTCTGGTTATTTTGAGCTAAATTGCCCCATGCTTGTACTTATTTGCTAAGCTTAGCTTCCTTGCCAAATAAAAATCAATACCTACTGCACTGATTAAACGTTACATTTGTCAGTGAACGAGTGATCGATGAGCATGCATGTCTCTGCGTGTGTGTTTTAATCACTGAAATGTGCTATACAAGCAGGAAAAGTAATTACCAGCAGTTGGCCAGAAGGAAACTTCCTAATTTTTTTCTCCGAAAGACATATTAACACTGAGCAAAGAAACAGCAAATATGAACAACACTATTGATATTGAAGTGTTTAGCATGGCGGGGAGAATAGTGTTATTAACGTGGTACGGTATCACAGGTTTGGTGGCCATTATTGGAAACGGGGCTGTGTTGTGGTTGGTCGCCAGAACTAGATCGCTAAGAACAATTTCGAACTTGTTCCTGACTTCATTAGCGGCAGCGGACTTTTTAGTAGGACTTGTTATAGACCCGGTGTGGATATCTATCAGATACACAGCTTATAATCCAGATCATTGGCAGACCCACGGTAAAGCTATTGACTATCTTTGGATCCACACAACAGTGGCGACTACATTCAGCTTATGCTGCGTTACCCTGGACAGACATATCGCCATCTTTTATCCTCTCCGCTATGAAGACATTGTCACTGATAGAAGATGCTATGTGCTCATAGCCACCGTTTGGATCATGTCCTTAGTTCTCCCATGCTCAAGGTTTTTAATAAGCGATGTCACAGGACAATCGACACTATACATGTTTTTTACAGTTATCACGGTATTAATACCAATGATCATCATCATAGGCTGCTCTATTCGGAATTTAAAAGCCGCTGCAGTGCAGTCCAAGAACATAACTGGCAATACTTTACAGAATCAAGACACGGTCAAAAGAAGAAAAAAGAACTTCAAGGCCGCCAAGACAGTTAGCATTGTGGTTGGGTTGTTTGTTGTTTGCTGGTTGCCAAGTCTAGTCACATCCATTGTGCATTATTTTAGCAAAGAATTGACCCTCTTCATGGTGTGGATACCAGTGGAAGCAGTTGCGTTTACTTCATCTGCAATCAACCCGTGGGTGTATTGCTTGCGAAACGAAGAATTCTATGAAGCTTTTACACGACTCTTTCGATTTCCTAGAAGACGAAATTCGGTACAAAATATCACTCAGTTATAAGACTAACAAACAAGGAAATTACTGGACATAAAACATATAATCCGCCGGTGAAAATTTGTTAACATGTTTATTAGAATTCTATGCACACTGTATGCAGGATATTAGCGATCGTAGGAACAAAATTCAGTTCTTGCAAAACAGCTGGGAAGTCACAATTGAGAATTGATTTGAGTTATTCCTCTGCATGAATTATTTAGCACAACTTGACTGGGTCCAAGGTGCGGACTGGTTTACTCCATCGGCAATCAACTCGTGGGTATAGTGCTTGCAAAATTCTTAACTAATACTTTTTGATTTTTCAGAACACGAGATTCGGAATTAAATCGCTTTCACGGTTCAGCTGAACTGAATGAACACAGTGGTTCGCCAGTGTCAATTTTCTGTGTTTGTTAAAAAGTTGTGTTCGTAGTTTCCTGTTACTCGGCGGAAATGAATAGTGCGGGAGAAGTCGCAATTGAAATGTAATTTCAGTGGCTGTAACTAAGTTTTTTTTCCAATAAAAGCAGTTTTAGACACTGAACATGTCATGATTGACTAAGCAAGGCATGATTGGTGGATTATTAAACAATGGGAGAAAACAACTTGGACGAAATAGAAAAAGCCACTATGATAACTAACTAAATAAATAAATAAATAAATAAATAAATAGAGCTTCATTGATCACTTTTGGCGTGAGAAATACAGTGATAGCTACAATGTAAAAAGGAAGTTGAAAATATTTGATAATTGAGTTAAGACCAAAAACAAGTGATGAAAGCACATTTCGCGAGGATTCTCTTTTCGGCGTAGGAAGAACGTAGGAAGAACTACCGTAAAATTCCGGTTATAAGCCCTGGGCTTATACAACTTCGTAAGGGGTTTTGGGTGGGCTTATAAGCGGAAGGACTTATATCCGGGGGGGGGGGGGGGGCTTATAAGCGGGATAAAAAAAAAACTGTTTCGAAAGGAGCCACGGTAGTGTTGATCGAAATACATTTTTAAGTTAAAGTCAAAATAAAGCAACATTTAACCCTGTTCAGTACTGTCATCCAGCAGAAGGGGGCTTATATCCGGGGGGGCTTATAACCGGATGGATTTTTTTGTTTCCAGTTAGATGGGTCTATAACCGGGGGGGGGGGCTTATAACCGGAATTTTACGGTAGTCCTAAGTGATAGTTATGAATAAATGGTGTCATCTGACGACAACTACCAGCATCTATTATTTTTAACAGAACAAAAAGAGAGCTTTTACAGCTGCCTCGTTCGAGTAATTATTTTCATGGACGACTGGGGACGTTTCATATGTTACCAGGTTGTTATATTAAAAGTTTTAGAGCCCAGACTACTTACTTCTTGATGATTCGTGACCTTAAATATCGTAACATTAAAGTCAATAAATTTTATGTAAGCACATTTGGCGAGGATTGTCTTGTCGGCTAATTTGTCTTTTGTCTTCGCTACAATCTTGGACAAAACTGTTGAAACACTTAGCAATTTCCACTTATTTAGCCAACAGAGTTCATTTTTTCAACCCCCTCCCCCCATTTCAATGTTGTTAGTGCTTTAGTGTTTTTAAAACAAAGCCTGTCGAACCGCAAACCCCCAAAAAACAACATTGAGTAGGGGGGGGGGGGGGGGGGGATAAGACATTTTAACCCGCTTGCAATTCGGGACATTGGTGAAAAATGCGTGAAATTTGTATGTTTCAACTAGTTTTATTTTTGTCCAAGATTGTAGTCCTTAGCGATAGTTTTGAATAAATGGTGTCATCTGACGACAACTACCAGCATCTATTATTATTTTCACTGGTTTGATTATCATCATATTCTGCACTGCCGCTGCATTGCAGTCCAAGAACATGACTAATAATACTTTCAGAATCAATACGAATCAATTTCCCCAAGGTCTCCAAGACAGTTAGCGTCGTGGTGGGGCTGTCTGTTGTTTGCTGGTTGCCAAGTCTAGTGCAATATGATTTGGTCCAAGTGTGGGCACCAGCCGAAACGGTCGTGTTTATTCACCCGTGGGTGTATTGCTTGCGAAACGAAGAATTGTATTAATCTTTAAGGCGTACCTTTAGATTCCTTGAAAGACAAAATTTGGTGCAAAATCACTTCCTCGTGAGATAAACAAACAGGAAACTAATTGTGTGATTTTTCCTGTTTTTTTATAATAAACAGGACGTTAGTCAAGTCAAGTCGATCGTAAGAAAATTAAATTCAGTTTTGGCAAAACAGCTGGAAAGTCAGAATTGAGATGAAACATGAATTCCTTATGTTCAGCTAATAAAAGCATTCTAGTTACTTCTCTTGTTCATTATCTTAAGCAAACGATTGACTTGGTCCAAGGTGTGGGCACCAGTCAAGGCAGTCGCGTTCACTCCATCGTCAATCAACCCGTGGGTACACGGCCCGCGAAATAGCGAATTTTACGAAGCTTTTACTCTCACTTTTCCATTCCTAACATGAAATTGGGAACAAAATTACTTTAATCATTCAGTTGAAGGACAACAAACTGGGGGCAGCATCCATGAACACAGTACATGTAATCCGCCAGTGTGAATTTCTCACGTTTATAAAAAAAGATATACAGGTCCTTAGATAACAATTATTCACTGAAGTGGAGGTGAAAGGTGGTAGATATTTACCGAGCCGCGTATATACCACACAAGGTGCTGCTCGGAGGTGAATAGTAAACTATTCCACACTGCATCCATTGTCACACCGCAATAAGATTGGGGATAAATTTGGCGATCCGACAACGGTCACAGTGTGAGACTGGAGGGTGGGCGGGCGGGCGGGCGGGGAAGACAAAATCTAGCATTGAATCCCCGGGGCCTCCCCGCAAGCACCAATCGTCCCGTACCTGCACGATCCCTGCACCGTACGGCAGTTGAGCCAAAGTGATAATTTATTCATGTGCACTTATCTTATATGCGTTGCTTTAATGTATGCAGTGTGAATAGTACTCTGCTACTTACCTCCGAGTTAACCAATCAGCGCGCGGAAAGCACTATTCACTTGTGTGAGTATATATTTATACTAACTGATCGCAGACTCATCTTAGTTTGCTATAAATAAGTTTCAGTTCAAGCGACAAGACCATAAGGTGGTCTGGATATTCACTATTTTTGCATATAGGTCAAAAGGAAATGAACAAGTTTGTATTTTTACACGAGAAGAATTTGTTTCTCCTCTCAAGAGGCCTTTATCTGTAGCTTTATTTTTACTGTCGCATGTCTTTGAGTTAGGAAAATTCTTCTACAATTCAGCGTGGCTAAATGCACCTTGTTCCGCATGTCTGAAGAGAAAGGTAACGTCCAAATTCGCGTTTGTCTTGTCGTTATATCTCATTAGTATTCACATTCAGCACGTGCAGTAGCTCTATACTTCTACCCATACTTCCTTCGGTCTTGTCTCGTGCACTTGTGTGCTTTTTTCCGACAACCTTTCTCGAAATAGCTGTATATATTCATTGATTTAATGACAGTTGCGTTTTTAACAAGCCAAGATAACTCTTCGGCATATTAGACTCATATTATCACAATACAGTCGAATAAGGTATGAGCCATCAGTTTAAAACAGAGGCTGAAAACAAGATGACTTTTAAACTCCTTAAACTGTTTTAGTATGCAAACGGTGTTTTCTTTGCTTTGCTTTCCTTCAAACATAGTAGCCGTCCATGCAACCAGTTTTTGTAAACTAAACAGTTTAAAAGGAAACCAAGATGTTTTGAAGTTTGCCCCCAAATTGTCTTTCTTTTACGTTCAATCTGATTTGAACAAAAGAAAAAAAATGACTATCTCAAGGTCTATTGGCATAAAAAAAAGAAAATTTAAGGACTTGGAAGCATTCGTGATCGATGTAATGATGAGCTAAAGTGCAAATAGTCTATTTTATTTTTAAAGATTTTGCATGCTGATATAAACACACCAAAATGTAAAGACGTTCTCAAACCTTGCAAATAAAAACTTAGGTCCGCATTGCGTACATGTGTGGCTTACGACTCCACTTGTAGCATTTGACTGAAGTTAAACTGAAAAGAAAGTAGGTGGTTATGAGTCGATTGTAACATTTGGATTAAATTGATGACAACATAAAGTAGAAAGTTAATTCTGAACATTGTATGAAGTAACTGTCTGGATATTTCGCTCAGGGGGAAAGTATGGAGTGACAATATCTCTCCAAAGATGAACACTTTTCCATGTTGAAATTCTTACACATTGCCTCTACCATCCCTCAGTTACGAGCTAAGAGACGCAAACAGACCAGAAGAACCTTGGGCCCTGAGGAAGAGAACATATCTGCGAGAAATGGCGGATGAAACTACAGGCTTCCAAGGTCTAAATTTTGATGAAAGAAGCATCTTCAATTTTTTCTTTCCGCATGAAAGGGCACTTTCGACACCAGTAAGTTATTCTGGGCAGGGAATTAAATTTTGTCTCACTGTTGTTGGGAGATTATGCAGCCAGACTATCAGTGAATGAGAGCAACGAAAAAATAATACATTGTGTCATAAATATTTTAATGATTGGTTTAGAGTTTAATCGCTAACATAACAGCAAGACAAAAGTTGAAATAATCCGAGTTTCCAAAAATTGTTTTTTTAGTGTTCCTCCAGAACACACTTTAACGATTGACTTAGAGTTCAATCGCCAACGTAACAACAGCACAAAAGCTGAAATAATCTGAATTTCCAAAAATTATGTTCTTCAGTGTTTCTCAACAAACCAGACTAACAATTGGTTTAGAGTTCAATCGCTACATAATAACATCACAAAACACTGACAAAAGTTCAAATGATTCAAGTTTCCAAAATGTTCTTCAGTGTTTGTCAACATAACAAACTATCGATTGGCTTAGAGTTGAATCGCTAACGTAATAACAGCACAAAATTTTAAATAATCCGAATTTCCAAAATATTCTTCAACACAAACTAACGATTGGCTTAGAGTCCAATCGCTAACATGATAACACAGGAATAAGGGCACAAAAGCTAATATAACACGAGTGTTTTAAGCGACAAACCTGACCGAAGATTCAAGCAGTTAAATGCTGTCTTTTGAGATCGTAAAAGCTCTTGTACAACCTGCACCTATAACACAAACATGTGTTGTCTTGTATGAGAAGAACTAACTCGTAAAAAAACGCACACATTAAGGGGGGTCCTTCTTAACTACTAAGTAGTTGCTAAGGAAGGTATCTAACCGCCATATTTTGGAAACTTGACCTGCTACGGATAAGCTTTTTTCGCAACTTTGTTCAATTGAAGAGTCCTTCAAGAGTTTCAAATCACGGCCATATTTGACAAGTGGCGTGGCCAGAATAGAAAAAACCCTAAAACTGAAAGGGCATATAAAACTGAAAGTTAAAATCAGTGCCAATAGATAAAGAATGTCCACATGCTTAATGCTTCGTAGGGGTTTTACAAAATTTGCATTATTGTAAAAGTTATGACATAATAAACACCCGTATTTTCAGACTTTCTTCAGTAGCGCTTTTTTCTTTCTTGTAAACGGTAATCCCATACGTAGGATTGTAAAGAAGGCTATGTTATCTCCGATTCTTTAAAAAATTCAGAACTCTTCCTTTTTTCCTCCAAGTTTTAGGGATTTTAAATTCTAACGCGCGGTTTAGGACTGGCACTAGTTATGCAGGCGCAATGTCAATATATCAAGTAGGTATTTCCTGCCCCACAAAATTTACCATTTAGCGTTACAAAACGGTCCAAAATGGCTTGCTACTAAAACTGGTGTTCAGGAATTCCCTAGCAACTGCTCTAGATCTGTAGTTAAGAAGGACCCCCCTTAACAACCAAAATGGCGGAATTCGTTGTGCTTCATGCGACACAAACTTGTACCCAGGCTCCCTCACAAGCCCACGTGACGGGCGCTTGACTCTCGTGGACAAATCCACAAATATAATAAATAAATAAATAAATAAATAAATAAATAAATCCGATAGTACCATAGTCTGGCTACACACTTCGCGTAAGCCACACAAAAATTACAACAGTTATTTGATGCTGCATAAATGAAACCAACAGCTGAAAACTTATTATTTGCCAAGCCTCCTCGCTAAATAAATGAACACCGACACTGACTTATAATTAACGTTTGGGCGAGTGATAAGTGCGTGTTTTTTCTATGAAACGGCAGTTAAGGACCGACAAAATACGTCAATGTAATAAATAAATAATAATAATTCTTGGTTTTCACGTGACGTCATCAAAATTCTAAAATCCAGAATCGCAAGACCCCTGAGTTTTTATCCTTCACTGGCTATTAGACATCATTAATATATATCTTGTTGAAGGTTTTTAGCTCGATAGCAGCCGCCGTCTTTAAGATAGACCATTTTGAATTTCGGAATTTCACGCCACACGACATCAAGATGGCCGCCAGAAGGCTGTCACGTATGCTTCAAAATAATGCCTTATCCTACGATTTTTAACAATCTGAACAGTTGAGGTTTTGTGAGAAGTGTTTATGTGAATGCTTACTTGTTCATGAGAGTAATATAACTGCCTTTTATAGCAGAAGTGAATTCCAGATGTTTTCATTGATTTCCGGCCGCCATGTTGGTGCCCAACTACATGGGCACCAACATGGCGTTTCCATACAGAGCACTGTAAATTTGTGTGAAACATTTTGACGGATAACTCGAGTACGGAATACCGTACAAACCCGAAACTCGGACAAACAGAATATCTGGTAATTTTCTACAACCTATAATATTCTTGGTTTTTTTTACTCAATAGTTTTGGATTTACTTTTTTGTGGCGTGACAGTGAAAACCAGCAATTAACATTTATATCGCGCAAATTTCATGTGAATATGATCAAATGCGCGTTACAAAGAAATATGCAAACAAATTAACATCTTAAGAATTCCAACTGGCAGGAGGCTGACCAGTTGGCTATTTACAAAGCGTGGTGGAGTTGAGTTCTGGGCTACAGAAAACAAATCCAGCTAGTGGCAGGGAGAAGGATTTGAACCCGGGACCTCCGCGTTACAAGTCCAGCGCCCTAACCACTAGGCCACGCCGCCTCCTCCTATGTGCGATATAAACAGGAAAATAATTACCAGCGGTTGGCCAGAAGTAAACTTCCGAATTTTTTTCAGAAAGACATTAACATCTTAGCAAAGAAGCAGCAAATATGAACAACACTAGTGATATTGAAGTGTTTAGCATGGCGGGGAGAATAGTGCTATCAACGTGGTACGGTCTCACAGGCTTGGCGGCCATTATTGGAAACGGGGTTGTGTTGTGGTTGATCGTCAGAAATAGATCGCTAAGAACAATTTCGAACTTGTTCCTGACTTCATTGGCGGCAGCAGACTTTTTGGTAGGACTTGTTATAGACCCGGTGTGGATATCTATCAGATACACAGCTTATAACCCAGATCATTGGCAGACCCACGGTAAAGCTATTGACTTTTTCTGGATCCACGCAACAGTGGCGACTACATTTAACTTATGCTGCGTTACCCTCGACAGACATATCGCCATCTTTCATCCTCTCCGTTACGAAGACATTGTCACTAACAGGCGATGTTATGTGCTCATAGCCGCTGTTTGGTTCATTTCCTTGGTTCTTCCTTGTTCGAGGTTAATGGTAAAGGACCTCCAAATGCTATCGACATTATGGCTGTCTTTTACAATCATCACGGTATTGATACCAATGATCATCATCATATTTTGCTCTATTAGAAATTTTAAAGCCGCCGCAGAGCAGTCCAAGAACATAACTAATAATACTAACACTGTAAAAAGGAACTTCAAGGCGGCCAAGACAGTTGGCATCGTGGTGGGGCTGTTTGTTGTTTGCTGGTTGCCAAGTCTAGTTACTTCTCTTGTACATTATTTTAGCAAACGATTGAGATGGTCCAAGGTGTGGGCACCAGTTGAAGCGGTCGCGTTCACTTCATCGGCAATCAACCCGTGGGTGTATTGCTTGCGAAATGAAGAATTCTATGAAGCGTTTACTCGTACCTTTCCATTTCTTAGAAGACGAAATTCGGAACAAAATGGCTTGCGTTGTTCAGTTGAATTAAATGAGCATAATACATCTAATTCGCCAGCGTGAATTTTATATGTTTATCTTCATAGCTTGTACATTAACCGATCGTAGTTTCCTCTTACTAGGCGGAAATGAATAAATTAAATTCACCTGTTGTAAATCTAACTTTAGTGGCTGTAAGCTTTATTTTTCTAAATAAAAGCAGAACGTATCGCGTCTTTAACAACGCAAGGCATGATTTATGGATTTATTAAACAAAAGGAGAAAACAACTTCGGCGAACTAGAATGTATTACGTATACATAAAATAAATAAAAAAATTTTCATCACTTTTGGAGTGAAAAATACAAAGATAGTTATAGTATCAAAGGAAAGTTGAAAACATTATAATTCAGTAACATCAAAAACGAGTGACGTTTTAACAAAAATTAACAACACAACAAAACCACAAGCATCATACATTACAGGGACGGGGCGAGCCAATTTAAGTGTCGCCATCGGGACCTTAAATACAATAACGCTAACGCCAATAGATTTTTAAAGAACATTTCGCTTGGATTGTTATACTTTAGCTTTTTTGTCTTTGCTTTTGAAGAACCAGCCCTTAAATAATTATGAATAAATGGTGACATCTGACAACAACTCAGGCAGCCTCTAGTATTATTTTTACTGGTTGAAGTGACAGTTACCCTAATATTAATAACGGTAGTCATAGAAAAGTTTTTATATTTGCATAACAATACAGTCGAATATAGAACGAGGAAGTTTGAAATACAAGCTGCAAAACACCATCATGGTTTTAAGCTTCTAAAATGTTTTACGTATACAAAACAGCTACTACCGTTTATAGTTTTTCTGCGTAGGAAAAATTGAAAGGCGATGGTTTGCTGTTAATATAAAAGTAGGCCCGATGGTTAGCAATGCAGATCCTACGTTTCACGATTTTTTTCTTCAACCACAAGCTAAAAGATGTATCCCGGCTATATTTACAAACCAGTATAAAACCACGATGTTTTACAGCCTGCTCTAAAAATTGTTCAATATCCGTCCTGTTGCCTGTTTAGCATTAACGTATGGGTAGCCCCTTGTCGGGTTGCTAATAAGTCAACAGAATAGATAGAATGTTTTTTTTTTGTTTTTTTTTTGGGGGGGGGGAGGGGTTGGGGGTTGGGGATGGGGATGGGGGAGTCGGACGACTTTCTCTCAAGCTGACCATTACGAACTAACATGCTTACATATATGAACACAGTATATAATGAAATTTACGTCATCACGAGGGATCATGAATATTCAGTTGCTTGAATTGAACAGGGCTCTTTCGTGAGACTGTGGAGACCGAAAGCATATGTGATTGAATATTAATATCAAAACGTCATGGCATTTTACATTTCAGTACTGAGTGAATTTTTTCGTACTCAGCGAATTTATTCGGTAGCCCCTGTCGGGTTGCTAATAAGTAAACAGAAAGAATAGCGTATTTTTTTTCGGTGGGGGGGGGGGGGGGGGGGGTAGGGGTGGGTGGGGGAGTTGGGACGACTTTCTCTCAAGCTGACCGTTACGTGCTAACACGCATATATGAACACAGTCTTTTACAATGAAAACTACGTCATCATGAGGGATCATGAATATTCAGTTGTTTGAATAGGGCTATTTCGTGAGACTGTGGAGACCGAAAGCATATATCATTGAATATTAATATCAAAGCGGGATGGCTTTTTACATTTCAGTACCGAGTGAATTATTTGGTACTCCGCTACGATAAGGTTACTAGTTTTGTCCTACAACGCCGTTCGGGGATATAGCCATAGGACCTTTGGATTCTTCAACTGCGCAAAGTCGTTTTTCCACCTATGTTTAGGAACTACCTCTAGTGTTTGGTAACCGCAGAATTAAAATACATGGATTGCGGAGTGGCTGTGCTATCTCGTTAGCAATGTCTGGAGTAGATTTGCAAACCGTTATGAACCATGTTGATTGAAAAAAGCCAAGTACTGCTCGTCACTACGTCAGAATGGAGCGGGTATTAAGAACTGGAGGTGCAGGTGACTCTTTCGTGGAGCTCCCATTGGACTTAGGTGAACTTTACCCGTAGACTGAATGAACTTTATGGGTTTCCTTGCGAGCTTTCGACATATTAACGGAAACCCAGGAAACTATTAAATAGCATGCAATATAATTTCGGAATAAATACTAAGTGATCACGGTTTGGCCTAAGTGTGTGATATATAATACGTTTTGTGTTAGATAACATCAACCTGAAATTGGGGGAGGAACTTTATATTTAAGGATTGGGAAGGTGAGGCAACGACTAGCGTCAATTAGTGATGTACCTGAGAGGACTGTATACCCTTGGTAGAAGGGAAACTTTATAATCTATAATGATAGGGGAACAGGGAGGTGCTACCCATACCTTAATGCTAGCAAGGCAGCAGGAGGGATATTGAACATTTTGTTTCGTCTCGTCTTGTAGCCGTAGCCGGGCGCGGGGTCAATCACTCAGTGCATATAAATTGTGTTGGCAAATTTGGAGATAAGGCTGTAATGTATGATGCTTGTGTTATGAAAGTATGCGAAATTAAAAGTGAGAGAAGAGGGATCTGTTGGTCAAAAACTTAGGGTTTCAAGGTAGGAAATTTTCTCGACGTTTTTAGGACTTGGAGGAAGTGAATTCAACTGAATCAAGAAGGCATCGCATCGCCGACTACAATTAATGCACAATTGACATCGAGAATAAAAGGGCTAATGCCCAGTACGAAAAATAAACTAAGATTTCTTTATCTCATCTTAAACCCATTTTACAAATCCACCTTTTATAAATCCACTTTTTCCAATTCATGTTTTACAGTCCAGTACATTTTTTACAAAGCCTCCTATTACAAATCCAGTCCACGTTAGACAAATCCCCCTTTCACAAATCCATATTTTACATTAACGAATCCTCATTTTACAAATCTAGTCCGGTCCGGTCCAGTCCAGTTCACGCCTATCCACTTCATGTTTTACAATATGCCTGGGGAAAGTTTGAGTTTCCTAAAACCATTCAAAAAATTGACTGACCTACGGCACCTGTAACCACAATATTTCTCGTTCTCGCAAACTTCCACTAGTGTTTCTTGTGATAATTTTAAAAAAGCAAGGCACCATGAAAAAAAAGGAAAACTGAAGAATTTTCGCATTATTAATAATGACTACCAGGGCAAATCGCCCCGCACACTCGCTGACTTTTTGTAGGCCTTCCGACCAAATCTTCATTTGTCGGCTACTGTGCAGTGAATACAGACAAGTCTAGGACAAGATCGGGCCTTGCCGGGCAATCTCTGGCAGTGCTTGATCTCAAAATGTCTTGTGGTGGATCAAGACATTTTGTCGGAGCGTGGTCGCGTCGTAATGAATTAAAAAGCGTTGTTGTAGTCACACGAGCAAGCATCATTTTTAACAAGGCGGCCGTCGAACAGGAGCACGACAAAAAATCGGCTGGTGTGCGGCAGGTTGTTGGCCCGACAAATTTTGACCGATTTGACCCCGTTAAAAAATCTCCTGTTTTGCGAGGAAAAATCGGCTAGTGTGCGGCGGGCTTAAAGGTATACACCGCACGGAATGGAAAATTTATGGAACATTACAAAATACTTTAAGGTCCATAAAGTTGAAAACATTGCTTTACGGAGTTGTTCTAAACACGCGTAAAGTGGAGATTTACCGCGTACCGTAAAGATGCGTAAAGGCTCTCAAAGTTTAATTCGTAAATACGGGGTTTATGGCAGCTTTATAGCGGCTTTACGGAACAGTTATTCGAGGGCCACAGGTTTGTAACTCGATTTATTTATTTTGTAGTAAAGTTGCTGACTCGTGCTGAAGTTAGCCTGCGAATACAGCCGCCTCTCACTCGCTCCCGCTACTACGTGCGAAACGCGAGGAGAGACGTCTGCGATTCGTGGCAAGAAATTCCATACTGATGACGTAAATCTGTCCGGAATCCGGACAGGAGCGCTTATTGGTCAACTAGGTAATTTGCATAATGTATGTGAAATATAACGCCGGGTCAACGCCGGGTGTTATTGTGGACCAAAAGTACACCGGGTGGCGGGCGGCAGGATTATGAAGATACACCGGAGAAATAACTTACAACTTACATTTCTCTGATTTCTTACTTCATACCTTATTGTTGGAAGACTTAAGCAGGGTGCTTCTTGAACGTCTTTAAAGACTTTCAGGAAGGATCCGCCACTGCAGCCATTTCAAAACGTTCACATAAATTTTGACACCCGCGTGTTTTATTGTTGACACATACGCCGACAAAATCACAAAAGGTCAGTACAGCCAACAAAATATGAAATACGAATAATCTGAAAGGACGGTTACGAAGCATAAATTCTACAGACAAACATAATTTAATGAACACTGAGGGACTAGAGAAAAAAATAGCGAGATTTACTAAACCATTTAGGACCATTTAGTGATTTCACAGCTTCGTTTTTCAAATCTTAGCTTATGTGCAACACTTATGGGGATTTTCGTGACATTGTTGTCCGCTGTGTATGCGTCCTTGACTGCCTTGAAAGTGTCTGTGTTCAATCAACAATATTATTCAATGAATCTATTCTTCGAGCAGTGAGCTAGCAATGGGCAACTGAAAATGAAGGCATTAATTATGCGAGACCAACTGCGTGTGTTCCGGAAATCTAATTAGCGGTTAACGTCATCAGTATGGAATTTTTGGCCGTGAATCGCAGACGTCTCTCTCGCGAAATGCCAAACCGGCCTGGAGCGATGAGAGGCGGCTGTATTCGCAGGCTATGCTGAAGTATCAAGTAAAAAAATTATAGGTAACAGCTAGAAAAAAACAACACTTCTACAAATTCTGATCACAGAACCTGCCATAATTTTAGTATACAAACCGTTTTTGGATTGAATTGCAATACGATTCGTTGGTCTGCATTAGAGCACATAAACTAGAGGAGTTTAGCATGTAGTTTTTGCATTTTAGAAACAATTTTCGCGTATGCTAAAACCATTTAAATAAAAACAATGTTTGCCAGCTTGCACCCCACTGTTGCCTTTCTTCAGTTTTCAACTTTATTAGTCCATCACACCGGCCAATCACAGGGCGGGAAAGAAACAATATATACACTACGTCATTTGCAATTTGAGCCAATCAGATAACTGGTATACTTAACAATTATTCCACGAGCGCGCGTTGGATATGAGATGGTAGATAGCCAACGAGGCGCGTAGCGCCGAGTTGGCTATAACGATCTCATATCCAACAAGCGCGAGTGGAATAATTGTTTTATTAAAAACGCCCAAACGAATTGCAATATTTGAGCTCCCCACCTGTTTTCGTTGACGCGCATCGGCTACGAAATTTGTGGTGAATGGTATATGAGCTCATATACCATTGCCTGTTAGCCAATCAAATCTCAGGAATTGCAATATACCATTGCTAGTTTTTAATAAAACGTCGAAATCAGTTTCGTTTGATGAATTCGTCAACAATGTTTAATCTGCAACATAGATCAGGAAAATAACTGTCAGCAGCTCCTGACTAAAAGGACTTTGCGACATTTTCTACAGAAATACAGTAGCAAGCCACGAGGCAGAAAAGTAAGAAACTGCAAAGATGAAAAGCACCTGTTGTAACGGTACACAGTTTAACATGGCGGCAAAGATAGTTTATTCGACTTGGTTTGGTCTCGCAGCCTTGGCGACCATAGGTGGAAACGGGGTTGTGCTGTGGTTGATTGTCAGAAATAGATCGCTAAGAATGACAAGTTCCAACTTGTTCCTGACTTCACTGGCAGCAGCGGACTTTTTAGTAGGGCTTGTTATAGACCCGGTATATATAACTACCAGATGCTTGCTTTTTAATACAGAAACTTATTGGCAAACCTATAGTAAAGCTATTGACTATCTCTGGATCCACACAACAGTGGCGACTACATTCAATTTATGCTCCGTTACCCTGGATAGGCATATCGCCATCTTCCATCCTCTCCGCTACGAAGACATTGTCACTTACAGGCGATGTTATGTTATCATAGCCACTGTTTGGTTCATATCCTTCGTTCTCCCCTGTTCGAGGTACTTGGTTAAGGACGATGCAGTGCTATCGAGGTTATATTTCTCTTTTACAATCGTTACGGTATTGGTACCAATGATCATCATCACATTCTGTTCTATTCGGAATTTAAAAGCCGCTGTTGTGCAGTCAAAAAGAATAACTGATCTTAATATAGAGATCGTAGAAGCTGCGGAAAGAAGAAAAAGCCTTAAGAACTTCAAAGCGGCAAAGACAGTTAGCATCGTGGTCGGGCTGTTTTTTGTTTGCTGGTTGCCAAGTCTTGTCATATCTATTGTACATTATTTTAGCAAAGAATTGACCCTCTTCACGGTATGGACACCTGTCGAAGCGCTCTCGTTTACTTCATCGGCAATCAATCCGATAGTGTACGCTTTGCGAACCTCCGAATTCTATGAAGCTTTAACAAGTACCTTTCGATTTCTCAGAAGACGAAATTCGCAACAAAATTGCTTTCGTCATTCAGGATCAACTAAAACAGATAGCTGAATGAATATAATATACGTGTAATTCCGGCGCTAGTCGACTAGTTTCGTCTTATTTAATTTAAAATTAACGTTGTATATTTAAGAATTTTTTAAAAGACTATGAACCCCGTTGATTTTTTAATAAATCTTTAGATCTTTACGAAATGCATGATTGATGATTGACCAGTGGGAGGAAAAAAGTTTGGGTAACTATTGTTAGAGAGAACAGCAATTATGTGGTCAATGAATAATATAACCGCGATAAAAGAAAATGATGTGAGACGAAAATCTTCAATACAACACATAGATAGAGATGACTCTCTTCTTCATGATTCGTGACCACAAGCGCTAATAGATTCTTTTTATTTGCGATTACTTCAAAATTTAGGAGACAGCCTTTCAAGAGTGAATAACTTAAATGGATAGTGTCATGAGCTGCGCATATGCGCCTTTGCTTTTATTTATTTTATTTATTTATTTATTTATTTATTACGATTTACTCCATACAATACAAATACATTATGAAAGTTAAGATAACTAACTAACCAACAACAAACAGACAAAAAGCTGTGGAGAAGGAGTCAACCAAAAGTGCAATGGCACCATACTAGGGATATCCCCACTTATTAAAATATAAAATATATATACAAATATACAAATACAAATACTAATATACAAATATTCTAATTATCCATAAGAAAACTTAAAACACTCCTTTTAAAAGTTGCAATACAATTTACTTCTCTAATAAGATTAGGTATTACTAAACTATTCCATTCATTGACAGTACGGTTAAAACTACATTTAAAAAATATAGGAGACATATTTTAAAGATATCACTTTCTAGGTAAATGCGTTTGTGGCGTCTCTTCCACTCCTTCTTGCCTATTTTACATCGCTAAATATAGTTTTTTTATAAGGATAGTGTAATAGTAAAGTTATATTGTAAGTGAAAGCGTTCTTTCTTGACATGAAATGAAAACTAGCTAAGACGTAAATTTAGCCGGTTCAGTTCCCATTACTACCACAGAACTTATACTCTGTCTTTCTTCCCAGCAAACCCAGAATGACCAAACTTAAAGTCGTATGACCTGATGTTTATGAACATGTATTGCGAAAAGCGTGATATATGTACATATATTTTAGTATATCAGAAGTCCATAACTAGAAGTCTACATCTCTGGTAATAGGCTTTGAGATATGTCTTTCGCGTGTACCTCGCGCTCCTCGCGTGTAGGCTATTTTTAGAACAGCTTTGCCGCGAACAAGTAGCCAATCACATTGAAGTATTTTTTAATTCGCGCCTTTGATTGGTTGAACAAATTTTTGAAGAAAAGCAGAACTGCAGAGGACGAGTGAACTCGAGCGAACGGCATTACGAAATTTCTGTTTGTTGGTCATCGTAATTTCCGTTTTGTGAGGATTAAATCGTCCGGACAAGAATCATCAGGCCATCTTTCATCGATGACGATAGCATCGAAGTTGTAAAAATTCGGAGCATCCAAATAAGCGAGAGGACCTCAGTGTTTTAGAGTCAGAATACGAAATGGGAGCGGGCAAGATAGACTAATTCCGAGTCAAATTCAAAATGCGAAGACACTAAAGATTAATGGTACTCTCAAGATGAAGACAGGCCTTAAGAGAGCAAGTGCATTTTGGCACAGGTTCGTTGCTATTTTGAAAAACAAAACCGTGGTCCCTGAAGCGCTCAACATCGAGCGCGGAATGAACAGAATGAAGTTTGATTCGTTTGAGAACAACATTCAGAGAAAACAACAAGTTTGGCGAGTTTCGCATGTTTTTGGAATTATAAGGACGGCATGAAAACAAAAGACTGACTAAGGTAATGTACTTGTTTTAATATGAATAGAAATATGAGTTTAATTCATCGAACAATGATGATTTCATTCACATCCGTCAAAGTTTAATTCAAGTTGTGCTTCTCGGGCACTTCGCAGTGTGCAGCTATTGTGTTGTGTATGTTGTTCAGTATTTTAACACGAGGATATGCTGTACAAAATAAAGACACACTTAAGTACTAAAAGTTTGGGGAACTTCTGTTCATAAATTCTCTCGTAAATTATAAAAAGTCGACCTGTTTGTTTTGTGAGTTTGTCTACTGAAACCCGGCGACGGGTTGCTTTTTCACTCGCCTTCAAATGCCACTGAACAGACGTTTGAAATCACTATCTACGATACTACTTCTGTCGAAATGTATTAAAGAGAATGGCCTGTCAAGTGCTTTGATGTGATTTGATTTATTTCACCTGCCACTTTCCAAAATATTCGGCCGCAACTTAGAACTCCAATCGTGTCGAAATAGTGGGTTACGTCATTTTCTCGCGAGACATCAGTTTCTAAAAATAGCCTACACGCGAAAGACATAGCACGCGCCCCAATACCAGATGTAGACTTCTAGTTATGGACTTCTGAGTATATATTATTTTGCTTTATTCTCCACTTTTTTTCAGGAACGCACGTGCGTATGTGCGTACAGATAGTTACGTCCCTGTCTCTACCTATTAAAGTGATTATATGTCGAGGCTGGTCATTAATCTATCTGCTCTGCGTATTTTGATGGGATGACAGCACTGTCTAGTATCGAACAAAAAATAATTTAATTCTTCAAATAAAAAGGGGGGCACAGTTGCCAGCTGCGTGCTATGGGAACTCTTCGACGTCTACAGCCGAAACACATCAAAAAGCGCTAACCAAGCGAAGAATTCGAAACAGCAAAGGTGAACAGCACTAGCGCTAAAATTAGAGTTAGCATGAGGGTAGCTTTGTCAACGTGGTATGGTTTCACAGGTTTGACGGCTATTATTGGAAACGGAATTGTACTGTGGTGGGTCGCCAGAAATAGATCGCTAAGAACAATTTCAAACTTGTTCCTTACTTCTTTGGCGGCAGCGGACTTTTTAGTAGGGCTGGTTATAGACCCGGTGTGGATATCTATCAGACACTTGGCTTCTCATGCAAATGATGGGCTGACCAAATACGGTAAAGTTATTGTCTATATCTGGATCCACACAACAGTGGCTACTACATTTAACTTGTGCTGCGTTACCCTGGACAGACATATCGCCATCTTTCATCCTCTCCGCTACGAAGAAATTGTCACTATATTTTTTATGTTTATTATAATGAACGTGCAGGACATAAATTGATCGTAGGAAAATAAATTTCAGTTTTGGCAAAACAGCTGGGAAGTCACAATTGAGATTAAAAATGAATTTCTTGTGCTTAGTGAATTAAGAGCAGTTTGGTCACTTCTCTTGTACGTTATTTTAGCAAACGATTGACTTGGTCCAAGGGGCATGAGGGCACCAGTTGAAGCAGTTGGGTTTACTTCATCTGCAATCAAACCGTGGGTTTGCATGTACGGCTCGCTAAATGAGGAATTTTATAAAGCTTTTACTTACGCTTTTCCATTTCCAAGACGTGATTCGGAACGAACTTGCTTTAATCATTCAGGTGAAAGATCAACAAACAAAGAGGTGCTTGAACACAATGCTGACAATATATGTTATCCACCTGTGTGAATTTCTCACATTTATTAAAAAGAGTATACAGGACGTAAATCGATCGTAATTTCGTTTTAGCTTGCTATAAATAAACTTTAGTTGTTGCGGAAGTGCTGGAAAGGTGCGGCTAAAATTTAAGTTGGATCTCATGCTTTTTTTAATTAATATAAGAAGCAGTTTAGATAGTAAACCCTGTAGGTCAGTTTACATATTATTAATGATTGGCCAGCGAGGGGAAAAACAAAGTAAATACGTGGAAATAAGCCATTATGGGGTAAACACTCCATAAACAATTCACTCCAGGAATAACGATCAACGACATGAAAATGACGTTAATGAGAAATAAGATCAGATAGTTGTTTCAGCTGACATGTCCAACTTCGTAATGAGGAATTGCTGGCTTGCAACCAAGTGACAAAGCGCCCATGTTGGTAGACAAAACAATACAAAATTTTTTCGCAGAATTTGCATGATAAAAAAAAGGTTATTTTCCAGCGGAGGGAAACGCTTTGTTCTTGTCCACCAGCATGGCCGCCGTGACGTCAGTTGCAAGCCAGTAATTGGTCCTTGAATTTGAATTAAAAGCCTCATTTAATGCTGGACTTCTACCATTTAATAATGATGTTTGGGTAAGATGACAGCTGGGAGGTGACATTTGCTTATAAATTAAACCTGGTGCAACACAAAGCGTGTTATATTTGCATAACCATATCAAAGTCGAATAAAGAAAAGGTAAAGTTTATATCGCAAGCTGCAAAACGTTCGTATGAAGCTGCAGTGAAAAGGAAAACTATTCGGCGGTTATCCAATTACATAAACGTGGCATTGGTCATTTTGTTTTCCAAAAAAATCTTGGATTTCCTCCGGGGATGTTCTGTGGAAAGTCATGGCGTCAAATTATTTTAATACTGATCAAGCTTTAGAAAAATGGTTTTGCGGGATGGAAGCGATCTTGAGGACGAAGAGAGCGTGAAACCTATATCTGGCACGTTGTTCCTTTCTTTCGTGAGAGGGAAGTTTTTCCGAAGGATGGATTTAATTAACCTTTGCCGCCATGTCACAGGCCTTAATTTGCTGCTAGAAGAGGAGATAGAAATTCATTTTCATTTTCTTTAATTTCGTAGACGAAGTTTTAAAATCGTTGTTCGAATATTTTAGCAAAGTTACTTCTGCTAAATTGGTTAGTTCGATTCGAAGCTTTCCTAGGAGCCGCTACCATGTATTTATTCCTAAGTTATACTGGACTGAAAGTCACATTATTTTGTATAGAGAAAACGTCTGTTGGCTAGCTTATAGCTTATAGCTTATAAGATATCCTTTTTGATGATGTATAAATTGGCTAGAAAAAGTTGTTGAACATCCTGAGGAAATTTGTTCAAACCTAAAAATTATGATTTTAATTTGCATATTTGCACAAATTATGTATGTTTGTTGATTACCATGGAGATGGGCATTAAAAATTATTATTTGTTTATGTTTTGGATCAAAAAAGGTCCAGAATTTTATAAGCTCTCTTATCATATACAGTGTACTCCTTGATTAAAGCATTTTGTAGCTCTCTGAACTATTATTTCTCTAAAACCAAACATTTTGTCTAGACATAATGTTGTTGATGTCGAATGATGTTCATTTTATAACCCGCGTTGGGAGGTTTCGTACCAGGTACAAAGTTAAACCAATAAGAGTTTAGGGCGTAGTTTGGTATGTAAAAGCAGGAACAATCGCTTAATTCGTCCTTCTATTCCTCGCCATTCAACTGTCGAGAGCTCAAGAAAATATGTTGTGACCTCCTTTGAGCGAGATGTTCAGATGTTACCCCTCAATTTAAAAGATAAGTACAAGATTATTGTTCGATGTTCAGTGGCGGATCCAGGGGGAGGGTCCGGGGGATCCGGACCCCCCCTATCAGCCCTGACCCTTGTTTGAGACTGAAATTCTTACATCGACAGGATCGTATATCAATTTTTAACTGGCTGGGTTTTTTTAATGAAACGCGTATTTGTTTTGCTACTAAACTAAATTCCAGGGATATTCAAGAATTTATTCCCCCCCCTCCCCCCCAAAAAAAATTCAACAGTCCTTTGGACCCCCCCAATTAAAAATTCCTGGATCCGCCCCTGATGTTTACTAGCAATACGGTATCATTTTAGGAAGACTTAAGCAGTTTGCATGATCGTGCACGTTTTGTTCACATCCAGTCAGCGAAATGAGCTAAGCTATCTAAGTGTTACGTTTATTGTTTTAACTAACTTTGCACCTGCTACGCGGCTAATCTCAAACGGAAAGATAGAATGATAACTTTCTACAGGTGTCGCCTCTAAAGGTTTCCTTTATTGGATGTATCAAAACCATGGTTAGGAAATACAAATAATATTTTTACACCTTCCGCCATATAATCGGATATTCAAACTGCAGGGTGTACCCAGGATATTGTCTTCGTATACAGTGGAACCCCGCCTTACGGCCTCCTCGTTGATTTTTTGTCCCGGCGAAACGCCGATATATTTCCTTATAATAAAACCTCGTTTATGCGGCCACCCCGTTAATACGGCCAACGGCCACATTCTGAAATCCCAACCTGTATAATCCTTTATAATTTTACCCCGTTAATACGGCCACTCGAACCAAATGCCACTTATAATTGACCAAACAAAACAAATACAGTACTTGAGAAACAATATTGAACGACACTACTTTATTCAAAACCCCTGTAACTTGTCATGTCATTGACGTCTGTGGTTTTGTGGTTAACTAGCCATCAATTGTAACCAATCAAACAACAATTTAAAAGAAAATGAATAGACAGTAAATATTCCCTTAGCTAAATTACAAAGCGATTAAGTCACTGTGTGCGTTATAAAGCAAATAAATACAAAAGTTGCGGCTTTCTCTCTTGAGTAGACCAGTCATGAAATTTAACCCAGCCCCGTTAATACGGTCACCCCGTTAATACGGCCAAATTTCCATGGCCCGTTGGTGGCCGTATTAACGGGGTTCTACTGTATATCAGATGACTTCAAAAACCAACAGACGTATGCATTCACCTGAAAGCTTTGTCACAATCAACGATAATTATTTGTATCCGCAGTTTCTTATGCTAGGTCCTTTGTTGATTTTAATATGGATTAAAATTGCATCTCCATCCTTTTTTTCAATTGGATAATGCCAAATCACTTTTATGAGTGTCCTTATATGGCCGCTATTTTTATTGCTTTTATACTTGAACTGTCACCTGCGTTTGTTTAATGTATTAGTTGGAAAAGGGTTGTGTGTACGTTATGACCTGCCGGAGTTTTTTTTATTTACATAGATACAGGCAACTTTAATTTTTTAAACCGACAGATCGGGCAAAAGTTCGTAACTCAAGCTGTCCTGTATTTAGGAAACAAATGGTCACATTTAGAGCTGAGAATGAAAGTCGTGATCAAAGCCTACCAAAGGGATCGATATGTTCTGCTTATGTAGACCTGATCCAAGATTCTGAACACGCAATCAGCTCGTATGTGGCTGCGTCTCCCAATGTCGTCTCCTCCTTAACAGCAACTCTTGGAAATATTTTAATCTTAATCGCTCTCAGCCATCGCGATTTATCGCTTCATCCGCCTTCTAAACTCTTATTTAGATGTCTTGCGACTACTGATCTCGGAGTTGGCGCGATTTCGCAGCCACTTTTCATTATTCATGTTGTGTCCGTCATCAACAAATACTGGAAAATTTGCTTTGTCAGTGAGCGTTCGGCGTACATCACCGCCGCGGGGCTTTGTGGGGTCTCCGTCTTCACGTTAACTGCAATCAGCGCCGATCGACTGCTAGCCTTGACATTAAGGATGCGTTATAGAGAGCTTGTAACTCTTACAAGAATACGTCTCGTCATTGCCTTCATATGGCTTATAAGCTTCGCAAATGCTTTACTTTACTTATGGGACCAGCGTATTTTTTTAATAGGATGCTTTGTTGTGATCTTTTCAGCTCTACTAATCGCTACCTTTTGTTACTTCAAAATTTACCTCATACTTCGTAGGCAAAAATCGCGAGTTGAAGATCATTTGAACCAAGGGCGACGGGCCGCCGCAAGTCTTAACGTCGAAAAGTACAAGAAAACGGTTTTGAGTGCCCTTTGGGTTCATATCACGTTAGTAGCTTGTAATCTACCCTATGCTGTTGTGACAACAGTCAAAACGATTCGCGGGAATACTGCGTCTCTTTTTGTAGTTGAAGCTTTCGCTGCCACCCTGGTTTTTCTCAACTCATCTCTAAACCCAGTTCTTTACTGTTGGAAGATGAAAGAAGTGAGACAATCCGTTAAACAAATTTTGGCAAATTTCCGTTGTCAATGAATGCTAAAGAAAAAAATAGTCCAACTAGGCGTAATTGAATTGATAGTCTTGTAAGCAATGATCTTGAGGTAAGAGTCTACAACCTGATAAAATATCCAGAAGTACAGAAACCTTATGTTTTAAGGAGCTTAGAACTGTAATTTAAATTGACCTCGAAAGGCAATCAAGCACATAGAATAACGCCTTTTAGCCCTCATACCTCATGACCAATCCTCCTTCCTACAACATCAAATATAGTTTTCAAGACTGGGGAGCAATGGTAGCGTAAAGACGTGTTTCGTGTCCGACCGCTAAAACTCACATCGTTTGCCGGCCTTCTATGGCCAAAACTCTGCGAAAACTTATAGAAAAGAAAAGATTTCATTCTTCATCCTCGGAAGAATCTTCACCCCGACGTCTACCACCACACGATCGCAAGAAACCAAGAAACGAAAACGCTCACGTCCACGAAGGTGAGAACAGAACGCTGTCAGATTCCGAAATGACCGATAGCCTGGACAGGAAGCTACAGGAGATTATTACAAAGCTAGAAAAGCTTGACGCAATCGAAAAGTCAGTTAAGATCCTCCAAGAAACGCTATCCAGGATGGACTTGCGAATTCATTCCTTGGAGCTTGCTCAAGCCTCGACCAATCGTGACATAAACGACCTGAAAGAAAGCTTGAATTTCGCAGAGGACCAATACAAGAAAACCACCGAAGGCCTTAAAGAATACAAAGATCAGACCAGCTCAAAATTGTCTGAGCTACAACAGAAGGGAGAGAAGCTAGAAGAACGAATTGCAGAGTTGGAAAACAAAAATCTCTATTTGGAAGCCTACTCCCGGCGAGAAAACATCAAATTTGAAAACATCGAAGAAGAACCCGACCCAAACAGGAACCAAGAAGACACAGAAACCGTAATTCGCAATTTCCTTGAAACAGAGCTCGGGTACAAGGATGCCAGAAGCGTCGAGACTCAGCGAGTTCACCGTCTTAACAACAAGAAAGACGCAAGGCCAAGAGCAATAATCGCAAGATTTCTACGATACAAGGATTGCGAGTAAATTCTTTCTCTCGGCCGCCGACTGAAAGACACGGACTATAAAATGTACCAGGACTTGCCCTATGGCATTGTTGAAAAGAGAAGAAAGCAAATGGACGTCTTCAAAACTGCCAAAAGAAACAAGATCCCAGCATCATTTAGTAAGTCGCAACCAGATAAACTTTACATAAGAGGGAAATTATGGCCCATCGGGAAACCCTTTGATCCATTCTCCCATTAAATTACACGCTTAATACGTTATCCCCCCTTAAAGAATAGTTCGTCAACATCCAATTTCCGCAACGCATCTTACTTTTTCAATAATCAGCTTTTGTTGATTTAGTTTAGCGGTCGGACAAACGCTACAAATAGGTAGCCAACCCGACAATAACAAAACTTGCTGCATCCAGCCCGAAACGCGATCTAGCGCGTTTTTCAAGCCCATTTATAGAGCTTTGTTTTATTTTATTTGTTCGTGTCATTTATGTGCATAGTCCCAACGTATTGGCGAGTTTATTATTGTCAATCCAAGGTCTTTTTTGTTTATCCTTCATTGCATCCGTTTTAATTTTCCAGATTTATGTTTTAATGCCAAAGTATGCAAGTTGCCCCAGTCCCACAGGACAAAAGAAAGCTGTCAAAATCGTATTGCACTTTAAGATTGCCGTTACGCACTTCCAAATCTTAATTCAAATCACCAACACCTCCAATAAATTCCATTGAAAACCTTGACATTAAGTGCCTCTCGTTTAACACCAGAGGTCTAAACAAGTCTATAAAGCGCCGCTCAGTTTTCAGGTGGATTCACAACCAAAACGCACACTTCGCATTTCTTCAAGAAACACACAGCTCTAGGCTAAATGCAGACACTTGGTCGGCTGAATGGGGTGGCAAAATTTTCTTCAGCCATGGTTCAACAAATAGCAAAGGAGTAATGATACTTATCAATCCAAAACTTGTAAAGTAGAAAAATGCATCACGGACAATAATGGCAGATATGTCATCCTGGACGTATCTTTTGACGATTCCCACATAATATTGGTCAATATTTATGCCCCAAATGACCTGTGCCAACAAACCAAATTCTTTAATATACTGCAACATAAGCTACAAGATTTTACAGAAGAAAAAGTTATTATCGGTGGCGATTTTAATTGCGCCTTGTCCGACAAAGACAAAAAGGGTGGAAACCCGGTTGCTAGGAAGGCTCAAGTAATTAGGGAAATCGAACAACTATGTAGATATAACAACTTAGTAGATATTTGGCGTCGTTTAAACCCAGAACTTGAATCATATACTTGGAGAAACAAGTCGCACAAGATTCAGGGCAGGTTAGACTTCTTCCTTATCTCTAAAGAGCTCACTGATATTGTCTCATCCAGCAAAATCTTTCATGCCCCAGAAATCGATCACTCTGCAATTTCGTTACACCTTCAAGCTGAAGCTAAAAAACAAAAGAGAGGCCCAGGGTTCTGGAAGTTTAATAATTCATTACTAAGAGATGACGAGTATGTGAACGATCTACGTACAAACATTAATGCATATAATGCCAAATATGAAAACATTGACGACCAAGGCTTGAAATGGGATCTCATAAAAATGGAAATAAGAGGGTTCACAGTTAAGTACGCTAAAATGAAAGCAAAGAAACGCAAAAACGAAGAAGTGGAACTTCAAAACAAAATAAATGAGCTCCAACAAAAACTAGAAAGCAACCCGAACAATAACCAGAGTTTAAACGAGCTATACGTAGCAAAACTGCGCTTGCGTAAAATCATGCACCTCAAAACAAAAGGCGCGATCCTCAGAAGCAAAGTAAGATGGTACGAGGAAGGCGAACGCAACACCAGATATTTCTACAACTTAGAAAGTCGTAGTCAAACCAAAAAAACCATCCACAAACTGAAAATAAATGATAACACATACATCTACGATCAATATGCAATTCTAGAAGAGCAAAAAAAGTTCTATGAATCAATTTACCAATCCAGAGAAACTGACAATAACAACTCCCAAGAGTCCCCGTTTTTCAAAGCCGAGAATGTATCACCATTATCCCTCGACGAACAACAATTATGCGACGGTCCCATCACGGAAGTTGAATGCCTAAACGCAATAAATGGCTTCAAAAGAGACAAAACGCCAGGTACCGATGGTTTTACGGCTGAATTCTACAAATTCTTCTGGCCCGAGCTACGAACCGAAATGTTGTCAAGTTTTCATTTCGCCTTTCAAACCGGATCACTATCGATTAGCAAACGACGTGGCGTTATCTCTCTTATTCCCAAAAAAGACAAAGATAAATCCTTATTAGAAAATTTGCGACCGATCTCGTTACTTAACGTAGACTATAAAATTCTTACAAAAGTCATTGCAAAGAGAATAGAAAAAGTATTGCCCACAATTATTAATCCCGACCAAACAGGTTATGTGAAAGGTCGCTACATAGGTGAAAATATTAGACTGATTCAGGATATCATGTTTCTTACAAAAAATGTGAATATACCTGGAATTGCAATTTTTCTAGACTTTCGTAAAGCGTTTGATACAATTGAATGGAATTACTTGCTATCCGCACTTAAAATTTTTAACTTCGGCCCGGACATTCTAAGATGGACAGAAGTTATTTATCACAATGTATCCAGCTGTGTCCTGAACAACGGCCACGCTTCACTTTTTTTTCAATTACATCGAGGCGTCAGGCAAGGATGCCCACTGTCAGGTCTCTTATTCGTGATCGGTATCGAACTTCTAGCTAGAGCCTTGAAAAACAACGATTCCATCAAAGGTATTAACATCGGCAAAAAAGAAATAAAACTCACGCAATTCGCAGATGACACCACAGTGTTTGTAAGCGGTCAAGTCTCAGTGACCAATCTATTAAAACTCCTATCTGAATTCAAACATACCTCGGAACTAGAAATCAACACAAACAAAACAGAGGCAATGTGGCTAGGCGCCTGGAGAAACAAAACAGATAAACCATACAACTTTAGATGGCCACAAGAACCGATCAGAGCTCTCGGCGTTTTCTTTTCTTACAATTCAGATGAAGCAAATAACCTGAACTTCGGAGAGAAAATTCGTAAATTAGGAAAAACGCTAAATGGTTGGAAAAGAAGAAAACTTACTTTACATGGTAGAATAAAAATAGTTAAGACTCTAGGTTTGTCGAAGCTGATTTACAACACCTCTGTGCTAGAAATTCCTGAGCCCTATGTGAAAGAAATTAACAAATTAACGTTCAATTTCATATGGGAAGGTAAACCAGCAAAAATAAAAAGAAAGACCATTATAAGTAGCATAAATCAAGGAGGTCTAAAGATGATGGATTTTGATATTATGAACAAAGCACTCAAAATTGCTTGGATCAAGCGAATCACTGAAAACACCAACGCAGCCTGGAAAATAATCCCAGAATTCGCAACTGCGCATTATGGTGGTCTTTCCTTTCTGACAGAATGCCAATATGACATCAAGTACCTACGCCTAGATAACCTTCCACCATTTTACCACACCCTACTCAAATATTGGCAAGAATATAACACCGACAAGTTTTCTGACGACTGCCACATCCAAAACAAAATCATCTGGAATAATAGCTGTATCCTAGTTAACGGTCAACCGATATTCTATAAAACCATGTTCCAAGCTCAGATCTTTCGAGTTAAACACCTTCTTAAAGATAATCCACTTTTCACTCACTGGACGAAATTACACGCAAATTCAATATTAACATTCCTTTCACACTGTACTACGGCATCATTACGGCAATTCCAACAAAATGGAAGAAGCTATTAAGGAATCAACTCAACTCACCCCAAACTATTAACCCAACCCCACTTCCCTCCCAGGACCACCCGTCAACCCGAACCGCCTACTCTACTCTTCTAAGCAACCAAGTGAGTCCACCAACATCAGAAAATAGAATTTTAAATCACGGTTTCACCGTAGAAAATATACACAAAGTGTATACTTTACCGTTCACGATAACCAAAGATTCCAAACTAATTGCCTTTCAGTATAATATATCCACCCGGATATCTTACCAACTAAATCAAGCCTCTTCCGAGCTGGAATTACTGAAAGTGCTGCATGCACTTTTTGCAACTCCGAAAAGCAGACAATAATCCACTTGCTCTTCCACTGTCCTGAATCTAAAGCCTTCTGGGAAAAATTCACCAGCTGGTGGTATCTAAAACTTAAGCAAGTCATTCCTTTAACAGAATGCACCGTCCTTTACGGATGGCATAACAACATACAAAACAAGCAGGCACTTAATGTCACTCTCCTTATCGCCAAATACCACATCTTTTCCACAAGCTCATGTAACGGCAACTTATGTTTTGATAGCTTTCTTCTTCGTCTCCAGAACAAGCTGGAAATACTAAAACAAAGCTTCATAGCTAAAAATAAACTGCATCAGTTTTTGTCTGTATGGGGTAAAATTCTTTAGTTTAATTCTTATCCGTTTTGTTTTGTGTTTTTACTCGTTAAGTGTGATTTCTAAGCAAACAATTCGCCTCTTTCGTGTTGTACTAAAAAGCGCTGAACAGACACTTTTTAATCCAAATCCTGTACTTATTGAGTTATCTATTTACTATTACTTGTTTTTTTGGTTGTTAGTGTAGTGTATTGTATCATACTGTAACTACTGTGCGCAAGTTTTTGAAAATGTAATCCGAACAATGTAATTTTAAGTTTTGCATGGTATTTCGCAATAGTATTGTAAGTGTTGTAAGTGTCACCTTATTAATAATAATAATAATAATAATAATAAAATATATAAGTTTTCAAGCAGGCCAGGAAAAACGCTTCTGATTCATTTGGGTTAAGTATTTGCAGCTAAGAGTCGTAATTTTATTGTCCTGATATCGTAAGTGTTCAAAAACACAATGATGATGATGATGATGATGATGATGATGATGATGATGATGATGATGATGATGATGATGATGATATGACCCAACTGTGGGTTAAATGGTCAGGCATGATCTTTTTCAACTTCTGGTATCTCTTCAATTTCTGAAAACCCCTTTTCTTTCTAGTTCAGGTGTGACAACGGCTTTCTAAATTTACAAATTGCTTGCAGTACCTTTTTTTTAAAAAAATTGTTCAACTATCTCATGATCAGTGATATTTTATGGTAGCATTGGTTGGTTATGTCAGTTAACCCTGAGTGTTCTTACACCGTACATTACATTCCCAAACAGGACAACACTACCAAAAGTTGCCTCTTAGGATAAGCACTCCTTGAAGCCTGGAAACTACAAAGTGATCTTTCGTCCCAGGGTCTCAGCGTGAATACCGCGTGAAAAGGTGATAAGTAAGCCGTTAAAAAAGGAACAAAATACATTTTGTACGATTTGAGAAGATTAGCATACCAAGCTATAATCACGGACGGTGAGCTTAAGAAATTCAGGTTAACTCTGTAGTTTCAAAAGGCAAGAATCCGTGGCCTTTTTAAATGGGGCACTGCTGGTCATGACGAACCGCCAAGTGCTACTCAAAAATTTTTTTTTTTTTAGGGGAAGGCTCCGCGCCAAAGTCAAGCCTTGCTCTTTTAAGTAGAAACTCAATTGTCTATTGAGAATCCACAAAATCTGATTGATAATAAATAATAATAACAATCTTTTATTAGGAAACTCCATCACTAGAAGTGGTTTACATGAAGGTCCTAACACTAGATATATATTATACAACAATACAAATTGATTGATTGATTCTTCCAGTGTTTTTTATTTGCTGAAAGAACACAATCGCGCATGCTTTGCTCTTTGAAGGGAAAATCTTTCAGTTTTTACTGAAACAATGGCCAATTCCCTCTGAGACACACCTTCAGGGAATCATGGGAGTTGTATTCAATAAAACACATCGAAGACCAATCTCGCTCCCCTGGGAACGAGGTTGATCGAAGACTTGGCAACACTGGATACAACTACCATAATTCCCTGCAGGCGCGTCTCATAGGGGGAATCGGACATTAGACTACTCGCTATCATTTTTTAGGAGCGATATTCAACTCGTCTGTGCCTCGTTGACTATTCGTTCTTATTCAATTCCTGCGTTTTGATTGGTTAACAGGCAATGGTATCTGAGCTCATATACCATTGACCACAAATATCGTAGCCGCTACGCGTCAACGAAAACAACTGGAGAGCTCAAATATTGTAATTTTTTTGGGCTTTTTTAATAAAACAATTATTCCACTCGCGCTTGTTGGATATGAGATCGTTATAGCCAACTCGGCGCTACACGCCTCGTTGGCTATCTACCATCTCGTTGGCTATCTACCATATCTACCAACGCGCACTCGTGGAATAACTGTTAAATAGAAAACTCGCGCTCGTAGTGTAATGGTACTCCTTCTGATACCATTTTTAACAGGTAAGGTTATCCTTCGACAAAAAAAATGGTACCCCTCAGTAAGCGATTCTACATCTCTTTTTTAAACTTTTCACTTCAATAACCAACCTCGTCCCCAGAATAATTAAGTGGTCTAAAGTGAATCAACCATTAACTTCAGCTATAGTAATCCGTACCCCAAGTCTGAATCAAAGACTCCTGTGAGCCAGCTCATGGACGAATTGGATTAATCCAGGTGCAATACGTAGAGGTCCATCGCTATATCTCGTGCTAAAAACGTACCTTCTTCCGGCGGAGACTCCCCGTATAGTCTACTGTAGGGAGTACACAGGGAAACAAGCTGCGTCTTCTACTACTTATTCATCATGATTAGATGAAACACATTTAAAATGGCGGACATGCGGAGAGAAGGCGAGTGCCCAAAAGATCCAAAGTTGGGCCTACTATGAGACCAAATGCTTAGTTGAAATATGGGCCGATGTAGCGATAAAACGGCAATTATTAGAGATGGTTTGAAAGCAGAATATTTGGGAGAACGTCGCCACGAACTTAATGACAACGGCTACAAGCGCAATGCAAAGCCACAATTTACAAATTTCGATCTCCATTTTTCGGTTATAGTGTACTGGTTTTATGCGAGCACCGTAGAACCGCATTAATTACATAACAAGGTACGAAACGTGTTTGAAACTGACATCTGATGGGAAACATGTTTACCCTAAACATGTTTCGGATGAACACAGCTTAAGGATGGTTTCCATGCATACACAACCGCTGGGGATCCCTGGCTTTTACAAAACAGTTTTATTATGTAAACAGCGGAAATTTCCCAAGCGAAGAAAATTCACCGAAATTCACCGAAGCGTTTTAAGCGAATTAGGTGGAGACAAAATAGATATATATTGCTACGATCTTCTGAATGAAATTTGTAAGGTTCGAAACTTAAAACCACTTTCCATCCTAACATTAAAGAGGCTCAAAAGGCTCAAGTGGTACGTAGCTCGCTGACTAGTAAACAAGACGACGATGAAATAAATTGTTTTATAATTGATTCAGCTGAATTATCGATACAAATAACGCAACTGAGGGGCAGGGAAAAAGACAGGCAAACTAAAACAAGACTCGAACTAACACTGACATATAAATGTAAGTTTTAAATTATTCATTCTGATAATCATTTGTTATTTTCATCTCATGCTATCAACTTCCTGCGGAGTCACTGAAAAGCTGATATGTACAGACCTCATAGCATTTTCTAGAAAATATTTCTATTTGCCCTGTTTACGCTTTTCGTACCCAGAAAAGACATTTCTTGGCACGTGAGAGTGAATTATGCAAGTTAACCTTGAATATGAGTGAGTAACTGGTGTATACGGGGAATAGGATCGAACTCGGACCAGAGCAACAGGAGCAACTCTCCTTTAATGGCAGTCCTGTACAGCGAACAGCTAAACAAACCTGGAGAACACTCAGATGACGGTTCATGTTACAAAAACGATTGTAAGAAAGACAAAGAGGCGGTAAGGCTACGTATAAAAACTTAAAAGTATTAATAAAGTAAAAAAAGGTATTAGAAATACTCCCCTAACTTCCCTTGCAAAGATTTAATTATGACACCAGTCTGCCAGTTGGTAGTGTAATTTCTTTATTTATTATCGTAGAGATAAACAAACATTTCTGGCTGAACATAAATGGGCTTAAAATCTACGGCAAGGCAATCAGAAATGAGTTTCTTTGTTTTTCGAATATACATGAATCGCTCCTTTTCTTGTTTTATGCATACCAACCAAGCTAGATCAATTTCCTGTGCCGGAACTTATCAAAGAAGTTTAAAGCAATTTCATACAATATGTAGATGGAAATAGATGTATGTTTGCGTTCTGCTGAATTGTCAATCCAAGAGAACATTAGAGTAAGCGTGTAGAGGAGGTTCAATTCAATACCAAGGCTATCTGCAGAGTCAGTCAGGGTATCATTCGGAGAGAGCAATTAATTTTGTTATTGAATCACTTGGAGAAAGAATTCTGAATGTCAAGGGAAAATTGATAAATCAATTAAAACAAAGAAATCCTTGGATCAATATGCGAAATATTTTCCAATTTATATGGTGATCGTGTAATTATATATTACAAAGCTGCAATTTGAAGTGAAAGCCTCAGTACTGCATTTTGGTTTCAGTACCCAAGAGTTAAAGGTAAAATTTATTAGTTGTTTGTTTTTATATATACGACATTGCTAAAGAAAATCAAGAATTCGAAAGCGAAAAAAACTCTTGCGTGTTTCGAACAAAACTCAGTCAGTTTCGTCAGGCCCCCTTGCTAAAGATACTTCATGAAAGCTGATATGTTTTTGTGAAAGAAAATAAACATTTGCTGTCTCTATCAGTTGTAATTTAAAATTGGAAAGCGTCATGAATGAGAATCCAGTTGTTAATTAAAAGAACGAAACTTGGCCGTCTTTGTCTTTGTCTTTCTCGAGTAGGTTTGCTATAACAATTACGGTCGGTGGCACATCCAAGTACGACTTATTAGATTTTTAATTATAAGCGAGGAAAATCATGGCCTGCATTCAATTTCATTTTCGAATTAATTTGAATTATATATTGAATTGTGTTACCAACTGAGCAAAAACAGTGCTCATCAGATATTAACAGGTAAGCTTCTGTTCCAGTATGCTTTTGAAATGAACAACAAAACTTCTCAAACCATCCTCCCTCTTTCACAGCATTGTACTCTTCGATGAAATTCAAACTACAACAGCCAACCGCAAATCCGAAAACAGGAGATATTTCGGCTGAAAAACTGAAAAGCAAACGTTACTAGAGGGAAAAATCGACCAGTCAGGCTTCAAAGGAATAATACCTGTGTACAAAACATTGTGTGTGAAGTCATGAAACCCTCACTGAAGTAAATGGCGTACACAGGCAAACGCGAGATGGTGAGTGAGTGTCACATGCAAAGATCAACTGTGCTGCCATGCCCCATATTTTTTATTTAGTGTCTTTTACACAAGCTTAAGCGTTTATGATTATTCCGATACATTACTGCAAGATCAGTTTGTAGTAGCCGGTTCAGTTTTGTATATATTATTTGGCATATTGGTCCGCTGTAAGGTAGTTATTTTTACGTCGTTTCGAGAGTAAAGCTAAACCTTGAAGCTTGATACCCACCAAGGAAAAATGCATCATTTAGTTATCGACTCCTCTGGACAAATTTTACTGTTCATGGTCATTTTTTGGGTTACATTACCGAGTTAGTTCATAGGTCAGGAACAAATCGAAAAAAAATTCGTTATCAGCACGCGTTCGTTCCATCACTAGATTCACCACGGTATATACACGCTTTTCGTGAGGTTCTGTCGATGATTAATAACAGGTGTCAATTTCCAAAACTTTTTCCCGATGTATAAAATTGCTCCGTTTTCTATTTAGAAAGGATAGGAGCATACTGTATATTTTTATCCTATATCTTGCTTCTGACTCCTTAATCCTCCCCCACCCCTATAAGCTTTGTGCCAGAATATAGGCACAACTAACAGATAATGTACATCAAACTCAACGCCACAACGTCGGTATTCTGAAGATTGTTTAAAAATTACTAGCGCAATACTGTAAGAGATGTAGGAGGCACTTAATGTTTTTAGAGCTTGCGTACAGCCGTCGGTCCTCACCCGGATAAATGGTCGCCCACTACCTCTCTGAACGAGTTACTTCATTGGTTCTTACAGCCTGTGATTGAAAATAGAGGTTCCAGAGAGGCAGTGTCTTACTGGGAAACGGAGACGGCTGAACGCAAGCGAGGTTTTTGTGTAGCTTAAAAAATCTTCACTCATGTTCGGGAACTTATTATCCGGCTTTATTCGTATTGGGCAATAACATATACCGTACAATTCCGAAAATAAGCCCCATACGAATATAAGACCCCCGAAAATAACCCATGCACCCCAAATTTAAAACGCAAAAACCCCTCCAAATATATGCTTCCCCCACCACCACCACCCCGAATTATGACATCACCTGCAAATACACGCCGGATCGAAAGTCGCGGTCTTTTATTCTTAGAAAAAGTGATGACGAATCCAATCTTTTTACAAACTCAATCAAAAGTGACGTTCTTATGGGTAGTAAAGACGTCAGCCGCTGTTTTGCCGGTAAAGTTCATCGTTTCAAGTTTCAGTTTTCGTCATTCGTAGCAATACAATCACTGCTGGACTTACCTGCCGCGGAAAGTTACCGTACCGTCCGTAGTACATGCAGAAATATCAGATACAAAAGAGCAAACTCGATGGAATCATGTTGCAATACTGTCACCGCTAATATTTTGAAAGTTGCTGTTCAAGGATTTACCCGGTATGTCTACCGCAGTTTTGAGACGTAAAATTCCTTCCGAAAATAAGCCCAGCTTATTATGAAACACAATTTTCCATCCAAAAATACCCTTTCCCCTCCCCCCTGAATATAAACCCTCCTCGAAGATAAGCCCACCTGAAAAGCCCAGAGCTTATTTTTCTGAATTTTAAGGTAGCTCTTGAATGATGGACATTACATGTCCAGTCGCACGTACGCGTCCAGTTACACACTTCCATTTGCACGAGTGAGTTCATGTCTGCTGACCCAATCATGTCAAGTAATCATACATGTATAATTAACGTCCAACCCCACTGCATCCTACATAAGTGAAACCAATTTGCTTTAATTGCTTGCAACCACTGCAAATTTATATTGTCGATTGCATCTCCTATTTCTCCTCCCTGGTAAATGTATATAAAAATAATAGTTAACAAATTTTATTTTATTTTATCATAGCTAGATTCAGATTGATCTGAAGAATCGGTGGGCAGTTAATGCTTATCTCGACCTTGATTAGTTATTGATGTCACAAAAGCCCTACGTGCCTACCGCTAGCTGCCTTTGATTCTTCTGTAGGAGTTAGATTTTCATATTAAAATGCATGTCAGCAAGAAGTATTTTAGAATTATCATGATTTTTGCTTTAGTTACCAGAACAGATCTTGTCCTCGATAAGTCATTTGCAGAAGACAAGGTCAGTAATTGTTTCTACACTTACTGATGTTGCCAGAAAGTTTGCTATTCAGCCATCCATAGAGACCGACCTTACATGTATTAGTTTTACACTGAAAAGAACATGACCAAAGAGGTTCTTCTGAAATGCAAAATTGTCAAAATGGCTTATTGGAAATTATATAAATTTTCACAGTCCTCACTCAATTGGCCTTACTTTTTAAAGCCATTTCTATGTAACATTTGGTCGCTCCAACATTAAACTAAAAACACAAACTTTGCCTGCTGTTTTCGCTCATGTTTTTAAGGTAGATTTGCACTCATTTAAAATTTCCAGAAGGTAAATGTTGAAGACAATTTAGCAAATAGAAAGCAATTGTAAACGTCACAACTAAATTCAGTACATTTAAGGTACGTGATGAAATAAACAGCCGCCAAGTCAAACTGTCACTTTTTAGCATCTGCAAAATTAGACCTGTCAAAAATGCAACACAAAATACGTGCCTTGAGAAGGCAAAATCTACAGCGTTATTTCATTTGCTCTGACCATGTTACTTAAGTACAGACAAAAGGATTCGGCGGGAATACATTGTCTAGCATAAAAGTGATTTTCATTGTTATTTAAATTAGCATGTAATTTGACGGAAACTTATTGGCAAAAAGGCGAGGCTGAATTGAAACAGGAGTTCGAACTAATTTGCAGTTGATCTTCACCGTTAAATCGATCAAGGTTTTTCATCTCGTGGATCCTAGCTCCAACTTCCTTCTCAACTTCCAGATCGGCTTCCGTCCCGCTTTTGGGGCTTATAATCCTGACTGACAAGTATCGCTACAGGAAGGTAAAACACTAAGATTGTTTTGGGTAAAGAAATAGAGTTTTAATTGAGCGTTTGCCACTATCTGATATGCGAAGAAACAGTTTTTTATCACGTTACTTATTTTAATAAACGGTGAAAATTTTTGCCGGAAGATTTCTGAATTTACGATAAAGTTGCAGATCTTAAAGGTTTAAGATTTCAGATGCTATATTTTCATTTAAAGTAAAACAAACGAAACTAAAGACCACAAAGCAAATATCTCATAAAATCGACCAAAAAATAATGGTAAGGCATTGAAAATTGGAGGTCAGTATACAAAGAAGTGGTTGAGTTTCCATTGAGTTGAACAAGTTGTAGTTAAGATAACGTATTTACCTTCTTTTGTGCGCTTACCGGTGGAAATGAAAACGCAGTTCTGACAGGCATAGTTGAAGACTGAGTTAGCACGAAGGGTATTCATTCCGTAAAAGCAGGTCAGTTTAGTTGAAGCTTTTCGTATCTGATATAAATAGTAACCCTGTTTGAATAAACCAATTGTATAAACTAAACAGCATTCCATTCTATGAATGTAGGAACTGAGACTCAGTTTAGTTATTGCTGTTCTTTGGTGTTTCCCTGCATATAAGTTTAATTTATAAGGTTTTCAGTAAAGAAAGCACGTATAAACTTTTTTCGTGAGAATATGGGTTTTACATGTTGACCAAGGAAAAACAAATTATGCGTTGTGAAGTCTGTCGATCAAAGGAAACCCGAATGAAATATGTAAAATGAAATTTTTATCGGTTCCGTTTTTGTGGTAACCATTCGCTCGCTCTCACTGAGATCAAAGTGGGAAACCAAAATTTAATAACAGGTCGGCGTTTCCCTAAAAACCTTAAGCGAGTATGGCCGACCGTTTTATTACTTCGTTATTGCTTTTATTGCGTCGCTTTTTGTTCTGTTTCTTGCCGCTTATAACGTGTGGCCATTAAAAGCTATTTCCTTGTTTTTTCCTTAAAATGTCCACTGCATTTTTTTGTATAAAATTTCACAAATTTAATATGCTTTTTTATATATCAGGAACCGTAAACAAAAGTTGGCTGGGAAATTCAATATCTATTTCAGTTTACTTCGTTCTTTCAATAAACGCCGTGAGTTGTAATTGTAATTTCAGCTATGTCAACGTTAGGCAGCTGATGGCATTGCCTGCAAATGTTCATTGAATCGCATACATATATATTACACTACACACCATAAATTTACAAATCTTCGTGTGCGTAACAATTAGACTACAAGCCCGAGCTTTCGTCATTTTTTTTACGATGTGAACTAGATTAAACTTCACGCTTTAGCGAAATCGCGCGAGCGGATAAAATTGTCATTTGAAATTTTCAGTTGTGGTACGCACGCTCATCAGGTCATTCGTTAATTTTGACGTTTTAAACTCGTGTAACGGTGAATTTCCCTTTTGCTAGTCTTCTCGGGAAGTGTATTTGGGGAGCAGTGATGGCGCAGTGGTGAGAGCGCTCGCTTCCCACCAATGTGGCCCGGGCTCGATTCCCGGACCCGGCGTCATATGTGGGTTGAGTTTGTTGTTGGTTCTCGTCCCTGCTCCGAGGGTTTTTCTCCGGGTTCTCCGGTTTTCCTCCCTCCACAAAAACCAACACTTCCAAATTCCAATTCGATCGGGAATTCGAGGGCCACAGGTTTGTCAGTCACGAGACTGTTATGTGCTACCCTCGTTAAACAAAGTCTTTATTATTATAATAATTCTTTCTAAACTTCCTACGAAACATCGGAGAAACGAGAAAATGTCGCCATTCTGTAGACGACCTTCAGCAACTGAACACCAATGGCTGATAGTGTGCAATAGCTCAGCCAATCAGATTGCAGCATTTGCATTAGTTTTCTAGTAGAGTTCTTCTAACAGTGAAGAGAAGACAGTGAGAAACCAATAAGATTCGCAAAATTCCAATAGGGCACGGCTGAGTGACTTCTAAGCTCAGCTTAAATATATGCCTCCAGGAAATGGCACTTCCCCCCACCAACCCCCCACCCCGCAAAAAAAATGATTTGTTCAGTAACAATCAGGAACTGATTTCTTCTTAGAAATCATCAATACAACGCCTGCCCAGCAAGTTTTTGAGAATGCAGAAACTAATCGCGAAGGTAAAAGTGTCTCCAAATGTGATCAAACTTTCTTAACAATGGCCCATTCCCTCTATGAGACGCGCCTGCAGGGAGTCATGGGAGTTGTATTCAACACAACATATCGAAGACTGAACGCTGAATACAACTACGGTGATTCCCTGCAGGTGCGTCTCTTAGGAGGAATCGGGCATTATGCTGTAAAAAATAAATGGGCATCATGCAGTTAGGATAATTTGTTGTTGGATGGTCAAAGTGCACATTTGCATGACATGCTTTAACGGGACAATTTAAAATGCTTTAAAAGGTTCTTGGACATGTCGGAAACTCGGAGATGAAGCAATTAAGCGTCAGTGTTAGAGTCTATGCATTCATTTCCTTGCTTTTAAGTTTTATCAATTTTGAATTTACGTGCTTGGATGACAAAGGGTGCACGGCTTCAATATTTATGAGATTATTTAAGTAAAGGGGGAGTAAGGTAGAAGATTCTTCACAATTTCGCGATTCATGCTATCGATGCATTTGTTTATTCTTCTTAGTCAAGTGTACATAATAATATTATAATAATAATATTTAATATTTATATTGCGCATTTTCTATAAAATAATCAAATGCGCATTACAATAAATACAAAAAATAAAAACCTGTTTACAATTTCTATGAAGTCAAAAACGAAACTTACACTATTTACAATTAACTATAAGAAAAATAATTTACGGAAGAACTATATAAAAATCTAAATATAACCTAATTGTATTAACAAAATGCCTTCTTGAATAAAAATGTCTTAAATTGTTATGAGCAACCAGAACTTTAGTTTTTCATCACAAGCATCTTTTTTCTGCCGCTGGTTGTAGCTCAGAGGAAATTGCCTGATTGTAGATAGGCCTATTTTTGAAGATCCAATAACATTGCTTATTTTTGGTATAAGAAAACTATTTCACAGCTACTCCAAAGCATGCGCCATTAGAATCACCGTTCGATAAGCATATTTGTCTTTTTTATCTAAACTCTATTCATGATTGGACAATTCGATTGTGCAAGAAGCCCTTTCAATGCCTCTGGCTAATGTAAGGGGAAATTGATTGATTATAGATAGGTTTAATGCTCGTTCTGAATTGACGTAAAATTTGGCACGTACGGGCCCTTAAAAACTCCCTAAAAACTTCGAGAAGCACGACTAATTCATTTGCCTTTCCTGAGTCTTTCCTACCTTATTTCTCTTAATCAATTTAAGGAGCATTTGGTGTTACCACCACCTGAGTGTTTTTATGTAATGTCGGTTATTCGTCCACTTTGGAATCAAAAAAGCCCATATTAGGCTGACAATTTTGTTCTAGACTCTGTGGTACGTGGTGAACCCGGCCGTGAAACTGGAGGCGATAAAAATAGTAAAAATATACCCGCTAAGCCTTGCTTGCAATGCAAGTACTTACATAGGGCGTTTCCAACCCCGTATCGTAAACAAAATCAAACTTTTCTCAGTTCCATTAACTTAGATGCAAGTTAAAATAATTATTATATTATGTAAGGTGAAAGCAATTTGTTCGTTCAAGAAGACATTGCTATTTATATCATTATTTTAATTATTCTCGCATTGAATTTTACAGGAAATAAATGTTACTCTTAAAAAAAGGCACATCAGTCGTCTTTAAGAGAGTAATATCATTGACAGCAAGACAGCAATTAGGTGTCTTGTGCAAATTGTCTCAGTAATAGTTGATGTTTTAGTGCCGATTTACCTTTCTGCAATAAAGTTGTAAGACCTTTTGACCCAAACATATTTTGTTTAAAACGCCGACCTCTGTCATATAAGAAAATATACCATCGGCAAAAATAGTATAAGTTTTGAGAGAAACATCTCTAACAAGTTAAAATCGTTAATAACACCTATATATATAGCAAGACAAGAAACTTAGACTGTTTCTGAAAACCTTTGATAGCTTTTTAGCTACGTAACTGACATTTTCTTTAAGCGGAATGAAGGCGCGTAAGTAAATAATCCATGTAGGTGGGGTAGTTTGTAATACACCGTGTTGAAAGGATCATATGCATTGACGTTAACAAAACGGTTGCGCAAATACTCTACTTTCTCTATTATATTCCATTATTTTTATTTCGTTGAAGAAGTCAATATTTTATCAATGTTAGACCTCATGATCTGTTATCAGTAAACTCTATATCAGACTTTGAATTTCCAGCCCTTATAACTCAGTACGGTGCTAGTCAGATATATACTCAGCTGATCTTTATTGGAAGTTGAAGTAAGACTGATGTTACACCAGGTTTAAAACTAAACTGGTGCACGGTTTTTAATGTCTGTATCATACATCAAGGAATAAATTTAAATCTCCGTCGCAATTTAACAAGAATACACATTTCTATAGCTTAGAGGCAAAAAGTAACAGGGAAAACAGATTATTAAATTAAAGGAAGGCGGTATATTTGCAATTTAATGCTTATTATCATATATCATCGTTCACTTTACTGCCGACTGCCTGAGTCCAACCTTTCCTTGGTATCCCTCAGTAACCGATTCACAGACGATTTCGATAATTACAATGCTTCAATTAAATTTCGTCTCAGTAAAAACACGACATTAAATTTTAGTTCCTTAATAGCATGGCTGACAACAAGGAAAAATTCTTATCTGAGAACAAAAATTGTGAGGATTTATCTTTCCGGCAAGTCTTTTTTAAAAGCAAATATTTGAACGTAAAGTCAACCCACCATGTACAGCACCTAGACAGCTACTTCCTCTGTAATTCTCGTTAATTATAATTAGCAAATTTCGTATTAGTTGCCTAGTGTAACGTAAAACTGACAATTTAAACGTGCTAAAACCGTGTATGATGCGCTTGAAAGTACATATTTTTGATAACCTGGGAAGCAGAAATACTTCACATGCAAGCAGGCTCGACTAGGTGATCAATAAGCGATAGATTTATTTCTCAAACAGTGTTTAGCTGACTGTTGATTCCCCTCACGACTCAAAAAACTATTAGGATTGTGTTGAAAGGGTCGTTTTGTTTTCGGGGAATTTTACGATTCAGACATACAATAGCATTTTATTGCAGTTGTATAAATTAAACTAATGGATGGTGTGCCATTTAAAATGGCTGCAACCGTTGCTTGAACTGTTCTTTAACTTCCATGATCATTAACATGCAAGCAAGCAGTTAGAAAAAAAACTAGAGATGCTTGTTCACGATAGAGAACTTTAAAAATTGAACTACATAGCTAATCGTACAATTGTTGTTTTTTCCTCTTCAGATTAACTCGTCGTCTGGATAGAAACTGGACATGGCAAACTCTTCATTCTTGCTGAACTTGAGCGTCCCAACTGCCTCGACAGAAGATGAAACCATTGAATTGCCTTATGCTGTCATTTTTTGCACTGTACTGGGCCTGGCCAGTGTTCTGGGAACTTTCGGGAACTCCTTAGTTCTCTTATCCATAATCAAGTTCGACAACTTGAGGGCTATTCCAGACTTGTTTATTTTCAGTCTGTGTTTGTCTGACTTACTGGTGGCAGCAATTTACCAGCCCTGGAAAGCTTACAGGTTCGCACATTGGCAAGAAACCTCCGCAAATGCGGAATTTATGACAATATCAAGTTTTCTCGGACATGTCTCGTTAATTGCCTCCATTACAAACATGTTTGGAGTTACTGTGGAACGCCTAATTTCCATCCGATTTCCCCTGAAATATGATCTGTTGGTGACAAAACGTCGTGCCATAGTCACAGTGATCTGTGTCTGGATCTTTTCAATTAGCTATGGAGCCATTTGGTCCAGAGGACTTGTTCAACGACAATACCTGGCCATTTATTTCATTCTAGTCCTCGCTGGAACAGTGTCAATTTACTTCTATATATTCCTCGTCGCGAAGAGACTCGAGGACTCGGTGACCCAGGCACAGGCCGAGTCAACTGATGTTCAAAGACCTAACATACGTAGAGAACGAAAAGCAGCAAAAACTATCGCGATCATTCTAGGGGTAGCAGTTATTTGTTGGCTCCCGCTTTTGATTGTTCCAAGCGTACTTGCCAATCATATAGATCGCGCAAGTTTCTTGAAGGTTTTCTTTCCACTCCACGTCCTGTCAGTTTGTAACTCTTCCATCAATCCTTACATTTACTGTGTAAGGAGCCGAAGGTATTCCGTGGCGTTTGTTAAGTTGCTTGGACTAAACAGATTTGGCAAGGCACGGGCGGCTGTGGCAGTTACTCCTGCATACTCATTGCGTAATCCAGCGATGAGTGTAGACAACGTTCCTAAGGAGATTCACTCCCCACAGGGTGAAATCAATGACGTCATCCTCTGAGAAAGCAGAGATCGTGGTTTACAAACTGGCAGTTTAAAGACATTTCAGTAGAAACACGTTTATAACGTGATTCATTTGTAAGTGCAGTCGAGATTATTGAACGTCCCTGTTGCATGCTACCTTAAAGGGCTAGGCTTCGCTTTATTTAGGGAACCAGAAAAACCCTAATATTAATATTAGGGCAGATCAGGATAAGTAGTCGGATGGAATCATGTAAAATAGATTGATTAACCTCACGAATCTCCGCAGCGATGTCGCTTCATTAGTTGGTAGCACGGCGTAGTCTTGATGGCGATGCTTACGTAACATTCGATTTTTGGAATGTTCATCTTTTATTTTTCTTATTGCCGAAAAAAAAAACGAATCGGGAACTGTTACGAGTTCGAATTGCCAAAAACCGGTATGGATGAAACTCTAATCTGTGGCCACTTATAACGGAAGATATCGAGCATTACCTTGTGTCGTGTTGTTTGCGCTTGAAAAATAAGATTTGAGTTTTGTCTACTGAATTTCCAACTCGGAACTTAGCACTGTTTGGAGTGACATAGATAACGTATTATTAAGCAAAATTTCTTATTCTAAATATATGTATCATCTAAAATAAAATAGTTGACCCCGATTATGTGGAGCAAGTTGAAATCAATGTCAGTGGCCCAAACGAGAGGGACCTTAAATGAACGGGGATTCGTCAAGAAACATATTGGTTAACGATGTCTTCTCTCGCTAACCTACGTTACGAAAACCAAAATTGCCTTTAAAGGTTTGGTGTAGATGTTGTGGTTCAGTTTTAATATTGGTTCACAACATAAACCACAACACAAACACGAACCACAACATAACACCAAAACAACAAAGTTGTCGATTACAGAGTAATGCGTCTTTGACAAGTCTAAACAAAACTCGTATTTAGCATAAATTAAGTTAAGCTATTACTACTAACTGTCTATTAAAGAAGACAAAAGTAATACGAAAAAGCTATCATAATTTTCATTACTTATGCTACAAACTAAATATTTTTTCTGTTTTTTTTCGTACTAAATATTTGTATGTGGTAAAAGCCGTGATAACTTTAATTTTTTTGATGTCACAAATTCGAAATCTGTTTTTACATACTACGGGTCGAAGTTTGCAACTTGACTTTTTCGACAAATTAATAGATAGGAATATTTTATTCCGTACGTCAAAGAAACTAAGCAGGCAGAAATAAAGAACTGATCAAATAGGGTGTTATGGTCAACGGCCTTACTTCTATACATTCAAGAATTCCTACTTTGTTACTCTATGACGCTTAACCTAATAGTGTCGAAATAGCTTTAAATTCAACTATGTCTAAGGTTCACCAATAAAAGTATGGCGTACTTCTAACCACTTTCGGCGATGTGATATAAATAATTTGGATGTCATTCGTACTTATTCAGTTTACTGATGAATGCTTTGCAGGTTTAAATGAACGTCATTTGCCGGAAAGGCCTGAAGTATTGTGCACCACCTCTAATTTAACGTTTCTTTCACCAGCGTGAAGGAGATTGAGTTAAAGCGATCCAAAAAATATCACACTAGACCTTTTGAATAGATAAAATGCTCAGTTTTACGCCTAGTGTCCAGTAAGAAACACCTACATTAAAATATTTGACCTTAATAAATTCACATTCACACCTGCGCTTTACCTTGATATTGTCCTTTTAAGAGAATTAGGAATTTGCCTTTTAAATTTGCATCACCTTTAGAGACACAAATTAAATATAGTGCAATATTAGCAAGATCGCATGCGTAATAACTTTCTCATCTCATAGTGGAATACAAAAGATTTGACATGAACATGGCTCAGAATTTGGATCGACTTTAGGTGGCAGAATTCCACACATCATTAAACCCAGATTCATATTCTCTTCACATGTTTCGTATCGAAGGAATACATATTCCGGTAGGTAAGTTAATATCTAGTCTTGAAAATACACTAAGAATGGCGCATGAATTATACACTACTACTAGGAATCAAAATTAAATAGAATAATATTAAAAAATAAGCGTTAAAACATCTTTGGACAGTCGATAAGAGATTAAATGGCATTGTTGAGCCACTGTTCCGTTTTTATCCAGAGCAAAAACGTCTTATTGTCGCCTTCACTGCTTGTCTCACTTCACTGATTTTCCAACAATAAATTATTGGGTTCAACGAGGAATTGAGAAAAACCAGAGTTGCGGTGATTGCCTGTGCATTCACAGTTGACCTACTCTCACCACGGATAGTTTGTTCAACTACCACAAAAATAAATGGAAGATAAAGTATTACCCCTGCAAGGAAAACCCGCAGTGAACTAGACACGGTCTTTTTATACCTTAATACGTGCCACTGATTGCAGACATTAAGTTGGCCTGGTCCAGATTGATGCAGAACCTGAGCCTGCCGATAACGCAAAGTGAAATATATTTTCATGTAGCAAAACGATGATGCTACAAGACATAGCAGTGCATTTATACCCAAAGCAATTAAAAAAATGCGTACAGTCCAAAAGTACAACATTCCATTTGAAACCAAAACCAACCACGAGATAATGACAACTGCCCGAACTCGCGCCAGGGTTACAACTTGTCGGTACCTCAGCAGCAATAACAGAGCGAGAAGTCTGTCCACACTTATTGCGGTCAGTGTGTAAAGAGAAACTCCAGAAAGGATAGCACTACTGATATGTACTATTCCCTCAGTTATTTGGCAAATGCTCAACCAACTTTGTCTGGTTGCTGAAATAAGGAATATGACAAAACATGGCTGTGAAATAAGGCCAACACAGAGATCACTGGATGCCAGAGAACGAAACAGCAGCTTCGATGGTGGACGAAGATGGCAATCCTTCTGAAGGGCAACCAAGATCAGCATGTTTCCCAAGGTAGCTGTGATGCATAAAGCTACATTTATAGAAATTACGAGATGTATAGCCCAGGTAAATCGGAGATTTTCTGTTATGTCGAAGTAGAAAGAGCATGTGGGAACTGTTTCTAAGCTGATATTTTCCATTGAGAGATCGTGAGAAACAGTCAAGTTTTCTGGTCGGAGCTCAACGCAGGATAGGTGCTAAAATCAAATGAACTGAGGGAAACGAATTTAAGTTCACCTCATAGCGTGACATTTACTGGCTATTAATACTTCTTATTACTAGTATGGACCTTAAATCGCCAGAAGAACGGGAGATAAATATTTGTAATCTACATTGAACATTCATTTCCGTAAAATTACTGTCTCTTAATTAACGGTTTTGTCAATCTCATGAAAATAACGTACTTTTTAGTTAGTCTTAAAACTCGTTTTTTGTATGAAGAAAAGAACGTTAAAGTGGAATAAAGACCAAATAACACAAGAAGAGCGTTTTTTCTTTTGCCTAGTATGGCAAACAAGCACTCATTTAAGCTTGAAGGCAAGTCTCGTGTCCAGAGTGAGCGTTTTTGCGTGGGCAAAAATGAATATCTTGTAAACCTTTTAAGTTAAATTATACCCATCTTTGTGGGTCAAGTGTATACTTCCTATAGCATAGACGGAATTAAGGTTCACGGTATAAATTTTGACAACTAGAGAGCTAGAATGTAAAATGACAAGACCATATATTGGCATAACATTTTATTAAAGGAGATACGTCACGGGGATTTCGCGAACTTTTGGTCTAAACTATTCTGAAATTAGTAATAGGCAAGATATAACCTTATTATAATTTGCGGAGAGAAATCAAATCACGGTTATTAATATCGATTATTTTTTGAAGACGGGCGAAAACAACTTGAAAAGTTTACCCTAAATTTTCAGCAATACAGCAATTGATAATAAATATGAACCATTACTTTTAGAATTCCTACGAGACAAATATATATATTGGCTGTTCAAAAATCGATCTGAAATTAACCGACTGGAATATTTCTTATTTCTATCGAAAGCGAGATAAATATTTCTTATCTGAGTAGAACATCCATTTCCGCGTACACCTGAACATCTTTTAGCTGAGATATGACACTAAAACAATATCGTAATTGAACAAAACAGAAAAGTACTTTTATGTTGTTTTGCTTTACTTAATACGACAACCATACTTTGTTCCCTAGGCTATTACATGAATGTCGCAGCTAAGAAAATAGTTTCTGTTTGTAAAAGCTCTATGTCAAATAAATGCCAGAGATTTGAAGTTACGGATTTAAAATTAAAGACGCAAAAAGCATCAGAATGGCAAGTACACTCACTGCTAGAAATAGCAGAGTATATCTTTTCAAGGTGATGGTCTGATTCGATTAAGCGTCAACCGGGTTACTTGGAGACGGGTTCGTAATTATTATTACTTTTTAACGCTGCTGACAAATTTATTATCAATGCCTACGTTAATAAAACTTTCCCTTCTAACACACACGAATATATCAGTTGAGAGAAGACCGGCAATGTATAATCAATTAATGTAAGACAAACTCCGCAAGATCTGACAATTTAATGAGGTTCACAACGGTTTCCAGCACTAAATTAAGCTCTTTAACTTTGATGGGCCAGTAGTGCAAATCTTTATCAGTTTCTGCTATAATAACGATATCAAAAAAAGTTGCACTTGTTGTCACAGCATGTAGCATGTTAAGGCACAATGTTTTTCAAAGATAAAAACATTCTACAGAGCGGTTTCAGAGCCACCTTAATTGCTCGGAATTGTAGAAATATTTAACGACAGACATGATTTATATATTTACAGAGAACATTTATGCATGGGCACGTTGTACATAAGTGCTAATACCTACAATAGGCTATTAATGATTCAAATCAGACAACTTTTTTTGTTTTAATACCAACCATACATAGATGCTTGGGATCAATATCAGCATGTGGGCAACTTGATAAGAATACCAAAACTTGATAAAAATACCAAAATCACCTTATATAAAAATAAATAAATAAAAAATATCGATCAACATCAGCATGTGGGCAACCCTTCCAATATTAGCATGTGGGCAACCTTTCCAATATCAGCATGTGGGCAACCTTTCCGAATCGTTGTTAAACCATTAGGGAGTTGCCAAGCATTGTAAATTCAAATACCGCTACGGAATTTTAAAGCTATCTGTTATGCATTATCAGGTGCTTTTATCCTTATTCAGTTAGATGGGAGTGAGCTGAAATGTGCGACTTCAATTCAGGCTGGTAATCTTCCTTCTTTACGAGCTGTGGCGAAAGAAAATCCTCGATTGGTAGCCTTAAGTAGTTTCGTAGATCCTCTTTTGTGCTGCAAAAACGTCCAGTTGCTAGCATATTAGTTTATACACTGATAATTTTCGTTAAATCGGTCTAACTTTGCATAAATTGATGTTTTTGTTCTCTCCAAACCCTCCGACAGCGGCCGCCATTTTGTTTGGCGCGCTTTCGCGGCTTTCTTGTCAATCAACTTAAATTCAACTTTCTGCACTCAATTTCATCTTTTTGCACTCAATTTCAACTTTCTGCACTGTATGGATTAATTGACGTGCTCTAAGCCAATGACCTTGCTGAAATTTTTGCATGTGTATTATTAAGCATAAAATAGGTTAGCTATTTTTGATTTGTGTCTCTAAAGGTGATGCAAATTTAAAAGGCAAATTCCTAATTCTCTTAAAGGGACAATATCAAGGTAAAGCGCAGGTGTGAATGTGAATTTATTAAGGTCAAATATTTTAATGTATGTGTTTCTTACTGGACACTAGGCGTAAAACTGAGCATTTTATCGATTCAAAAAGTCGTGTGTGATAATTTTTTGGATCGCTTAAGACGGAATCCACCAGGAAGTCGAGTAATATTTATTTAAGTTGGACAAAAATCGAGTACCAGAATAATTTAAATCCTATTGCGTTATTTTCTACCCTAAATAAAAGGTAAAGATGTAAGTAATTATCACTGATAACATCAACAACAATTTCTTATCAGAGTCTTAGAAAATGAATTTCAAAGTTCACAAGCTATAGGGAAATTCTCACGTGCAGCCATTTTGTAAAATCGTCTTTAAGCGATTCAGTGGAATTCAGTGAAATTTCAAAATTTGTTTTCGGTGTTTGGTGTTGTTAGAAAAGATTTCTTTTGATAAGATATTTGAAGCAGTAACACAAAAGTTTGCAATAAGGTGTAAATAATTTTGGTACAACAATTTCTTATCAGAGCCTGAGAAAATGAAATTTAACGTTCACAATCTATAGGCAAAAGCTCGCGTCTTTTAAGCGATTTAGTGGAATTCAGCGGAACTTTGAGATTGGTTTTCGATGTTTGGTGTTGTTAGAAAAGATTTCTTTTGATAAGATATTTGAAGCAGTAACACAAAAGCTTGCAATAAGGTGTAAATAATTTTGGTACATAATTTTGTCCAACAACTACTCGAAGTCCTGGCGGATTCCGTCTTAAACTCAATCTCCTTCACGCTGGTGAAAGAAACCTTTAATTAGAGGTGGTTCACAACACTCCAGGCCTTTCCGACCTAATATTTATCTGACCTAATATTTACTTTAAATTAATAAATGTGGTCACCCAACTAGTTTAGCTCTTTAGTTATTTTGGGTGACCAGCAACTGTATGTATTTTTAATTTATTTATTGTTTAAGTTGTTACTAGTAATTTGCAGTTCAAATAAACCTTGTTGTTCCGGCAAATGACGTTCATAACTGAATAAGTACGAATGACATCCAAATTGTACATGTCACATCGAAGGAAGTGGTTAAAAGTACGCCATATTTTCATTGGTTGAACCTTAGACATAGTTGAATTTAAAGTTATTTCGACACTATTAGGTTAAGCGTCATAGAGTAACAAAGTAGGAATTCTTGAATGTATAGAAGTAAAGTTGACCATAACACCCTACTTGATCAGTTCTTTATTTCTGCCTGCTTAGTTCCTTTGAGGTAAGGAATAAAATATTCCTATCTATTAATTTATCGAAAAAGTCAAGTTGCAAACTTGCAGTATGTAAAAACAGATTTCAAATTTTTGACATCAAAAAAATTAAAGTTAACACGGCTCTTACCACATACAAATATTTACTTCGAAAAAGGACAGAAAAAAATATTTAGTTTGTAGCATTAGTAATGAAAATTATAACAACTTTTTCGTATTACTTTTGTCTTCCTTTATTGACAGTTAATAATAATAGTGCAATATTAGCAAGATCGACTTTCTCATCTCATAGTGGAATATAAAAGATTTGACATGAACATGGCTCAGAATTTGGATCGACTTTAGGCGGCAGAATTCCACATATCATTAAACCCAGATTCATATTCTCTTCACATGTTTCGTATCGAAGGAATACATATTCCGGTGGTAAGTTAATATCTAGTCTTGAAAATACACAAAGAAGGGTGCATGAATTATAATTATGTATGAATTATCCAAAGCAAAGCTTGCACTGACACTACTACTAGGAATCAAAATTAAATAGAATAATATTAAAAAACAAGCGTTAAAACATCTTTGGACAGTCGATAAGAGATTAAATGGCATTGTTGAGCCACTGTTTCCGTTTTTATCCAACAAATAAATTTCTATTAACAGAAAGAGCAAAAACGTCTTATGGTCGCCTTCACTGCTTGTCTCACTTCCCTGATTTTCCAACAATAAATTATCGGGTTCAACGAGGAATTGAGAAAAACCAGAGTTGCGGTGACTGCCTGTGCATTCACAGGTGGCCTACTCTCACCACGGATAGTTTGTTCAACTACCACAAAAATAAATGGAAGATAAAGTATTACCCCTGCAAGGAAAACCCACAGTGAACTAGACACGGTCTTTTTATACCTTAATACGTGCCACTGATTACACACATTAAGTTGGCCTGGTCCAGATTGATGCAGAACCTGAGCCTGCCGATAACGCAAAGTGAAATATATTTTCATGTAGCAAAACGATGATGCTACAAGACATAGCAGTACATTTATACCCAAAGCAATTAAAAAAATGCGTACAGTCCAAAAGTACAACATTCCATTTGAAACCAAAACCAACCACGAGATAATGACAACTGCCCGAACTCGCGCCAGGGTTACAACTTGTCTGTACCTCAGCAGCAATAACAGAGCGAGAAGTCTGTCCACACTTATTGCGGTCAGTGTGTAAAGAGAAACTCCAGAAAGGATAGCACTACTGATACGTACTATTCCCTCAGTTATTTGGCAAATGCTCAACCAACTTTGTCTGGTTGCTGAAATAAGGAATATGACAAAACATGGCTGTGAAATAAGGCCAACACAGAGATCACTGGATGCCAGAGAACGAAACAGCAGCTTCGATGGTGGACGAAGATGGCAATCCTTCTGAAGGGCAACCAAGATCAGCATGTTTCCCAAGGTAGCTGTGATGCATAAAGCTACATTTATAGAAATTACGAGATGTATAGCCCAGGTAAATCGGAGATTTTCTGTTATGTCGAAGTAGAAAGAGCATGTGGGAACTGTTTCTAAGCTGATATTTTCCATTGAGAGATCGTGAGAAACAGTCAAGTTTTCTGGTCGAAGCTCAACGCAGGATAGATGCTAAAATCAAATGAACTGAGGGAAACGAATTTAAGTTCACCTCATAGCGTGCTATTAAATACTTCTTATTACTAGTATGGACCTTTAATCGCCAGAAGAACGGGAGATAAATATTTGTAATCTACATTGAACATTCATTTCCGTAAATTAATTACTGTCTCTTAATTAACGGTTTTGTCAATCTCATGAAAATAACGTACTTTTTAGTTAGTCTTACTCGTTTTTTGTATGAAGAAAACAACGTTAAAATGGAATAAAGACCAAATAACACAAGAAGAGCGTTTTTTCTTTTGCCTAGTATGGCAAACAAGCACTCATTTAAGCTTGAAGGCAAGTCTCGTGTCCAGAGTGAGCGTTTTTGCGTGGCAAAAATGAATATCTTGTAAACCTTTTAAGTTAAATTATACCCATCTTTGTGGGTCAAGTGTATACTTCCTATAGCATAGACGGAATTAAGGTTCACGGTATAAATTTTGACTACTAGAGATCTAGAATGTAAAATGACAAAACCATATATTGGCATAACATTTTATTAAAGGAGATACGTCACGGGGATTTCGCGAACTTTTGGTCTAAACTATTCTGAAATTAGTAACAGGCAAGATATAACCTTAATTTGCGGAGAGAAATCAAATCACGGTTATTAATATCGATTATTTTTTGAAGACGGGCGAAAACAACTTGAAAAGTTTACCCTAAATTTTCAGCAATACAGCAATTGATAATAAATATGAACCATTACTTTTAGAATTCCTACGAGACAAATATATATATTGGCTGTTCAAAAATCGATCTGAAATTAACCGACTGGAATATTTCTTATTTCTATATTTCTATCGAAAGCGAGATAAATATTTCTTATCTGAGTAGAACATCCATTTCCGCGTACACCTGAACATCTTTTAGTTGAGATATGACACTAAAACAATATCGTAATTGAACAAAACAGAAAAGTACTTTTATGTTGTTTTGCTTTACTTAATACGACAACCATACTTTGTTCCCTAGGCTATTACATGAATGTCGCAGCTAAAAAAATAGTTTCTGTTTGTAAAAGCGCTATGTCAAATAAATGCCAGAGATTTGAAGTTACGGATTTAAAATTAAAGACGCAAAAAGCATCAGAATGGCAAGTACACTCACTGCTAGAAATAGCAGAGTATATCTTTTCAAGGTGATGGTCTGATTCGATTAAGCGTCAACCGGGTTACTTGGAGACGGGTTCGTAATTATTATTACTTTTTAACGCTGCTGACAAATTTATTATCAATGCCTACGTTAATAAAACTTTCCCTTCTAACACACACGAATATATCAGTTGAGAGAAGACCGGCAATGTATAATCAATTAATGCAAGGCAAACTTCAAAAGATCTGACAATTTAATGAGGTTCACAACGGTTTCCGGCACCAAATTAAGCTCTTTAACTTTGATGGGCCAGTACTACAAATCTTTATCAGTTTCTGCTATAATAATAATAATAATATCAAACGAAGTTGCACTTGTTGTCACAGCAGTAGCATGTTAAGGCACAATTTTTTGCAAAGATAATAACATTCTACAGAGCGGTTTCAGAGCCACCTTAAATGTTCGGAATTGTAGAAATATTTAACGACAGACATGATTTACATATTTACAGAGAACATTTAAGTATGGGCACGTTGTACATATGTGCTTATACCTAGGCTAACTGTTTTTGTTTTAATACCAGTCATACATAGATGCTTGCAACTAAATTTCATTCCAAAAGGTCCAGTATTGGAGCTATACGAATAAACTAATTAATTAATTTCATTTATTTTATATCTTGTTTGTGTAGAAGATATATTAACCTTCGGCTAGTCTCTAAACGCGACACAGAAAGAAATTATTATTACTGTAAACGTCAAACAAATTAGATAAATTGATGTATTTTACCATATACATTTATTTTACTTACATATATTTACATTTCTAGTTAAGGACGCTTCATGTTTTTCTTGAATACTTCTTGTTTGCGAAATACTTCTACTATTTCTAAATGACTACATACATGCACGCATGAACTTTATTTAAACTCGAATTATAGAGAAGCCTAAAAAAGGCTTATACACATTAAATATCCATTTACATGAAAAAGATGTTCAATATATCATTATGTCTTAAAGGAGATTACTTTCACGAGTCTTCTAAAACCAGTTAAAATAGGCTCAGATCTTACATTATTGGGTAGGAAGTTCCAGGTCTTAGATGCAAAGTAACGAAAAGAGTTGAGGCCATACGTAGTGGTAACAGGGTTTACATAGTGATAAAATATTAGTACCTCTTAAAGTGTATTAGGACTTACGCAGAGTAAGCATGTCTTTAAGATATTAAGGAAAACTGTCGTAGTTCAAACATTTGTAGATAGTGATTAACGTATTTTGTACCCCTTGGTTATACAGACTCATAAGCAATGCCCTTCTAACCCCAGTCTGTAATCCTCGATCGATAAATAGAATTCACGTTAACGGCTAAACTATTTTTTTTTTACAATTACTGAGTGAATTTTCAAGTGCTGATTGGCTAATTTTTATCATCAAGAAGAGTACAGACACATGGATCGCAATGGATGACACAATCGCGCGCGGATCTTGAAAACTTGGCCAAACTATTTACAGTTCAGCGCTGTTTGGTTCTCGAAAGTAAGCGACAAATTACATCCAAGCAGGACTATTTTAAAGAGAAACTCATCGAAATCATTTTAAACGTGAATTCTTATTCAAATTGGATTCAACTGTAAAGGGAAAAACGTCCAAGTCTAACGTGGAACTCGATAAATGCAATCCTTTTATTTTTCCGTGTTCAAGGTACAACAAGCGTACTAAACTTGGTAACAATTCATCGGGTTTTCAAGAATTTTTAAATGGAATATAGGTTAGTTATACATATTATGTCTCTGCATTCTGTTTTTGAGTTATTTTATGTAGTTTGAAGTTTATGACGCCGTACATTTCGTTTATTATAAAGAAAAAAAATCGATCATTTCGTCATAACATTGTCAGCTACGATGATCAATAACAGGATAGACACATGAAAAACTGACGTCAATTTGTTAATTGCTTCATGATATCAGTAACCCACATTGCTTCAATTTAAACGGACTATTCCGCGTAAATAGTCACTAATGTAATGTACAATTAGATAATTTCAAGCGCACAAAAATTACTACGTATTTTATCACGAAACAGGACCAATTTGTCAAAGTTCCTGATCTCGTTAAACAAAAAATTAAATATTGGCATGCGATGGAGTTCTACCAGTGTCGTTTTCTTGGCAGACCGCCGCGCTTTTCACGATGGTGCTTTTTGTTGGCACATTTTCAAGACCAAAAATTCTTAAACTTTTTAGCAAGTGTAAGAAAAAATGCTTTGTTGATAAAATAATTTGCCTGATTCCATTTTTTTTCGAATTAAAATGAGAAGGGTTTCCCTTTTCCATGGGTCATCACCTTGGCATGGTGGTGAGGCTTGTGTGGCTCAATGACCTTTAGAGCTATGCCGGCCTGGACCTCGGTCCCTGGTAGGTTCGACCTTGCAGGATTGATCAAGGGGTAGATCCCAGACAAAGAATGACCCTCCCATGCCTGCCGGTAGTGGGTTGGGCATATAAACTAATGGTTGGGCATTAACCCTTAACCCTTAACCCTTAACCCCTAACCCTTTGGGCATTAACCCTTAAGGCCTTATTTCCCTTGTAGGAAAGGACATGATGATGATGATAATAGGTTTCCAACGACGATATCACTAACACAGTCTCAAGTACGATGTAATGCAAAATGTTCTGTCAGTTCTGCATGTTTGATTAAACAGCAACGTCGTTGATTTCACCTTGTACCTGTGTGGACTGAATCACTTCAGGAGCATCACGTGCATTCATCGCTAAGTTACGCGGTGAGTAAGCCGGAGCAACAGTCCCTTGTATCTCTAAAACCCTTTCTAGACCAAGCATTTTAATAAACGCAACAAAATACCTCCGAGTTCTCGCGCAATATATGTAAGGATTGATGGAAGAGTTCCAAACTGACAAAACTTGAAGCGAGAAGAAAACCTCCAAGTATCTTGTATAATCTGATTCTTCGGAAATAACGTGTGGAACAATTAGAAACGGAAGCCAGCAACCAATTGCTACTCCTAGAATGATCGCGATAGTTTTTGCTGCTTTTCTTTCTCGCTTACTATCAGGCGGCCTTCCATCATCAAGTGAGACATTCTGTACTTGCATCACTGAGTCCTCGAGTCTTTTTGCGATAAGGAATAGGTAAACGTAAATCAACACAGTTCCGATGAGGGCCAGAGTGAAGTAAATGGAAATGAACATCAGGGAAAGAAGCTCGGTGAATACCATTATTACAAGAGCAGAAGAAAAGATCCAAATGCAGATGAGGGTGGCTATGGCACGCCTCCTTGTCATCACAAGGTCATATTTCATGGGGAAGCGAACGGAAATTAGGCGTTCCACTGTCACACCAAGCATGTTTGTAATAGAGGCAATCAGTGACAAATATCCAAGGAAACGAGATATAGTCAAAACTGGTTCAACGTTTGTGGAGCTTAGATGTAAATGTGCGAACCTGTAGAATTTTAAAGGCTGGTAAACTGCTGTAACAATGAAGTCAGACAAAGAGAGACTGAAAATAAACAAGTCTGGAATTTCCCTCAAATTGTCGAACTTGATTATGGATAAGAGAACTAAGGAGTTTCCAAGAGTTCCCAGAACACTGGCCAGGCCCAGGATAGTGCATAAAATGACAACATGCGGCAGTTCAAGGATTTCGTCCTCTGTCGAGGCGGTTGGCCTGCTCGTGGAATTTGTGGTGAAGTTTAACAAAAATGTCCAGTTTATCATCTTGGGTTTCCCTTCGGACGCCTATAAATAAGCATAACAAGTCGATTTTACGGGACAAAACACGTTAACTTCTAATTTGTTGAAAATCTTAAAATGTCAAAGTCATGACAAATTTATCGTTCAATTTATACAAAGATGAAAAACATGAAATCAAAACCTGAACTAAATAGTTCACAAGTGTTTTGTCAAGGCATCCCTCTTTTCCTGCGAGCTTTAACCAGCATATTGTCGTTAACGCTGGGCTGTTTGCTGAATTAACGTCGTTTTACAGTATCCGCCGAAAGTCCACAGAAGCCGTAGACTTAAAACTCAAGGCTACGTACAGCTCCAATAATTTTGTTAACTGTGAGGTTTCTTTTACTATTCCTATGTTCCTACAACATTCTGGTTGTTGGAGAGGCGGATACCTCAGTAATCCTGCAGAATATTAAAGGGACACTGTCACGGACGTAAGGGGAAGGATATCTAGCAAATTGTTGAAGGAAGAGGGTGACTGTAAATAGTTTTCATCAATTTTTTCAAACCACAAGAACAATACTTGAAAAAGTCAGGCTGCCTTTTTCAAGTTAAGATCAAAAGCTCCCGATGGTATCACAGTGATATCACTCTTTATTATATAAACTACAGTGTGTTATAGGGATTTTGGCCACTGAGAAATGTGTGTTTAATACGATATCAGAACACATGTGTTCTGATATCGTATTAAACACGTGTCCTGATATGACCTTTGGAATATTCACCTTTTGAAAGAATTGAACTAAATTTATATAATAAATAGAATAATACATGGGAGCTTGGAGATATGAAATTGATCTTCTCGTGTTCAATCTCACTGCGCTCACTCGTGAGATATCGAGTTGAACACTCGAAGATAAATTTCATATCTCAGCGCGCCCATGTATTATTCTCTATATATTTAGCTTCAGTACACTGGTATAGTAATTTTAAGAAAACTTTGACCACTGTTAATAGGTTTCCAATGGTGTAAACAAGTTTTTGGGTTTTTGAATTTTTGAAGTTATGCTCGTGACAATGTCACTGTAAGTGTGAAGGGTTTCAATCGAGCTATTTCGATGTGTGTTTCACAGCCTGCTGGACGTGTTAAATTGAACAATATTAATAGAACACACAAAACACACAAAACAACTGAAGTTCAGGTATTGATAACTTACGGAATATCTGAACGTCTACCAATTTATACCTTTAAAATCGACGGCAAAAATTTCCGTGTGTAATTTGGGAGTCCCTTGCGGTCTGTCTTGTACTGAGCGCAGTGTTGAGTGTAGATGACAAGATGGGCTACACTGATTTTAAGACACTTGATGCATTACTTTAGTTTAAGATTATTTCTGTCGGAAAGATCAAAGTTCACGAGCTTTTAATTGAACTTGTGAAGTGATGTCCTTAGCAAGAATTATTCCAAAGCCACTCGCTGAAAATCAGCGATCATTAATTAAACACGCTCAAATTAAGTTCCACCTAGTATGAAGTTGGCAGTTGAAAACGATATAATTTCCTAATATTAAATATTTCAATTATATTGGCTTTCCCTTGGCTAAGAAATTATCGTATTTTGTTTTATTGCAGACAACTTGTATTGGGAGTCTTTTAGATCTTAATTTCAAAAGCCTTTCTAATTTCTTTTTTAAAGAGGTTTGTCCTCTTCACTGTGTCCCTTTAGTTTTACCTAACCTCGGCTTATATTGCTGCTCAATTTTAAATCGCCAAATGTCCACATACGGAGTTTGCATGACGGATAAAGGATTTGAAGTAGTTTTTTTTTTTAAGTGTGGATTTAATGGGATAATTTTCTCACGAAAAACACATTACAGCTCAAATTAAAGTAGTCCGCGTTGGATTTAAAGACTATATGCATGCGTAAGCCGCATTTTATGGGACGACTGACGCTTATCTTCTTAAAGGCTTTGCTCTGTAAATAAATGAATACCGGTTAAGTCTAATTATGAACCCTGGGCTTATTTTTATTCAAAAGGATTCTGCTGGTGGACCTATTTTCGAATGACCTCATTTTAGGAGCGAAATAGTCTACTTTTGATTGCAGTAAAATTTGAATTGGGTGTCTTTTAGATCTCCGTTTCAAAAGCCTTTGAGTTTTCGTTTTGATCAGTAAAGCGAGTAACACGACACGTTAAAATGTTGCATGCTAGTGTCTTGTTCACCGGAACAGTGTTTTAAAGTAGTTATTTCTAAATGTGGATTTAATGGGGTAATATTCTAATGAAAGGCACATTACAGCAGCTAAAGAGGTCGGCGGTGGATTTGAAAACTGTTTGGGTAAGCCGCTTTCATTCATGGGACGATTCACGCTTTCGGATGGACTCAGTTTTGGAGTGATTGTTGATCGTTGGAAGAAATTTGAGTTTTTTAAATGGTTGGTTTATATATATTTAGAAGGAACTGATAAATTTTACACGCGTATAATACCGAGTGACATAACAGTGCGAAACTCAAAACAAGCGGATCATCAAAAGACCCCAAAAAATTTAAATGACAAAATACAGCAAAAACCCCAACTTAAGACATTAGAATGGAAGCTTTGGTCCTGTCGAGTTAAAGCCTATGGGCTTTCATAATCAGTCAATTGGTCTAAATATGTCACATGATGCAGCCAAAACTGGGGAATATATAACCCACCGCGCTCATGGGACGAAACGCATCAAGTGGTAAAAAAATCGGACGACGGGTATCAGACAATATACCCCGTCCGATTTGATATCAGTCGCCCGATTTTATAGTCAAGTACAAAACAAACGAACAAAGCTACATTTTCAGGTCCAACTTTATAATAAACTCACAGTGTTAAAGCAGTTACGCAAACCAGAGATGAGGGTGTGAAGTAAGATGGCGGAGTGAACGTGTTGTCGAGTGCTCCAGCTTTTGCGTCTAATTTTTACATGTCCGCTAAGAGAAAAACCCGCTCACCACTGCAGACTGGGGTCTCTATTTCACCCGCTGATAAAAAAACGAGAAATAACTCAGAAGAGAGCGCCAGCTCGTGTGATATTGTATTCGATGCTCTTGATATGGCCGAGAATATCGCTACGAAGTTAGATCTTATTATGGAGCGCCTTGAAAAGCTTTCTCTTATCGAAAGTCGCTTGGATAGTATGGCTTCAACGATGGCGAATATCGAGTCCACTCTCAGCAGACTTGATGCAGACGTAACAGTGCTTAAAGAGGAAGCCGGGAAAAGAGATAAAAAGGTAAACGAACTGGAAAAGTCGATAAATTATACCGAGGAGGACGTCGCTGAAATGCAAAAGGATTTGTATGATCACAAAGCCCAGCTTGATAAGTGTAAGAAGGACCTCCTCTATTTAGAAGCTTATAGTAGAAGAGAGAATGTGAAAATTTTTGGAGTTCCTGAAAGCACAGGCAGTGAAAACGCTTCAGAGCCCGAAGACACCAAAACAATTGTATACAACTTCTTGGAACAAGAATTACAGATTGAAAATTCACGAGCCAAATATGAGTTCCAAAGGGTTCACCGCTTGGGCAAACCAAATCCCACCTCATCAAGACCTATTATTGTGCGGTTCCTGCGGTTTACTGACAAGGAAGAAGTTATGAGCGAAGCCCGAAAAAAATTGAAGGACACGGATTATTTTATGTACGACGATATCCCAAAAGATTTATACGACCTTCGTAAACAACAGAAGGAAAAGTTCAAGCAGGCGCGGGATAAAGGCTACAGGGTTCACTTTAGCAAGGCCCACCCAGATCAACTGTTTGTGAACGGAAAATTTCTGCCGCCGGATCAACCTCTGGAATGAACATGTGTCCTCAGTTAGATACACTTTTTTTTTTCCCACTGAGAACTTTAATGCGCTATTTACTAAAGCTTTGAACTTTTACTGCAGTGTCACAAAGTGCACCTAAGACATTATAATTTTAATGTCAAATCTGTCACCCTGCTATTTTTATGTTAATCTTAGCTGTGTTATCCTTGAATTTATCTTCGTGTTGAATGATGTAACTCTTAGCGGTACACTTTTATGGAGTTGAGTTCCGTGACTCCTGGAGCAACATCCGGAGTGTAGGCATGCCCATACAGCTAGTTTTGGGGCGGTTGGTAAGTACGCATATGCTTTTATGTTCTTCTGTTTTTTCTGTCTTTTTTGATTTTTTCATTCACGCCCTTTTCAGTAGTATGCTTGTCTGTTTGTATGTGTGCAAACTCTCCAGATGCTTAATTTTGCTTAAACTACCCATTGTTTCCGTCCTTTTTCGGCTTTCACTTATCTATTTTTTTATGGCTTGTTTTTCAATGGTTCCAATTGGGATTCATGGCTAATTACAATTTTAACCTATTGTCTCTAAATGCTCGAGGGATTCGCGACCATTTCAAAAGAAAATCTATTTTTACATGGGTTAAACAGCACAATGCCGATATAGTTTTCTTACAAGAAACCTACAGTACTCCAGACATTGAAAACGAATGGAAGTTTCAGTGGCAAGGTAAAATGTTGTTTGCTCACGGTACCAATCATAGCAGAGGCGTGCTAATCCTTTTCAATAGCGAGCTTCAGTTCGAAATTAAAAATCAGCATATTGACACCGAAGGCAGGTACATTCTTGTCGAAGCAACCATTCAAGATTCGCCTTTCCTGTTAGTAAACCTATATGCACCCACTAAAAGTCGTGAACAATGTAAATTTTTCGAGGACGTTAAATCCGCGTTGGATGAGCTGGATGTAGATCCAGATTGTGAGATAATTATCGGCGGCGATTTCAATACTCACCTCAATCCTACGCTGGATAATCTCGGGGGAAGAATTGAAACGAAACCTTCAGTTCGAAAAATTGAAGAACTTATGATGGCTTATGATCTTATTGATATTTGGCGCATACATCACCCCGATAAAAAGAGCTTTACTTGGACTCAGAAGAAGCCTTTTATCAGACGCCGGCTAGACTACTGGCTCATAAGTAGTGCAACTCAAGACGATGTATCCAAAACTGAGATTATTCCCGCTATCAAGTCTGACCATTCAGCGGTTACCCTGCTTCTTAATAGTTTAGACAAACAATCCCATGGTCCGTCCTACTGGAGATTCAATTCCAGTTTATTGGAAGATTCCTCCTACGTTGAACGTATCTCCTTAAAATATTCTGAATGGCTCGACGAATTTAAAGAAGTTGCCGACAAACGAGTTCTGTGGGATTTAGTTAAATATAGAATAAGATCTTTTACTATCAAATACAGCAAAGAAAAAGCCAAAGAACGCAGAGCACGCCTTGCTGAAGCGGAAAAGAAAGTCAAGAGATGTGAATTGATCTGTGATAACGACCCCTCACCAAACAATGTAAACGACCTCGAAGCTGCAAAACACGAATATGATCTTCTCCATGACTACATCGTGCGTGGCTGCATTGTGCGTTCTAGAATCAATTGGTATGAGAATGGCGAGAAAAACTCAAAATATTTTTTAAATTTGGAAAAAACAAGGCGCGGTAAAACTGCTGTACGTCGACTTTATGACTCCGCAGGAAAAATTACAGTCAATCCCAAATTTATAATTAACGAGCTCAGAGACTATTATCAAGAATTATACAGCAACCATGACTTCGAAGAAGGCGAAGAATTTGCTTCGGACTTTTTAGAAAATTCTAACATACCTACTTTAAGCAACAATTCGATGATGATTTGTGAAGGATTGCTTACGTGCGCTGAATGTTTCGAAGCGCTGAAAAAATTTCCCAATGGCAAGTCCCCTGGTAATGACGGACTAATGGCTGAATTCTATAAAACTTTCTGGAATTTATTAGGTCAGCAGCTTACAGACTCCCTGAACTATTCTTTTGAGCACGGCGAACTATCAACTTCACAAAAGCAAGCCATTATTAAACTAATTGACAAAAAAGACAGGGACAGAAGGTACATCAAAAATTGGAGGCCAATCTCTCTCCTTAACGTGGATATGAAAATTGCCTCAAAAGCTCTCGCTCTACGTTTAGAGAAAATTTTACCAGAGATCATACAGGCTGACCAATATGCATATGTTAAAGGCAGAACGATCTTCGACGCTATCCGCACCATTGACGATATCATGGAGTTTACTAAAATTCAACAGCTGTCTGGTCTAATGGTTGCCTTTGATTTCGAGAAAGCTTTTGACTCGCTAAGCTGGTCTTTCTTATTCAAAGCCTTGCAATCTTTCAACTTCGGTGAATCGTTTATTCGTTGGGTTACTGTACTCTACTGTAACATATCGAGTTGTGTCTTAAACAACGGTTTTTCGTCTCAGCTTTTTGACGTTCGACGGGGTGTCAGGCAGGGTGATCCATTGTCGGCATACCTCTTCATCATTGCTCTCGAAGTGTTGCTTGTTAAAATCAGAAGTGACGATGGTATAAAAGGTATCGTCGTTGATAAAGAAATCAAACTTGCATCTTTTGCCGATGATTTAACAACGTTTTTACGCGACGTCAATTCCCTCGAAAATCTTTCCGCGACTCTTCATAGATTTGGAATATGTTCCGGTTTAAAGCTCAATGCGGAAAAAACTGAAGCTCTATGGTTAGGAACTTGCCACGATAGTGACCAACCCCTTCTCGCTGGCATTGACAAAGTTAATAAACCAATTAAAATTTTGGGCGTTCATTTTACTTACGATTTGAAGAAAAAACAAGAGCTCAACTATGATGACACTTTAAGAGCGCTTTCTGAGACTCTGGCAGGATGGAAATGGCGAAACTTGACTTTATACGGCAAAATTCAGGTCGTAAAGACATTTGTAATACCAAAATTTATGTCTCGTGCATCACTCCTGTGCTCCACGAAAAAAATAATCAAAGAGCTTAACTCCATTATCTACAGATTTATCTGGAAAGGATGTGACAAAATTAAACGCTTAGCACTAATCAGTGATTATAAAAATGGTGGTCTGAGAATGCCTCATATTAAAACTCTTATTGATACCCAACGCATTATTTGTCTTAAAAAATACATTGAGGACTACGATAGCCCATGGAAACACGTTCTTTCGTTCTTTCTTAAGGACTACGGCGGAAAATTCTTCTTATACTGCAATTTCAATTCTGCCGACCTACCAGACCATCTTCCCAGCTTTAGTACAGGGAATGTCTCAATGTCTGGTCCAAATTAACGGCCAAACCTGTTGAGAGTCGTGACGAAGTCTTGAAACAAATCTTGTGGAACAATCAATTCGTACGCGTTAACGGCAAACCCGTTTTCTATAAAAGACTATTCTCAAAAGGTATCATTTTCATTTCTGACATTCTGACCAATTATGGCAAGTTAAAGCCTTGGCCCTCTTTTGCGGCTACTGGGCTTACGTTTATAGATTTTTTCTCACTTCTGGGTATTTTTGACTCCGTTCCTTCTCCATGGAGAGACTTAATTAATTCGAATGGGATTCCTACCGCATCTCACGGCCCACCTGTAATGCAGCATACTCTCTGTTTAAACGGTAAAAGCTTTTCGCTTGATTTGATTAGCTCGAAAAAACTATACTGGGAGTTGGTAGAAACGATTCAAGTGTACCCTTCCGCACGACAAAAATATACAACATTATTTAACAATCATGACTTAGATTGGGAAACAATTTATGTAATTCCACATGTTGTTACAATCGACACCAATACAAGAATTTTTCAATACAAAATTCTCAATCGGATATTGTACACCAATAAATCTCTATACAAAATGAAAATAGTCAGCTCTCCACTCTGTACTTTCTGTCATGCGCCAGAGGAATCTCTCGAGCATCTTTTTTGTTATTGCAAACATAGCATAGCCTTTTGGAAGTCGGTTGTTCTCTGGCTGAAATCCATAGACATAGATATTGATTTTTTAAATGATTACGATATAATTTTTGGCCTAGTTCAAAAGAATCTCAATTGGACCCTTCTAAACCATATTATTATTATTGGTAAACAGGTTATTTATGCCAACCGGCTTAACAATATTTTGCCCTTTTTACCTCAAGCCATCACAAAAATAAAGTATATTGAATCCATCGAGCGTTCGATTGCCCTAAAAAATAACAAACTGAAATCTCACGATGAAAAGTGGAAGCCTATTATCAACTTTTTATAATGTAATTTATAAGATTATCAAGTCTTTTGGAGAGTGTATTAAGTTTTTTACACGTACCGTAATTTGCCTGTAACGTGTAGCGTAAGTAACGTAGTACGTTTTGTGCAAGATAATGCAATGTAATGTAATGTCAGTAAAGGTTTTTAATGTAATGTAATGTAGTGTAATGTAAGTAATGTTTGAGCATCGAATAAATAAATAAATAAATAAAAAAATAAAAAAATAAAAAAAATAAAAAAAGTTACGTAAACCAATCAACTTGAATTTATTTCAAACGCAGATACGCCGTAATTATCACTGTAGGTTTTTGTACTATTTACCAGCGATAAAGCGCGTCGTAGAAATTACTCGCAGAGTTATAAAATAAATAAACCCCTTTCTGGCTTGCTGGTATATTGGAGGATAATGCCTTTGGCTGAAATATTGCCCTCAAAATTTCACCGGATGCCCTCGGAGCTTCGCTTCTCGGCAAACTGTTCATTTTTCGGACAGTCTTTCAGTCTTGAGCATTAACCTCCAATATACCAGCCGCCTGAAGGGGTTAATTCGCTAAATATTCCCCAAGTGATATTCTCCAGTTTTCGCGCGATTTAGGTTTGCCATTTAGTTTTTATCACGAGTAAATTGTTGAAATGAATAGAACTAAATATTTTGAATAGACTAATAATATTTTGAGCGCCGACAGAATTACTTTGAGGTTTAAAAGGTTTGAGAAATAGTCTCCCAAAATGCGGCCTTGGGTAAAAATATTTGAAGGATAATAACACAGTAGCATCCGTTTGGCTTCAAAACTATGCACGGATATTTGTCCTTGGATTATCTGTTCCTCGAAGCTCACAATTTTCCTCAAGCTTTGCTCTCGGAAAACTGTTCGCTTCTCGGAACAGATAATGTCCGCGGACAAATATCCGTGCATGTTTTCGTGCCAAATGAAGGCTATTCTTTATACATTCAAGAGGGCTTTATTGGCAAAAATTTTTTAATCTGAGATTTAAGAGGCCTACTTTTTTTGGTGGGCATTTTTGGGGAGGGGCGGGGCTTAGCTTAGCTTAATCCTCTTCGTTCCTAAGTGGAACATAGGTCCTCAACTAGTGCGCGCCACCTAACCCTATTTTGTGCAGTGCCTTTTGCCTCATTCCACGTAACATGCTTCGCCGCCAACTCTGCCATTCTTGTGCGTCTCCAGCTGTGTTGGGGTCTCCCTCTCTTTCGCTTCCCCTGTGGGTTCCACTCTAGTGCCCTCTTGACTACGTGTCCATCTGGTTTCCTCAGTGTGTGGCCAATCCAGCCCCAAGCTCTCTGTCTTATCTCTTCCTCTATCGGTCGTTGCCCTGTTTGACTCCAAAGGTCCTTGTTGCTGATTTTTCTAGGCCACCAAATCCGCAAGATGTTCCTCAGGCTCTTATTGATAAACACTTGCAACTTCTGCTCCAATCCCTTGGTCAGCCTCCAAGTTTCAGAACCATACAAGAGCACCGCCTTCACATTTGACCCAAAGACTCTCAGCTTGGTCTTGGTTGTTAGTGCCGTGGATCGCCATATTGGTCTCAGCATCGCAAATGCCTGTCTTGCCTTTCCAATTCGTGCCTGAATGTCCTCGTCAGTGCCTCCCTTCTTGCTTACAATGCTCCCAAGGTATGTGAACTCATCCACTTCCTCAACCCGCTCCCCAGCTACCGACACACCATCACCACGTTTGGTACCAATACGCATCAGCTTTGTCTTGGTGGCATTGATCTTCAGGCCTACCTTCGCACTTTGTACCTCCAAGGCCCGTGTCTTATCCCTCATATCCTGTATTCTGTGCGACAGTAGGGCCAGATCATCGGCAAAATCAAGATCTTCTAATGATGTCGTAAAGGTCCACTGAATACCTCTTTTCCTGTCAAAGGCTGTCCTCGTCACCCAATCCAGGGCAACCAGAAACAGCAAGGGAGATAGCAGGCAGCCTTGTCTTACCCCGGTCCTCATATCCAATGGTTGAGTCTTCTGTCCATTGTGTACCACCTGTGCGGAGAAACCCTCATAGAGAACTTTGATGATGGTGACTATCTTGTCTGGCAACCCGTAGTGACGCAACAACCTCCACAAAACATCTCTACTGATACTATCGAAGGCCTTCTCAAAATCGATAAAGTTGATGTACAAGGAGGACTGCCACTCGATACTCTGTTCTATAATAATCCGCAGTGTTGCTATTTGATCCGTGCAGCTTCGACCTGCTCTAAAGCCCGCCTGTTCCTCTCTTAGCTTTTCGTCCAACGCAATCTTGATGCGCTCCAGGATCACTCTGCAAAACACCTTACTTGCCATGTTCAGCAACATAATGCCACGCCAGTTTTTACAGTAGCTCAGATCGCCTTTCTTGGGCAGCTTGATTAGCAAACCTTTTCTCCACTCCTCTGGTATCTTCTCCTCACTCCATATCCTGTTGCAGAGATCCAGAAGAACCTCCTCTGATGTGTCCCCTCCCGCCTTAATTGCCTCTGGTGGAATATTGTCACATCCTGCAGCCTTCCCGTTTTTTAACTTCTTTATAGCATTCTTGATTTCAATACGTGTAACGTGACCTGTCCTGATGTTAAGCTCGTCATTTGGCTCCACCTCTGGCGGGTTGATTGGCTCCTCATGGTTAAGCACTGTTTGAAAGTGCTCCCTCCACCGGTGCATCTCCTCCTCTGCTGTGAGGGGCGGGGCGGGGCGGGCTTAATATTTTACGATCACTGAGCCTAGTATAACGTTTCTATAAGAGAAATTATTACTTCTGTACAGATTCAAACACTTTCAATGCAAACATTCCATTCGTTTTTGCCTGCTTGGATAATTACTGTTTTTAACTCATGAAACCATGAAAGAGACGGTCTCAAGGATAAAAAGATTACAGTGTGTGCTTTCATTCGACTCTAATTACAGCAAGAAGATAACAACATAAGTTTAAAACGGAAATAAACTTTTAATTACTTGTGAATTAAAGAAGCTACATCACGGTACTTAATTTTAAGTCGTTTTTCTTATTGCTTGCAAATTTAAGGAAACCTCAAAACTAGTTTTCTGATGTGTAATAAATAATGAAGAGTTAAATGTTATGCTCGGTGAATAAATCATAAAGATGAAACATTCATTTGTCACGAGCGTGGAACAAAGGAAAAATCTGAGTCACCGACGAGAATCGAACCCATTGCCTCCCAGATACCGGTTGGGCGCTTTTGCCACTGTTTAAATTGTTTTCTAATGCAGACAACAACGGAGTTGGAATAAAAACGAAAATAAACAAGGATGATTTCGACTGATCGAATATGAACGACAAACATGAAAATAAAAGGCAATTTTTTTTATTTTTTTCTCAGTTTTTGATTTGACGTAACTGCTTTAAACAAAGGCGAGCAAAACCTAGGACGTTCGAAAAAATTATTTGCAAATCATTTTAAGGGATAATTGCTTTTATTTCTCCAGCTAGATCTTTAAGCATATGCAGCTGCAAAAGAAAAACAAATCAATTTTCAGCGATGGTCACTAATCTAAATAAAGTTGATGGGGTTTTTTTTTTCAGTAGTTACCAATGAACCGAACAGGAGATATAGATTAAAAGAGAATTTTGTGATATGTTACTCCTAAAGAATATTTTAAACGCGATTACACATATCGCTCGTTCAGATGATCAGGATTTGGACGGCTTTCACACATGACATAATTGCATTAAAAAATGTCAGATTCAGTTTTGAATGACAATCAGCTGTCGATCTCAGCGGTGAGAATCGAACCGTGAGAAAACTAAATTAATTATTTTGATGCTAACTGTTATACTCATTTTACGTAAAAACTGTTCAACCCAAAAAATAACTTTCAACGAGTAGTCCGTCATGTTGATCGACATATTTACTTTGCCATTTAATTTTTGTACCATTTCTGCTTTTTACGACGTGCATGATGTTTACCCTACTAATGGAATATGATCGATGTACCAAACAGAGACGAGACGAGATGCTCACGCAACATATTCTACAGCATTTTCCGCGGCAAATTCTACAATGTTGGTGTCTCCACTGTCTTTCTAGACGGATCCAGTTTTAATGATGCGAGAGACTGTGCTTCTTCTCCACTGCTAGTCCTATTGAAAACGTGATGTGAGTATATGGATACGAATGAAATATTAATTAAAACCGACACAACAGCAAAACTAACGATCTCTTCAAAGGATTTTTAAATTTTATGTTTAAAAATTTCAGGCCTTATTTAAGAAGATCAGCAATAAGAAAATGAAAAGTGCTTCATACACTAAAGGTTTATAAAAAAGAGAGTGTCGCAACTCGTTTTCGACCATAAGACCAACTGACAGTAAAACGGCTGGCTTCTTTAATATATAGAACGAGACAAAATTCACCAACTTAGCAATATGTAAAAATTTATCTTATACAGAACTACTTCGGTATTAAAGTAATTTTTTTTTAAAACTGATTGTGACATTCACTTTAAAAATGAAGTTCTATATATTGAAACAATCACATAATATGTAAATGTATGTACTCCCCTAATGAGGCCAACGAAAATTTAGTTGAAAACAAACAGATCGGTTTTAAAAAATTCTTAGTAGATATGAAGTTTTCAGCCTAATCCGAAGACATATATATATGTCTTCGGTTTAAGCTGAAAACTACAGATCACAAATATATTTATTTTAACGACCTGTCAATGGCTAGGTGTTGCCGTTGGAGTGTGCATGATAATTAACATTTACTCATATTTTTATTTCTGGCAAAAATATATAAAAATCAATTAATGACGTACTTGTTAGTTTTCAGCCAATTTACCCTCTAGTGGAGTTGTAAAATAATTTTGCTCCCTCCAAAATTTTTACAAACCTACTACGCAATTTGAAACGTCACCACTAATGAAAAGTTAAAATTGAGTCAACAATCAAGATAGATAGATAGATGCTTTATTAAAACTAAATTGCAACCCGAGGGTTGAATTATATAGTTTTTTACAAAAAAATTACAATGGTTAAAAAAGGTTAAAATTACATATACAAAAAAATATACAACTATGAAATGTCAAATATTTAAAATTTGAGCGCATTGCTAAGAATGAATGAGTTCTTCAAATCGCTAAAATGCTTTCAAGATTTCCCCGTAGCATCCGCGTAGCATTTGTAGCGTCATTTCTACACTTTGATTATGAAAAGAAACTTTAATGGTTTGAACTCGTCAAAGAAATGTTCGTTTGCCGTATTCACGTCATGAAAGGCAAACCTAGTTCTTGTCTGCCTTTGCGGAATTGTCAGAAGCTTTCAATTTAAGCATTTTCCACTGAAGAAGGGGGGGGGGGGGAAAAACTCTCGTAACGTCTGGTTTTGCTATCATTTAATAGCGCAAATCTTGACACAAACTACTGAATGTATCACAGCAATTGCGCTACACAGTTTTATCTCTTCGAGTTTTTCTTTATAAAGAGCGTTTTCATATGACACACGGCTGCCATATTATCAAAGCAAAGAAAAGGCGGCCACATTTGTTTACCAAACCCTTCCTCCGTGAACTGAACTCTAATGCAAAAATCTGATGACCGATGGCCACGTGAGAGAAAACGTTCTATAAAAATGAAGTATTAAATTTAAAAAAGGACGGCCAGTGGGATTTCATGCTACATATATCTATATTTTCTTTCCTTAGTTCTCCAAGCTCTACTTTTGGGTAGTTTAGACACCTTAGTCTGAAGAAGGGGACAATGACCTTGCAAAAAGCATTGGGAAATCTTTCGTCAAACGGCAACCTAAAAATGGAAAATACAAGCACGGAAACACTGCAGCTTTCCACATGTGCAATTACCTCTGTGGTTCTACAGGATTTCCTACCTATCTGGATTAGAAATTTTGTCATTTCTATCAACGTCGCTTTATGTATTACCGCTGTACTAGGAAACATGTTGATCTTAGCTGCCCTGCAGCAAGACTGTCACCTTCGTTCACCATCGAAGCTGTTGTTTCGTTCCCTGGCGTCCACTGATCTCTGCGTTGGCTTCATTTCACAGCCGTGTTTTGTGGTGCACCTTATTTTAGTGCCCAATGAAAGATTGAGCATTTGTCACATAACTGAAGGCGTATTGTATATCTCTAGTGCTATCCTTTGTGGTATTTCTATTCTCACATTAACCGCGATAAGTTTGGACAGACTTCTCGCTCTTCTGTTGGGGCTGAGATACAGACATGTAGTAACTCTCGCGCGAGTTAGAGGAATTATTATTACCTCGTGGCTGGTTTTCCCATTTCTCGCCATACTATACTTCTGGAACGTACATATCTTCGTGATTTCCACGTGCGTAAACATACTGTTATGTCTTACAGCATCGACGCTTTGCTACATGAAAATTTATTTCACTCTGCGTTACCGGCAGAGTCGGATTTCTCAACAGTGTGGACCTGGACAAATTAACACCTCTACTCCGGCACACTTATTAAGATATAAGAAGACAGTTTCTAGCTCATTGTGGTTTTATTTAACATTAATAGCGTCTTTCCTTCCGTTCGCTGTAGTGCAAGTGGTGAGAGCTGTTCACGGAGAGAGCCCGGCCATTATTATCGCAGAAGGAAGCACGACGTCTCTGGTTTATCTCAATTCCTCCATAAACCCGATTATTTATTGCTGGAGGATCAGGGAAGTGAGACAAGCGGTAAAGACGACGATTGGACGTTTTTGCTCGCTCTGTTTTTAATTTGATTACAAGCAAGTAATATGTTCACAATATTTAATAGAGCGTTCAGATTTAGGAGAAAACGTTCCAAGCGATACACAGGCAACGAAGGGTGTGACCAAATAAACCAGGCGAAACTTTGTTGCCAAACGATTGCCATTGAAAATGTTTTTCTCACCATATCATATCATGGCTACTGAAGCGAAAATGATTTGGAAATGCTTCATAGAAGTATTTTCTTAGTTGCTCCGAGGAAAAAGCAAGATCCTCTTCCATAACATTTTTCCCCGGCAAGAGGCTATAACAGAAAAACATTTCTTAGCAGCATTGTTTGCTGAAATTGCTTTTTAGGTGGCTCAGGCTAGTCCCTATTAAATGTGAAACGATTGCTGTTTATATACACTGTGTGGAACTATTTCAAAAAATCGGTGTCAAGAAGTTTTGTGGCTCTATTGAAAATCTCAAGCAGGCAATCTTCCTGGTTTCGGAATCGTTCATAAAATCCATGTCTTACTAGAGTACCCTTATTTGGAATGCACTGCATTGGTGAATCTAATTCAAAACCGGCATTGTGTATAATTTTTATCCCAGTTCTGTTCGCTAGCATACCGACGTAGACATCATCCAGTCTGAAGAATGGTACAAAGGCAAACGCTTTGACAAACGAGAAAACAACATCGTAGGATAAAACATATCCAAAACCGGGACAGAAATCTGGATAGTATGTTTCGCTATATTCTTCTTTGGTTACTTTCCAGTTACCATCCCTATGCACTGGAGAGTGTCGCCGATGATCTCCCATGTAAAGTTTTTTCGTTGGTATGGTGGGCTCACCGAGAAAGGAAAGAAGTCGGGCAGAGTTCACAAAAACATCGTCGTCTGTCTTTAAAAGAAACGAGAACTTGCAATACAAGGTTGCCCATTCGAAGCCCATTTGTATCTTGAGGGTCTGATTCCAGTAATGATCGTAGTAGTCAGCTCGCACGAGGTCTCCATAAACTTCATCTTCCTTTACCAGTGAATTCGATTCGCTTTGTACTCGAGTTTGAGCGATAAGAAAAACAGTTGTCCATCGTGGTTTAAAGGCCCCTTCGAAGGCCCACGTTTTGCGTATGTTATTTCTTCTTTTCAAATTAGCTGGAGCAGATGAGACAAGAATAAGGAGACTGTAATATTTCGTACAAGTTCTGTTAGTGATTAGAGTTGTCTTGTGTTCAAACGCTTTCCAGGTTGCGCGTGATACCGTGTTGAAATCTGCATATGGTGGCACTGTTGTTGCTGTTGTTGTCTGTGCTTCAGTTGCATTTTCCAGCTTTGGTTCGCTTGCAAATTCCTCCAGTTTGTTAAACACATTTGAATTTGATGTAGGAAATATTAATCTCCTAGACATGACATTCACATAAAAGGAGAGACCCAACTGCAAGCATACAACAACTATGAACATTATGATGAAATACAGGACAATTTTTCTAGTTCTTCTACCCATGTTGAGGTGTGTGGTCTCCCTGTGGCCTAGGTAAGCAAACGAAGCAAAGCAACCCATAAGTGTTAAATTGGTGAAGACTAAAATGATTCTAAGAGAATTACGACCTGTTTTTTTAATACTGCAATTGTGGTCACTATATTCATAAGAAAAATGTATAAAAATATTACTGTAGTGCTGTTTCACTGTATTATTTTTCATTTTAGGTATTCTATGCTTTTTTCCCGTGACCAAAAACCAAACCTCTTAACCCCTTACCTGTGGAAGAGCGGTTTTTTGTTTCCTAGTTTTACAGAGGAGCCATTCTTTAGTTGCAATTTCATGGATACGCAGTCACTAAATGCAAATGAGGTCTGCCTGCATTACATACATGTATTTGCATATAGTGAGAGTTTTAAGATTAGATCAAAATAATATTGATGGCCAGCGAAAATTGCTTCTAAAAATTGGTTTGCAGCGTAGTGCAAGCGAAAATAAATAAAAAAACTAAAAGATAAAACAACGCAACATAGTGCACAAAAAAGCGCCCCTTATATAAGCGGATTAAACAAGTACTGACAGTGCTTCATCACGAGTTCAAGACACCGAGAAACAGATGGAGGCACGAGGCCGTAGGCCGAGTGCTTTCATCTGTTTCTAGGTGTCTGGAACCGTAATGAGGCACGAAGCCCAAATTTTTGACATGTCTTCTCAAACGAAACAATACGAAATTATAAATTGACATTTTTTCTCTTATATTGCATTGTTTCTGTGACTTGTAATAAAGAAATAAAAAACGCATCCGAGTGCATTGTGGAGTTATATAAGCACGCGGGGATTTTTAAGAACACGAGAGAAGTGCATAGAGAAGCACGAGGCGCAGCCGAGTGCTTCTCGCACTCAAACTCGTTACGTAAGCAGCGTGCATTATAACTCGATAAAGCACGCGCCTGACGTAAGCAGCGTGCTTTATGGAGCTATAATGAACTCGAACTGACCAATCACAGCGCGCGCAATTACTCGAACATTTTATAATAATCAATAATAACATCTCAGTGTTTGATCTCAGATGAAAAACATGTTTCATCTTAGATAAAAACCTGGTGGTGTTTTATGTGGTGTCTCACTTGGCATTAAGATTCATCCACCTGACCCAAATGGTCGTCATGTATTGGCTTTTAACTGCATGAATAATTAACGAGCTTGAGAAGTTACTCATAAATACTAATAATCAAAGAAAAGCAAGTTTAGGAAATGCGTTCCATTTTCTAAAAAGTAATAACGCAAAGTTTGTTATGGACGAGTGCGACCGGCCGGAATAACTACGAAGTCACCTTAAAGTACAAGAGAAAAAACCGCGCGTGGACGACCACAAGAACAAAGCAAGCACTATTGCTGGTTTGCAGCTGACGTCACGGCAGCCATGCTGGTGGACAATCTTAACTCTTTTATCGCGCAAATTGTTCGAAAAAAATATTGTTTTGTCCACCAACCTGGCCGCCTAATCAATGGTTGCAAACGTTCACCACAATGCACGCATGTTTGATAATGCAAAAAAATAAAGTCCAAATTTAACGATAAAGAAGGTTTCTGAACCGACGAAAAAATATTCGCCGTTTTCAAAATTATGCTAAAATATTTAAATCAGTATGTATTTCGTTCCACAGGGAAATATTGATCTTTCAAGGAAAAGAAAATAACAGCGAAATTGGCATGACAGGAGGTTACAAAAAAGTGCATTTTTTCATCGATGTGATGGTTGCTGAGCTACTGTACTGTAGTCCAGTATCAGCAAGAAGAATTCTATTGAAAAACAAAAGCTTGCCATTTTATTTTCAAATGCAGTGGATATTATTTAGTTTTTAACACATTTGGCAATCTTGAGACAAACAATTATCCGTAGGTCAGTAGCAGCAACTATAAAGCTGATGTGAATCTACCAAAAGACAAGCTAAAATCTAGCTTTATTAACCTGTTAGATTTAGTTGGCACATGTAGATTTGCGTGAGGAGAAACGATAATTGAATCTGCCCGACCAAATTCAATGGAACGATCACAAGTTACTTTCATAATGGTAAAAATACCCCCCTTCTCTCCCCTCCTCCCCCACCCCCCCCCCCCCCCCCCACTCCCCGCGCGAGACCCTTACAACAATAGCGTGATCTGAGAGAAATAGAGGGAATGCAGGCTAAGTTTTTGTTTCAGAAAAGTGTTTTAGCTGCCTTATTTCGCTCAATATGAAGAAAAAACTTCAAATCTTTTGCCATCCCAGTTTGCTCAGTTGTCTGAGTCTTGTCTGAGACTTGACGTTACCCGCGCGCTTCGCTGTTCGTCAAACGAACGGCTGTATAATAAGCAATTTCCAATATAAACGAGCTTGCCACATGAAACATTTTAAAACACCAAAGCAGTTTACGTCTTGTGAGTGTAACAAGCGCTCTAAGAAAAAATTCGACCGTATGTTCCTGCGCTCACTCTAATTTAATACAGTAAGAAAGAGAGTTGACTGAGAAGTATAATATATTGCCTCAACAGCTTCAGTGTTTACTACAGGTGGCGTTCTATCACAAGTGCTCAACTGTTAAACTCTGCATTCAATTGATATATATGTTGAGGTTCAATTTTATCTTTGGTTCAAATTTTATTTTCCTTTATTTTAAACTCATTATCAAACATTACCATACCCCCAAACAAAGGAAAATAAAATGTAAACCAAATATAAAATTAAACCACAACATATATAACAGTCCGTTGTTCAGTTTATAAAATCAAATTTGAGAAAATTATCCTACCTGATTTCTTTGGGAAACCTACGGTCCGAACCGACAAAAATAAAACGTTGTTGTAAAAGTAGGATACATAATACAAAAATGCTGTCTTTCTATTGGTTGTCGATGACACTTCGGTGATTGGTTTCATTGAAATGTTGACTTCTGCTCTCACATCCATCCAACATCATCCTTGGCAACAAGATATGCAAATTCACCCTCCGAGAATAAATTTAACGATGGGTGCTCCATCACGTTAGATAACAAAGGGCCACTTGTCGAAATTGTATGTCTGTAAAGATGCACTTTTATGTATCGAACATTCATTTTAAGATCTCAAATTTATCGAAATTAGTAGCGAAAATTGCAATTACATTTGTCGTAAATTGTAACAACACACCTATAGCAAATTCTAATAACATGCTGTCGTATATATGAACTGCGGATATATATGAAGGTGATATGTGAATTGGAAATTCACTGCGAAGATCACATATCACCTTCACAAAGAAACTTGTTGTTCCATATAATTTTATTCACAACCTTCTGAAAAGAAGTTGGTGTTTTGGTATTCAAATCAGACCACGCATCGCAGCACTACTTATAAAAGTGCGGCAACTTCACTTGTATCTCAGAAGTATTGAAATTGCAATGAAGTGCAAAACTTCCACCCACGGACTAGAGTTGCCCTTCAAGAAAAAAACTTCCAGGGACTTCCGTAATCTTCCAAATATTTCTTTATTCAGATAACCCGCTTTACCGAATCTTCGAGTCAATATCAAGCATGTTGAAACCATTGTTCTCAATGGTGGCAGAAAGAACATTTCTTTTAACTTGCCATGATTCCAAATGAAATTGTAAAAAATTGAATCAGCATTCTTTTTTTTTTTTTTTTTTTTTTTTTTTTACTATTGTTATTATTATTATTATTATTATTATTATTATTATTATTATATTTTTATAATTTAATTGCAGCACACATACAAAAAAGGAAAATAGAGCTACTTACACTAATTACGATACTAGAACTATATACATTACGCTTATTACCAGCGTTCTTTATTAGTACCTTAGAAAAAAGGTATGACAGAGGCCCTAAACATAAGTTTAGGAATCGTGAAAGGTTTTAACTATCCATATCCCGGTCTCCCTAACTGGTGACAAGCCTCTCCATTGCCATTAATTTATTGATTTCTTAAGGCGGGGGTTCACCTGAAGCCCGTTTTTACACCGCTTAACTTGGGTTTAATGCGAATATCTCGCTCCCATTACAAGCATTCCCAAAACCCTCCGCTCATCCCACAAAGCTATGTTTAGCGGTGTTTTGTAAATTTTTTGGTGATTTTTGGGGATGTTTGGGAAGAGATAGTTTTTCTCAAAGGACGAGTAAAATTTGGAGAAATAAGAAATATTAAAGATTTAATGTGATTTTAAATTGGAATTTGAAGTTAAAAATTAGTAGATGGACACCCAAACAGTCCCCTGACAACCTGGGATGCTCTTGCGTTGGGGTCAACTGTCTGGTGTTATTCCAAAAATAATTTTCTTTCCTCTATCCCTTCTCTAAACCTCTTAAAATTTCACTTAACTTCAGGTAAAACCCCGCCTTAAACGATTTCAAGGTTTCCCTAAAATTTGAGTCATCCTTTTCTTTTTCGTTACCTCCGAAATAAATTTCTAAAATCTTTATAACCTTTACAAAATCACCATTGGAAACCTTGTAAATGTAATTTAATTTATTTACCCACGTTACACAGAAGAGCTCAAGAGCTCGTTAAGGCGTGTACGTGCATTAAGATCGAATTGGAATTGGCCATGTTCTAAACGAGCAGGGGACTGGGTACGAACATATTTTTTCTTGGTGCGAACATTCAATATCGATTGAATTAAAAATGGGGCACGTCATCTGAAAGAGCATCCAAAAATTAGTAAATTCACCAAATTTGATGGTGTATTGGTTTAAACGCAAAGGCATGGTACACTTTTAAATTAAGAGAGTTTAGTATGGATTGGAGGACGCCTGTCCCTCCAATCCATACTAAGTGTACCATGCCTTTGGGTTTAAACCAATAACCGTCAAATTTGGTGAATTTACTAATTTTTGGATTCTCTTTCAGAGGACGTGCCCCATTTTTCAATTCAATCATATTGAATGTTTGTACCAAAGAGAAAATATGTTCGTATACCCAGTCCTCTGCTCGTTTAGAACATGGCTAATTTAGAGTGTCGGTTTTTGTGGAGGGAGGAAAACCGGAGAACCCGGAGAAAAACCCTCAGAGCAAGGACGAGAACCAATAACAAACTCAACCCACATATGGTACCGGGCCGGAATCGAAAACGGGCCACATTGGTGGAAGGCGAGCGCTCTCACCACTGCGCCACCCCTGCTCCCCCCCCCCCCCCCCCCCCCCTTGACATCGAGTGCCATCCGTTCAACATCAGAAGTCTTTAGAAAAGCGCCTTTCCATTTTCAGATAGATTCACAGCCAAAATGCGAAAATTAAAAATGGCCGCTTTGTTGCCCTCTCCTCAATTTTTCTCGCGGGAAAGCTGGCAACGCAAGCTATTAAATATCCTTGGGAACAACACGTGCCCTAAGCTGCCGTAAATGAACAGGACCAACAGTCTCTTGCACTTCAAACACCCTTTGAAGTCCAAGCAGCTTAACAAAAGCAACAAAAGATCTCCGACTTCGAGCGCAATATACGTAAGGATTAATGGAGGAGTTGCAAACCGACAAAACATGCAGTGGAACGAAAATCTTCCAGTATCTCGCGTGGTCTAAATCTTTGATTCGAGAAAATCAAGAACGGCAACCAGCAACCGACTGCTACACCCAGAATGATCACAATAGTTTTTGCTGCTTTTCTTTTTCGCTTAGTATCATCAAGTGAGACATTATGTACATGTAGCTCAATCACCGAGTCCTCGAGTCTCTTCGCGATTAGATATATGTAGAAGTAACTTGACACTGTTGCAGTAAGAATCAGAATAATGTTAATGCTCAGGTATTTTTTGGAAACAAGTCCACTGGACCAAATTGCTCCACAAGTAATTGAAAAAATCCAGATGCCGACCACAGTGGCTGTTGCACGTTTTCGTGTCACCACAAAATCATACTTCAGGGAAAGTCGAATGGAAATCAGGCGTTCTATAGTTACACCAAACATGTTTGTAATGGAAGCAATCTGCGAGAAAACTCCAAGGAAATGAAATATTTCATAATATACCGTATTTATGGAGAGTTGTTGCAAATGTCGCAGTCTGTGCGCTGCCAAAGGCTGGTACAGTGCTGTAACAATGAAGTCAGATAACGACAGACTGAAAATAAACAGGTCTGGAATTTCCCTCAAACTTTCGAACTTGATTATCAATAAGAGACCTAAGGAGTTTCCAAGAGTTCCCAGAACACTGGCCACGCCTAGTACAGTGCACAGAATGACAGCATCCGAGAATTCAAGAGTTTCTCCTTCTGTTGGGGCAGTTGATGAAGAGTATTCCATGTAAAAATTCTGATATTTTTTACCAGGTCAATCCTAAGACGGAATAAATTAAAAGGCACGATTACCGCTGTGTCGGGTTCTGCTGTGTTAAAGCTATCTTTTTTCATAAACCGATCTATATTTTTCGTTTCTCTTTGATCTCCTCGTCAGGCTAACAAATATTTAACAAAATTAAATTCAGCCTAGAATAGATATAGCCCTATTAGTATAACACATTATAGCGACTGTCGCATTTATTATCTGTGGAAAAATTAGAGGTCTACGTTGAACATCAAACGGCGCGTTTCTCTTGAAGACCGTACGAGTTAGATGTATCAGAACCAAAACAGCTCGGGTAGATGCCCAGTGTGGATGATTCGCTTTTAAAGTCGTAAGTTGCCTTTTTTACCGCTTGGAAACAAGAAAAGTTTGGTGCAAACAAAAGGCTCAATATTATCTTTTGACTACTTTTTCGACTGATATCGTTTCTCTTTAGAAAAAGATCTATGAAAATTAAAGCATGCAAGGCAATTTTTTTGATGTCTTACCTTAACGTGAGCTCTTTTCCTGCCCGTCCCAAACGAAAACAACATGAGCCTTCTTCCTGACCGGACTTTTGAACAGATCGGATAATTGGACAACTCTAATTGATATTTATATTTGCCAACTCGATGATAAATAATCCTTTTTTAATTGAACAGCATCAATAGTTATTGAACTAGGAGACAAAAAGTTGTGATTCGTCTCACTGTAGAGGTCCAAAAAACAAGACTTTTTTTTTCATTACAAGAAGATGAGCTTACCCCATATCGCATCAGATTTTTTCTTGGCCCTTATCCACCTTGCTCTGGTTAAAAAGAGATCGCTTTATCCCGATTTTTGTTAACACTGAATCTTAATAAATTTCTAAATGCAATTCAAATAAACTTCTATTTTCTATCACCAATGAAAAATTTCTGTTATTTGTATGTAACTGACAAAGCACGAACAATTAGTACATTCGCCACGTCCGTGAAGCATCAAAACAAAACATATAGCCTTTCTTTTTCATTCCTGTGTTTAATGTAACACATTTTTACCATGAATATTATTCAGCACAAAACTCACACATAGAGCTGTCGGTCTAATCTAATTTTTAAAGCCATACTGAGTTTGATAACAAGGTATCATAAATCATTGTTTGCTCTTTGTTGACAAGTGAGGATCAGTAGTTATCAATCTGGGAGATGTCCAAAACAGCAAGACTATTTATTTCATTACAAGAATTCTTCTTTACTTAGTATTTTTACTTAGCATCCACTGTTAAGAAAGGGATCAATTTATCCCAATTTTTATTCAACATTGTCTCTAGAGAAATCTTTTAATCCAAAAGTGTTTTTATTTCCTTGCCACTAATGAAATTATATTTTTACTAATTAACGCATCATAAACAATACGTGGATTCACCACGTCTGAAAAATATCAAAACAGAACAAACCCATATTGGGTTTGCTTAATATGAAATCAAACACACAATTGCAACGCTTTCGGTTAAATTTAGTTTTAAAAATCATGCTGAAATTGATAACAAGATATAACATCATTGTTTTCATTTGTTTGGCAAGCGAAATCAAAACCTTGCCGCAGGAAAAACCCGGCCTGGCTAAAAATAGGCCATTCGATAAGAATAAAAACGACAATAAATTTTGGTTTGTGTTACTGTGTGGCGACTCTTGCCCCTCAGCAACCACACAAACGTCTGAAAATGTCAAAATATTAAAATATTAAAATCGTTTGAAACAGGTTTCCACACTTATCTTTAAAATACATGTTAAAATTGTAGACGCTTTTTGTTTCCGTGAAGTGTTTATGAGAAATGCCGTCCACCTTTTTACAGCGCATTATCTGTAAACCTGTGCAGCTGCGTAAACATTCAATCTAGTAACTACATCTATATACTCGTTATTATGAGTAAAAATGGCTCCACTATGCGTACGTATGTGCGCTTGCATTTCACTTTAGGGCTGGACTTGAGATGACAGTTTGGATTGAATGCTCGAAATGTCTCGTAGTCACCCCATAGCCGGCGATTAATAAGAGGAAGGTGACTTCAAGAGTGCTGAATGATGATTTTATTGCAGTTTGTTAAACGTTACACTTGTATTACGTCACGAGTTAACGAATTTTAACAGCTATAACCACATCTAAGGCCTTTCTAATTTAAATCAAATCGAAGCAGCAGGCAAATGTATATCATCTACCCTAGATTCCTATAGCAGCCATGTTAGTGATATATAGGACATGATGCCGTATTTTAGCACAAGTAGCCTGGCGTTCAGCGAGTCACCAACCGCCATTAAAGAGTTTTGAAAAAATGGACTTCCGCTTGCACCAATGTCTACAAACAGAAAAACAAATATGAAGATAAACGTCGGCTGACATAAAACTATTTAAAATATTGCATCTGGCATTGACTGCAAACAAATACTACAATATATGTTCGACTTCTAACCGAACTGCAGTCTAAGGTTATTCCATACCATATATATCCATACAATAACCAAACCAGCTCGGAAATTCGAAAACGTGGTCGTAACTAGAGGTGGCCGTTTACGAGAATAAGCTCTGGTAAGCGAACAAACACTGAAACCAATGCTGTGGAAAACTGGCCGACGATTGCCAGAGATTCTAGCATCAAGTGTCTATTTCAGCTATGCAATCTCAGGATCAGACACTCTTTCTCTAGCCGTATATATATATATTACGGAGGGGCGATCAAGTACGGTGACTCAATATGAATCAGATATATATTTGAGTTCAATTGATGGTCACCTACGAGTAGGGGGTTTTAGAATAGTGGTCGTAAGAATACTTCCGACTGTACCTACCTCGTTTGTGGTAAAGAACACTTGTAGTACATACCCGTGTGGTAATTCACCGCTATAAGTACTGAGATATAACGGTGGATGATTTTTTTTGGATGATTTTTGTTAGAAACGTTTGGTTCGAAAGTTAGTCGATTGAACAGGACATCAACACATAAAATTATTCTTACCCCACTGGGCAGTTCTCTGGATCAGTCCCTTTATCTATGACCAATTCACTTCTTCGGCACCAAACATCGGGTGGGCAAGCTTCAGTACTTCGTTTTACCTGACACACAAACCCTCGAGGACATTGAGCAGAATCTTGCTTCTCCCTTTTTTTGCACCAGTATCCCTCGGGACACTCTTCTTGTCTCTTCGAGAATCTCTTTTCAGCCTCTTTAGCAATGGCGGAAAAACCCAATAAAAGGGTTATAATCGAAACTTTATGAAACATTCCTTAAAAGAGAAATATCAACACACAGTTAATGTCAGTTGTCCGTCGGTTTAATTTTGCGAAGCGAAGAAGTGCCCGGCCAAACTCTTTACCTTGGTGGATTAGTGGTCGTTGAAAATTTGTGGCAAAAAGGGACGAATACAATTCCCAGTGAGAACAGCGAGAGAAGAATTCAATGTGTGTGTTCGTTCTTATATCGATGCAAGTTCCTAGAGTAAAAGACCTTTGAAATATTTTCTTGAGCTCTCGACACTTGAATGGCGAGGAATAGAAGGAGGAATTAAGCGATTGTTCCTTTTATATAGCAAACTCCGCCCTAAAATCTAATTGGTTTAACTTTGTACCTGGTACAAAACATCCCAACGGGTTATCAAATGAACATGCCTCGACATAAACAACTTAAGAGCGTCTGACTGTATTTTTCGAGAATCCCGAGACAGGACCGAAAATTCGAATTTTCTTTCATTTCGTCCAAAAGACCCTTTTGGTGAACTATTTTCAAAAATATTGTTTAAAAGTTCCAGCGAGTTTAACTTTTTTCCAAATCTGCGAAAGTTGGGAATACCGCCTGATCCTGCCCGAACACCAAATAATGGCGTATGGAATTTCTGCAAAATAGAGCAGTTTCAACACGCTAGTACAGAAAGCTGAAAACTTCCCTTGATCTCATTTTTACACAACTTCTTATCTATCCTTTGGTCATTATTTCTAGCTATATTTCATCTTGAAGCAAATAAGTTTTGTCCAATTTTCAACCGTTTGAAAAATACAACTATCGCGATTCAATTTACATGCCAAATTTTAACTGATTTCAGAGGGTCATAATTCGCAGGGTATACCACTAGCTCGGGAAATAAGGAGTTCACAAGAGAGAGGTATGCTATGTGTTTGTCATATGTAAATATCTAGTTTGGCCCGTGGAAATTAAGCGCGCTAGACGAAAAACTATGGAGGGCATTTTGACAAATCGCGCCAGTTTTGAGCGGATGAGCAAAACCTTGATTTTGTAATCACGTATTAAAACATAATTCAACCTGTGTCTTGACAAAAAATATTCTTAGACATCGTTTATCGCACATACAAGTAATATATTTAAATAATACCTCATAAGTGGCTTTGCTAACGGATGGTCAGTTCTCAAGAAAGCGGCGAACACAACAGGTTTCGATGAAAGTCAGCCAATACTGAAGACTAGTAACAGATGAAGAGAAACGTTGCTTTCAAAATCCGATCGACGTTGATGGGTAAATCGAGAAAATCCACTCTAACTTCTTTCTTGTTTATCTCCTGCAATTGTTTCCCATTTTCTTTTAAAAAGGAGGAAAAATTCCAGGCCTGAACGCTAAATCGTGAGCCCGAAGCAACATGCAAATAAGACGTTTGTTTACGGGACATCGGATATGCAAATTAGGTAGTTCAGTCACGGTGTCACGCCATGCTATTCTCAACATAGTATAAATTTGCATATATCCAAGTTTGCACTCTTTAAGCGCTTTATTTGGACTATTTACTCCCCGTATTTTCAGCAGAAGAAATTGGTAGTAAAGGAAATGGCCAACAAAGCAGTAGTGAGAGCTTTTCTGGCATATCTACTGAATTTAGGACAATTTTCGTCTCTAGAACTGCCGTTCGTGGCTTGAGGGTCGACATTGATCAAAACCTGTTGTGTTCGCCGATTTCTAGAGGACTGACCATCCGTAAGCAAGGCCACTTATGAGGTATGATTTAAATATGTTACTTGTATGTGCGATAAACGATGTCTAAGAATATTTTTTTGTCAAGACACAGGTTGAATTATGTTTTAATACGTCATTACAAAATCAAGGTTTTGCTCATCCGCCCAAAACTGGCGCGATTTGTCAAAATGCCCTCCATAGTTTTTCGTCTATGGCGCTTAATTTCCACGGGCCAAACTAGATATTTACATATGACAAACACATAGCATACCTCTCTCTTGTGAACTCCTTATTTCCCGAGCTAGTGGTATACCCTGCGAATTATGACCCTCTGAAATCAGTTAAAATTTGGCATGTAAATTGAATCGCGATAGTTGTATTTTTCAAACGGTTGAAAATTGGACAAAACTTATTTGCTTCAAGATGAAATATAGCTAGAAATAAGGACCAAAGGATAGATAGGAAGTTGTGTAAAAATGAGATCAAGGGAAGTTTTCAGCTTTCTGTACTAGCGTGTTGAAACTGCTCTATTTTGCAGAAATTCCATACGCCATTATTTTGGTGTTCGGGCAGGATCAGGCGGTATTTCCAACTTTCGCAGATTTGGAAAAAAATTAAACTCGCTGGAACTTTTAAACAATATTTTTGAAAATAGTTCATCAAAAGGGTCTTTTGGACGAAATAAAAGAAAATTCGAATTTTCGGTCCTGTCTCGGGATTCTCGAAAAATACAGTCAGACGCTCTTAATATGTCTAGACATAATGTTTGGTTTTATATGCAAGTGACGTATTATGGCTTATCTGTTAACTCCAAGGGCTTAAAAATGTGAATAAGTTTTTGAATGATATTTTATCTATATATTCTTTTTATCCAGACTCAAATCAGTAAAGATTCAAACGACCGATAAGAATTGTTCCCTCTTGTCGAGCTGCACCTGCCCAAGAAATTGGAAAGTTCTGTGATGTTTACAGAAATCCATGAAAACGAAATTTCTTTCAAAAACGTGTCCCTCTATATAACTTTGTACACTGTCCGTCAATTTCTACTTTTGTTCGTCTTTAAGCATTAAGTGCGACGAAATGAAACGGGTGTGAAACACAAATGAATTATCCTCCTCTACTCGTTTGATGTTATACTGGCTCATAATAAGGACATCTATATCAAACTGTAGCAGTGTAAAAAAACAGTATTTTTTTACAAACATGGCTTTTTGGGCGACGAGCTTCTGAGCCTTCCTTTCTACTTGGAAATAATGCTACTGTTCTGAATTTCTGACGTTTTGAGTGTTAGCCCTTCGTCGGAGCAAAATGGAAGATTGTGGGTTGAGTGTACTAGAGTATGGAGTTGTGTTATTGGGGTAAAGATGGTAACGGATAATGCATGAATAAATTAATTAATCAGTTAAACAAGAAGCGGTAGCGGTTGTTGATTCCATGGGGAGCCAAGGTAGCGATTTGAAAGGAAAAGTTTTTTTCTGACGTTTTGAGACTTTCAGTGTTATCTTTGAGGAGAGAAAGTTTACAAACAACCACGCTTTCAAAGGAACGACCAGGAAGATAAAAATGTTTAGAGACGGATCAGTTTGTCGTTGTTTTTTATGTCTCTGAGATGTTCGCGAAAGTGTCCTCTTTATTGATCTCTTCATATAGGCTTCTATTTTCTTTCCACTGTATTAGAGATTTCTCGAACAGTTTTCCTGAACCTCTAAGGGTAACGAAAATGTTGGTTCGAGAAATCGGATAGTACGAGAAATCGGGGGTAAAATTGCCGTGTACCAGCCTAGTCCCTTGGCGCTCTCGGCTCGGTCAAACCTGGACCCTATTGTGAGTCATGACGTCACCGGTAGAGACTTCGTCCCAGACTTCGCACGGACTACAGGACAAGAGAGAACGCCTCGGGACTAGGCTGGCCGTGTACTACTGAGTGAAGCAAATCCAAGGCAAACGAGTGTTTGTTCGAGTTACCGGCAGGAAGGTTCGAGAAAACGAGATTTTATTGTAAGTGTTATCTAACTGACACACCATGAACAATAAGTGCATTCACCACTCCTGAAAAACATCAAAACAGAACAACCATTTTCATTTTCATTTAATTCGTGTTTCTTTAATATTAAAAATCTTCTTTTTTTGTTATATAATATCATTTAATGCTTAACCCAAACACAAAGCTGTAGGTTTAATTTAAATTTTAAAACTTCATACACTACTGAGTTTATACCATGATATTGCATCATTGTTTGCTACTTTTTGGCAAGTGAAATCACAATCTTGTTGCTCCAGTATAACAGAGGTCATTGGTTCAAATCCCGGTCAAGCTTGATTTTTTTTCAGTCTTTTTTTTTTTCAACTGCGTACGTTGAGTACATAACTGCGATGTTACATCTTTCTCCGCCCTTTAAATATATGACATTCATATATTCACATTCAAGAAGTAAACAGTGCTCAAGTGTACCGTGCTCATTCTTACCACTCAGATCCCCCTCCTCAGCAGATGCTTCAATCAAGCTGTCAAACAAATGACCAATGATTGGTCAACACGTTATCACTTTTATGACTCAATAGGTTAAAATAGCAATAGTATAGCCTTCTCAATACACTCATCATTTTAGGTTTAACTACTGATAACTCGAAAACGAGTTCGGTGACCCCTATTTTTTATTATTAAATTTTGATCAGCGAGACAAGATACAACTTTTGGCAAAGTTTAAAACAATTCTCAACATGGGGTTCTGAGCCATGACGTGGCCTGGTATGGCTACCGTTATATTAAGTCGACAAATGTCATTCAGTTTGTTGTAGCGCATAATAGTACCCAATGTTTCAGCATAAAATATATTATAGAAAAAAAATGAACCTATTTTGCACGGAGAAGAGAAAAATGACATTATCCTCGCCGTGGGCCCACCAAGTTTAAGTAATGGAGGAAAAGAAGCTTGGAGAACCTTCACCGTGATGGCCCCCTTCGGCTCGCGCTGAGCATCGTGTCATTTCTCATAAAATATATTTTCATAAATTCAAAATTGCAGCCGACGCTTTGTCAATAGAGGTAAACATCGTCTGTTTTGGGTTAGGGTAACCTGCGATCCGAGGTTTTTTCTTCTTCTGATATGTAGGGAGAGAGAGCATGATCTCAGGTTTGGGTTTAATCGCGCGCTCGAAAGGGTTCAATCTGGATCGCTCGATCCTCTGACAGGCAGCAGTCTGATGCCAATACGCTCGAATGGACAAGTGAATGGAGGCTTCAACAAATATCTTTTCTACTTCGTATTATCACGTTTACCTGCGGCAAATGAGCACGAGCAGCAGGAGCAACAGTACCACGCACCTTAAAAATATTTTGTAGGCCCAGGAGCCTAACAAACGCAACAAAATACCTCCGACTTCTAGCACAATATATGTAAGGGTTGATGGAAGAGTTACACACTGCCAAAATATGCAGTGAAAAGAAAATTTTCCAGTACTTGGCATGATCTGAATCTTTGGAGAGAACGTGAGGAAAAACTAAGAACGGCAACCAGCAGCCAACTGCTACTCCCAGAATGATCGCGATAGTTTTTGCTGCTTTTCTTTTTCGCTTAGTATTACACACTTCATCACCAAGTGAACCATTATGTAGTTGAATCACCGAGTCCTCGACTCTCTTCGCGATTAGAAATAAGTAAAAGTAGATTGACACTGTTGCAGTAAGAATCAAGATAATGTTAATGCTCAGGTATTTTTTGTGAACAAGTCCACTGGACCAAATTGCTCCACAAGTAATTGAAAAAATCCAGATGCCGACCACAGTGGCTGTTGCACGTTTGCGTGTCACTACAAGATCGTACTTCAGGGGAAATCGAATGGAAATCAGGCGTTCCACAGTTACACCAAACATGTTTGTTATGGATGCAATCAGCGAGAAAACTCCAAGGAAATGTAATATTTCATAATATACCGTATTTAAGGAAAGTTGCTGCAAACGTGGCAGTCTGTATGCTGTCAAAGGCTGGTACAGTACTGTAACAATGAAGTCAGATAACGACAGACTGAAAATAAACAGATCTGGAATTTCCCTCAAACTTTCGAACTTGATTATCGATAAGAGAACTAAGGAGTTTCCAAGAGTTCCCAGAACACTGGCCACGCCTAGTACAGTGCATAGAATGACAGCATTCGACAATTCAAGAGTTTGGCCTTCTGGCGTAGCAGTTGATCCACTCGTGGAGTAACTTGGAGTCAAGTTCAGCCAAAGTGAAGACTTTTCCATGTTGAATTTCTTCCCATACAACAGATCAATCTTAAGAGAGATAAAACATACAATTACTTCTTAACCATGTTATGAGTCAAAGCTATTTTCAATTAAGGGTCGAGAGAGTAATCCTGAACTGCAAAAGTCGTTTTGTGATTGGTCTAAAAAACCTTGCTCTACCTTTTCAGCCAATCAGAAGTTAACCAAAACCAAGTAAACCTAAACCAATCGTGACTCGCTTACACGCGTTTTTCAGCCAGATGTATTTGCTTTTAGTTTAGTTTGGTCGGTGGATTGTTTTTGTCCTCCTTTGTATTTCCGAAAGTGATTACCTTGGTTTTAGTTTTTCGATACTCAACGGAAAACCGCTCTAATGGAGCGAGTGATTTTCTTCGTTATTCTTCGATCTCCTCGTTAATGACACTTTAAAATCAACAACAAGTATTTCCTAATGTAAGATATTACATTAATTAAGCATGACGTTATACGGTCGGCGAACGGCAAACGTGAGCTTGCCTTTCATTTTGTTACCTTTTCATCGAATTCTAAACTAAGTCTTTCAGAAAAATGGGGAAAAAATCACACATTCACGACAAACACAAAATTACTCATTTCTGCGTACAAACGGCAAACGGCAGACGGCAGAACTGGAGCCGGTTTTCCCTTTCGCGGGAAAAACAAACGTCACGCTCAATCTCTCTATTAAAGCGAATTTGGTTTCTGTGACTGTCCGCCCTGATAGCGCATTATCTCTTAGCCTGTACAACTGTGGTAGAAATTCTATCTAATCATGAACGACATCAATATACCTTCACAAGCAAAGACTACAGTAGTTCTGATGCATCTTGCATGCCCACTTATTGAAAGCTTCACTAAATTATATGTTTTTTGTCGCTGATTTCTCATACAGTTGAATACGTACCACTTTCCGTTCACTTTTGTTATCCCACAGTTCTCTAAATTTATCGATTGTTTTGAAAGTTTTGTGTCGTCGTAAAACAGGTAGCGTAGCTGACGGGTTGAAGCGCTGGACTTGAAATCCAGTGCTCCCTGGTCACATTCACGGTATCCCGGAAAGCGATTGAGAGTGACTGAACTAGCAAACTGCTCGGTCTCCTGTCAGTTGATTCTTACTGTCGTGCTTGTTTAGGGCTGGTTTACATTTTGGAGTGGTCAATTAAAACATTTATGGCGAATTCCGCTTATAATTCGAGCAATAAGTGCAAAAATCAATTATAAAAAATAAAGCTTCTCGAGAAAGTTAATTGAACCTTCTAAAAGTGCTTAAAATGCGTGTTATTTGTTTTGGACTGACGTGAAACGTCCATTTAACTAAAATATGGAAAACTTCAAATCTATTTTTCTCTCGCTGGGTCAGTTTGAGAGCTAAAGTTTCGATAATTTCTTCTCAACTGTATTCAAACTGTTACCATGTTATGAGTTCTTTTTGGTATCTTTATTTTTTGCCTTTATTGCTCGAATGTTCAGCAGAAACCGTCTAATTATTTCATTTATGCTTTAAACTTAATGAAAAACCTCATGAAATATCCATTAGTTTAATTCATTTCTATGTAAAATAATGGAGAATATAATATTTTTTGATTGATCAACTCTTTACTATGTGCAGGTGTTATGCTTCTTTAGATTTACCTTCAGCCTAAAGTTGTGTTTCCCAGAAAACCAATCTTTGCACTATAAAATTTATAAATCTTTTAAGAGGATCAATGTAGCTTGTGCGTAAAATTCTTTAAAAAGTTTTAAAATTGTAGCATTGTGTGGCGGCATATGCGATGAAAGACGCCAATGATTTTACTTATATAATCTTTGCAAAACTACAGGTTCAATCGGTTTCAGGCAGGTGTAGAAACTGCTAAACCAGTCAGAAACTCATAAAATTCGAAAAACCGTTCGATATGTAATTCATAATGAAATCGCACTTGACCAAGTGAACTTTATGGGAGCAATTAAATTTTACAAATTCCAAAATGGATAAATAAAGTGGTAATTGAACTTCATTGTCGTGCAATTTTGGTCTGAAATCATACTTGTGATTTCAAATCGAACTCGCCCTGCTCGCTGGTTCGATTTTGAAATCACACGTAAAACTTCAGGCCAAATTGCACTCCGCTCAGTTCAATTACCATCATATGCGACTGATAGCTCGATCTAGGAAACTGTTGCAAAACCTAATGAGAGACACTTAATTATATTTTTTGTATTAATCAGTGGGGTATCAAATCTCACAGGGTTTTTTTAATTTTCAGGGAACCTTTCCTTCCTGTCTATGTTTTTATTTCTAGTCGGAGATAATGATCGCAAATTTAAGAATTTTTTTACCTTTTGTGGTTAAGTTTCTTCTAAGGGATCGCCAGACGGTGAGCATACGACAGAAGCTATTATCAGCACTTTATTTTGAAAAAGAGCTTAAAAAACAAACACAGAATAAGCCAATTTTAATATCAATTTGCTAACTGTAAATTGGATGCGACCTAAAGACTTATACGATTTTATGGAAACCAAGCTAAAAGGGTCTCTTTTAACTCCAATTTCCTATAGCTGTTTATTTGACAAATTTCCCAGAAAGTTGTTTCGTGCTTTTAGTAGTATCTTTTAAAAAAAGAAGCTACGTGCAAAGTATAAAACTAGCAGCATGTTATATTATAAATGAAGCACAAACAACACTTCAATCTGTTTTGACCAGAAACAAGCTGGCTTTACCTGTTCCAATGTCAGTTTCTACACTGCCCTAGGTTACCGTGTGTACATGAAATCCGCCAAACCAAGAAAGATTTTTAAGCTTATTCAGAGCACCTTCAGGGAAAAAGCGGTTAAGGATCCATCCTAATTAGTTCAAACCTCCTTTTGAACTTCTTATTTGTTTTCATTACAAATAAAGGTTTGACAGCAAAGGACAAATCTTGTCAGCAGAACTCGTATAACTTTACATCTTTGACAGAACTTAATTTCCTGGTGCTAGTATCATGACGGTCGGTTTTCAACTGTTTTGGTGGCTGAGTTATTTTGCCGCGCTGACCATTGTAGCTGCGGTCTCCCTGTCGCGTCTCAAAGTAAAGTGTTGCATACAAAAAGAAGCGTAACGGTGAGGGGTAATCTAGCAAAAAACTACAACGAAGAAAGAAACAACTTAAGTTTTTAGTGAAATGCATTGTCTTTTTTGACTCGAGGGATTCCTTCACGACCATAAGGTTTAATTGGCTTGATAAATGTTTATACCATTAATACGCCTATACTAAGGATGGTAAAGAGGTGATCTAAAACACGTTTTGCGAAAAATACAATAGCCATTTCCAGGAGCCCATTTATCCAAGTATACGATTCACAAGGAAAAAAGGCCTCGCACGGATCACGAAAAAAAAAGCAGTAACACCATTAATCACGTTTCACGAGAAAAAAAAAGGCCATTTCACAATTCACGAGGATAAAAAGGCCTTTCACGAATCACTATACTCGCTATTCAATATATATATGCAGTGGAATATAAGCCTACGACAACCCCGTTAAAACAACTCCCTTCTGTTATTACGCCCATTTTGTTGTCCAGAGCAAGTTTTTCAATTATTTTATCTTGAAACTCCTCAGTTTATTCAATAACCTAGTTAATACGACCAACGACCACCTTTTAGTGTCCCATCTGTTATTTTCTTTATGAATTTACCGTGGTAAATAATGCGACGACATTTATTTTTCCCAATGGTAATCGTATCAATGAATGAGCAGCCTCATGATGCGGTCCCAGGAGCGATGATATGATTTTTTCTTTTAGCATTATTTGTGGCTTAACTTGCTTCCGTTTTTTCCAAGAGATCGAGGAATGGTACGCATATAATAGAAGCTAAGACCTTAAAAAATACAAACACAGAATAAACAATTTTAATGTCAATTTGCTAACTGTAAATTTGGATGCGACCTAAAGACTTACGATTTGATTGAAACAAAGCTTAAAAGTAATTGTTCACTTCAATTCCCTATTAACAGTTATTTTTTTATATAAATTCCCCATGTAGATAGTTATTTCTTATTTTCGTTTCACTGATTGGTATTTTACGTTCATTAAATAACGGGGACCGAATATTTTTCAGCCCCCATTTGCCCCCACCCGCCCTCGTTTACCAACAAAAAGAGGGAGCGGGATCCCTGGGCTCCTCTCCTACATCCATCCTTCATCCAAATGATTTATCGATTAAAAATTACGATAAATGAGGGAGAATAAGGAAGTTCCCACCTTCATTACAACTCGTGTCACTCAATTATTAGGTTGTTTTACATATTTGGTGACTTTTCAATGAATTACCGGGAAATCTTTCCGACAAATCTCAGTTCCAATAGGTGATCTATCATCAGAAAACAAGATGTTTATAAGTTGTTATTATGTACTTTATATTTGTGGCAAAAAACAAAATGCTTGTTGCTGTGTCTAAACCCAATTACTGTAGAGTATAATTATTACAAAGGGATCGGCGGGCAATTATACTTCTTGTTCGCAAGTTCTGATTCTGATTATTCATCTCTGAAGCTTACAAAAGATGTTTAAAATATTAGCTTTTTATGTCGTATATCAAACACGAAGGACAGTGTCTCATCAAAATTTTCCAAATACTGAGAAGATAATTGAAAATTAGACACGAAGTGGACTATTTTCCCAAATTTGGGGTGTTTGGAAATGTGGTGACACTGTCCATCGCATTTGATAAATCTTCTCTCTTCTCGATCTCGAGGCTAAACAGTAACGCAGCATCAGAAGTGATGATTATGATTTCCTTTGTTTTAGCTTGGCCAATTATTGATGAGTTTTATTGATGAGTTTTATTTACATGTATAATATCATTTTGGTATCATTTTATATGTTCTATCAAATCAGCTTCAAACCTATATTTTTAACACAATCCAATCCTTATTTCTCTATTTCAAATGCTTTTAGCCTGTTTTAGGACACTGTGGAAAAGACTGACCAAAATTTGCCATATTGATTATTGGATGGCGTAAAACTGACGTTTGTTTTAAAGCTGTACAGCTCTCAGCTGAAGACAAGCTTTGGTGAGTTTGTAATTGACGGCTGAAAAAGGTGAAGAAATTGATAAAACAAAATTCTCTCTCATTTGGTTTTGAGGTCTTCCTCTTCGAAAGGCAACACTTTTTTGTCTTTGCGTTTGTAAATAACATACTTCCACTGATAAAACGTTTATGATTTGTACTCATAAATATGCCGCGAAGTGGCAACGCGACTTCTTTTTTTTGTCATGTGTGATATCAGTTCATTTGTAAAACAAATCATTTATTTGTCTGGCAAAAATCGAGCGTTAACCAACTTTTATGTAGTGCAGTGTTACTATAAGCTGGTGTTTTTCCTTCTTTTGGGCGCCTAACTAAAGCTCATTTCACCCATAATAGGAAGCTATTCCAGAAGCTTTTATATATGTGATAAGTGACATTGGTCAGTCAAAAAAGGTTATTTTGATCTTCGAGGCCATAATATTCAGATTTAGGAGGATCCTACAGGGGGTCTACGCTCTTACAATATAAATTAAACCTAGGCTAATTCTATGTACAATGCTATGTAGCAACCGGCTGTGATCATTTGAACACCCTAAAAGTTGTGCCAAAACACGATTCTCAACCCCCTAAAGAGGAATGACTAGCATATCCATCAATGTGGCAATTAAGGTCGACGTCAGACCTAGCTAGGCAGTAAATGGAAGGCTGTATGAACTGTTTGTTTTAGTTCTTGCTGTTATTGTCAATAAAAAACCTTGCTTCTTTGTTCAATATGCCTTAACTAAATTTTCAATTTTTGCAAGTTTTTTGTATTATTTGGGCCACTGAGATTGGTTTGTTAATAATTTTCACGACCAATGGAAAACCACTGCCTCATGACAAACCAAAACATTGTCTTATTGTCCTCTTTACTGCTCGTCTCACTTCTCTTATCTTCCAGCAATAGAGTATTGGATTTAGAGATGAGTTGAGGAAAACCATTAATCCAGTCATGTTCCAAGCAATAACATTACATGGAGTAAGTCCACGTAATGTGCTTAAAGCAGTAGCAATAGTGTACGGTAGATAACACACTACGAGCGTTAAATGCATCCACAATGCACTGGAAACTGTCTTTTTGTAGCGCGCCATGTTCAAGGATGCCCCAAAATTGACATGGGAGCCGTGTACTTGTGCTTGTTGTCGGCGAAGTGAAACGTAAATTTTCATATAGCAGCATGACGAGATGCTTAAACATAACAAGAGCCATACGCAAGATCCTATGAAGAAGACACTTTTGTTCCATAAGTAAATCAAGGCAACACCAAAGCTCGTAATCCACGAAATTATAACGAACAAACGAACGCGGTTTAAAGTAACAATCTGTCTGTATCTTAACCCCAGTAACAGAGAGAGAAATCTGTCCACACTTATTGCGGTTAACGTGATGATAGATTCTCCGCACAGTAAAGCACTTGAAATGTATGCCAAACTTTCAGTTATTTCACAAAGGTTCCAGTTCTTCTTAGCAATTGTTATGAGGTAAGTCACGAACATGGGTTGCGAAAGAAGTCCGACAAACAGATCCGTACACGATAGACAGCGACACAAAAGCTTCGATGACGAATGAAGCGAAGAAACTTTCTGAAGAGCAATGAGAATCAGGATGTTTCCTGACAGCGCAGTGATGGATAAAATCACATTCACTGGAACGAAAACATAAGGATTAAAGATGTGTTCGATTCCCTTGTTTTCTTCGACACTCAACGAGCACATAGATAATTTGACGTTCTCTTCTCGTATATGCGACGTAAAGTTGATCATTTTAACTTTCCGCGTTTTTTTCTACGTAAACAAGTCGATCGCTGTGGCTTAACGATACGTCTGATACGTTAGCATTAAGTTAAAATTCATTCAGTCATTGAAGCGAGAAATTGTGTCACTCCCATGATGATTGCTCTCAGAAAGTTAACGCCGCTATTTGCTTTGTTTTTACTTAACTACATGAGCCTTGGGCGATGAATGCACCTGCGTACGATAGTTTCTAGCTTCGAAATTAAAGTAAATAGACCGATATGAGAGCATTAAATCTGAATTCGTTGCTGCAATTTGGCAGTACTAACAGGACAAAAGTCTCTTAAAAAAACGGAGCATTTATTTTTTTACGACCTCTAAATTGGTTTTGATTCCTCACACCTTTTGTCTCTGACAAGATATCAAGCGTGACCCTAATTTATTCCAATTTACCTTTGCGCGGGGCGAAATCTCAAGAACTTGCAAACAGAGAAGACATTTTAGGAAACCGCTTTCCGCCTAGCGTAAACATTGCAATAATGTTAATTTTCGCCGATGGAAAACGCAGGGTTTAATCATGTTTCCGTTGCTTCTCCAAACAGCGGAAACAGTTCACTCTTAATTATGTTTACTAGAGATTCTTGTCCTGAAAACGAACAAACGATTCTGTTGTTTTCGACACTCTTTCAGCGTTTTAGAGAAACTTACACACTACTAACGAATCGTGCATATTTCCAATTATTAGATAAGCAGGGTTCATTACAAAAATGAAAAACAAAATATAAAAAATCAACAGTGATAAATGTTATCAGAAGTCCATGTTATTAAATGTTTTTATCTTGTACTTGCTTGCAGCTGCCTGTCAGCCTGTGTTATGAACTATGTATAGCGAAGCCCGTTAAGCCCGGGGGGGACTCCTCTAAAAAATGACAGGGGTGCTCGTCGAGAATTTTGAAAAGATCCCCTAAAAGGTACCAGAGTCTTGATTAGTGGGTGTGGCCCCAAATAATTTTTACCCCTAAGAGATACCAGGAGTTGTTATATTTTATATAGATGAAAATAAAAATGAGCGGATTCACACATAGATTGTGCGTCTGTCTGTCTTTTATATTCTGGTTCAATACCCCAATAAGTACCGCGATAACTCTAACGGTGGCCATTTTATATTTTAACCTAAGCGGTACCGATCACGGACAAATTTTGACCCCTAATAGGTACGACGAGCATCCTGGCGCATGATATTCACACATTGATCGAGTAAGTAGAGTGCGCATGTAAAGTTAACGACTTTGCCAAATAGCATGTATACTCGATTAGCCAATAATTCGGCAATAATAATGTTGCCCCTGAGTCCCTGGTTATTTTTCAAACATCAACTGAGTTCGAGTGTAGAGGGACCCGAGCTCTGTGATAAACAGCCACATTGACTAAAAGCAATTTTTCCTTTCGTTTTAATCTTCACATTATACTTTGGAATCTTTTCGCAGCATAGAACGCAGGTCTAAACCCGAAATGCACATTTCGACGTGACTTTCCCTGCGCTTGAAAAGCAGTTCCACAATAGTTTCGCCTCAAACGCAAGGCATAAGCCTGTAATAATTTAATTTCCTCGATATTCACGGCATTATAAGCCGTTATGCCGGTGTCAGGGTTTTGCCTGGCATCTCATGATAAACAAAGACATTGTCTAATTGTCTCCTTCACGGCTTGTCTCACTTTTCTTATCTTCCAAAAGTAAAGAACTGGGTTTAAAGATGAGTTGAGGAAAACCATCATCCCAGTAATATTCCAAACAATAACATTACATGTTGTAAGTCCACGCAGTGTACTGAAAACAGTTGCAACAGTGTATGGTAGATAACATACCACCAAGGTTAAATGTATCCACAGTGCACTGAAAACTGTCTTCTTGTAGCGCGCCATGTTCACGATTGCACCAGGATTTAATTGGAAGCCGTGTACTTGTGCTTGTTGACGCCGAAGTGAAACGTAAATTTTTAGGTAACAACAAGACGAAATACTTAAAAATAACAAAAGGCATACGCAAGATCCTATGAAGAAACCACGCTTGTTCCATAAATACGTCAAGGCAAACGCAAGGTTTATAATCCACGAAACTATCACGAACAAGTAAACGCGGTTTAAAGTAACAATCTGTCTGTATCTTAACCCCAGTAACAGAGCGAGAAGTCTGTCCACACTTATTGCAGTTAACGTGTTGATAGATTCTCCGCACAGTAATGCACTTGAAATGTATGCCAAACTTTCAGTTATTTCACAGAGGCTCCAGTTCTTGTCAGCAATCGCCATGAGGTAAGTGATAAATATTGGCTGCGAAAAAAGCCCAACAAAGAGATCCGTACACGATAGACAACGAAACAGGAGCTTCGATGGCGGATGAAGCGATGTTTCTTTCTGAAGAGCAATGAGAATCAGGATGTTTCCTGACAGTGAGGTGATGGACAAAATCAAATTTACAGAAACAAAAAAATAAGGATTAAATTTGCATTTGGTTCCCTCACTTTTGTGGCCACTCAACGAGCACATGGATAAATCGAATAAGCCTTCGCTTCTTTCTGTCGTAAAATTGATCATTGTTTCTTGACCATTGATGTTTTGTTTCGCAAAAATGTCTGTTGATGCCTGACGATCTCGTGACAAATGAAATGTCGAATTGAAAACATCGACACGGCTTTCCTAAAGAGCTGCCATCGTTATGTTGTGATAAGAAATCAGACAACTACCATCTTCAAAGGAATTCTTTGACAAAATTAATTTTAGTCGCCGTTTGATAAATTTGTTAGCCTGGGGGATGATAATCACAACCTGCAGTACGTTGCGAAGTTTAAGGCGATAAATCGATGTCACATCCTATCACAGCCTTTCCTTGTACATGCCACTTCTTGAATCTCTCTTTTTAACGATTAGAGTCAGTTTCAAACGAGTTTAATTTTTTCTTTTCCACAAAAATAAACAAAACGAACTCCATAATCAAATTAAAACTCAGATTCATTATAAGTAAGTATTCTTAAAAGAGATAAAAAGGAAATGAACGATCAGAAAATCTGATTCAGAATTCCTTCTGGTTTACATAAAACGAATAAGTAAGGCTTGAGTGAATTTTTTCAATACAAAAATACGCGAAAAAAATAAACGACGTTTCGACATCTTCGGGATATCACTGTTGAGCAAAATGTGTAGGTTAGTTCGTGCATTATTGCATTATAAATAAATTTACAATTATACGCATAAGGTGACAAAATATGTAAAGTGACAAGAGATGTGACTATAAGGAAACTGCGTTAATTAAACAAACAATTTAGCTCTGATTGAGTCGGTGTATTGAGTACTGGCTTATATCAGAGAAGTTAAGCCAAAATTCAATACTCAGTCAGACTCAATCGGAGCAAAATTGTTTGTTTAATTAACGCAGTTTCCTAATAGTCACATTTTCTTGTCGCTATTCATATTTTGTCATCTTATGCGTATAATTGTAGATCTATTTATAATGCAATAATGGACGAACTAACCTGCACGTTTTGCTTAACAATGATATCCCGAAGATGTCGAAACGTCGTTTGTTATTTTCGCTAATTTTTTTTTGGAAAATATTTACATAAAACATTTGTTTTAATTCTCTTGACCAAAATAGGTCGCATTGCGAAACAAAATGGCTGAAAAATATTGCTATATCGGCCTGGACGCTTGCTAAGCCATATACATCGGAAATACGTCGTCTTGTATAAGACTTGCTATGGAACTCTGTCTAGCAATTGGTTCAAGTCTTCTGGAATAAATATGATACCGTAAACCATTCTGTACGTAAATTTTAATGTAAATTAGATTCAAATTTTAAGTTTTATTCAATTTTATCATTAAAATGATATAAATAACTTTATACGTGAACATAATGTTTGGTTTTATTTCTTACAATCACCTGCTGTCGTCATTGCAATTTGAGACATTCCAGAGGGCATACAGAACGTCTGTACTAACTCAATTCCTTAAAATATTCGCTACGTTATATGTTATCTCTCGCTACATTATATGTTACCTTTGTTAGTATGATAAGTATTGCCTGAGCTTAGCTTAGCTTAGCTTAGCTTAGTTTTTTTTGGCTCAGGTCGGGGGGTGGGGTAGGATCAGAAATGAGTTGCTTCCACTTGTCCCTGTTCTTGGCATGATGAGTGTTAGGCATAATATAATTATAATTCAATTCTTTTCAATCTAATCTTGTTTTTACTTTTCAATACAGGGGGCTGGGGCTCGCGATATGATCACCAAGAAAATCGTTTCATCATTTACCAGAATATCTCCGCGCTTCTCAGTAAAGCAGTTTTACTTGGTTCAATGATTTATATGCTGGCATAGTAACTGCTTTAGTGACCTGATTACTTTGGTTCTACTGTCGCAAATGAGTCATTTTCGATATATATATTGCAACACACCAGAAGCAGGGTTCTGTCTTAAATGTTATGATAAGCAAAGCCATTGCCTTATCGTCTGTTTCACTGCTTGTCTCACTTCTCTTAACTTCCAGCAGTAAAGAAAGGGGTTCAAAGATGAATTGATGAAGACCAATATTCCAGTGATATTCCAAGCAATAGCACTGCACAGACGTAGACTGTGCAAAATACTAACAGCTGTTGCAATAGTATAGGGAAGATAACACACTACGAGTGTTAAATGTATCCATAATGCACTGGAAACTGTCTTTTTATAGCGCACTATGTTTAAGGATGCGCCAGCATTGACCTGGGAGCCGTGTACTTGTGTTTGTCGCCGGCGAAGAGAAACGTAAATTTTTAGATAACAACATGATGAGATGCATACTAATAATAGAATCCATGCACAAGATCCCATAAAGAAAACAAATTTGTTCCACAAATAAGTCATGGCGGATAATATGCTCCCAATCCACGAAATTATAACGAACAAACGAACGCGGTTTAAAGTAACAATCTGTCTGTATCTTAACCTCGACAACAGAGCAAGAAGTCTGTCCACACTTATTGCGGTCAATGTCGTGATAGATTCACCACACAAGATTGCAGCTGATATAAATGCTAAACTTTCAGTCATTTCACAAAGTTCCCAGTCCTTGTTTACAATCGTCATGTGATAAAAAGTGAATATCGGCTGTGAAATAAGTCCTACACAGAGATCCGTGCATGAAAGACAACGAAACAAAAGTTTGGAAGGCGGATGAAGGGACGTTTCTTTCTGAAGAGCGGTAAGAACCAGGATGTTCCCTAACAGTGAAGTGATGGAAAAAATCACATTCACTGAAGCAAAATAATTAGCATGAATAGCGCATTTGGTTTCCTCGATATCAGCGGCAGTCAACGAGCACGCAGAAAAATGTGTTGCCTCCTCACTTCTGTGTAACGTAAAATTGATCATTTTAACTGTCTTTTCTCTTCACAAATAGGTTGATCAAACCTGCGTGGTGGTTTTGGCCCCGAGAAGTCGGTTTTTAACACTAATAACAAGAAATACGTAAGTTTTTAAACAACAAAAAATCAGGTTTAAGTACTTAGATGCGTGCGTGACAGACGTAAGTACAAACATCCTTGCCTTTAAATTAAATTTTGTCTAATATTAAAATAAAGCTATCAGCAACCGGATGTAACTATAGCATAAATCTCACCCTTTTTCTGAAACAAACATTTTTTTTCTTCACAGTGAATTATACATTCCTTCTAAAAATGTAACAAAGGCATTCTTAGCCGATAATATATGACGTGTTTGACTGCAGTAGAACTGGCCTGGCGTGAATGTTGATTGTCAGTATGGAAGTGGACAGGTGAAATTAAAAGTGAATTTGGGATGTCATGGATAAACATATAAATCTATATCTATGTTACCGGATAAAGAGACTTCAGAAATATGATTATGTTTATGAAGGCCAAACAGTTTTCAGGTTATTTGACAGATTTTCATTAATAATAATAATGATCGGCATTTCATTAACTGACATTTTCTTGATAGTTTAAGAAATTATAATCTCGCGTCTTTTCTTTTTCGTTTCCTTTTTCTCTGACCTTTCCAATCAAAGAAAATTTCTTTACTGATTGCTTAATAAGCATAGAAATAGAATAGAAAACAACTCTGTTGGTGAGAAAATAAATACAAGATGTTCCAGTTGACAGAACTAGACCACTGCACAAACAGTCATAAACAGTACTTTTTTCATAAACAGTACTTGCTTCTTAGTCAACTACCAACGTAGAGCGGGTTGAATAGAACCGAATATTATAGAAACAGTACTGATTTGAACGTTAAGGTTTGATTATATGAAAATTTATGTCAACTCGTCAGTTTAAGTAAATGATGTAATGTTTAATAAACGAGCAGCAGTGTTCTATCAAGTTTAAAACACGAGGTGCGAATTTATTGAACGGCTTCAAAATCTTCTGATGTAGATCAACTCATTCTTGCACTAATGTTTAGATTTCGGGTTATTCTGGCCGAGAAAATTGGACGTAAAGTTTAGCCGTGCCTTTATCAGATATAAAGACACTCATTAAACATTAATTTCTGTTGTCTTTTCTTTATGAATTATTAATGAGTTTTTGAACCTGATTTAAAACCACGGAACCAGGAACTTAACAATACAATGCACGACACCTCTACTTAAAACGCAAGTAATTTTTCAAATCATGATTTCTTTTCCTAAGAAATCTTCTTTAACAACATTTTGTTAATGCATCCAACACCCGGGGGGGCACTCCCATATGAAATGGACGGGGATGCTCGTCGTCTCGCTTAGGGGTGTAAATTTCGGATTTTGGTCTCGCTTAGGGTGCTCTGGGCAAAATGTCATTATTTTTAGCCGTCAAGGTCTCGTTTAGGGTTGCACGCGAAGAAATAACAAAAAAGAAAGAATTTTGATTCGTTATATTTACTCTTTTAGGGGTCTGCATAACGTTCGGCCACACCCAGATTGGTCTCTTTTAGGGGTTAAATTCAAAATTTCCGACGAGCATCCCCGTCCATTTCATATGGGAGCCCCCCCCCCCCCCCCCCCGGGATCCAACACCCTTTTCATTGTCGTCTTACACAATGATATCGCAGCAAGCTATACTCACTAGCTACGTCCGCACACAATTATCACACAGTTTAAATGCATGAGGCTTGAAAGCCTTGATAGTTTTACTGACAAGAGTACGAAAAATTTGCAAATTTACAGATCAAGCAAAGCAATTTCTTTGCAGATTGTCCTGCTTTCACCACGGGGCAAGTACAATAAACTTTTGTTATGAGGAAATATAACGAGCAAACTCCTAGCAAGGTTTCGTGTCAACTGAACCATTTTTTTTTGTCATTAGCATTATTTACTTCATAGTCAACTAACAATACTAGAAGGCTTGATAGAATATTTTTTATTACTATTATTCTTTTCTTTACTTTAATGTAGATCAAATAATGCCATTTTGTAAATCTGATTTTCTTCTTCACCTCCCGTCTCGAAGATTTTCACAAGGCAGAATACTTAAAAAAGAAAGACCGGATTTGAGTTTAGTTCAAAAGTCAAACTGACATTTCTGCTAAAAATTCAGTTTCCAAAATTATTACTCTGTTTTTAATAACGTGTCCTTGTGTCAAATGAAGCCCCATGCAAGTGTTTGCGAATGCTGCATTTTATTTGGCTTTGATCGAGGTATCAAAGCCGGTTTTCTTCTGCAATGTTCGTGGCTGTTCGGCAAACGAAGGTATTTAACTGAGAATTCAAATTTCTCCTTTCCAAGTGACATTAGTTCTAAAATTGCTGGGAAAATGTTGCTCCATTTATAATATCACTGTAATTGAGCTGCATGGTTTGGTCACGTTTGGTGCATTTGACGACCTTCATGCTTATATCCTACAAACACTCTTTATATTCTCTATTACAGCTTCTCTTATTTTGGGAATTCGCCAGCAGTAAAGGACTGGGTTGAGAAACGAATTGCAATAAACCAACGTTATGGTCCATAGCTCGACGCGTAAAAGATGAGAATTGTTTGTAACGATGTTACCGACAACTTTGTTTACTGCAAATGGGAAAAAGCAAAGTAGCAATGCAAAGTGCACCCAGAGTACACTAGCAACTGTATTTTTAAATCTTCGCATATTCAGCGGCGAGTTCATCTCCTGGTTTGTGTGCTGATGCATTTCAGCTTGTATCCTGCACTGGCGTCTGAGCGTTACGTAGATTTTCAAGTAACAACATGTTGTTATTATGCCACAAAGAAATATAAAGACAAAAGTTAAGGCGAAAAACAGTTTTTCTTTCCACAAAGAAGTCATCGCAATTGCAATGTCTACCACTAAAACAAATGAAAGAAGTTTACGGATTCTCGTCGCAGTTACGACAGTTCTGTATCTCAGTCGTAACAACAAAGCAAGGAGTCTGTCGATTGTTATTGCAGTCAAGATGCACAAAGACAGTCCAACCAAAATTGCACCAGCAACATGCTCAAAAGCTTCGATGAAGCAGGCGAGCTTCCACCGTTTCTTCAGTAGCGATAGGAGGTAGACTACAAAGAGTGGTTGTGAGACCAGTCCCACAAAAAGATCGGTGTATGCCAAGCAGCGAAACAAGACTCTCGATGGCGGGTGAAGCGAGCAATCCTTTCTTAGTGCGCCAAGGATCAAAATGTTTCCAAGAGTTGCGGCAACGGAGAGAGGAATATTTCCGGAGGAGAGTGAAACTAACGTGAATTTAAAGTTTGCATTGCTCGTCATCAACTGATAAGCTCTTGAGCATCTATTCTTCGTATTTTCCAGTTGTGGTTGTTTGTACCTCTCGATATCAGTGAAGTTTTCCATCAATGGATTGTTGGCTGATAGCTTAAAACTGACAGTGACAAACAAGTCTTTAGAAACAATTGCTGCGTTGCCTTTAATTATGGATTTGCTACTAGTAATAACTTTTTCCTGCAGCTATCATCTTTGAAACAAAAGTTAGTGGCAGATGCATCACTAAAAATTAATATATTGTTTCCAGTTTTTAGTTTTCGAAAATGATCAATCCATTTTGAATATCTTATAAAGGTAGCGGACAACGAATCTTTTTCAACGCTTCAAGAGTCTTCGAGCCATTTTTAGCTGTCATTGCTACGGTAGTTGTTCCTTTGAAAAATTATTTTAAGTGTTATTACAAACAAAAAGATCCAAAATAGTCGCTTCGAACGCCTTTAATTTAGCCAGCAGGTGTTCCCATGAGTTAAACTAAAGTCGCATCGATAATATGAAAGAAGTCATTTATTTTAAGAGGTCGTAATTATCCGACATCTCATCACTGGAGCAATTGCAAATGTTTTTCATCGAGTTCATCGCTTTAATTTCGGAATTTCGGATTTCGTGCTCATTTTTAAGAAAATCTAATGTTTTGTTTTCTGCGTGTGTTTGCCTCGCTCTGTTTGTAGTTATTGGTCGACGTGACGTCATATCCAATATTTTTTTAAAATGAAAATTCTGAACAATAGTAATTTTACCTGATAATGCATGTTATGATAACTGAAGACAGGCAATTTCAACACTTGTCAAATTAGAGAATGGAGAGAAAGCATTATGAACCCTTATTGCAGAAAGAGAAATTACCTAGTAAGCAGTTCTCGGGAAAAGGAGGCGTTTTTTGGCTTTTGAAACATTAATTTTTCAGTGATGTTGACATGACCGTGGCACTAAAGACGGATTTTCCATCCGTTAAATGTCTTTTCACTTCTTTTCTAGCTTTTTATCAATCTTACTAACCCTTTCAACTTTGCCTTTTGTTTCGGTAAGAAAACGAGGCCAGACCGGGCAAATCTTCTATATAAAAATGAGTTTGATTGAATGGAAATGCAGTTGGTTATACGAGTGATTAAAAAACATGGCACGACCGCATGGCTGGAGTCCGATTTGTTCAATCGCTAGTTAGTAGTATTAGTGAAGCCCGTCAACAATCAATTACCTCTATAAAAAAAAATCACTGGTAAAAAAGGCTATTTCTGAGAGAGTTTAGGAATATGACGAAAGATTATTCAGTAATAAAAAGCGGACGGCACGCGAATTTTGTCATCTGTCAGTAAACACATAATTATTGGAGACACTCCAATTTGTTGAAAAATAGGCTGTGTTAAGAACCAATCATATTTGAGAATTTTGTTCCAGTTGTGATTGTTAGTTTCATAAAAAGACATCTGTAAAACGTTCACTCGCACTAATTCAATAAATGGTGGCCAAATCGTAATGATTTCAGTCAGAGGCAAAACAATTTGTCATTGAGTAGCCATGGAAACATAAGCGTACGCGCTTCTAATTCTTTGTTCTTGTGCGGCCCAATAAATCTGTTTTTTTTATTTATCACATACGGGGCAAAATTACTGAACGCTGATTGGTTGAGACAGAGGGCATTTTTTCTTAATCACGAGGGCACTTTTTGGTAATCAAGAGGGCATGATTACTTGATCCTGATTGGCTGAGCGCGCGTCGTCTGCACTGAGTTGGTTTCCCGCTTAAAACGAGTTTGAAAAAAGTTCAGAAACGCAGTGCATCCGAGTTTGATATAAATAGAGGATATTACACGGTGGCGAGAAGATATGAATTTTATGTTCGAGTGGCAGAAACGATATCTCACGAGTGAGCGCAGCGAACGAGTGAGATATCGTTTTTGCCACGAGAACATTAAATTCATATCTTTGAGCCAACCTGTAATGTTCTTTTTATTATATGGAGACCAGATGTACCTGAAATTGCGAATTTTTATTTCATCGTTTTCGAAAAATCGAGCAAGTTTTACAAATCACCGTTCGTCTTCACAGAAAATACAAAGCACCCGTGTCCAGGATATAGAAACACTAACTGAATTCCAATCAAACAAAATACATGAAATACTTGTCAACTAAATAGCTAATACGTAAGAACTGAAAACATCACTGACTTTGACTTGAATCCGATGCGGCAATGTCTTGACCACCGATAGTTTTCAACTGCTTTTGTTTTCTTCTTTACAACATCTTGCACTTTGTGCAATTCCTTGCGAAGAATTCTCTCTAAAAGCCTTGAAATCGTCAATGCTTCCATTATGTTCTCGTCCTTGAGTTTTTCGGAAAACTCATTCTTTTTCGGCGCTTAATTAAACAAATTAATCCTGTTTGTCGATGCTTGCTCACAACAAACCTGAACGACACAAGAAACGTTCATTCAACAAAGTAGAAATGGCGCGAATCGTGACGTCAATGAGCGATATGACACTCGCAAGCGTGTCATACGGAAAATACGCCACTCGGGTCCCGGATGGAGTGGCGTATGGAATCTACGAGTGGTTTAGTTCCCAGTAAAACACTCTCGTCCATATAATAAATGCGGTTATTTCATCAAATGTGAAAGAAAATCGGTAGGCAGAAATGAGTGGTGCCTTTGTGGAATAGAGAGAGGACTTTTCAATCCAAATTCGTTTGTCACAGCCCGAAAAAACTTCTGGACGATTGGCGCTGCACGGAGAATAGAAATTCATGGCGGCTGAGACCACTGACACTCTTAAACCTGTATTTTGAAATTGAGAAATATCTTCTTAAACCAAATTAAGGTGATTTCTTATTGCAAGAAGGTTTTCTTAAATTGAGGTATCTGTTCTTGATTTAAAAGGATGTCTACTTACTTTCAAGTATTGATTTTAAGGAAGGCGAGGTTCTTAAAATAAGCCATTAAAAAAGCTTATTTTAAGAACATCATCTTTAGAAAAACGAAGAAAAAAAATTCTGAATTTAAAAAAATACAGCAAAACAAGAAATCTTAATTTAAATTTAGTAAATGACATTTACAAAGTTAAACTGCCACGACTTAGCGGGCGCTTTTGGCCAGCGGTCACTTGTCAAAGTGTAGGCTCACATGGTTCGTTGCAGCTTCGTTTGTGTAGCGTTTTAGCCATTCTCGTCCCCAGAGCCCTCCGTTTATTTTGGTCACGTGGTCGGCGAAACGGAGGGCTCTGGACGCAGCCACTACCGGATGTCAGAAATTTTCTGACATCCGTTCGCGCGTGTGTAGTAGCTTTCGACACAACTGCTCATGCTCACATGTTAATCCTGAGGGAGGGGGAGGGGAGAGAGTTTATTTGAATGGCTGATCGTGAGAAGACGTCAACAAAGCGATCAAAAGAGTCGTTGATTTTCATTTATGCTGGACGATCGAGAATTAAAGCGATCTGAAAAGTGAACAGAAAGCTCCCTTAGCCGTCGTTGCCGAGTTCAAGCGGTATTATTTTTGTGTTTTATCAACGGATGTCGAAACGTCCCATTTTCTTTAATCAGGTATGAAAGCCGAGTACAAATGTCGGATGAATTTTGTATGTTGATGTGGAATTCTAGAAAGTCGTACTGTTCCATATAACAAGATTGTTAAAAACGGACAATCTCAGTCGCCTTCGAGTGTTTTTGAAAAGCCACTTTAGACGTGTTCGTTAATTGAGTGGATAGATTTAGCACTGTAAATTAAAGATATTGCAAAGAAAATATAATATCAGTCTCATGGTATTGCATTTGAAAATCTTGTCTTCGATTGCGATTCGTAGTTCCACAAGAATGCCTTCCCTTTGAATTAAGATTGATTTTCTGTCCTTATGTTTTAAATTTTATAATTAAAGTGAGCAGGTGAGGGGAAAAATCAAACTGGGAAATATTAATTTGAAGCAGGAGGGGTTGAAAGTGGATCTGTTTTCTGTGTGTTTTTTAATATGAGTGAAAATGTTAAAATATTTTTCATCACCCCAAAAGAATTAGAACCTCCTTTAGATTTGCCAGTGATATTTTGAACCATATACTTCATGCAAAAATATTTTTCTACGAAAGATTTAGGACTCAGATTTGGCTATAACTTATAAGCTCAATAAATTATGGGAAAGAGGACCACTCACAATGAAGAGGAGTCAGTATTTGTACTGAATAATTCTTGTGCATAGGAATGGGTGAGAAATCAGTTTAAGAACTTGACTTTTTTCTACTTTTTCAGGATGACCCTGAAGGGGGCACTTGAGATAACAATCACTTGGTAACTACAAAAACTTTCTGACAGATGTTCATTACTTATATGCCAGTGCAACATTACTTGGCAATTTATTAAAATTGTGTGCACTCCACCTAAATACTGAGACAGTAAATACTTAATTTATACTAAAATTAAATTCTTAAATCTGAAGTGAGCTAGCTCTGCTGTTGTAAAAATTATTTAAGAGGAAACAGGGTTAACAGGATATATTTTGAAACATTTGGTATCATTTTGTTAAATTAAATGAAAATAGTCACCTGTCCACAGATGCCAACGCAAGTCTTCATGTTACTCCATAGCCCACTTTCTTATTTCTTAGGTTATCAAATACACTGAAGTGCAGGGGACAAAAAATGCCCCTTCACTTGGGAAAGGTGAACCTATGAATTTTCTATTTTGCGAGAACAGATAGGGGGAACCTGACCCATTTTACCCATGAGCCATCCCTTTTCCCATAAATATTATGAATGGTCATAAGGCAGCACTACTATGAAAGATTATGCAACACTATGCCCTAGGCTTGCAGTTAACAGGGTCTGGTTATTCTCAGTTTTTGTGCTTCAACTCCATGGCAAACATCTCATCTCAAATATTGGGAGAATCGCAAACAGGTTTGTTTTGCAAACAGGTTTGACATCAGCTATAGATTAATATGTCAATGCAGCACTAAATAAATCAAGGTGAACAGGGTCACTGGGGCAAATAGCCTTTAATAACTCTAGAATTGTCAAGATTACTCTCAAGAGCACTTGTTTGTTTTAAATCTTATTAAATATATACATGAATATAAAATGAAACAATGCCAATTTCAGTTCCTTCACCTGTCTCCCCTTATGCCAAGTGGTGCAAAGGCCAAATTATGCCAGTTCCTGCAGATGCCTGCAGTCTTTGAAGACATAAACTGTGTTACACATCCACAGTATAAGCAATGTTGGAAAACAAGTAAGTGGTTCCATCATGGAACCAAAAATTTTTTTTTTTTTTTCCCTGGACATTTTTAACAACTACACTTTGATATTCCTTGTTCTTACTATAAACACTCAACTCACAGCTGTATATTTATTTAACACTGATAAAGCTTACTGAGTTGAAAGTCTTGAAATGATGGTGGTGGTCTGCTGAACATGTAAGAAATGTTCTAGTATATATGTTACATAAATCTTCAATCTAGTATGCTGATAAACATACTTGTAACATAATCTATTTTCTTTTGTACCTTAACAATCCGATGTATATTGCACAATGTAATTCTGTAAGCATTCAAGGTAATATATATAATCCACAGCGCAAGTTTGCACGATAATAGAAACAATTTCAAGATCGATACAAACCTTTTAGCAACATCAACTGATCAAGACCATGCAACGACAGCAACGACAACAGAGTGTACAGAACAACATTCAACATTGTATGGGGGCAGAAAAAGGGATTTTGATTTTGGGAGACGTGATAGAGTAGAGTTCTGTTGAATTTCTAAACTTTGTCAGACTCTCAAGGCTTCAATATTCCACCAAATCAGTCAATGGAAAAATAAAAACACGAGTTTTTAAAAACATACCGCCTACAGCAGTTTGGAAGATCGAAGACAGATTTTAAATCTGCTGATAGTGCTAAACGTTTGAAACCTAGCTCACACAGGGACTCACACAGATCATCTTCTGCTTCTCTACAACAGCCACGTATCGATAACAGTTTCGTGCGATTCATCGATTGCCGGTCGCCATAATTTTTCTAAGAAATCTTTTTCCTGGTAATTTCCGGTCCGGAAGCAGAGTGCCGTGCGTAGTAGTGTAAAATTTTGTTTCGTGGTGCGCATTCATTCTTCATCAACCAATGAAAAAATTCGAATTAATTCCTGCGTCCAGAGCTACTCGTTACGCACAAATAAAACGAGTAGCTCTGGGGACGAGAATGCGTTTTAGCGGTCGTCGAAGCGGTCATCTTTCCGAGCAGCTGGCGTCGCCTCTTTCTTCGTTTTTCAACGGCTTGGTGGCTTCTCTACTTTAACACATTTCTAGCAGCGTTTGTTCATCATGCGTACAACGAGCAACAGCATGTCCACGTTGACTCCGCCGACTACTCTCACAGCAGCTCGTCAACTTCGAGTTCTACGTCGACCGTCAGTCCCCGGCTTCAACTTCGACTTCTACCTCGACCGTCACACCGGCTTCGCCTTCGTTCCTAACTGCCTCTTCGGTGGACAACAACACTCTTTCCCAGGCAATTTGAAGGGCTTTTGCGGACTCGTTACCGCTCTGCTGTCTAGATCTTCCCTTCGAGGGCACGTGGGGGAAAATATGTCCACGGCTTCTGGTTCTGTTCCATATTCCAACTCAACACCGTCGTTGTCGCCCTTGCCTTCCACCAATTCTTGCCACTCTTCCACATTGTCATGTACAAGTTACAAGCAAAGGTGCAAGTTACAAGTGCTGAAAGCAAGAGCATCGTGTGCTGGAATTAAGACCTTTTTTCCTTTATTTGCAGTATTCTCAAAAAGAAATCAATATTTGAATAAAAAAAATATTTCTCAAATGAAGTATCTGTTTTCTTAAATTAACAATCGAGAAACCTTCATTTTAAGAAGTAAAATTTTCTTAAAGTAAGAAAGTTTTATACTAGCCAACTGGAACTAAAGATCGATTTCTTAAATTAAAAACTAACTCTTAAAGTAAGAAATTTCTCTTAAAATAAGATCTTTAATTTAAGTAAAAAAAAGTCCTTAATTTGGGATTTGTTTCAAGGAATTTGCCCTCAAAATAAGAATTTCCCATTTAGAGTGTGAATCGACACTGAAAGATAACATTTCTTCGTTTTGCTTGCTTCGCCTTATCAGAAACAGAGCCTGGAAAGGGCATAAATTTAGTTGGTACTTACAGTTTTCGCTGTGGAAAGGAGAATGTCAGGTTCAAGAAGTTATTAAAGCTCGTTCGGACACTTTGTTTATGACTTTCATCGATGCAGCATTTCTGCGCGGTCGGACGCCTCGTAAACAAAGGTAAATAAAATTTAAACTGCATTCAGTTTTATCTGTGAAGGAACTATTATGAGTGAATTGCACATGCTGTGTTATGCTTACTTTTACTGTTTCTCGACATAAGTTGATTATTGATGTGGTCCTTTTGCTACGAGCAAATATTCTTGCCAACCGGTTTACGCCATGGCGGACCTCGTTTAAGTTTTCTTTTGTACACAATTTTGCCCTTTATGTGATAAACACGTAATCGCAATGTGCCCTCGTGCAATTAAGGATTAATTTCACTTGCATTTTCAAAGTTTTCCAAATTGCCCTCGTCGCTTCGCGACTCGGGCAATTTTGTGAAAACTTTGAAAATGCGCGTGAAATTAATCCTTAATTGCCCTCGGGCCCATGCGATTACATATACAAACAGTTGAGTGTATAGCATCACTGTATTTTTTACTCGTTGTTTGTATTTTGACTCTCCCTCCGAGCAGTGTCAAAATACAGTACAACTCGTGAAAATATACATCAATACTGCACAACTATAAAAAATTAATATAAAAGAAGTTGAGTGTTAAAAGTTCCTGTCTCTAGAAAGTTTAAGATTAGTTCTTTCTTTAAGCAACGTTTGAAGTCTTTGACTACAATTTTTTTCGAGTAAAAGAGTACAGTTTTACGTATATTATCTTTCATGCGACGCTTTTGATTTATATTTCATTCTGAGAGAGTTTTCATTTTACCAGAAAGTTAAAACGCACCGTGAATACATTGGTTGATATGTTTCAATTCAAGAGTTTTTGGCATTATTAAATTAACCGATTCTTTATACAGAGGTTATAAGACTTTTAACATCAGTTGGAATATCTTGTGACTTTTTTTAATCTAATTTTACTAAAGAATCATAAACAGCTGTATCTCGCGTGTACCTAGCCTATGCAGATTCTCTTTTGACCTTTTGGGGCTCGCCGAAACATCGCGTGACGATCCGAGAGGGCGTCTGCCCGATATTGCTACTTAATTATAGAAATAGCTTCCATCATAATTATGAAATGCTTTACCTCAGGATATTGTAATGATCAAAAAGAGTTTAAGCGCATAGTTAAGACTTATTTTTTTAGGAAAGCTTTAAGTTAGATAGTTTCAGTTTTATAATAAATTACTGCACTAGTCTTTTCATTCAGTCTTTTATATTTTTAAGATAAGCAAATGTTAAGTTCTTATTTAGTGTTTAATATTAAGTACAATGATTGTTTCTTGTCTATAATTTGTAAAGCGCTATTAGATAGTGGTCTAGAAATAAAGTAGTAACATTTATAACTAAATCTCCTCATCATTTCATGGCAACTTTTAAAGCTCTTATAAAGTCAACTGAGTACAAATACATTTTGGCGTATATCGTTTGCTACCGACAGCAATTTAAAATTATCACTTATATTTAATACACATGTTTGTATTATTAAAGGTGGTTCAATATTACAGTGGTAAAAGCAATATTTGCCGGTACTATGCAAATCATAGCCTCAGGTATCAAATGTTATAATTGAAAAGTCAAAATGAGTAAATAAATTTAATTGCTCACGAAAGTTTAACTCCAGCCGAAAAACACCTGGTAAATCATTTAATCATAATAATATTTTGTATGATACAAGGAAAGAACATATATACAATTTAAGAGTAGAAGTAGTCGATATGCCGTATGCCATCAACTTAATCATAAACACGCGAAATACTTTTTCCGCTGTTCGGCAGCCCGCCATTCCCATATATACAATTTCGGATATGTTTATTTATGTTATATATATTCATTGTCACCTGGTGCCATCACTCAAGTCGATAGCGTAAAAAATATTTTAAAGTCGGGATGCCTGACACGCAAACACGGCGCTGTAGGTTATTTTACAACCTACTGTAACAATTCCTATTTATTGCATTATTATCGTGAAGTCCTGGGCACGAGTTTGTTACTAGGCGCCGTATATGTTGCTCGCGTCATGTTGTTGTACTCTACACAGAGATTAGTAGAGACTTCGAATAAATGTGTTGTGTTATCTGGAACTTCTGTGTCCTGTTTGGTTCTTCGGACAACGTTACGCCTACCTTGCTTTTAGAAAGATGACAAACAATATTTTCTGAGATATATTCCGGATACAACCTATACTTAAAAAATGCAAACTCTCTCATGTACACGGACATGCATCAGGTCTCTTTGCTTAAAAAGAAGAAATGGTGTATGTACGGGAAATTATCCCGGCGCTGATCCTTTTCACAAGTCAACTGAGGGCTGTATCTGTCGAGTTCTACAGCTTTTATTTCTTTCAATTCGTTTCGTACAATCTTTCCGTTCCGTTTAACAATCTATTCTGTTCTGTGTACAAATTACACCGCGGTTTACATATAGTTTCGATTACAATCATGTGATAACAATATGTCTAGACAATGTGTCAATCAAGTTTGTTTATTCTCTAACAGTGTACTTGCCGCGACAGATCTTTCATTGCTTAATTTTGTAAGGAATTCTGAAAAAAAAAACATTTTATTTTCACTTAGTTTCTTAACAAAGTTTGTCTAAGGTGTTCTTTATCCTACATCTCACTTCCTTTATTCTCCAGCAATAAAGAACGGGGTTCAGTGTCGAATTGAGGTAAACCAGCGTCGCCAGAAATACTTCAACTATAAGTAGAGTCGGTGTAACTACGGCAAAGGTCGTAACAGCTTTAACTGTGGCGTACGGTAGGTAGCATGCGATCAACGTAAAGTGAATCAGTAGTGCCGTTAAAACTGACTTGTTGTACTTCTTCTCGTTCATCAAGGAACTCTTATTGGGTTGCTGGCCACCATTATCGTGAACTCTCTCCTGCTGTCGGCGCAGGACAAGGAATATTTTCGTGTAGCAGAACGTTGATATCACCAAACAGGAAGCTATTGATACGCAACTGATTCCGAAGAAAATGCGAATGTTCCAAAGGAAAGACACGCCGGTACAAACACTCGAAATCCAGATCGCGACCACCAAAATACGAACCCGTGCCAAAGTGGCAATCTGTCTGTATCTCATCCCCATTAACAGAGTGAGAAGTCTATCCACACTTATAGCAGTGACCGTCATAAGGGTTACACCACATAGCACAACTGTGGGAATATAGCCAAACTTTTCAGTGTATGGACAAAGATGCCAGCGACCTCGTGATATGGACATCAAGTGAAAGATGAACAGAGGCTGGGAAACAAGGCCAACGCACAAGTCGGTGCACGCCAAATTGCTAAAAAGAAGTTTGGTTGGAGGCTGGATGGAGGTTGACTTTCGGAGGGCCATTAAAATAGCAATGTTTGCCAGAAGTGCAGCGACGGTGAGGGGAATATTTATAAGAGAAATGGCTAAACTTGAACGTTGAGCAACATATTCTGAATTTTGGATTACCTTTTGAATACGAGGACACGTGAATTGTTGAATTAAGTCAAGACCAGAATCAGCTTCCAGTGTAACGTTCATCGTTTAGTTGTCGCCGTCAAGAGAGTATGATCAATGGTCTTGTTCTTCAGTCTGATTACTGTATTCTACTCTTTAAAATAAAGTAAATTTAAATATATACCAGTTGTGCATGTATTGGTCTGGCTGCTTCACAGACCAATATTTCTCAGAGTACTTTTAATAGTCGTCATACGCAAAACAAAATAGGAGGCTTTGTTAATAAAAGCCCCATATTTACCTCAGGGTTGACTTGCTTATCAAAGCGTGACGTATTTAGTTTGCTCCCGAACATTATCCTCCAGGAGCAATCTCACTGTTTAAATTATTTAATCTATATGAAACAAACTTTCGGTTATCAGATAGGCACACTGTCATTGACAATTTTCTCTCAGTTTACTTTTACTGGGTTGGGTTTTTACTGTTTTGCATCAATAAAAGCCATCTGACTTAAGAGAAGAAAGGAAGAATAAAAATGCACTGAGTGCGTGTCCATCTGATTTAAGTCTTATAATTACCTGTATTTGTAATATACCTGGACAGGAAAAAGATCGCTTATCACAGGAGATGTGCGGATATAAGTCTATGGAGATGTTACATAATACTTTATATTATGTAACATGTTCACACGCATCTATCCGCACAAAGTTGGCCAAATGTATTCAGCAACTGAAAACAGGAAATCGGGATATTGAAATATTGAAAGTATAAGACATCAGTGTCTTCGTTTTTCTTAAATGTTTAATTTCCTTTTTACTCAGTTAAGAATTTTTTAAGGATATATTCAAAAGTATCAGCTGTCGTCTTCGCTCTATCCTTCACCAACCAAAAAGCTTTTATCACCTGGACCACTCCGCATTTTGTTCTCTTTCAATTTTGTCAAGCACACTAGCCTTACTTTTATGTAAATAAACAAGGTGAAATGAAAATAAATACTGAATTGGAGGTGTTCATATACACGCAATATGTTGTGTTATTTCGTTTATGTAGCCATGCCAAGAGTTCTCTCTTAAAAATCAGAGAATTTTCAATGACGAGTGAAAGAAACGATAAATAAAGGTGTTGCACTTTTGTGGTCTGAGTGATCAGACACTACTTTCTTTGTCGCGTCATTTCCCCCTAGCTTCCTGTTAGAATTTATTCTCACTTTTCGTCTTCGTCCCAGAAATTATCCCAAAATACATTGATGATAATAGATGTTCCAGCGGATAATAGATGTTGCAGCTAAGTCATCGAATTATTGGGAAAAATTACCTGCAGTACTTTGATGGATATTACATGTAAAACTTTGCATTTTTTCTGCGACCTACCGACAGTGTATCATAAAATTTATAAAGAAATATAGTCGTGTTGACAAACATATAGGTGGAAAATAGCAACTATTCGTTGAAAAAAGATTCTGGAGGAATTCAGTCTATACCCCATTCACACCAAAGCTAAAACATGTTCAAAAGCTGTTTAGTTAAACACGGTTTAAAACTGTGTTCTTCATAGAAGCTGCTAACTGATCTTTGTCGACTTCAAATTTAGCACAATGAAATCGCAAGTTTGCGCTTACTAGAACCCTATGCAAAATTTACTCTTTCAATTTTCTGTTGCTGATTTTCATTTTGTTAAACCTGGTTTACCCAAACATGTTTCGTTAGTGTGAATGGGGCAGTAATATCAGAATGGCAGTTGAATACACCAGACAATCGATCTTGTAATGCTTGGAGTGAAAACCAACATTTCTTTTGAAAACATATTGTTTAGTTCAGACTCTGTAGCAAACGCCAACAGAGGGCTAACATTTGTGGGGGGAAATAGCTGTTTTGTAGAAATAGATAACTCCACTTAGGTCGGTTCCTCATAGAAAACATTTCGGAAAAACTGAAACAGGATTTAATTCGGTTGTTAGGCGCGTGGCCTAATAATGGTAAGTGACCTGGACCCGGAATAGAGTGGTCCTGCTTTGAGCTTTTGGTCATTAGGTTGTGTTTTTGGGCAAGACATGGTAACCCTGCCAAGCCCTTACAACAAGTGACAGGAAGGTGCTTTTCTAAAACAACATCATCATCAGTCCTTTAAACGCCTATTGGCGCATAGGGCATCAACAAGTAGCCTCCATTCCTGTCGGTCCTTTGCAAGCCGTGAAGCTTGCCCCCAGGTAAGGTTTAGAGCCTGAAGTTATGCTTCTGCAGTTCTTCTCCAGCTGGATTTTGGACGGCCTCTTTTTCTTTTACCCTCTGGTGTCCATCTGAGAGCAACTTTAGAAATGCTGGTAGATTCTCTGCGGAGCACATGGCCAACCCAACTCCATAAAACAAGAGAACCCGTAAATAACAAACCAAGTGGTTTCTTCATTCAAAAGATTTGCTATCGTTGGTACATTTTTTTCTGAATTTAAAGAAATAGCTGGAATTGGGGAAAAAGATATTTAAGTACGATTTAAAATTAGAAATATCCTATTCCTATTTTACAAAAAAGCATATGACTAATGGCAGCTTACTTAAGGTATAAATACAATGCAAACATCGCTGATGGCATACAAAATTAACTCGTCTATGAGGTAAATTCAAAGAATGCCACATGATATTAAGCAGTGCGTTCACATGCTACCGAAATTTCCTTATACGTATTGAACATCAAATAGCTGTCTGCAGTAGTCTTTTAGTCCATAGATTTTGAGTTTTTGTTTCTTAACTAGATTGTAAATTTTTATCCATCTAATATAAATTGTTATGATGATTATCATCATCATTCTTGTTGTTGTTGTTGTTGTTGCTGTTATAAACATTTTTCTATCCAGTGTCTTTTTGGTGGTCTCTCCGTTTAAAGCTAAAAACTACTTTCAGTTTCTTAAGTCAATCTTCTGTTCTTTTCTTTATTAATTTAACAAAAAATATCCTTCAAAATCTTTTTCACCTCCTGTCTGACTTCTCTGATTTTCCAGCAATAGAGAATGGGATTAAGCGAGGAGTTGAGATAAACCAGCGACTGCGTAATTTCACTAGAAACTAGTAGAGGCGTCACTTTGACTAAGTGGAAATTTTTAAAAATTAAAATTACGTCAACAGGGAGGTAACATGCAATCAATGTAAAGTGAATCCACAGTGTCGAGGAAAGTGACTTTTTGTATCGCATTACGTTTATCGAAGCACCATTGCGATTATTTACTTAGTTAGGATTACCTCGCATTTTTGCTTGATGCCTTCGAAGAATGAAAAAAATTTTCGTGTAACAGAAGGTGGATATATTAAGGCATACAAGTATTGATATGGCGCTGATCACAGAGTACGCATGAACATTCCATACAAACGTGAAGCTACTGCAAACGCTCTGAACCCAGAGTACAAGAAGCAAAATACGAATCCGAGTCCAAGTTACAACTTGTCTGTATCGCGTTCTCATCAACAAAGCGAGCATTCTGTCAACGCTTGCGGCAATCACAGTCCAAAGAGAAACGCCACACAGAATATATGTACAAATAAAGCTAAACATTTCTGCCAATCGACAAATCTTCCAGTGTTCGTAAGCTATGGACATCAAATATAGTATGTAAAGAGGTTGTGCAATGAGACCAATACAAAGATCCGTTATCACCAAGTTAAGAAGCAAAAGTCTGGATGGCGGATGAAGGGAGGTTTCCTTTTGGAGACCGATTAAGATAACAGTGTTTCCCAACAAGACGGCAATCGAGAGGGGAATGTTAAATGAAGAGATGACTAAGGATGCGTTCGTCTGTGTGAGACCTCTCTGCATACGAACGCAATTGGTTTGTTGTTGAATTAATTTGGTAGAATTTTCCGCAGACTGATTCATTCTTTCGTCGAAACTTTCATAAATTGAAGAGTTTTGCTCTGTTGTAAATCATCACTTCCCCTTTCTCTCAAAGCAGCTGGGTAGTAAATGATAATCTACAGACGTTTTACGCATGCAAGTGAATCAATATTTTCCTTAGCTTGATAGGTTGTCGAAAAAAAAATAACAAGAAAGTCAGTTAGTACTGTTGCGTAAAGGTTGTGCTTACAAGAAGTTGACAGCTATTTGGAATTTCAACTCCAACCAGAAGTCCATAACTAGAAGTCTACATCTCTGGTAATAGGCTTTGAGATATGTCTTTCGCGTGTACCTCGCGCTCCTCGCGTGTAGGCTATTTTTAGAACAGCTTTGCCGCGAACAAGTAGCCAATCACATTGAAGTATTTTTTAATTCGCGCCTTTGATTGGTTGAACAAATTTTTGAAGAAAAGCAGCACTGCAGAGGACGAGCGAACTCGAGCGAACGGCATTACGAAAAAAAATATATATATTTCTGTTTGTTGGTCATCGTAATTTCCGTTATGTGAGGATTAAATCGTCCGGACAAGAATCATCAGGCCATCTTTCATCGATGACGATAGCATCGAAGTTGTAAAAATTCGGAGCATCAAAATAAGCGAGAGGACCTCAGTGTTTTGGAGTCAGAATACGAAATGGCAGCGGGCAAGATAGACTAATTCCGAGTCAAATTCAAAATGCGAAGACACTAAAGATTAATGGTACTCTCAAGATGAAGACAGGCATTAAGAGAGCAAGTGCATTTTGGCACAGGTTCGTTGCTATTTTGAAAAACAAAACCGTGGTCCCTGAAGCGCTCAACATCAAGCGCGGAATGAACAGAATGAAGTTTGATTCGTTTGAGAACAACATTCAGAGAAAACGACAAGTTTGGTGAGTTTCGCATGTTTTTGGAATTATAAGGACGGCATGAAAACAAAAGACTGACTAAGGTAATGTACTTGTTTTAATATGAATAGAAATACGAGTTTAATTCATCGAACAATGATGATTTCATTCACATCCGTCAAAAGTTTACTTCAAGTTGTGCTTCTCGGGCACTTCGCAGTGTGCAGCTATCGTGTTGTGTATGTTGTTCAGTATTTTAACACGAGGATATGCTGTACAAAATAAAGACACACTTAACTACTAAAAGTTTGGGGAACTTCTGTTCATAAATTCTCTCGTAAATTATAAAAAGTCGACCTGTTTGTTTTGTGAGTTTGTCTACGGAAACCCGGCGACGGGTTGTTTTTTCACTCGCCTTCAAATGCCACTGAACAGACGTTTGAAATCACTATCTACGATACTACTTCTGTCGAAATGTGAGAATTAAAGAGAATGGCCTGTCAAGTGTTTTGATGTGATTTGATTTATTTCACCTGCCACTTTCCAAAATATTCGGCCGCAACTTAGAACTCCAATCGTGTCGAAATAGTGGGTTACGTCATTTTCTCGCGAGACATCAGTTTCTAAAAATAGCCTACACGCGAAAGACATAGCACGCGCCCCAATACCAGATGTAGACTTCTAGTTATGGACTTCTGCTCCAACTTATTCGACTGGTCATTGCATTATGTTTTACAGGAACTCAGGCAACGAGAAGACTTGCGGCAGAAAATGCCAATCTAATATAAGGTATCATGCAATTATACACCGAATTTAAAAAATGTCCAAAACATTAGTGTTTAGTTAAAAAGGAAAATCTCTTAAGAGTATTAGATAAAGACAAGACTGGCAAATGCATTCTCCAGTGGATTAATTTTATCGATTCACTGGGTCAACACCGAACGTACATAAACTGATGAAGTCTTTTCCTCTATTAATTTTGCAAACCTCCCGTTTCGTTTTAATTAAAGAAAGCTAGTTAATTTCGATAGCGTGATTGGTTGTCCACTAAGACTGACCAAACACCAAGGACGTTATTGACAACTTACCTCCGTCACCGGTTTGTATCAAAGATATCAGTTTCACCGTAGGTCACGAAAAGTCGACGTTTGTAGCAACGATTTGGAATTCTCGCTTGCAGTTATTAGAAACTCAGTCTATACTGGAACACTTATCCACTGGAAAGCGATGTATCCGGTGGATCGCGTCATATGCATCCAGCCTTTGAACAACTGGGCCCTGAACAACAAATTCACTTAAAACTACCCAGTAGTAATTCTAAGAATCGCTATCCGTCCTTCATCCGTCAGATCATAAAATTGAAGCAAGACCGGGAAAGTGTTTTCTCGACCAGGTTTATTCTTTAGTTTCATCGTGTCTACACTCTCATGAACTCAAAGGGGCACTGTCACGGGGATTTTTACGTTTTAGGGTGAAAATGTGCTTAAGATGAAATGAAATGCTTTTTCACGTACACAAAATACTCCCAGAAAGTCAAGAGAAGGAAATCTATTGATTTTCTCAAAGGAAGAACAAACCACAGTTATTTCGGGCGATTTTTCCACAAAACAAAGGAAAAACCTTGAAAAAATCAGTCTGATGTTTTCAAGCTGTAGCCATTCGCATCCTGGCGATCCGCACCCAAACACACTTAATTATAGTCTCAGAGAACTGGTTGGGTAGTTTTAAGCGCAACTGGACCAGTATTTTTGGATCTCCTGTGATTGGAATGTCTTTCAGCTTTTCAAAGTTATCCTAAAAATTGGTGACAATGTTCCTTCAAGTATCTTTCTCTGTTACAAGTCTACACACGTATCAACCACCCTTGCTAGTTGATCAATTGTACAAAAAAGTTAATGCAGTCCGTCAGCAGTTTACGTGGAAAATGTATCAGCATAAGCAGAGGAGGGGTGAAGGTCTTCTGGTAATCCTGAGTATATATGTAACTGACGTAATCGCATGCACGGGGCCGAAAAAAATTAAGAATAAATAGGTCTATCTCGCGTGTGTTTTAATTCCGAAAACACAGCGAGTGTTAAGCTATATGTATAGTCATCTTCAGGGCTTGTTTTAGCTTAAATAAAAAAACAATCCAGTGCTACGTTGCCAAATTCTTTCCATCGGGAATTACTTGTACGTACAAATAGTACGCGCACTTTACGGGCAGTATTAAAGTACTTCTAATCCCGAACTATATAGCCAAAAAATCATATTCTTTGCTATTTCTTTATGAAGCGGTAACATTAATAAAACTCCAACTATCTAGAGATTTTAGGCACTTACGTCATATACTTCAGTATTCCGTTTTGGAAGCACGTAGTCATACACTCATGAAGGTTTTTTTTTATAAGAACATGTAATTTTGAGCTGAAACTGAGCCAATTACTGGATCAGTGTTCTTGTTTTTGGCGACTTGAGTCTCAAAACGTTCTTGAGATGTTTTTAAATCACAAGTTGCAATACATGTATGAGGCAAAAGTACTATGAAATGAAAAATATCGTATGAAATGTGAAATAAAGGGCCTTGTTTTGAGATTGGTGTTTTATTACGACAAAAGACACATTTGTGTAACATGCCTCGACAAGACAATATGTCTGTGCAATCGACCTTAGGAGATTTGGCTTCACAAAAGCAGTAAGACACAGAGGAGATGTGCTACAAACAGAAATAGCATGCACATCAACTTTTGGGTGGTATAAAACCTTTTTATTCAAATCTCAGCTTTAGCTATGTTCTTAAGATCTTCCTAAACTGAATTTTACTATTTTCAGCCTCGACGTTCTTATAAAATATGTTCTTATAAAAAAGCTGAGTGTGTGCCATCCCCCAAACGGTCGAGCGCGTTACAGTTTCAAGAATCCTTCAGTCATTGACCTCATTTTGGGCCTTGGAATCAGGTTCAATCTTAAGTGACGCTGCCCTGAATTCTTTAAAAACAAATTGCTTTTACTTATAATTCCCTACACATTTATTATCGACCTCCACTCAGCCATAGTTATGACTCAGAAATAGTGCACGTTATCTGTGTAGTTGGGTATTTTGTTAAGGTATTTATTTATTTATTTGCCATGGAAACAGAAAGCGCGCGCGGTACTCGTTCTTTGTCTTGCACCGGAAGATCTTAAGTCATTTGAATCGTAAATCCCTTACACTTTAGATCGACGAAATACAGTACAACTAGTCATATATACAGCTACAACACACTTTATAGTCTAATCCGATATATCCGATGCAATTATTCGGCGTTCGGACGCTAATCATTAACAATTAAACTTAATAAATCGCTTGCAAATGCTAATATAATGTTCACAAAGGCTTTCTCAATTTTCAGTGATTACTCGACAGTTATCCTTCAAACTAGGAAGCCTAACGCCAAGAGAATAATTGTTAGAATTAATAACACCAAGCCGACTTGACATTAAGATGACCTTGCACCAAAATATGTCTAACGTCCTTGACAATGTTATCTTGCCAATGATAAATAAACAATTACTAACTAAGATATCACTTAAATCATAGCAGAACATTTATACCCTCCAACCAAAGATAGGTTTGCAGTACAGAGAAAGATAAATGATTAAATTAATTAACTAATTCCAAAGCATTAAGCCCATGTAACAGAACTGCGTCAAATAAAAAGCATTTCTTCATCCTCCCATTTCGCCTTTCGTACGATTGCCCCTTTTCTCATCGCTGTGGACAAAATGCTTGTTTAACCATCTGCTTAACTTCCTGTCTAATTTCCTTCATTTTCCAGTAGTAGAAAAGCGGATTTAAAGACGCTCTCAGGTAAACCATGGACGCCACAACAGCCTCGGAGAATAACAGCCTTGTTCCCACTATCGCAGTCATACCTCTTATTACAGAGTAAGGAACGTAACATGAAATAAGAATAAGGTTGAACACCAAGGCACTGGAAACAGTTTTACTGTATCTGGTACAGGTTTGACCGCCATTATCTGCATTATCTTCGTTCGGTTCTCCGGCTCGAACAGACTCAGGACAATCCCGCACCTGTGACCTCCGGAGACGAAGCGTGAAGAAAATTTTCAGGTAACAGAATGTTGATACCACCACGTTCAGTAATATATATGCGCAACTTAAACTGAAGTACACAAGGCTACTTCCAAAGACCAACATGCTGACTGCTATGTTCTGTAACCAAACGAAAAGGACGGCCAAGCGAACACGCTTGACAGTAACTACTTGTCTGTACCTCATCTTCAACAACAAGGCGAGAAGTCGATCCACGCTAATTGTGGTCATTGTAGCCAGGGACACTCCGCAAAGAATCGTGGTTGTTATATACGAAATAGATGCGGCGAGGTAACAAATGTCCAAACGCTTGGCGACTATCGATAGCTGATAAACAACAAACGCTGGCTGTGTAATGACACCAAAACATAAGTCTGTGGCGGAAAGACATCGAAACAAGAGTTTTGAAGGCGGATGGAGGGACGATTGCTTGTAAAAAGCAATAAAAACAAGAATATGGCCTAACACAGCAGTGATCGAAAAAATTATATTCAAGACGGAGAGAAAAACTCTTGCCCCAAGCACGTGCGAAGTCTCGATAGTCTTCTTCGTAGCTGTAAAACAGAGGTCTCCAGCAAGTGTAAGACTACTTTCCTCCATAGAATTCATCGTGGCTCTTCTCGGTATCCGAAAGTAAAGCGTGGCTGAGTTCTCTTTTCCTTATTCAAGTCAAATTGCTGAACGAGCCAAGGGAAATAAAATGAACATGTCACTTTGTCAAGTTTGGACCAGTTTGCGGCCAAGGAAGGTTTAAACGATGTTGACTAACGGATGGCAGGGACGTCTCTTGGCAAAGGAGATGTCTTTGATAGTACACAAGATGAAAGGAAGGCCATGCTACTTAATTAAAAATATCGACACTCGAATCAACACCTTTCATGAAGAAACAAACTGTCAATAGCGTCGCGCACAAATGACGTCACCAAAATTGAGCACCCCACGTGACTCAGACAAACAAACCTCTCTAAATCCCATTTCTACAAGAGCGATATGTAGAAATTATGTCGCTCGCAAGCAAATTGAGGTATTATATTTCAAAAATGCCAAAAACAATAGTTCTCATTCCATGGCGCCAAGTAATCATAAAGAAACTCCATAAAAACTTGGTGCTTTGGTAAGAATGCGTAAAAAAAAAATTTCTTCGAGACAACACCGTGCTGCAAAAAACGTATTATCCCGATCACATCGTTCAGATTTCTCGGCGACAGACTTATCAAGGAGAACTACTGTGTCACGTGCTACACCTAATTTGTTATATCTCTAATTTCGCTCGTTAATTGTTTAATACGCGCTTGGCTGGCTAGTGCGCGATTTTACTCAGCCAAAAAAAAACTATCGTAACTTTTTTTCTCTTTTTCTTGCCCTTCGCCTTGCATGCTTGTCCCTCAGTCAAACAGGGAATCTCGGTCAATGTGTAAACTGATGCAGTGCGATCGAAATGAAAGACATTTATGATACGACACATCAGGGACAGTTAAAAATGAAAAACTCTGGTCCCATTCAATACGTGCACCCATGAAGCGTGAAGATGAACGGTACCTTATTCTTATTCGAGTATTAAATTTCGCGAAAAATCAAGAGCCATATTTCGCGAGTACAAAATTTCGCGATTTTGCGAGGAAGGTAGAATTGAAGTGTATTTGAATTTCGCGATTTTTTTCTATCCTTCAATATTTGCGTTTTTCCTCAGAACTATAACAACATAATTGACATGATCGTCATCGCAAACAGAGCAAACAAAACAAGCTAAATATAACAAGGCATAAGATATTCTCCAGTCTAAATAGAACTTAGCATGCGCAGCAGAGGACAATTCGGACAGCGAGAGTGATGCAGTGGTAGATAACTTGGGCAAAATCAAACAAAAAACCCTAAACATGAAGCTGAGACATGTTGCAATAACAGAAAAAAAAAAAAGCAACAGCGTGAATTTCATTATTTTTTGATATTATACAGTATTAAATTTCGCGATATTAATTTTCGCGCGTCCTATATTTCGCGAGTATTAAATTTCGCGATTTTTTCAAAATTGAATTGAATGCGAGTTCTCTTTTCAAAGGTTTGAAACTTTCCGGGTTAAAGTGTACTCACAACATCAAACTGTCAGAACACTTACTGTCGAGGGTTGGAAGCTAAAATTTCGGAGTGCTCGCCATTTGGGCGAGTGACCTTTGAGCTGCACTCGCCCAGATAATTTTTTACTCGCCCAGTCTCCTAGCTCCACACAAGCACAGAACACATTATCCCCCCCCCCCCCCCCCCCCTCCGCCAACCCAACGAACATCAAATATCCAAGTTCAATTTTTAATCACATTTGACGGTGTTCCTTAGTTTAAGCTAGTTTAAGGGCGTTTACAAGGTTTCCGTTGATTTTCTCAGTTCATTTTCAAGGTATTTCAGCATAAGTTCTTCGGACATCTCAGGCTCAGACTCATAATCCGATATCATCCCCTCATTGGGTCTTCATTTCGCAACGTTAGGCGGTCAATTGCCACTTCGATGATGATGTCCTTGTCTTTTCGTATTCGCGAGATCCACGGACCGTTGTTGATGTGCTCTTATCAGGAGTGGTATTTTCTTGCTAGTGGATACTTTAGACACCCAGGGAGAAATTTCCCCATTTTAACACTGAGTTCAAATTTTCTATGTTCGCGAACCAGAAATTAATTTGCGACAAAACACCAGGTTTGTGGGAGATTTCAAAATGGTAAACATTGTATTGCACGCTATTAGCTGTGGACAGTGTAATTTATTTCAAAGTGGAAAGTAGAAAGCTACGCTTATTTTGAATTTTATATTCTGGAGCTGAAAATCGTACTCGCCAAACCGGGCGAGTGCTCTGTGATTTGTACTCGCCCGACAGTTTTGACACTCGCCTGGGTGAGTGGGCGAGTGCTTATGTCCAACCCTGCTGTCGGTTTGAGTTAGTCAGTGAGTGGGCGCGAAAATCTAAAACAGAACCGAGAACAGCATGAAAATGAGATTGACAAAAATTAACAAGTGTAAAATGAAGGTCTTGGTCACCAAAACATGCAGTCACTTGTCGAGTCAAACAGCAGTCTCTAGGGGGCGGGAACAAGAGAGACCCTGGGTCCTGGAAACGCGGTTGTCTCAAAAACGCGCGTACGTGTTGCTGTGACTTGTACGTGTACTGCAGTTAAGTCCCTTTATTTGGTTTGCTTGGTGACTTATACTGCAGTCACTTGTATTTGGTTTGCTTGGTGACTTGTACTACTACAGTCACTTGTCAGTGTTTGTATTGCTTGGTGACTTACCCCACAGTCACTTACATTTGTGTTGCTTGGTGACTTACACCACAGTCACTTGTATTTGTGTTGCTTGGTCACTTATACAGCAGTCACTTGTATTTTCATTGCTTGGTGACTTATACCGCAATCACTTTTGGGTTGCTTGGTGACTTATACTACAGTCACTTGTATTTTCATTGCTTGGTGACTTATACTTAAGTCACTTGTATTTTCATTGCTTGGTGACTTATACCGCAATCACTTGTATTTGGGTTGATTGGTGACTTATACAGCGGTCACTTGTATTTTCATTACTTGGTGACTTATACCGCAATCACTTGTATTTGTGTTGCTTGGTGACTTATACAGCAGTCACTTGTATTTTCATTGCTCGGTGACTTATACTTCAGTCACTTGTATTTTCATTGCTTGGTGACTTATACCGCAATCACTTGTATTTGGGTTGCTTGGTGACTTATACAGCAGTCACTTGTATTTTCATTGCTTGGTGACTTATACTTCAGTCACTTGTATTTTCATTGCTTGGTGACTTATACCGCGATCACTTGTATTTTCATTGCTCGGTGACTTATACTTCAGTCACTTGTATTTTCATTGCTCGGTGACTTATACTTCAGTCACTTGTATTTTCATTGCTTGGTGACTTATACCGCAATCACTTGTATTTGGGTTGCTTGGTGACTTATACAGCAGTCACTTTTATTTTCATTGCTTGGTGACTTATACCGCAATCACTTGTATTTGGGTTGCTTGGTGACTTATACAGCAGTCACTTGTATTTTCATTGCTTGGTGACTTATACTTCAGTCACTTGTATTTTCATTGCTTGGTGACTTACACCGCAATCACTTGTATTTGGGTTGCTTGGTGACTTATACAGCAGTCACTTGTATTTTCATTGCTTGGTGACTTATACTTCAGTCACTTGTATTTTCATTGCTTGGTGACTTATACCGCGATCACTTGTATTTTCATTGCTCGGTGACTTATACTTCAGTCACTTGTATTTTCATTGCTTGGTGACTTATACCGCGATCACTTGTATTTTCATTGCTTGGTGACTTATACTTCAGTCACTTGTATTTTCATTGCTCGGTGACTTATACGTCAGTCACTTGTATTTTCATTGCTCGGTGACTTATACTTCAGTCACTTGTATTTTCATTGCTTGGTGACTTATACCGCGATCACTTGTATTTTCATTGCTCAGTGACTTATACTTCAGTCACTTGTATTTTCATTGCTCGGTGACTTATACTTCAGTCACTTGTATTTTCTTGGCTTGGTGACTTATATCGCAATCACTTGTATTTGGGTTGCTTGGTGACTTATACAGCAGTCACTTGTATTTTCATTGCTTGGTGACTTATACTGCAGTCACTTGTATTTTCATTGCTCGGTGACTTATACTTCAGTCACTTGTATTTTCATTGCTTTGTGACTTATACCGCGATCACTTGTATTTTCATTGCTCGGTGACTTATACTTCAGTCACTTGTATTTTCATTGCTCGGTGACTTATACTTCAGTCACTTGTATTTTCATTGCTTGGTGACTTATACCGCAATCACTTGTATTTGGGTTGCTTGGTGACTTTTACAGCAGTCACTTGTATTTTCATTGCTTGGTGACTTATACCGCAATCACTTGTATTTGGGTTGCTTGGTGACTTATACAGCAGTCACTTGTATTTTCATTGCTTGGTGACTTATACTGCAGTCACTTGTATTTTCATTGCTCGGTGACTTATACTTCAGTCACTTGTATTTTCATTGCTTGGTGACTTATACCGCAATCACTTGTATTTGGGTTGCTTGGTGACTTATACAGCAGTCACTTGTATTTTCATTGCTTGGTGACTTATACTTCAGTCACTTGTATTTTCATTGCTTGGTGACTTATACTTCAGTCACTTGTATTTTCATTGCTCGGTGACTTATACGTCAGTCACTTGTATTTTCATTGCTCGGTGACTTATACTTCAGTCACTTGTATTTTCATTGCTTGGTGACTTATACCGCGATCACTTGTATTTTCATTGCTCAGTGACTTATACTTCAGTCACTTGTATTTTCATTGCTCGGTGACTTATACTTCAGTCACTTGTATTTTCTTGGCTTGGTGACTTATATCGCAATCACTTGTATTTGGGTTGCTTGGTGACTTATACAGCAGTCACTTGTATTTTCATTGCTTGGTGACTTATACTGCAGTCACTTGTATTTTCATTGCTCGGTGACTTATACTTCAGTCACTTGTATTTTCATTGCTTGGTGACTTATACCGCAATCACTTGTATTTGGGTTGCTTGGTGACTTATACAGCAGTCACTTGTATTTTCATTGCTTGGTGACTTATACCGCAATCACTTGTATTTGGGTTGCTTGGTGACTTGTACTGCAGTCACTTAGCTTGTATTTAGTTTGCTTGGTGACTTACACCACTTGTTTTTGCATTGCTTGGTGACTTATACTGCAGTCACTTGTATTTGTATTGATTGATGGGAGGGGGATTTTACTTGTTTTAATTAACCTTTAAAATGTCATAATAAAGCAACATTTTGCCCTGTTCAGTACTGTCCAGATGTATTGTTTTGCTTCCGTGGGATGGAGGCTTACAAGTGGGAGAGGGGGGCTTAAAAGTAGAACTTAACGGTACTTGTGTTTGAGTCACCAAACATGCAGTCACTTGCAGCTACTGAGCAACTCAAAGCACATGCCAATTGGTGATTCATTAGCCAACACAAACAACATCTACCACGAAATTTGATGTCTTGATTCAATGTTTCTATAGACCAAACTAGAGCAAACTGTGACAACCAGATGGTCTGGCCAGTATATCACACCGTGAAGACTGTTGATGGTTTTAGTCTCCCAAGACTTGACTCTCATAACCTGTCGATTACCAATGCCAGATTGCACAATGCAACTGCTCTCCTACTTTTAAATGATGTGCAAGGCACAAGTAAGCAAAACTGTGTCTACCCTGGTAATCTTTCAAATTTAGAAATACTTAACTAGCAGTTTTCTCCATTGAAACCATAACACCTGTGAGAAAAGAAGGCCTGTTGGCCATGTGCCACCTTGTTGTAGCCGTGCACTGAGATGTACACTGACTTGCTTTGAAGGACAAATAAATTACATTTAGCATTTAGCATTTAAATCCAAACATTATTGCAATCCACAATTAAGACATTAATAATTACTACACGTACAAAAAATGGGGAATGCGCCATAAGCATGGCCCTCTTACATGTATTTGCTATACCAATAAAACATTGTGATAATAAGCACCTCTATCAAAAAATTGTGCAATAACTGACATAGATTTAAACATAAAAATTACTCGACATTCACTGTTATTTGCCTAATGATTATCATACATATTCATATACAAATTTAAACAATTCCTTTTTGCATTCATTTTAGATAGTGTCTTAATCAGCCTGTGAAGCAGCTCTCAAATAGGAAGAAGGATAAAAGTTTGACAAGTTAAGCGAAGTGAGCCAAGAGAAAACAGTTGAGCCAAAATTGTTGCACACTTTTGTGTGCAAGGAGATCTTCATGATCAACATGTGCACTCCTATTGTTTTTGTGACTCCTTTTCTGTGGCGTACACGTTCAAAGATATAGCAAACAATAAACCACATTTATTTTCTTTGTATCTAATACAAATAGAAACAACGGTCTTATGCACCTACTGGCACAACTAGAATTGATGATGATGGTGATGAAAGAAATGTAATTTTATAGCCACAAGACAGCTTATAACTTTTTCAAACAAGTTATAATACCAGTGACCCATTCTTAACAAGGTGGCGTCATTGCATGGTTATCACTCTCTGCCCCAAAAACAAATGGGGCATGTCACACAATTCACTATTTTAAGCAATACTGCAGGCAAGCTATTAGCCCGAAAAGCCAGAAAGGTAAGCTTTTTAGCTTTTCTGAGTGTTGTTATTTTATTTTTTGTTTTTTTTTGAAGCATTGTATGTAAGTCTTTTGGTAATAAAGTTGTTGTTGTTGGTGTTGTTGCTGCATCTATACATAGCCCTTCCTGAATAAATTTTCTCTGAGATTATTAATTTAAGGTTTATCTGAATTTGGGAGGGAGGGAGGGAGGGAGGAAAAATACCCACTTTTTCCATTTCTCCAGGTCTGGCCACCTGTCATACATGCATCATTTCCTTGAAAGGAATAATTTGTGACAAAAAGAAACAAGGATCATTGCTACATGTATATGTACCCAATATAATAATAAAACATTTTTGCAATTTGTAAGTATTCCTACAGGGCGGAAAGCGATGTGATCTTTTATTTCCCAGTCAGCAGCATTAAGTTTGATCAAATTCTAGAAACCTTCTTGTGACCACTGAAAAAACAATCTAAAGCTCTATCCTTTCACGACACCCACAAGGGCTGGTCTCAGTGTTCTTCCATGAAGTTTATATCCAACCTTTTCCACAACAGCAACAGTGCCTTTTTCTTTATCTGGAAAAGGAATCTGGAACAATGCTTCATGGCTGTAAGGATCAAATTTTTCATTCAATGGGTTGATTTTTTCCAGACCATTCTTGTTGAAAACCTTCTGCAATTGAGCTTCAGTCATTAAAAGCCCATCATACAAGTTCTTCAGTGAAATGTTCTTTTCAATCTCCTCTTTCGGAACACTTTCTGTCGCTTTCCCCAAAATGTCTGCAACTTCAAGCAGGTCTTTAGAGAAGGACTGAATTCCAAACAACCTGGCTTCGTCAATTTGTTTCCTGCTGCGTGACAGGATATTCTCGTTATCAGCCAAGGAGCGTTTATACTTGTCCTGAAATAAACAATTGTAATCACTGATTACATCTACATGGACTTGGTTGCAAGGGTTACTACATGTAGTACCACATTTGTTTGTGTCCACAGTACAAATTTGGAGGGAGGAGATGGGGGACATTTTATGAGTTACAATTATACACCAAAACAATAGTTAAACCCTGGTTAAAGGCCCATTCATAGAAGGCACGGTGGCCTAATGGTTAGTGGGCTGGACTCCGGATCAAATGGTCCATGTTCAAGCCCTGGCCAGGGCACTGCATTGTGTTCTTGGACAAAACACTTTACTCTCTTAGTGCCTCTCTCCACCCAAGTGTATAAATGGGTACTGGTGAATTTACTGCTGGGAGTAGAAATACTCCTAGTGGCTCCATGCTACAGAATCTGGGATAAGCTCTGGCCTGATGGGCCACTAGGCTCCTATACAGACTTTATGTACCTTACCTGAAGGCCCATTCAGCTGATAAGGAGAAAATTTCAACAAATTTCATTGATTGGGCAAGACGAAATTGTACACCAAATATGAAGCCTTGACAGCTCAGTTGGTACAGTAACATACCGGACACTTATGAACTAAGATTTCTCAGGACTCTACATGTAGAATATTAGCCTTTGATCTATGCTATCAAGACCTAAGGCCAATGTCCATTGCACCAATATTATTACCCTTCCATTATATTACATAGATACCAAGTCTCACACTTTTAGTGTGAGACTCACGCTTTTCAACCCAATCTCACGATGCCATTCAGACAAATATCACTCTTTTTAAAAAATACTAAAACTTGCAAAAAAAAAATTAAGAGATATACTTTCAGCTGTACTTTCATGGATGTGAACACTAAACGTCAATATGCTCACCATCACAGCTGGATCTCATCTATAATCCCGTACCCAGACGGTCAAGGGAGATCTGGGTACAAGATTAGAGTCTATCATTGATGATGCTTTTAAAACGACAAATGCTTTACCAGAATGAAAGAAATCGCCTCTCTGCAACGTAAATTTTTAAAAATTTTCTGCTGGGGCATGCCCCAGAATCCCTAGAAGTTCGGCCCTCTGGGCCTCACTAGTGCCCCTTAGGGGCAATTAAGCTTACATTTCCTGCATTTCTCACTCCATACCAGCCAAAACCCTTGGCATCTATGCAGGACGTAACATGTCGATCAAAGTCAATCATCGAAAACGTAGTCGATAAGTCGATAGTACTCGATATTTGTTGATAATTGTCAATCCACAAGTTTAATTTGTTGATAAAAGTCGATAATCACAAGATTTTCAACTGATTATCGATTTTATCAACAAAAAAGCAGACACATTTTTCAATCGGCCACGAAATTCAAGTAAGTGTGCGCGGCAACTGACGTCTTGCCTCCCGCCATATATCGTTTTTTTGTATTTCTGATCAAAATCAATCAAAATCGAACAAGTCGATAATCACAAGGAATTGCCTGATCGACTTTTACCGATTTCCGATATTTGTCGATTGATTAGTATTGAATTCGATCGACAATAATCGAATTTTATCGACTATCGAAATTATCCACATGTTACGTCCTGCATCTATGACATTAAAATACTTATGACATACCTGAAGATCTTTTATTAAACCTTCCTTTTCTTTCAAAAGACGATCGTGTTCACTTTCTTTTTCTTCCTTTGCAGAATCCGCTGTTTTCGTTTCAGTTTCGGAAGTTTTCTGATCTTTATTAGGCTCGTCTTTAGATACATTGGAACTTGTGTCAGGATTTGATTGAACCGAGTAGTACCTCAACTGAGTCCCAAATAAACGGGAGACCTGGACATAACTCAGTTGCCTGGAATACTCTGGCTGTAAAACAGCACTTCTAACGGCTACTAGGGCAGATCTCAGCATCACTCTGATTGAATATAACGTACAAAAAGAAAAAATTCTCAGCTAACACGCTTCGACCAGTCAAAATTGCATCACTTCACATGCGGTTTCCGATCAAGCTGAGTAACCGCTCCATCGCTACTGAGGCCGCTTGACCCACTGGGTAAATTTCCTCCCCATCACCAGTCTTTCTCCTTGCAACATATTGCCTTTGTCGCCTCCTGGAGGATTTTTCTGGGGAGGACAAGGATTTGCATTTATTTAATCATTGGGCATCTCCAGAAGCAAATGGGTGCAACATTGTCCTCAGATTTTACCTGGGCGGGTCTGGACGGATCATATTGATTATGTTTCGTCGAAGATAAATCGACGTTTAGGCCCGCGTTTAGGTCTTCTACGCAGGATTACGCTGATACTCTATGGGGGGACAAGGACAATGTTGTCCTAATGAACAGTTTACAACTTCTACAAAACAAGGCTGCCAAAATTATTCTAGATAGACCATTGCACTCATCTGCTATGGAAGCGCTTTCAAGTTTGGGCTGGCTTTCCCTGAAGCAGTGCAAGCTCTTTCATCGTTGTCTGTATGATTATAAATGCGTCAATGAAATCACTGATCTAATAGTATGGTCCAAATAGAAATGTTCGCCACTCACAATACTCGACTCAGAGATAACCTGAGACTACCCCGGGTGACAAGGAGCTGGGGAAAGTAGCGAACAAATTAAGGTTTTAAAGGGTGGATTTACAATTTAGATTCTGACATTAGAAACTCAACTAGCATTACCAGTTTTAAGCGCAGATTTTTTAACCAATTTTAGAACATTTTATGTGCTTTTATCTTCTTTTGTAAGGACTCTAAAATGACGCCACGCCACTTTCTTTTACATTACGCCAAATCTTTCGGCCTAAATTATCCCTACTTTTAAGTGATCCGCATTCTACCAGATTCTTGGAGTCGACCAGCACCTCATTGAACATCTCACATGATTGGCCATAAGAACAATAGGACAAAGGGCACAAACAATGCCTCTATCCCTGAAGACAATGAGCAATATTGTTTTTGAATGCCTCTGAAATTAGAGGTTCACAAGATTCTTGGAAATGATGATGGACGGTGATGACCTGGAGCCCGGGGGAAGGGGGGGGGGGGTTGGAGGTACTCGGGAGCAAAAATCAAGACCCAAAATTCCCCATGGCTTCCAGAGAAACCCCAAGACAATCCCTGGACTAAAAATTAACCCCCAAAAATTCCATGCCGAATTTCTGACCATTGAAATTTTAAACATTGAAAATATTAGAAATTGAATGTTTGTGTTTGTTCATGTTGATTCATCATATCATCTGAATCGAAAATTTCAAACCCCCCAAAATCCTTCTATCATCCCCGTCACTTGAAATCCCGATTACCCCCCCCCCCCCCCCCCCTCCCCAACCCCCGGGACCTGGAGGACGATGGCGTTGGTGAAGTATTTGCTGTGCGCGCTTCTTCGGGATGGGTCCGGGAGTATTTGCAAAATCACGCTGTTGAAAAGTCCACGTATCCCTACTTCCTGCTGCATCTGAGGGTCATTTTAATTTAACCCTCACTCCCCGATAAGGCGGACCTTTGTGGCCGGGGGCGGGGGGGGGGGGGTGCGGGCCCACCTATCACACCCTTTGCCTGCGACCTTGTTCTTTTTAAATAAATGAGAGTATTTATTTTGCCTTAGACTACCAGCAGTTTCTCTTATATCTTAGTCCGTGAAAAAACGACGGATTGCAGTCACCAAACTATTATTTTAGGCCACATGCCAGTCGACTGTTGTGACCTCTGTCGGTAACGTCTAGACCCTGCTAGTTAGCGTTAGCTTCTCTATTAATTTTTTAGTCTACTTTTTATTTAGATAATTGGCCCCAATTGGCTTTCCCGCTGTACAGCTAAAAATATTTGTCACTGAAATAAAAGTTATTTTATTTGTACCGACGAAAACTCGACAGGATTTTTCAGCACGTCAAGCAAGTCCGCGAATTTGCGCAGCAAAACCTTTCTTCAGGCTGATTTTAGCTTTTACAGTCAACGCGCTTCACGCATGAACGCTCAACTTCAAACATTCATAAAATATTTCATTCACCGATTTCATTTTTCAATTCTTCAACCCAACAATTGTGAATCAAATTGAAAATATTTGAAAACCCATGGTATAATTGAAAAATATTATAAGACATCTGACGTTGTTACAGATGATATATATATTTTTAAATATTTTTCGTCTGGGTGCCGTTTTCTCGCACGAAACTGAGCGACTGTGTCACTGATCTGACCGCAATGCGTGATGCGCTCGTTCGCTCGTGGTAGTTTCTTTTCATGTAAACCCAGAATGGCTAGAAATTTCCTAGGTGGATTTAACCAGCCCGGTAAACCATTGCCTCTATGTGTCAGAGAAGAGATCGTTGATCTGTACAATAATGGAATAAGGGTATCAGAGATTTCCTGCAACACGGAAGTAACAAATTAAAGGAGCGCTTCGCAAAGTCGTGCAACACTTTGCCCTCCACGGCACAACGCAGTCATTTTCTTGTGGAGGCAATAAGCCTATATTAAATAACAGATGATATTCTTGAAGTAATCGAAATTTGGAAGCTTCAAAAGCCAAGTCTTCGTGCTTCCGAAATCCGCGAGAGACTACTACGCGAAAGTATTTGTACACCGGCAAATGTTCCGACAAAGAGTGGCGAACAAGAAGTTGGGAATAACTTTCAAGAAACTTACCAGTATCCCGAGTGAATATATGACACCAGAAAACTTAGCAGAGGTAGACGATTATTTGAATATAACTTCAGGGCTCAATAATTGTCGACGAAGATCCGATATTGTCATTTCCGGCAAACGCATGTTTTGCTAGCGGTTATCGAGTACAACCAGCGATTGAATTTCAAAGGTCTTGAAAGATATGCTTTGGGCCTTTTGCTCAGATAAGGTCATGTTCGTTCAACAAATTAAACGGAAAAGTGTATCCGTTGCTCTCCATCTTAATCTTTATAAGAATATCCGCCATTTTCCATATTTTCAGTCGTTTCAGCATAAAATCTACAATTGGATGATTCGATTATTCGAAACATGATCCTTATCTTTCAATCTTGCGGTGAAAGCGTGTCAATCAAATTCATTTATGAAATGTTCACGTGAATATTGGAACCTTACGTCGCCGAGCGTTCATGCGTGAGGCGCGTTGACTGTAAACCTTGAATTATATTTCCGAAAAATATTTAGCCAGCGGTACAATGACATGTCATACAGCCTTTGTTTACAATTTTACATGGAAGAGAGAACAATGGAAAAGAGCGCCAAAAGAGTTTTTACAGTTCTATCTGTCAGCGGACACCCCCAATCGAAAAAGAAGAACGCGGGCATCTCCGAACTCAAGAAAGTTCGAAAACTTGGAGAGGGCTTGGAGAAATAGTCGTGTATTTTACCATGTCTAATCCAAGTGTAACTCCGAATAAGATCAGGAAGGTCGACCCTGTTGACGGAGCTCAGAATTCGCACTCCGATCAGCAGGAAATTATCGAGGAAATCAATGCCGTACAGAATCAAATAGACGGGCTAAATGAGCAAGCGTCCGAGGAGATTTTAAAGGTTGAACAGAAGTACAACCGACTTCGAAAACCACACTTTGAGCAAAGAACAGACCTCACGAGGAAGATACAAAACTTCTGGATGACAGTTGTATCCTTTTGTTATTTATACTTGCGAGCAAAAATAACGAGGTTATCAACTGCTGCTGAAGAAGTGTGACTTCTTGCCTGGAGCTTTTTAGCATTCTAACAGAGGTGAATTGGGATCTTTATTTATTATTGGATTGAATTGTTTTGTAATCTCCTTTCACTTAGCAGAATTTAACTTAATTATTTCATTTTATTCTTACGCTATAGATTTTTCTCACCGAAAGACCGTTTGTGAAATAAGTTTACTACGTGAATAATATTATTAATATGCGGGGTATAGTTTATATTTGTACTTCCCGAGTAACGCAATGATATCATATCCCGTAAGATTATCCAGATTTCGATCACACACTTACAACTTGTTTACGGCATCTGATAAAGTTGATTTATTCCTTAAGAAATTGATAATGCGATCCTGTTTAGCTTGTAAGCAGTTATCTTTACCCACAATGTTAAATTTTGGCCATTTCCATTTGGAGGCGAATCTAACTTACTATTAGCAAACTAATTAATTTTAGAAGAAACACTCGTGTTGGCTTTTCGTTCATAAAACTGGATTTCAACCTGCTAAGTCGGGCTAATCTTGACACATTTTTAAGCCTTTGACATTTGAGTGGAGATAAAACTTTAAATTTCAGTGATCTTTGCCAGAGTCAAGATTGGCCAACGAAACAAAATGGAGGTGAAACAGAACAACGCTTTTCTAGTTCCCAGTCCCCATTAACATCATCCTCGGTTCAGTGGAGCAAATGCAGCTAACACTGGACTGGAAAACCTCAAATACATTTTCAAAGAGATCAAACCGTCTTTAATTTCCAATTTACTTGCATATTTATAATTTAGAAATGCCAAAATCAAATCTGAACTACTGTCAGTAATATATTAGCACCAAAACCTTAAAAAGAACCGGGAAAATAGAACTATTGCTCAAAAATATTAATCATGCTTTGATTCCCGTCATATGGAATTGTTTTTGAGTGAAACTTTATGTGGGTTTATTAAATTAGAAAACAAATTTTTCTTGAATTGTGTGGTTCCAGAAATTGTCCATACCTCCCCTACAGAAGGGATTTTCAATAAGACCCCCACCCCCACCCCCTCTGGAAATTCCAATTAAGCTTCATGCTTTTCCTTAAAGTTTTTGGCCTTAGAGATACCCCCACCTCTAGGAATTTCCATCTCTTCTGTGGGGGGAATATGGACATTTTCTGGAACCACACATTGTGTGGTTTCTGAGAAATTATATCAACATCCTCCCCATAGATTCTGAAAGCTAAAAATTTTAAAAGAACGTATATAGCTTAAATGGAAATTCAATGGGGCCAGGGGAAAGAACAAAAACCCTTCCATGGTGGGAGTATTGATTTTTCTGAAACAATACAATACATGGCATTTATGAAATGAAAAGGTGAAGCCTGGTTCCCATATGCTCACCGCTGCCGACATGCCTGGGACATAGCCGCTGGCATGTCCTGGGATACCATTATGGCGTATGTGAACATTTATCACTCACCACATCGTAATCTGTCCCAGGCATTGACCTCTGGCTTGCCTGCGAAGTTGAGCTGAGTTGAACTTTGCAGTCAAGCTGGAAGTTGTTGGCATAATAACTCGATTTTTCCTTGCTTTCAAAATGGTGGATGGTGAAATCATATGTTAATGTACGAAATAAGAAAGTACTGGGCTAAATGTGACAAATCTTGTCATGAGTGTAAAGACCAAAGGGTAAAAAAAAGCTTGGAAAGCAGTCAATGATACACTGAGGATTGATGTTGTTTCAGCTCAACAAAGATACAACATGGTACGATCCATGTTTACAGATGGAATGGTTGAAATTGTGCAATTTGCATTTCCTGCCAATTTGAGTATGTTGGTGACCCATCGCAGATGTGCGTGGGACCAACTGGATCAGATCGTCGAATATTGCCAGTTGCAACCAGCAGTTGGTTAGTTAACTTAGTTCCATTCCATCTGTGAGGTGTTACATGTTGTAAGTTCATCACTGTCAAAGGAGGATCAAGCCAGCAGATAAGAAAGAAAAATTAAAAAGATTTTAAAAAACAATGCCTTATCATGTGGTGCAGTGTCTCACTAAAGAAAACCCAAGCTTACAACCCCATTTTAATTACAGCAGGTTCCTTTGGCCATTTGAAGGTAAGAAAAGAAACTTAAAGCACATTTTCCTTGACATGTGGTGTACAGTTTATAAATCACCCTCAGCTGCAGATGCTGATTGATGAAGAAGATGAGGAGGCTCTACAGTACATGACATTTCTTGAAGTGGAAGAGTTTGAAGATATCAAGTCTGGATATAGAATAAAGTTTGTAAGTGTTCTACATAACTCTTGGTCATAACTGAGTAGGAGTTAGAAGCTCAGTCTGTGATTGTTATAATTATACTTATATTCTTAATTAATAAATTTAAATCTGTATTTGTAATTGTATTGTATTGAGCTGAAAAATCCTTTTTAGGGAGCAATAAAAAGTATGTATGTAATATACTGTGGCCTTAATCTCCTCTGAACCAGTCCATGTTGTGGTAGGTAGATAAATAAGACTTTGCCAATAATCCACAGCCGTAACTGATCTTGAATGTCCAGAAATTTGAAGGAAGACAAGTAACGTTGTGTCCTCTTTATAACACCACTCTTTTGTTGTTTGTTTTTATTATTAATAAATTGTCTTACATTGCATTGCACTGCATATACGTATGTTCATAAAATAAAATTATGTAGAACTCTTAATGACAGAAATCATAACTAATAATCTTGAATTTCCTTTAAAGGGTTTCACAGAAAATCCATATTTTACAAATGAAGTGCTTTGTAAAGAGTTCATTCTCAATGAACATGGTGACCAGTCCTCCCGGGCTACTGCTATCAAGTGGAAAGGAGGCATGGTAAGATGTCTTCTTGTGATTGTGTTTGTTTAATTGTAAGTAACTCATTAACAGCAGAATCTACTTGTAAAAGCTTTCAATTGTAATTTGAGCTCTGAATGTTTTGAAGTAATGAAACCCAGAAGTCTGTTTGGAGGAATAAGTACATTTTCTTGTAAATCTGTGCATAAATGACACTCTAATTATTGATAGTCAGAAATGGCACAAGTATGTTCAACCCTCCAAGTTAAGACCATTTTACTTGCCATGGCGACTAAAATTTTGGAGCTGGCGACTAAATTGAAACCAAAGTCTCCAGCCTGGCGACTAAAATTGAGAAGAATGATTGAAAGCGTGAGCTCAATTTAGTGACTAAAAGTTTTTACCGGCGACCAAACTTGAGCAGTCGGTGGCCAAATGGCCACTAGGGAAAAAAATAAACTTGGAGGGTTGATGTTCTCCTACAAGCTCATCATTATCAGCATACTTCGGTGCTCAATATGGTTACTTTGGAGTTGCCTTTGTTGCTACCTCAAACTGTCTGAAGTGAAACCTGAGATATTAAAATTGTCCAATGTTAAATTCAAATCAAACTCATTTAAACATAAGAGTTTTGAATCACTGGCCTCATTTCTAAATGAGACAAAAAAGCATCATGGAAATGGCTTGTTATTAGACTGACTGACTGACTGACTGACTGACTGACTGACTGACTGACTGGCTGACTGACTGACTGACCATCTGACCCACTGATCAACCAACTGAGCAACCGACCAACTGAATGACCAATCAATCGATCGATTGATCAATTGATTGACACCTGATTAATACCTAGCCTCTAATAAAGATGTACCCTCTTGGATGTTACACTAAACCGCTATAAATTTTGTTCATTCACAGCCCCATGCATAATCCTAACATTTCTTGCTTGTTCCCTTCAGGACCTGACCCAGCGCTACAGTCAACAGAACATGTTAAAAGGGCGGAAAAGAGGCCATGAAGAACCCCAAAGCTTCTTCAGTTGGTTCACAGCGCAGGAGTCTGGGGATGATTTAGGGGAAATAATTAAAGATGACATATGGCCAAACCCTCTGCAGTATTTCTTAGTATGTTTTGTTGTGTGGTTAAGTTACATGTGCATGTACAATGTAGGTAAATACACCACGCGACAAGTGATACAGTGCATCAAACACTGGATTCAGAAACTTCATTAATAATAATAATAATAATGATAATAATAATAATAATAACTTTATTTCCGTGTCAAAAAATGTTTAGCTGAGGGGAAAAGTCCCCTCTACTAATTGTGGACACCTACCTAAAAAAACTAAAACATAATTACAGCTATTACAATAATTAATACAAGTTAAAAAAAGGGAGCTATTTACATTGTACATATACATGACTATGATGGCAATAATAACTTTGATGTTTTCAGTAATATGATGTAGAATTGTTGACAATATTCTAGGGAACTTCAAACAGTGGACTTCAAGAAGACAATGAGGACGATGAAGAAGATATTGACGAGGATGAGTCAGAGGATCAGGTAATGTACACTATACATGCTGTGAGTATACTGATTAATTGATTGATTGATTGATTGATTGATTGATTGATTGAATGATTGATTGATTGATTGATTGATCGATCGATCGATCAATCGATCGATTGGTTGATGGGTGCCTGTAGTTCTTTTTAATTAGCAATTTTCCAATTAATGTATATTTTGACAAGGTCTGCGTTGTCCTTAGAGGTAAATAAAGTGGGCTCTGCAAGGCTTCTGTTAATGTAGTTCTACTGCATCTGAATCTTTTGGTCCTCCTTTGTTAACAGGATGATGTAGTAGTAGTGGATGAAGGCGATGAAGACGACGAAGGAGATGAGGAGGAAGGAGAAGATGACGAGGAAGAGGATGATGATGATGAAGAGGAAGAGGAGGAGGAAGTGGTTGTTGAGGAGGGAGAAGAAGAAGATCTGGCGGAAGGAGAGGAAGGTGAAACACCAGTCGTGTACGAGCTTGAAGAGGAGGAAGAAGATGTTGATGACGATGCTGAGCAAGGAGTAAGGGAATACTATAAATGTACTATAAATTTAAGGGTTATCTCTAGGGTAGAGGAGGGAAATGTAGATAGTAGAAGATTGTGGGGGAAGGGCTATGGATTAAATATAATATCACTGATATAATGGTGTTGCTATGGCTAACAATTGCATCCATCAGTTTGTAACTTTTCGAAACTTTTTGACATGGCATTTCAACAATGTTGAACGGTATTGAACGACGTTGAAACAAATTAAATACATCGTTTCTTTTGAACTTTGATTCAACATTTACCCATCTGGCTCACCATCAGTGTTTCGATATATAACACTTCCATCTTAAAATCCTCATCAACAAACCATTCAGGAGTCTGTATGATGCATTACCACAGGTTCCTATGAGCCAGCTCATGGATCAATTGGATTAATACATGTTTAATGCATAAACAAATTGTTTAACAAAATGGAGTGAGTGAGGTCCATAGATACTACATTGCATGACTACGCCATCCATGAGCTTTAAACAACTAATTGTTTTTATTTTTCTCCCTTGTCAGGATGATCAGGTTCTTCTAGAGGGGGAGGGTGAGGAAGAGGACGATGAAGAGGACGAAGGAGTCGAACACGATGATGATGATGAGGAGGCAGACGAAGGCGAAGATGATGACGGCGAAGAAGACGACGATGATGATGAAGAAGAAGAAAAGACAACAACGGAATAACGAACTACTATTTTTACACTAGTGTATTTAATATATCATTGACTGAGATGAACGCAGCGGATCCTTCAGCTTCACGCTCTCTAACCATTTTTTTTCTTACTATAGTACTTACGTTCATGGTTTGTTTCCAAGGTAACAAATCACATCTCATTGTTTTATAAAATCCCTATTTTTATATGTACTTTATAACCTTTGTTATCACCTCCGTTGAAGACGTTCGCGTTACTAGTTTTGCGCGATGGACATACAGTGTCAAGTCTGTTGTCGCAAGTCACACAAACGTCTGCCGGATGGCGGAGGTTCATTCCGCCTCCATTGCACAAATTCGTTGATCAATGGAACTGAAAATACTATATTAGTGACTTTCATGATGTATTTGAAGTGTTAATTCTTTTCATCGCTTATTTCTGCTTGGCAGAGATTTTTCACGTTCATCCCAGAGTAAATAGCCCTTGTAGATAAAAGGTTATTATCCCAGGGATTTACCCGAAATCCCAGGGATGAACACTATCCGAGAATGTGTATTTTATCCCAGGATTATACAATATAATCCCAAACATCTGTATGTTATCCCAGGGATATGCACGTTATAATATTTTGCCTTGAGCTTTTGAGGATCTGCGTTGACAAAGTTGGGAAATTCAGGGATTCCTACAGGTGGTGTTTTTAAACACTTTTGTGTTATCATGTCGGTATTTACACAGACAGCAATAATCACTAGATAGAATGGCGTTCTTATGACCCTTGTAAAATTATTGACTTATCAGTCAGAAATTACGCCAGCATATAAAGCAGTTAACCAATCACAACTTTCGGAAGCAAACGTTACTGACGAATAACGTGGAAAGATATTCAACGCTGGAAATCGCGGGAAAACGTGTAACCAGCGGCAAGCGCGGGAAAACAAGTAACCATTGAACCTTGGTCGATTTCGCTTTTGCATCTGATTGGCCATGAAATCATCATCTTCACTGTGATTGGTTCGAGTAGATTGTGCAAGTTTCTTCAACAAATTATACGACTCGGCAAATGGCAAACTAAGCAAACATTTTTCTTTTTGTTAAATTCTATTCCAAAACCGCTCTTAGCTTTCTATTATAGACTTTCTTGGTGGTGGTTTCCTTCAAGTTGCCCTCAGTTAAGAACAATTACATTTTAGCTCTTCGACAGCTGAACTTTCTTGGGATTTTAAATCGGTAAAGTTTTTTCTTGCTGTTTGGAGGGTTTCCGCTATTGCTGAGTTTCCCCTTATGTTACAAAGTATGACTTTTTCATAACGCGAATGTGAATACCTACCAATCAGACTTGTGCACTGGCATCACGTGATTGCCATAACTTATTGTATACTACCATTTGATTTGAAATAAAAATGTTTTAATATAACAGTAGGCGAGTTTTGTTATACAGCCCAAGAGTTGATGGGAATTGGGAGTGTTGTTGCTCATTATCTGCAAAACCCAACCGGTGGGCACAATCAGGTCTGTTACAGTGAAACTCCGATACTAAGTAACCGATATAAGTGTTGGGGGGGGGGGGGGGGGGGGGATTAGGAAAATGTATACGCCATAACGGGGGTTTCTTTTACCGAGATTCTACAACTAACTTTGGACGGCTAAAAAGGATCTATTAGGATATATAAGGGTTCATTATATCGGCGTAAGTCAGCAGCAGTGTACAGGGACTGTAATCGCAGCAATCAAGTACAAGTTGCTTGTGAAGTGCGCAATCAAACCAGAAATTAAAAAGTAGTATGCGTGTTCTTTTTCAAAAGAAAGGAAAATGGAAACCTCGTGTCCGGGAACCTTATCCTTTCTACAGGCTTTCGACGTATGATTCGAAGTAAATCGACTTATTTTCCTCTCCTGTCATGGCCAACAGAACCACGGCCTTGGACCACTGCAAACTTCATGAATTCAAAGGATTTCAATTGTTTTTACTTACTTTTACAAAATCCTCTTATTATTCAACAGGCAGTCAGATTTTAAAATAATCACACTTAAATTTTACAGCTAACTTTCTGTAACCAAGGTCATCAATCCACCTGCCTCGTCCCCAGGTGCCACTTCAATTCCGAAAGGTTAAGTCCCTGGACGGAACATTTTGCTTGCTTTTTTAAAATGATCAGAAAGGCGCGAAGCACCGTGTTTATCACTAAAAGGCCCTCGCGAAAATTCTCGCGCATCTGACTGGATTCCGATGGCGCTTGGGTACGAGGCAGCCATGTGTGGCAAATAAATGAATTACAAGTCATGGAAACAAGCGCCATTATTTCTAAATTCTCGTTCAGAGACTAGCTAAAGACTGATTCTATTTGCCCAATAAAACAAGGGCGGAAGCACTACGTTTCACATTACAGTCGCCCCAAATGGTACTTATTCTACCGACAGATAAAATTCTTAATATCAAGCGCAAACAATAAGTTAACAGAAAGAAGGGTAAAAATACAATGTTTTACACTAACATGAAAAAAAAAAACACTAAAAATGAATATAAAAGACATTCAGTCACATTTAAATGCAACTGAGTCGCTTGTGGAGCCGGTCTTTTGGCCGTCACACAACGCTTGGGAGAAGCGTTGCGTGACGCCCCAAAAAACAGCGGCGAAGACGACTACCTTTACATTAACAATTAGAAAACTTAAAAATGTTACAAAACTCTAACATTTTGACGACTTCAAAGAGATCCTTGTGAACACGTAAAAAATGATGGCTCAAGATAACACAAGTCACTTGGGACGAGGTACGAGCGACTGTGACAAACATCACCCTATCAATTTCAGCAAACGACTTTCACAAAATTTACCTAAATTAATTTGCACCCTAATATTTACAATAATTATTTCGATAATTAATTCAAATAACTATTTACACTATAATTATTTATTGTCACTAATTCATGCTAATTCCCGTTTTATCCCCAAAGTTCAGCACGCTTTTCGTTGAAAGAAATTTTAAGGCAGTAACCTGCTTTTTTGAACTTGTCACAAAAGTAAAGACAGATTGCAAATTAATAATTGATGGCATACACAAAAAATAGACAGTCTATGACTACATGTGCCTGGTGATATGAATAACATGGTGCCTTGGGCTCTACGAGCCACTAGGCACAAAAAGTGGTTGGCTGATGCTTGTAAGGCTTTTGCTTACATTTCGCATGATTTAATTACTCTTAATTGTTTTGTTTACTTCGAGCGCTAATTGGCCTCTAATTGAGCTTCCGACTATGACGTGTTAATTAGACGCGCTCATTACCAATTACGAATTACGGACACACACGCGCGCACGATAACATAGTGCCTCGGGCTCTACGAGCCACTAGGCACAATAAATGATTTCCTTGTTGGATTGATAAAAATTAATGGTTTCCGAAGAAACGGAAATTCATAAATATTGTATTAATGGCCGCGCCGCGTTATATGCGCTCAAATACACAACGCTCACCATAAACTTAAGTCGATAAGGAAAAGCGGCTAACGTTTCAATAGTCAGCCCTTGTCAGTACGTTTTTTGGTTTGTTTCATTCCCCTACCTAGCCTCTATTACAAACATTTTCCAACTCAGCCGTCAGAATACAATTAAACGGCAATGATACTATTTTCACACTACGAGCGAACCAAATTATATCTACGAGAAAAATATTAATTGCAATTCAATAAATAGCCCCTTACTTGACGCTTAATCCCACCCCACCCATTCTTGAAAAATTAGTAAATGGCTATTCGTCTCTGACCGATTTTTACTTTAAAATATAAATACTCTTAACCACTGAAGGCCGGTAGGTTGATTCCATTCACGGAATATTCCACGCTACATATAATGGCACATACATGAAGTGACCAACGTGACATAAAATGCTGTTACATAAACCTGAAAACGCGAACTATTTAGACAGGAGATTTCACTGCAGTTGTAAGGTTCCTCATTCACAACCAACTACTGCTAGTGAACTGCTATTGTGACAACAAAGATCAATGGGACAGAAATCTCCTTTCTTTCTTGCGGAATAAAACCCTAATCGCACCAACATCACGAAACGTTTGGGGTCAATATAATAATAACTATCATCTTTACCATCTTTTCATTATTAAAAATAAATTATAGGACTACCATTCTCCGGAATATTGTACTTACTATATTATCTTAAATTAATTATGCTATATTATTATATGGCTACAATAGTGCGCGCGCTCTGATTGGCTGATGAGCGGGCAAGATTTTCTTGTAATGACCGGGCATTATGAAAATTTTTCTTGCCTTAGCTTTTTATAACTTTTTAAGGGTCAAACACTTGTAAACACAGGTCAGTTTGTTTTGTGAAAATTAAAGTAGTTAAATTTGCCCTAGATCTTGGCGTAATGAAGACAAAAAATGCCTCATTGTCAAAGAAACCGTTTCTTCTGGTTTGGATCGCATGACCTCGAATGAACTCTTGCGCATGCAAGCGGACATTGAAAAACGTTTCCCTTTTTCAGCGCTAAAAAGGCCATATAATAAATAACTTATTAACCTCGTCCGTTCGGTCATTACAGGGAAATCTCAGACCTCGGCCTTGATGTATTGACCTCGCTATCGCTCGGTCAATACATCAAGGCCTCGGTCTGAGATTTCCCTGTAATGACCTCACTCTCGGTTAATAAGTAGTATTTATACTAATTGCGCCGTTCTCGTGGTGCAGAGAAGGACCTTCATCAGAATTTCAAGCAAAATGTCAAAGAAACTGCAACATTTCCAATGGCCTCTAATGCTGTTACCATATCCACACGTTTTATTTGCGTCCCTGTTTTAAGCTCCCTCTTCTTGACCTGAGGGGAGAGCAGAATCACAGCTGTCAACACAACGCCACTCTGGAGAAAGGTAGATCTACCGATTTTTGAACAGCCAAAATATATATTTGTGTCGAAGGAAACCTTAAAATAATGATCAATTTTTATTAACAACTGCTATATTAGAGCACCTGAACTGTTAAAAGGCATCTTTAGGATAGAAATGGACTGCAACTTGAAAAATTGAGGCTAAATATTTCAAGTGTTTCCGCGCGTCTTCAAAAAAAAAATCAATATTTACAGACGTGGTTTTATTTCTTTCTGCAAATTAAGGTTATAACTTCCTTTAGGTGATCAAAGATGTTTTCCATGGGTTAAGTTGCCTACCACCAATTTCAGAATTGTTTAGAACAAAAATCCGCGAATTTCCGTGACCTAGCTCCTTTAATGTTGATTTAACTATTCAACGACAACATTTGCAACTTGCACAAATGACCAGTGGGTAAGGTGCAAACTCGAAAGATTGCTATTTTTAGCTATTAAACCATTATTACGTCAGAATAACTCGGTCATTAACCAATCACATTTGAGAATTTCTCACCCTGTATTACACCGAGTGAAATAATGGGTAAAAGCAAAGCATACCTTATGCTGCCTACTAACAGCGGATCGAGTGCATACAGCCAATCGTATGTATCCTCTTCTTTTTCTGTTGGTGTTCGTACGAGGAATCTGCAGTGTCTTGTGCGAATTGAGAAAACACTGAACGTCTGCAACAGATCCAAAACCACCCGAAAGTTTAGAGTACAATAGAGAGGTTAGAGCGAAAATGCAAAACAATCTTGCGAAACTAACTCATGGTTTACATAGAATGGGAAAGTTAACCAAGAATCTAATGAAACCTAAAACAACAAATAGTAAGTAAAGACACTGCAAACATCGCACCTAAATTTTGAAAACGACAGGAGAATGTTCACTGAGATTTTTCGGGACAACTTTCAAAAAGAGTTTATTGGGGTAATCCCCTCCTCTCCTACCCCCCTAGGTAAAAAAAATATCCAACACTCTACTGAAATGAGTGACCACAATGTGCTAAGCTTACAAGATATCATGTTACACAAGAAAAAATGAAAACGCTTGAAACAGATAGGGCCAAGTTGTCATAGATCCAGACATGTCCAGGATTGACCACTAATGAGATGCAAGCTCTTTATGATATGCATCACAAAGTGTCCTCATTGATAAAAGTTCACGAAAACACACATAATTTTGTCAAATATGAAGTAATATGAAAATGGTAAATAATCCAGTCAAATATGAAGTACTTATCGAACAATACTTGCGTTCAATCCTGGACATAAGTGTATAGATCACAAATAACAATATTTATTGAGAAAGAGTGAGAAAGTATTAAGTGGCCACTTATTTCTTACCCCAAAATACTCTGGACACTCCACTTTGGAATGCTTCAGATTGATTAAATATTGTTCAACCTAAAATCAACAAGAACAAAAGTTTAATAATTCAAGACGGAAAAGTCACTTAACGGACATTTCAGAAACCGGACGTTTTGTCAATTGTAAGCTTACCGGGTCACCTTCTTGGCGATAGAGAAGAACGTAAGGCTTTCTAACAATCTACAAGAAAATGATTTTTAAGTTAAACAAACAGAAAACTGTGGCAATAGAGCGGAGGAAGAGGTTTTGTACTCACCACATAACATCTGCTCCACTTACAGCTGCAGTCGTCCATGATATGAAGGTAACCTCGTTTGCTTATCACTGGGCTGTCAAGCGTGAATAATTATTAATCAATCATGAAGTTAATATCGAGTAAAGTAAATAGCTAATAGTTGGTGTACCGTAAAATTCCGGTTATAAGCCCTGGGCTTATAGAACTTCGTAATGGTTTTTGGGTGGGGTTATAAACGGAGGGGCTTATACCCGGGGGGTATATAAGCGGAATTAAAAAACGTTTCGAAACAAGCCACGGCAGTGTTGATCGAAATACGTTTTGAAGTTAAAAAGTCCTAATAAAGCAACATTTAGCCCTGTTTAGTACTGTCATCCCGCAGAGGGGGGCCTATATCGGGGGGGGGGGGGGGGGGGGTGCTTATCGCCGGATCTATTTTTTTCCAGTTAGATGGGCCTATGGCCGGGGGGGGGGGGGCTCATAACCGGAATTTCACAGTAGTCATTAGTGGAGAATAGTTAATGTTTCCCTCATTTTATTTCTGAAGGGCTTATTTTCATTGATTCTTATGCCGTCGGCAGTACCTCTATTTACAAACAGCAAACCGCCATCTTGATTATCATGGTGAACGAAGTGTCCACCCACCTTGAATGGTTTTCTTCTTTCAACAGCAGGTTATTCAAAACGACGGTACAAAACGAAAAATGGTGTGATATGTAAACACATTCTCCCAACTATTACTAAGAATTGTATAGGGACCTGTAAGGAGAATTTGATGGTTGAGTAATTAATTATAAGTCACAAATCTTACTTCTTCCTGACGAATACCACCTCTGGTACGTAATACTCCACTTTAGATTCATCTTCTTGCTCGTTCTCCTGAGGCCCCAACGCATTTGCACCTCCCTCCGACGATGAAGCTCGACTCTTAGGAAAATAAAAAGAGAAATGTCAGTAAGCAGCCAGTACTGTCCGCTTCATGACTTTTTGCTGTTGAAATATTAACAAACATCACAGTGATCGGGCAGAAAATGGAACTTCATATAATAAATTAGGCGTTCTCTCAGCGGAAATAGTGCAACCCTGGGTAGGAGTAGGGACTGTCCTGTAAAGACAGACATCAGTTAAATCGACGTTCAAGTTATCGATCAACGTGCACTTTGAACGTCGAGCTATTCATCTTAAGAATGCCGGAACATTGAAGCGAAGAATGAAATCAAATATTTTCGTTGCAATCTCGGTAGGAACGCTTAACTAATTTTGACTGTTATTGACTCACCAAAGTTTTTACCTCGCTGAAGTCTTTTTTCCACGTTAAGAGACGAAGACACTAAAAGGTGACAGAGAAAGCAGTCAAAGAATGTACATGTGATTTTACCCACGATAAAATCCTTGGAATACAAAGATCAAAGATCAGAGACTTAAGTCTGGTCATGATACTTTCTTGGGAAATCCCTACGAAAGTACACCATTACTATTGACCGAAGAAAGTTATGACGTCAGCTTGTAAATCGCGGGCTTAGAAAGTAAAAGCTGTAAATTACCTTCTTCAGCAAAGTTTCTTTAACTTTCTGTGGGTCAACATCTCTTGTAAAACGAAGCGGTTTACCAGCCGGAAGTGAAGCAACTGACAGAAAAGAAGACGACAATGAAATAGCCCCCAGGCTACTTCGGCTAGAATACGTGCTGCAGGCGGAGAAAATTCCCGGATCTACCATCACGGTGTCAGGACGGTCTGAAGACATGAGCTTCTCTCCAAGGCACAGGATATGACGAGCTTTCCCCACCTGAAAAAGTAAACAGGGTTCATACTGTGAAAGATGAAATATTTAACATGTCGCGAGCGTGGGACAAAGAAAAAATGTGATTCCCCGACGGGAATCGAACCCATGGCCTACAAAACACCGGCGAGCGCTCAATCCTCTGAGCTACGAGAACTCATGGTAAGCAAGGCCATTTAATAGCTTTTGAAAATTCCGTGACTTTCCATGACTTATTTGGGGTACGTTTTTGCCATTCTCTTTCGCGAAGAAACCTTATTTATATTGTAGGTTTTGATCAACATCATTTCTCATGACTTTCCATGAACCACACTTAAATTCCATAACCTTCCAGGCCTGGAAAACGACATTTTAAAATTCTGACTTTCTAAATTTTCCATGACCCGTACGAACCCTGAGTAAAGAATTCGGATCAACCACCGCATGACATACTGCGGCATGTAGCTGTATTACGGATGTCTAAGTAATAGGAAGAAAACTTAAAAATGTTTGTTTCAGATTTGATATTTTTTCTAGGAAAGTGATGGCATACGTTACATAAGTGTTAATTGTTTAATGGAGGTAAAAAGGAAAGGCATCTTGATACACCAATAGTTTCTTCGGTTCTACAATTTCGGGATTGGCCATAAGCCAGTAACACTCTCGTTTTCCTCTTTGGACAGTCAGTTGTAATAGCTCTCGTAAGCTTGCAATTCAACTGGTCCTCAAGTGTAGCAGTTGCTATTGTTTTGGGGGCTTGGGGCATTGTTCCTGTTGTTTGTTCTATTATTCTCTCGAAGGGTAGCGAGCCAGTCATAGACTAGTCATGTGAGAACTTGCTCATGCTATAGCTGCTACCCGATCCAACGCGACACAAACATCTTACTTACCAAGCTCTGTGCACGCTTTGCGTGCCTGTCATTCCTTACCTCCTGAACTCTTTCCAGTTTGTCTAAATGCGCCTGATGTTCATCGATGAGGGATATCCCTCTAGGTTTCCACTCTCCCAGGTTTTCTTCTCCTCTCACGTAAATACTCGATGTGTCCATAACCACTCTCTTCTTTGTTTTCATCACTAAACAAAACACAGTATCACGTATTAAACGCAACATAAACCATAAAAGTGAAGAGATAGTGAATGCCCAAAAGCAGTTTGAAAGCAGGAAACGAGTCCTTGGGAATAAATAAAACGTTTCTCTATGGACTGAGCCTTTAGAACTCATTACAAAAACAAATAGAAGCAAATTTCCTATCACATCACTAAAAATTTAATGGACAACTGAAACATAGCCTGTGTACACGAGTCATGCTGCCCGATTTTTTTGAGGGGAGCGGGACGGCTGTACACAGGCTACTGAAACACATTCGAAGTTGGCATTTCGCGAAGATAAAAACTCGCATATTCAGACCAGTTTTGCTTAAGTAAAAATGGAGAAATTCTAGGACATTTTGTGATCTTTTATTAGATTTCTAGCACGAAGACGTTGTTTTAATCGGAATCACATTCTTAACAGACGAGGCTTTACTTACACTGGCCGTGCTCATCAGCAGGATGATAGACAAGTTCAAATATATCACCAAGCTTGTCACTAAAAACACAACAGAAACAACACTGAATATAAACAGTCGAGAGCTTCCAACAAAGGTCTAAACCAAGCGCATGCTTTGATGGTTATTCCTAAACCTTCAAAGTACGAAAACTTACTTTTCAGGACGCTTTGAAGAGCCAAAGAAACTAAAAACAGACCTGCAAAAGACAGTGGATGTTATCAGAACAAAATGCTCTGTGCCAAAGAAATTCAAGCAAACCTCACTCCAATGGTTCTGTTGGCTCACCTGGAGGATGTCTTTGAATCTCTTCCAAACACGCACAGAGAAATGTCCTTTGTGAGACAAGAAGTTTGGCAACAGTTCTCTAGCTGACAAATTAAAAAAGAATATATCAGTTAAAAGGTTATCCTAAAACGACATTCACAGAGACTGGGGCTGCTAAACCCTCGTTATTTTACGAACACTACAGTCAGCAGGGGTGGCCAGTGGTAATTCAACACACAAGGAGAACGGTGTTTCAAGTAAGGGTCACAAAAATGAACCTTGAGACAAACCCACCTCAAGATACGCTGACATGGTAACAAACACGAGCTCTCCTGGCGGTGTCACTCTGCAAAGTGTCATACATGAAGTAGGTTAGGTCATACCCAATCTCAGCCAATAGGAAGATAAACACTTACCGACCAACATACCTGTTCAGCAAGATGGAGTTATGAAGCGACGAGTCCCAGGCCGCCTCGAACCTGAACACGGATTTGTGCTCATCCGGGTGGGACTGGACTTTAGGTGACAGGACGCTTAAAGAGATGGAGTGCAGCGAACATTCCCCTGCAGGAGGAGGGACAAGAGTGGTGCGGACACGACCTAAAACGAAACAGTTTAGCACCTGATAAGTCGATTCTTTCCCGATGATTAAGGGGAAATCATTGGACTGCTCGCACTCTGTGACCTTACAATCCAACAGTCACAACAGCGACACGAAGAAATGACTTTCTATAGATGGCAAAGTTCCGTATACCAAAAAAAAACATTTATTTCCACGTTTTATCGGGCAAACGACCACTAAACAAACACTTGGCTTTTGCATTAGAATATCGAATTTCATTATTTAAATTTTCCACGTTAATTTGATCATACTGTAACTTCAGTAAGTGGCAAACGTATTCAATGTAGTGATAAAATGCATTGTCATGTCACCGTCGACGCCGCCGCAGCATGCGGGTGTTTAAAAGGTGCAAAATTGCTAGACATCTAGTCGCATGTTTTTCTCCTTCGCAGCTGTTACTTGGGTCGTCGCGCAACGTTTCTCCCCACCGGTGGGGGAGGGGGCGTTACGTGACGTGTCCAAACAACACCTGCGAAGGAGACCAGTTGCTTGTTGGATGAAGGCAAACACGTCCGCTCGCGCATGCGTAAGACTGATTATGCTGCATCACGCCACTATCTTCACCTACCAACAACAAGGTCTACAACTCGTCGTATTCTGATATCCGTGGAGTTCTCGTGTATTACAGTGACAACCAGGCGTCTTTGGATTCCCTGACAAGAACAAGAATACAAGACAACAGTCAATGTACTATTCCTCAATAACACCGCTCTGTTACAAGAGAAGAACTCGAACCTGTGACCTTCCGATTAGTACTTCGGACGCTCTACTCCTGAGCTATAGAAGACTCGTGGTGATCAGGCCATTAAACCAGGTTTATTTGACAAACATTCTGCATACTGCTGGGATTTGAATGTTGATGTGATGCTTTCGCGCGATGAAGGAAATGAAGATGGTAATTTTTAAGGTTAGAAATTTAAGTCACTGTGAAAAATAACGTTGCTTAGTGTAGTTGTAAATGACACAGGCAAACTCGATATGTAAAAGCATTTAAAAATCAGATAAAATGTTGCTACAATCGGCAATAGGTTAGGAAAAGATTAACCCTTTAACTTCATTGAATCAAACTCTTAATTTTAGGAACATGAAGTCATAACAAAACCGCTTTACACTTGGTAGACAAATCTAACGCTATTATGGATGTAGACAATGCATACCTGATGAAGAAGAAAAACACCACCACAAGGAGTGTCCTGTTTACGTTTCACGACGCACGGGAAATAACTGAAAGGGAGCAAATTATCGAAATGTCATTCAACTAGCAAAATGCATCTAAACATCAACATCATGAACAAAACCAAACAAATACACTCAGAATATAGCCCGAGATACCAGTGATGAGAGGAAAGAGGTTAAGCTACAAAGAACAGTTTTAATAAATAACTCTCAAATACATGGGTTGATTAATACTGGTAGGAAAATTTAAGAGGATTTAATAATAACAAAAAAATATATAAATGAAGCTGAAAATAGGGAAAAGGAACAACTTAAAGGAACAACTACGTTCATTTTAATTTTTCATTTATACAACCTCAAAACACCATTAATACTAAACTAAAGGGACACACGTTTTCCAGAACAAGTGACGCTTGCTCAGTGCTTGCAGACGTCTGTTTTTTTTTTAAAGGTTTGGTAACTTACTCTCCAGACGGCGACATTTCATACACTTCAACCCACACCAACAAATCAAATTTCAGCGTTCCTTCGTCGTCACTGTAAAACGAAAGAAGTTTCGTTACTTCAATGCATGTGAATAGGAGGATAGCTCGAGATAAAAGACAGTTTTACATTATTACATCAGAAGATACCGTGTTCTCTACTAGACAATTAGCAGGAGTCTGAGACCTAAGACTTTCGCCACAAAATCACCTAAGAAAAAGTTGCTAGCTTATGTTTTTCTTCAACAAGAAAAATGCAGCTAAAAAAGACTTTGGAATATAGCTATTCAGATTTTCTTACCAGAGTTGATATGGCACAGAGACGCTAGGTGGAGAGTCTAAAGCCAAAACAAAAAAAAAGTTAAGAAAGAAAGAAAGAAAGAAAGAACGTCATTGAATGTACTTGCCATTCAATTTGACCCTACTTTGTTTACTCAGGAACACAGACGCTAAGAAGGTCTATTATGTTATTATTATTATTATTATTATTATTATTATTATTATTATTATTATTATTATTATTATTATTATTATTATTATTATTATTATTTGGTACCTTTCAATGACTTAGAATCTGTTTTGCCTTCCTTCACAATGGCCCTAATGTGAAAGACAGGACAACAAAATTTCACAAGGCTATAAGAACTCGTGTAATGGGCTACACAATTTTAGGTAAAGAGCGATCTTACAATTGATTACTATGCTCTTAAAATTCACTTAAAAGAACGCTTTTAGCAGAACAGCAACAACATTACAATCGGGTTGTCCTCGTATGAGAATAACGTCTGCTGCTTAGAACACTGGCAGTCGACCCCCGACCTCCTCCCCATCCCCCCCCCCCCCCCCCAAAAAAAAAAAAAAAAACTAGGTGTGTCAGCAGCCCGTTAAACGCGTGGGTGGAGGAGTTCTATGAAAGTGATGTGTCTTACCTAAAAACACGACACAATGGTAGCAAAAATAGATTTAGATTCCCAACTTGTGCTATACGAGATGTATGGAGACTAGCATGGAGAATTTGTTAATTGACCATACCTTGGAAGCTGTACACTGGCCTGATGCTGTGGATGATGTTGATAGTGGCCAAACACCTCCACTTGAAGAGGCCTCGTACTGATGTAATCTATGAACTCTCTTGTTACCATGACACCAACCTTCAGTCGGGAAAATTGGCAGTCAGAATGTTCGATTCAAAATCATAACCAAACTTTTCTTTTAAGTGCCTTTTAATACAGGCAACACGTTCCACTCATTGAGATCATTGGGAGAATTTTGCGTTAACTCTTGTAATAATCATCACAAGACTGCTCGCTGGTGCTAAAGGTGCTCAAGGTAACAAAGCAATCAACGTAGATTACCAGGGAAATCAAGAGTGGAAATGTCGTAACAACACTTCGTTCTAGTCCTTTTATCAGCAACATTATCAATTCTACTTACAGTAACACGGTACACCTGATAACACGAGACTGGGAACAAAGTTTCGTCATCTGGAAGAGCATACTGTATCACAAGGGTGCCTGTTCTTTAAATCACGAATGAGATGAGGTGAACAGCAGCAGGGGGCACACTACTATTTAAAACTAACTACTTCAGTGCAACAAGCGATGCTAATACCTTTTGATTAAAGTAGAATCCCAATGGGCCGCCACTTTGTTTATTTGCAACGGGCTCAGTTGAAAATCCTTCATCTTCCTCACTACAAAGAAATCTGGAAAGTAAAAGTTTGGATTAAAGGAATCCACTTGACAATTATTACCTTTCCACCAATACTGTAATTATCTTTCAAACGTTTTACGTAATAATACTGCACCATGTTTGAAGTAGTATACCCACGTGTAATACTGTGAAAATGTTTCTAGTCAGGAAAATATTGTTGTTATATAGGTGGGGGTGGGGGCTGGGGGATACTATGTTCACCTCATCTGGCAGAAGATGTCTGTGTACGGAGCTGGAATCCCTTGAGCCTGCAATACAGTGATGTTGATCACATAAGGTTTGCCAACATGAAGCGTCCCCTTTGAAAATGGAGGCTCGGTTGCCTCGTCTGCTTCAGCCGCTTCTTCTGCCTCCTGTTGAAATAAAAAGAGGTAAACAATTAAGACACGTTATAATTGCAGCTTATTTATAGACTGAGCCTGCGAGTTCTCCCAATGTAGTTGATAAGCAGAATAAGCGCTCGTGCTGTCATCTGCTGACTGGGAAAAAAGACGACTCAGGGACTCTTCGAGAGTTTCTGTGATAATTCGCCACGTTAGGAAATTTGTTTTAGACTGAGCGCATTTTCACTCTGCATACATGAAGAGTAAATGTAAACTTCAGTTCAACGAATGCATAACGCGACCCTGTTGAGAAAAGTCACAAGAATTTTGGTTTATTATTTTGAGAATGTGGGCTATTGAAGGGAGCACCTTAAGGTTAATTTCTCAATTAATAATATTATTCAAGTCCAAGTTTACCTCCACCTCACTCTTTCGCTCATGATCATCAGCTCGAAAATCCAACCACAACACACAGGACCGTCCCATCTCATCCACACCCCATGTCTGATCTTCTGCAAATGAAGTCCGGCAAACAGTCAGTACTGCATGGCAGCAACTTGAGGTTTAAGCATGATACAGTAAATGTAACAGAATCAATACCTGTGCATTGTTGGATATTGATGGACAGATTTCCTTGTATGTCTCCTGATTCACTGATAATCGGCACAGCTTGCTCCAAGGGAACGCCATACACCAAGTTACTCAGGTATACAAAAGATCTGAAGCCCACAAATGATGTTAAAGGTTTAAATATTGGTACCTGATAGTACTAGAGGCCCAAAACATTACAAAATATCGCCACATTTAAGGACGGTGCCTACTAATAGCGAGGTATTTTTGCCCGGCCGATGACTATGCAAGGGAAGTAGATGTTACCAAGGGCTACTAAAATCCAAAAAGACAATTAGGGGTAGCCACGCAAATTTTCGAGATAATTAGGTTTGAAATCTTGAAAAAAGTGCTGACGTGGCATCTTCAAAGAAAGTAAAAGGAAATAAAATTTCCTTACAAATTACCTTTGAATTTAGTTTTTCATGAACAAAATCAACACTAAATATAATGATCTTTAAAATAACTAACAAATACTATCTTTGAAACTGCGTGAACCACGTTTTTATTGACAAAACGATTGTACTTGAGCCATTTTTGACTCTATCAGCTCTCTCTTGAAAGGCCAGAAAAACAGCCTAAACAATTTTTGCACTGAACGAAAAATTAATCATGTGTTCTATAGACTTACCACTTCCATTTTATAAAATAAAAAGTATGGGTCACCACGCGTTTTTAAAAGTTATACGAGTTGTATGAATCGCTTTTGAGGTCAGTTACACTTTTCCTATCCCCTCCCTAGCGAGTTAAATATTTGCTTCTCGCGCAATTTTTCACGCGTGCACCACGCCATATGTAGTTAGCAGTTTGCTGATTACGTTTGAGCGATTAGCGATGTGTTTCAGACTGTTAAATGTGAGCCATTTTTATCGATAAGCGTTTAGGGCTTACTGATATGTTACTCTTTCGCTGTTCCTGGTTTAGTATGTCCATTAACTGGATTTCGTTGCAACCGAAATTTTCTTGCATTTTAGTCGCGCGCTTGGTCGCGAAGTTGAATTCGTCATTTTGAGCGAGCAAATTCCCTTAGCGCGCGTCTAGTGCGATCGATGCCTTGCGTGATGCGCAGAAGATGTGCGCAGTAACAAAAGTAGGCACCGTCCTTAACGTGAAAAAAACAAAACCCTTAGCCTCGACTAGCGCGAATTACAGCTATTTTTGACTTTTAGTCAGAAATTTTGCCATATGTGGTCTGTAGCTGGTGCAAACAAGTCTAGGCATACCTTCCAATGAGTCTGAACCAAGGCAAGGCATCATAGAAAGGGTCAACAGAGTCAAAGGAGATTTTGGCGTTGGACTCTGCGGCGGTGTCATACATGAAGCGCATATCTTCCAGGCGATCCCTAGAAATTAATAGCACAATCACTCAGCTACAGGTAAGGTGTTTAACTAACCACACACTGTACAAACTGAAACCTGGGCCTATACATTTGGTTCCTACCAATGAAAAGGGCAAAATTACATACACAATCAGGGATTTTCACACGGTTAAAATAAAAGACCACGGCACTTTTATTGACTCTCTAGAGTGACAGAGGAACCAATTGTGAAGAACGCAACGCATATCATAAGTTTAACAATCTTTGACTGACTGACTGACTGACTGACTGACTGACTGACTGACTGACTGACTGACTGACTGACTGACTGACTGACTGACTGACTGACTGACTGACGACACAACTCTGAGAGTCATAATTCTCAGTTTTGATAACTCTATATTTACTATCATTTGCCATGAAAGAATTTTGTCAAATAAGATAAAATTTATAAATTTATATATTTATAGCCCTCTTAATAAAACAGGAAACTTTCCCGGGAAGCAATATGTAAAAAATATGAAAGGTAGTAAGGATACTTTTGATCTTGATGTTAAGTCTGTAGTTTTGATTGAATCCTTACCGTAGTTTGCCAAGAGACCAGTAATGTGAGGCGCCATTCTTCATGTCTTTCACTTCAACAGCAAGTACTGTGGGATTGTCTTTGTATCTGACGTCACTCAGAAGAAACGATGGGAGAGGAGTGTAGAGTGTGTCTGTCAACAGTGTGAACTGGAACTCCACCTGCAGGCGAGAAAAGCACTCTGTTAGCCTATTATGCAGTCATTACTTTGGTTGTTTCAGTGTAGGGAAAAAATTAAATATTTAAAAAGCTCTTTTCTCAGATTCACAAAGTCGTTTTCATCATGTGCTATAAGCATAAGATAACTTCGCCATATGTTGTCGAAATATCTCAGGAAAGCAGTGTTAATATTTATTACGAACATGAGGCTTTCAAAGGACTGTGAGTAACAATTGATCAAAAGATCACAGCGAAACATTTAACATGGAAGAACCATACAGAGCGACGTTTAACACTAACATCAAGGTCACTACTCTACCTTCTTCCTCAGCTCCACGCTGATGGCATTAGCTTCTTTTAACAGCACTGCATGACTCAACAAGTCGTCCTGAAAACAATCAGTGTGAAGTGTAAATGAATGTAAATTGCATTCAGCCATTGAGATACCGACGATGGACACAAGCTGTCTGCAAGGAGTCAAAGCGATGTCCTGCAGTGTTTGACGGTCAAGCCACTGATCTATAGGGGACACTGATGGCTTTAGTAACTAGTTTTCTGTGACATAACTGTGATGTGTATATCCTCCAAATGACTCGGCAAATCCGTATTATTGTAAGAAAACACCGAAGTGTCTGTGTGCGTGAAAGAAAAAGCCAATTTCTACTTAAGGATGGTTGCCTGAGGTTTTTACAGTTCCGCTTGAAATTGCCGTTTTCACTAAAACAACACTCGAAGTGTCAGTAATAGAAATAAACATAAGCCACTTAAACAAACCTTGAATGACGTGCACAGGTAACACTTCCACTTATCTACCACCACTTCTGCCAGATTGAGCTCGCGCTCGGTCAGCGGGCTTTCACCTCAAGAAATTAGAATGCATATAAAATCTAACACCTCCAACGATTGATCTAAACTAGCACTAGAGAAATATATGTGACAAGACCCTTGTGAGACTTTCAGGGGTTGTGTTCCTCTTAAGAGATTATAACTTCGTCAATTCTATTACGGGGACGAAATTGCATGATTAGCGAAGATTTTAACTTTCCTTCTTTTCACTTTTTTATTAGTACTTCACATGGACGTCACACCAACGATACAACAATTTTGAATATGAGCATGCACATTAAACACTAAAGAGCAAATTGAAATGCTGCTTACTGTCAAAGCTTTCCACATCAATGTCACTGTCCACTGACTCACTGGACGGCACAGACGCAAGCTCCATCTAAATTGCGAGACAGGACAGACGACTAACGTTTAATGTGACTCAAGAAATGAAAAGGTTACTGTAAAACAGCAGTGAATTACGAGCAAGGCATACAGTGCTGTTTGCCCACACTGATAGGAAAATATTCTGCAACATTCTGTTTCAATTATTACACAAATAAACCTGCATTTACTCCAGATCTTATCTGAACCTAGCTGAGCTGCATACGGACATTGATTTTCATAAGGACTTTTGGCATAAAGCAGCAGTTTTGTATTTCGTGTATAAAGTTAAAGTAGGAAATGATCTATCATAGCGGTGTTAACAAGCTCGTGAAAACATCTAGCTAGCTATCTATCGAACCAAAACGTATGCATATACACCCCACCGATGATTTTATTACTTCACAACAGACCAAACATTTAAAGTTTACAATCACGCTTATCAACAACTTAAGTGTTTCAATTATTTTATTTGTTTAATTTACTTTAAAGTCAAAGATACTTCTGTTACATATGGCCTACTGAGGTATTTTAACAAATTATAACTTTTACTGAAATTAACCACCAGCGTCATCATAAAGAAAAATTAACGTCATCCCGATTGTTACTGTCACTTGTAAGTAATTAAACAAGATGTTTAGGAAGAAAACAATGTTGTGAAGAAGAGTAAATGCGGTTTATAAAGCTGCTTGGTGTACAGTACTTTGACTGGACAGTCTAAAACTTTAAGTCCCAATATGCGAGCTATATCTCGTTGCTCATTACAAAATCAATATGTTGACAGACGTCAAGGGAAGAAAAAGAATCGTCAAAAGAGCAGTGAAAGCCAAGCACAATAACTGTTATCAACGCAATGAACCAATGACGGAGAACTTGAAATAACCCGCGCCAAGCGCGGGAAAACGCACGTGACCGCGTCGTGATTGGTATCTGATTGGTTAAGTGGATGGTGCAGAGTTTTTTAACCAACATAATCAAAGAACAGAACGCAAAACCAAAGTCGTCTTAATTGAAAACCGCATTATCTTTCTGTTATGTAGAGATTTACTTGGATTTTATCCGTTTGCCGGTATAATTATTGTATTAGAGTTTCCAGCACTCAGCATTTTCAGAGCTAACATCGAAACAAATGTATACAGTACAAGAGAGCAATGCTTTCAGCTTGGGACTTACAGCTTGTATCTGTCTGGAAAAATAAAAAAAATGAAAAAAGAAATACGTAACAGATTTACCTACACTGTACAAACTGTTTTGTATGAGACATGTTCGCAATTAAATCGTTTGTCGGGTCAGTCATGTCAGAAACTGAAAAAAGTCACGTCGGCAACTCTCAATTGGTTTATCACTTATTAGCAAAAGAAAGTACCTTAGATTTGCCATCAGTTGTTGATGCCCGCCTGTTGTGAACACGGCGGGAATCCTTGGAAGAAAAGTGAATTTGTGCTGTTTTCGATTGTGGAAAGATCAACATGAGTTTTTTCTTTTTACGTGAAGAATCGTGCAGAGAAACATTCTAAAAGATGAAAAGAGAACAAGAGTGCAGAGTGATCGGTTTCGTTAAGGTTTTCTTTTCATGTTTGTTCTTCAACCAGTAAGTGAAGTATTAATGCTCATTTTGGAGCAACTTATTGTCGTTCACAGTGAAATGCACGTTATAAAATAAATTACTCTTTTGTGTGTGGACTTCTTAATTTTCAAGAACAAACTATTGTCTTTTTAATTTCATGACAAATTGAACTTGTTTTGAATGAGTTATGAGTAACATTAAAATTTGTGTGAAACGTTCAGTTGCAGCCACTGTTCATAGGTCAAGCCTTTTAATTTTTTGCCTAAGACATACTTTGAAAAATTCTTCTTAAAAGTATCTGAATGTAGTTTTTATTTCTCCTGGATGAGGATGTCTTTTATTCCACAAATAAGAGTTTAAAATTGAAAACAGTTTAGGATTCCGTTCATTTGACAGTAATGAAGATCGCTTACTTCTGTTTTTTTTAGCAAAATTTAAATTAGTTATAGTTGCAGAACGACTACAAATCTGAGTTTTTAATGGTTTGCCTTCCTACACATTAAAGGGCAAGCTATTAATTTATTACCTTCCGTTGAAGTTCCTGAAGCCGTGTTTCATAGCTCTGAAAAAAGAAACAAGTACACAGATAAGCTAAAGATTTCAATGGGTATTTCTAGCATTTTTGGTATTGAAATTGTCGTGAAGTAATCGAAGACTACATCTCTTTTTTTTTCCAAACTAAAACCTCCCAAACACTGTACTAACAAGGACCCTCAAATTTGTGATATTAGACGGTCGTTTTCAGGAGACATCAATAATGCCGGCCGCTTTTGCTTCCTCGCAAGTAAGTGTGTAAATTATCCTAGGAAAAAAAGGTATATCTTACCTGTTCAAATGCCGAACACTAGTGTCGGGTTATCATCTCACGCTAAAATAACGATTTCCTTGAATACTGTTTTACAAGCTTTTCACAAAATGTGATTCTCGAAGAATTAAAGGAATAAGGATTCAAAGTACCCTCAAATGCAGACTTGCGACACTTAATTTTCAGAAATGTGATTCTAGTTGTCAGAATACACTTATAAACCCAATGAAGTCAGTCGGTCGGTCAATTAAACCGCTGAATACAGCACACAGGTGTAGCATTACCACTCTTTGTTGTTCTAGTAGCAAATCTGCTTGATCTTTTTCTTTCTTGATTTGCTCCTCCAGCTCAAGGACTCTATGAAAAACACACGCAGTCAAGACCCTCAGAAACACGCAAAACACGAAAGAAGACAACATTATCTAAGGATCATAGGAGTTCACTGAAGTCGAGGACATTCTTTTCACATTATGATCAAATACAACCCTCACCTTTCATTCATTTCTTTTACATCCCAGCCCTGTTCTCTCAAGAGTTCCAACACTGCAAATGACCAGTCCACAGGCTCTTCACCTTTCGCCTCAGTTTTTCCTGCAAAAACAAAGCAGCAATAATTATTCCATGGCCACTTATTAAGGATCTAGTGCTTCTAAACTTAATATTAAGCTATGGACTGTTCGCAATATTTACTTCTGATCTTTTTTCCTAGGGTATGTTAGCACATTTTTGCATCACTAATTCTGTACTACAAAACCATTTTAAAAACCCCGGGGGCTTTTTAGTCCTTTTAAGTTAGAGCTTAACATTATCAACACACGGAGGGACCTTATTAAAAAGGGGGTGTTTATTCATAAACATGATTGTGTAATAATATGAGTTTGGTCACTGTTATAATATCACTAAAATCCGTTTTTATCAGCTCTCATTTGCAACAGCAAATACGGCCCCAGCGGCAACTGATGCTAGAAAAGAAAACATACCGTTTATGTCTTCCAAAAGATTTCCTCGGGACTGACGAATCCGCTCCTCGCGAGCTAGTGGTGAAGTAAATAAAATATTAAACTTCCTTAATAATTATCCACCAATAAATCAAAAATCACATGTGCAGAAAACAGTCCAATGCCATACCTTGATCAGGATAGTTAAATCTGAATACGTGATTGTTTCCAAGAATAATACGAGCCCCTGAAAAATCGAACAGAATTGACTTGAAACAATCAATTTTCCTACACAAAACCTTTATTGGAATACCCACCTGATCTTAACACCGTGGATTCTGTGACCAGCTTTCCGTTGACAAATGTACGGCTGTTCTCACATGGAATTATTTTTACCACACCTACAGGAGACAAGACGACAACAGCAAATGCGGATTTAAATTTTGAACTCAAAAACTATGTATCTCTAATGCCAAAAGAAAGGCGTTGCACATTGCGCGTTGAACGTTGAAAATGAACTTACATTGTAATTATTTTGAAGAGTGAAGAAAGGTACCGATACTAGAGATGCACTGATTGTAATGCCCTGATGTATGTGATATAGATATATGCTTTACAGCATGGAGAGCTCACTTGCCTTGAGTATGTTCCAAGAGACAGTGCTCATCAAGAATATTCTCACCACTCAACTGAATATCTTGATGACTCTTTGCCCTGGCTTGGCCAACCCTACAACAGAAAAAAATAGTCAAGAAAAAAAATAAACAAAAAAAAATAAAAATGGAAGTTATTCTCCATAAAGAGTTTTCAAGATCACTATCTAGCGGTTTGATAGCATCTAGGAGTCCCAGCCAGCCCTTGTAAACCAAGCATCAAGAAAACAGCTTTTAAATAAAGACGAGTAAATAAGACAAGATTTACAAAGAAGTACAAACACATGTTGACACTGGGAAGTTCAGGCATGTAATGCCATACATGTACATTTTAACTTTGTGTGAATGTGTTCTAAATCCATTTATTTATAAAATCTACCTTGTTATCCCATCCTTTACATAATAAAGAAGACATTCAGACATCAAAGGATCTTCATTTAAATTCACTAAATGAGGTCTCTGAAAAAAATAATCAGCAATATGAACAACATGAACGTCTTTCATGTTAGCTTAATTTTGGTGATGTCTGGTGCAACCCTGATCATACCCTTTTTATTTGAAAAACGTAATAAGTGAAGGCTAAACACATCATGCTCATAATCTATACCCTTCTTGGTTGAAAGAGTCCCACTGTATGGCCATCCACACCTATCGCAACACCCATTTCAGCTAGCATCGCCTCTCTGCAAGATTTTAATCAAAATATTATGTAAGAGGGCATGAAATGTTTTTCATATGTTTTAGTCCTGTTTTTTTGTTATTCCTTTGAGGTGCCATGCAATCTAAAAACACTAACACATGCAGGTTTGTATCGGTTCCAATGACGTGTTACGATTTTATGATTTTTTAGAGATATTCATGAGAAGGACAAAAGGACTCGATATTAGTAGGCAGGATCACCTAGCTATTCCAGCAATAAAGAGCATTTGATACATGTACTACCTTTCCTGCTTGATGGCTTCTGTTTTTCGTAGCTTCTCTTCCCAGGTTTCATTGAGCTCAGCTATAAGTTTCTCTGATACCTGTACATAAGTATCAAGCAAAAAGTTTCTGAAGAAACAACTAATCAATGAAAGTCAATTTAGCTTTATAATTGTATCTCAAGAGTGGATTAGTTGTTAGAAGGTAAAGGGAATTAAGAACTAAAGAATTAAAAGCATATATCACCTTAAGTCTCTCTAGAGTTCCATCCTGGAATTCTTGGCTATATCTTCTGGGCAAGTGGGTGGAACCTTGTTTAAGCACAGCTATTGTCGAGAAATAAAGGCATTAAAAAAAATGGAGGTTGGGGAAAAAGAAAACAAGAGAGACATGCAGATAAAGATATGAAAAAGTTAATATTAGAAAGAAAATAGAGAAAAAGAAACACTAATGAGCATGCATGTACAATAGATTAGGAGAAGATAGCCAAAAACAAACTGAAATAACCAGGAATGAGGAAGTAGGCATATACTGTACAGTGTGTGAAGAAATGACAGTGAATTAATAAGGGGAGAATGAAAGTGACTTAAAACTTACATTGAAGATCATCAGGATTGTAGCCTTCATTGAGAAGAAGCTCCTTCAGTTTTGAAACTTCTTCTTTTAATTCTCGAATAATCTATATTAAGTAAAAACGTTTGTGTCAAACTCTTGTTTGCAAATGTGATATATTTTAACAAATATTAAGATCAAAATAACTGGTTTCACACAAACTTAAAAATGGTTTCAGTAAGTTAACAGTTTGTCGTATGGTTCAATTTCTGATCTTCAGGTTACTTCCTACTCATGCAATGGTATTGTAACTTGCCTGCATGGGCTCCATGATGTGGCAATTTTATGTTGCACAGCAGACATGCATTGCAGTACGTATTTGTGTGAGTACTTACTTACACGATAGAGAGTGGATTTATATGATTAGGTAGCTGCAATCTTGTTGTACTTTGTTACCTAGTTGTAAATATTATATAACATTACATGTACCTTTGCATTAGGATCTTCATTGACAATAGCTTTACACACAATCTGTTTTGCACGATCAGCATATCTGAATGAACAAAATACAACAAGAAGAGAGGACATTAAAGGAACAATGGGCATAGCCCACTATAAACATATCATTCCCTTGACGACTTTATGGAATAAAGACTTATATCCCCCTGTAGGATTAACACTTTGCCCATCCAGCTTTCACTCCCTTGATGGAAGGGGGGGGGGGCAGGGGGAGGAGAAATTAAGAGAACTGAAATCATGGTCTCCCTCCCATCCACAAATAATACCTTGCAGGGGAGAGGTGGAAACAGCAATGACAAAGCAAGACTCATGGCTACTCGCATTAAAGGGGTTAGAGGACAAATGAAAAGAATGGTTCATACAATTAGTTGGGCAAGTGTCAGACCATGAAAGATAAAGTTCTTGGTACCTCAATGTACTCAGAGTTTCCTCAAAATTGATATCTGCTGGACTAATAGCTGCAATCATGGCTGTCTTTGAGTTACCACCTGTTTTGAAATGAAATGACAAATCATGCCTCTTGGTTACTGACAGCAAAGTAGCCTGTGCTTAGTTCTTACATGTAAATTAGTTTTGATTTCAACATTCTTGAAACAAGACAAGTCAAACACTTCATGAACTGTACCAAGGTTTTCCTTCAGGAGCCACGTCAAGACAGAATCTCTGTAAGGAATGAAATCTGATCTCCTTTTCTTCTTGTGAGAAGACTGAAAAATTGAGAAAATGGATCTAAATGTATATGTGAACAAAGAGTCTGACATGGTTCTATGTAGGCTGTAATGTACACTTTAACAAACAGTACCTTTCTTACTTTCTTGCAGACTGAAGCATTACCAACATAGGAACCATGATTTTTTACATATTGTCCACATTCATTTCATGCTATTGTAAATTCTCATCATTTTCATTAAAAATGCATACATTTAAAACTGCTGTCCAGATTCGAGACATTTGAAAATTGAGCCCTGTTGTTTAAGTGTGACTCGCATAGGTAAAAACATATCTACAAAAATGCAAAAGTGTGGACAGAGCCTAAGAACCCTCTTAAATCCAACAGATATTTAATTTAATACCTGTTCAGCTAGAGCAGAGATCACCTTCCCCAGAGTCGTCAATGATTTATTGATATTTGCACCTTCCTAAAACAGACAAACCAACCTTATAAGTTTTGTGTACGATGCACTATAAAATGGATGAGGCACTGTACTTGCAGCACAAAGAAAGAAATGGCTACAAATGGCTACAAGATGAGGGACTAGTAAACGGGAGTAGGAAATGGTGCTTTACTTTTTATAACCAGAGTAATAACAAAAGCACTGCAGCCATGTTTTTAGTCACATTGTAACATAATACAAAGGTACACGTAGCACGTACCTTGAGTCTCTCCCCTTTGGCACCTGTTGCATCTGCCCTCTCACTACCAGCAAGATCAACCAAGCTCAGCTTACTAACCTACATGAAGGATGCATTAAGTTCAATGTTGTGTGATACAGACTAAATACTAGTGCACCATGTTCTGATTTGCTTGTACAGTTTCTGATAACAAGTGCAAATTTTATATTGACTTGACGCTTGCGTACCTTGGCTGATGAAAGGTCTGATAAAGAGTCATGCCTATTAAAAATAAAAGCACCACATCAAACTTCAGTTACCTGGGCTTGTAATTATTAAAAATAACATTTGAACTAAGAAAATTTATCAAAATGGTACTTCTGTTAATCCATGCAAAACAAAATAATGAGCCTGATCTCATCAAATGACTATAACCATCAGAGTTAACATTGTTGGAGTACTGTTTAAGTTTTAAGTTTTACCTAACAAGCTGGAATACACTGTGTATGTGGGAGGCGTGGCAATGTTATGATTGGTGTTGGATTTGTCATCACAACTGTTGAAAGGTAGGGAGTTGACTGAAGTAATATTTCAAGTCTTTTTAAGCTACTAAAACCAGACAAAGGTGTCAAATAACTACTGGTTTGTATGTGTTTCAGTCATGACGAGAAAATAAGCTCTTCCAACCTCTGTAAGCTACAATATATAGAACATACTTTTTTTATCTAATTACTCATACTGTCATGACAGAAAACAATTCTTACCTGCGCTGTGTAAACACAATACTAAAAATTGCATGAGATCTACTGCTGGTTTCATTCATGTTTGTGGCAGCCACTGTCCTGTGAATTATGCAGACAAAACAATGAATACCATGTCAAACACAGTTAATTACCTTTAATTGTGAGCATAAATAATTAGCAGAAAGTATCTTAATCATCAAGAATGCTGACAATTAATTTTATGGTCTATCAACTATTTATGAGTACAGAGGGTGCAATGCACACAAGATTTATAAAACTCCAGCTTTCTATCTGTACACATTGCATGCCTATAAAACTTGATAATACCGTATTTTTTATCCATTAATTAACCAAATAATGAATGAAAAACTACACAGAACAGGGAATCATTCGGTTTATTTCCCAGTCTTGAGCAATGGATAACCAATTTCAGCATAGAACAACATTAATATATAGCTTGCAACCAAAAGGGTTAACTCACCTGGCTTTGTTGCCTTCATCAATGAGGTCATTTATGTCGGCAAATGAAGTGACAGCAAGTTTGGTCAGATCCTCTACATATGGTCCTAACATTGGGTGTTCCCTTTGAAGAAAAGAAACAAAACCATCAATTGGAACAAACTGTGCACAAAAAAACACTCTAGTCTATTGCTGTACTTCGAGGGACAAGGGAGTTTTTCTTTAGAAAAGTTAATGAAAAATTGCCTTAATGAAAGATATTTTAAGGATCTCAAAAGGTCTTCTTGAGGGCCTAAACATCTTCAAGATTGTTTCAGAATCCTGTACAAAGTGCAAAGATATGTTGCAGCAATCCTCTTAAGATTCTCAAGATTCATGCAAAGTTCTTCAAGGAACCTTAAGGATCTTGCAAGGTATATTGGCAAATAATTTTCTAAGATCCAGGTAAAATCTTCATCAAATCCTTGAGGATCCTTTCAAAGATCTTTGTAAGATCCTCATCACATCAAGGATCTTTTAAGACCTTCTCAAAAGATCCTTTAAAGAACCTAGCACAAGACCCACAACTTTATGTTTAGCAATCTTACAGTATAATAAAAGAATGCAAGATTTGTTCATGACCAGTTATGTTGTCTGAAATTTAGAGGGGTACATCCACAGCCAGTTTTGGTTTAGCTAGTGTTGGAATACATTATTTTTGTACAATCAATGACAAAATAGACGTCAGAGAATGACCCTCTCTGTCACTTGAAATGCATCTACTTAACAATTAGATTATGAGCTCGAGATTTCTATGAGGTGATAGTTGATGAGGCTGCAGGCCGAATCAACTATCACCTCATAGAAATTGAGAGTGAATAATCTAATTGTTTTAGTAGAATTCTGACTGAAATAAACACAAATAATGGTTTCTAATTATTTTCCTACGCATTATCGAACTTAACGTTTTAACAAAATCGCACGCATTGAATTGTCCTTGGTAAATTTGCAGTTGTTTACGCGCATGCACCCGTTTTTCAATAATTTCAAGCTTTTAAAGTCAAGAAACCGCTAATGTCCTTCTTTTAGTCTTCTCGGGAATTTTATTATCCATTTACATTTAAACTTCCCTCCAAAACTTCGGAAAAACGATAAAAACATCGCATGTTGTGGACGACCTTCAGCAACTGCACACTAATGGCTGATAGTGTTCAATAGCTCAGCCAATCACATCGCAGCATTTGCATTAGTGTACTAGTTCTAAATGATTGTATGGATGATTCTGTTGTCACACCCACGCCCTGTGCAGCTGCAAAGGTCTACAGCAAATGAATCACAATGAACTTTGGCTACTTTGAGAGACAGTGATTTGCACAAGATGTACTGTATGTCCGTAAAAATAAAACCTTAAAAATAACACATCTGTTGCTGTGGCTACACCTTTATGTATGGCTTACCTCACTCTCAAGTTGTTTTTGGCACTTGGACTCAGTAAATCACGCACTCTTTCACAGTAGATTTCAAGGTAGCTGACCTGATGTGAGACAGAAAATAAAATTCTTTGAGTGGTTGAGATTGAGGTTGGCAGTTGTAAATATATCTAATTCAATACCTAGTGTTTGATAAACTGCAAGAAATTTTAAATTTAAATTATAAAAAAGTGATTTTCTTGTCATTGTAATGTATGTACAGGGTTTTTAATACCTCAGCAGATAATGTCATCTCCTCGCTGCTCTCACTGTCAATCTTTTGAAACAGCTCTTCACAAAGCTAAAATGAAATTTGACATAAACTACATCAAAGACTTAAACATTAAAGTTAAAATTTGTGTCTGGTTGAAAAAATTTTAACCTAGTTAAACTGATATTCGTTATCATAATCATAAACAAATAGAAATAAAAATCAAACTGGTTTTAATTAAAACTTTTAAACCAAAGACAAATTTAATCCATAACATATAGCATTATCTGGCCACATAAAGATAAACGAGGAGTAATTGTAGACTATGCAGTGCATTCGACATGCTCCCCATTAAAGAACAATGTGCTGCTTGTAACTTGCTTTGCATGAACAACCGTTATTTTCCCCATGCAGGAGATGTTTCAACCAAACATCTTCTGTCTTCATCAGTTTCAAAATAATGTCACAAAGGCGGTAACGGCTTTTTAATGGTTCACTATTCAGTGCATGCTACGATAGCAACCGTCACAAAGTGATCCTTGCGCAATCACACAAAAGACTTGCAAATTGCTGGTATGTCATTACGCTCATTGCCCGCATTGGGGTCTCACCCAGAGTGCCAAGCCTCAAGGAAAAGTCTCTTGTGGTAGTTCCTCACTCTGTCGACAATGGTGGCATGGTCGAAATCGATATAAGATATCACTGACACCACCCAAGTGTGATTGTCAAACCGAGGCCAATAACGAAAGCGAGGCAAATGTGTGTCCAAACGAAATCTCGATTTTTATTGCAACACAAAATTAAGGTTGCATTCTCCTATTGCCAAACACAATGATTGAGTAACAAATTAATATAATAACATTCACCCACTTTATCTTCCCAGAAATCTATCAAGTGTACATGTATAGTCCATTAATTACTTGAACTGCAGTTTTCAGGGCTCAGCAATTGGTGTTAGCAAGTCCAACAGCTAGTTGTCAATCAGCTTTTATTAGTCAGTTGTCATGATATGAATACTGCATTTACACAGGTGGATATAATCAAGAGGTACTTGTGCCTGGAAAATTTGTGATACTTTGTCTTTAAACCCTCAAAAAAACAATCTCAAGACCATAAGGGGAAACCTTTCATTAGACAAGTGTTTGATAATGCTCCATTCAGTGTACATGCAAGTCATTCAACATTCTCCTTAAGGCATGACTTCTTAGTAAAGGACTTGCCCAGAAAATGCCAGAGGATGGACGGCAGTTACACTACATGCTTGAAAATGAGGTAAATGGAACAGGTTGTGTGTTCATTTAATGTTCATTTCCATAGACTGTTCACAGTCCCCTTTTTTCTGTGTGTTTAGCGCAATCGATCATCGAGTTCAACTTTCCATCATCTTGGTTTTTCATTTCTGAGCGCAACCTGGGCAGAGAGCAAAATACCTGTAGGAAGGGGGGAATGGAGGCAGAGCTATTAACAAACAGGGCCTCTGCCCACTGGCTCTTTGCATTCTCCTCAGCTTTCGCTCACATAAAGAGAAAAGGATGGCAGCCCCTCATACTGAACGATCGACCTCTACAACTTCATATTAAAATAGGGGCTATGAACAGACTACCATTTCGGATCCATGCACTGTAGAGTTGAGTTTCAAATTATGTTTAACCTACATGGTACACTGTAACAATTCCCCACCTGTGGTATAATTCCTTTCTGGTCAACTTCTTGTTTACCCATCATTGTATAGGACTTTCCTGAACCTGTCTGGCCATATGCAAATATACAGATGTTGTATCTGAGGGCAAAATTAAAATTTTCACTGGTGAGACATGACTGGTTAGGAGTTTCTTAATATACATTGTTAGTAATAATGGACTTGGCAGCTATGTTGTGGTTTAAAATTTTTAAACCAGTTTGGTTTTTATTCCCCAGTTATGATAATGAATATAAGACAATGAAAAATAAAAATCAAACTGTTTTGAAAAATATTAAGCTGAAAATAAATTAAAACCATAACAGCTATACAGAATGGGTTGGGTCAGGTGGCAGATGGTAAATCTGAGATTTTGTAAGATGGCGAGACTGATATCTTTTCTGACTTTTTTAGCCTTGCAAAAAAATCAAGACTATGAGATGGTGTGGTAAATTCTACAAGTCAATACATGTATTTCAAGATGGATGAAGATCAAAGCTGCTAATAAAAAAAATTAATGTATACTAACTACTATACATTTAAATTTTGTAAAATACCCTTCAAATGCATGCGCCAACATTTCTTTGCCAATATCTGCATAGACTTTCTTCTGTGATGCAAAATGTGGATCATGCTGGAACAAGATAGAGAGGTAAAGATGGATTACATACATCAATAACATGCAAGTCAAAGTTCAATACCAATTTGCTTCCACATATTATTACTAATCTTAGAGTGTAAATCTAATAAGTGGTTGGAATTTGCAATAATAATATAAATATATACTTAAGATTTCACCGAGCCTAAAAGCAGAACCACATTTTGAACCTGCAATCCAATGGAAAACCACTACCTGGTCAGTGGCCAACTTAAAAAAAAAACATGTGACCTCCATGAACTCTACACCTGAGCCTATGATATGATCATGTAATACTGGTCAGCAGATACTTTGTTTTGACAGCTGTCATTTGTCCATAACATGGATGTCCAATATCAGAGATGCATGCCTAGGTCGACCTATTTCTGGAGTATGGGCACCATTTGCACGAAGTCGTACTCATCGTCGTACTCACCGTGAACCACGCTGCTAGTCATTATGAACATGAAAAATTAAATGCATGGTGCCCCTGTTTCTATGCATACATGATTCTCCTATTTCTACGGTTACAGGGCTCCACCCTGCGGCCCTTTGGGCCACTGGAGCTCTGCTATCACTGTATACACGTTTTGCTACCTTACCTCATTATGGGACCAGTAAGAATAATCAAAGGTAAAACTCTTGGGCTTTTCACTCAGGTTTCTGGGGTTCAGGATAGCTGGAAAGGAAATAATAAAAGCAACTACAAGTCAAAACAGGTTTTTCCTAATATACTTGGTCATTGCCAGTACAATATTTTCTATGTTTTGGACTCAGGATAAAGTACCTACTGCTCTCTTTTCGAACCACAAAGTCATACAATACACTGTACATGTATATATAAATCTCTGTTAACCAAGCTTGCTTAGGACCATACTTGGACAACATTGGCCCTCGATCTTTTCTATATACACCTAATATTATTGAAGAAATGCTGACTGTATGAAAAGAATAAACCATGAACGATACAACCCAATGGTATTCTGGGAAGACAGCATTGGTAAGTTTTGTAATATTCCTTTTATTGATAATCTAGATATTTTCTTTCTTTGAGAACCTTGAGAGCGTAATTAATGCAACCTGTATATCTAATTATCATGTTTATTCTGTCACAGGCAGTGATTATTTTTCCCAGTTTCCTAGTGAGCATTTGAGTCACATTGTTCACAGTTTATGCTTTTCACAAGTCAATGATTTCTTCAATCAGCTGTATATGTTGTGGTTCAAATTTTATATTTTTAAAACAAAGGAAAATAAAATATGAACCAAGGATAAAATTGAGCCACAACATATAAACCTTACTGGCCCTGACACACAAAATTGTAAGTACAGTCAAGACAAAGGGATAATCAGCCTGCAAACAGGCCTAGGCTCGCCTTTTTCTTTTTTCTTTAAAAAAAAAATGAACAAATCCTTATGCTTAGAGTGTCAGTGTCATCGTGATTATGTCTAATTTCACAATATCCATTGAATTATTCTTTCTTTATTACATATTTTTAAGTTAAACCTCTAGGAAAAGAGCAGAACCAAGATATTGTTAATTAGAATAGCTCCTTCATCCCCAGGATTAAACAGAACCAAACAAAATAATAATATCACTTTACAAATCAAACTCTTAACTGTCCTGTCACTAGTTAAAATTTTTGTTCAAAAACCTTGTATGTACACCTGTATTTGGTATTAAGTATAGCTGTGTGAAAATCAAAGCAGATCATTCAAATATCATCTTAAAATTGCATCTTAGCACAATCTGAAATTTTTTAAATTACAATTATTGTAATTTTAATAGTATTTTTACTAGTTATTTTTTAAATGATTATATGTAGATTTTCCCCTTCCAATATCATCAACCACAAGTAAACACTCTTCACAAATTAAAACAAAAATCATGTAAATTTTAAGAGTTTTAGCATGAATATATTAGATGGGATTAAAATGACATGTGGGATATCGAACAAAAAACTAGACATTTACCAATATAAACACGCCCAACTAAAAACATGTTTAATTCCCCTAATCTGAACAAGTTAAGTTGACAAAAATAACCCTTAAAACGTTAAATCATTGCGTATAATGTACATATTGACCAGAAAAAAATATGAAGCTTTGCGTGACTTTTTCACGTTGAAGTAGAAAATATTTAGTAATCTTTGAATCTTAAAATCAAGATTGAAATTGATCGCTTGCAACCACGTGACAAGGCGGCCATGTTGGTGGTCAAAACAATAAAAAACTTTTTCGCAGAATTTGCATGATAAAAAAGTTTAGTTCCCAGCGGAGGAAAACGCTTTGTTGTTGTCCCCCAGCATGGCTGCCGTGACGTCAGTTGCAAGCCAGCAATTCAAGCAAGTGAACTGTGCATTACAAGTCAGCTCCAATTCATCATATTATCACGGCACTTTTGGAAACGATTCATACCCAAACAAAGGAAATAGGAAAAAATTAAGCATATAACATAATATATTTCTGCACCTGTTCAACCACTAATCTTAAGATTGAATAGATAAATTAATATTAACAGCAAAGACGCAACAAACTTACTCGTTGTTGCACCGTGCATCCCAATAATACATTTGCTTCCTCGATTGTTTTCTCGGCTCGCGAACGGCCTCACTCGCACAGCTACCTTGACAGACGACATTTCTTATGCTGTATGGAAGTCCAATGTCATTTTGAGTGTTTGGAAAAGTAGTTTTGATAACTTTTGACTCCATTGCATTACATCATTTCCCGATGGAGCGACATCTGTTGTAAAATATACGGCGCGCGCTTCTCCAACAGTTGTCAAACGTTCGGCGTTCCAGCACTCCTCTGGTAAGAAAAACGCTCAAAGAGAATGGCGGAATGAGTAATTTCACTGATTATGTTCAGTGCAAAAGGATTATTTCTGCTCCTAATCAGAAAATCACAGATGAATTCCGCGCGAAAAGATATGACTTCAGCTCATAATCACCGAATAATCACGAGTTTTGTGATCATGGGGTAAGTCCGCTGAATACCGGTCTACGAGCCATGTGGGCTCATGTTTGCGACCCGGAAAATTCTGCGCTTGGCATGTAACTTTGACTCGGCTAGCATGGACACCTTTTTCTCATATAAACGCTCGGTAAAGGGAGGGTTGTCTCGGGTACACGGCGAGACCATATATATAAATAGGACCTCAGGCCCTATTTATATGGCCTTGGGTACGTAATTCCTTGGTCTTAGACTCAAATCTCCGACTGGGGAGAGGATTTTTCAAGCTAGTTCTGGAATATTTTAACCCCAGGAGAATAACACCTATAAGACTTGCGTTTACTAATTTGGCGGGGGGGGGGGGGGGGGGGGGGAGTCAAGCTGAGGGTGCGTACTCTGATGGATCTAAAATCAGCAAACTTCAAACAAATTTCATCAGGTGGGAATAGTGCTTCGCAGCAGTCTAGACTTTGAAAAGATTTTCAAATCCAGCGTTTTTAGCTGCTGCAAACTAGTTCAAGCCTGACAAACTACACAAAACATATTGGTCGCACAATGGGCACCTGTGGTAGATGCCATTAGTTAAATCAAAGATTTTGCCAACTTTCTGAGCTTCAGGTTCAGATTCAGGCTGTATAACATCTGAAATGACCCAAACTAAGATTTGGAATATTTATCAGTTATCACTCAGGATGCAAGTGATGAGCACTACAACAACAGCAACTTTATTGCCACTATATTTGGAACACTATTGTTACACTAGAAACATGGAAAAAAAATGACTACATGGAATTTAAGAAATACATCAGTTGGGAAATAAGTTAAGTATACACGGAGTTATTGTGACACCGCATCGGAATCAGCGTAAACAGGCCCTCTAGGTCCAGGATGGGACGAAGAAAAAATGGGAAATAAAAGGGGGGAAGGGTTATGAAATAGCTAATGAATAAACTACAAAGGTCAGATAAAGTTATTAAGTTTATAGGACAAATATCAAAACTCGTAGCCTTAAAAAAAACAGTTCATTCAATTGTTCATTTTTGATACTTACAAACCTTAAAAGATACGAAAGAATGCTTCCTTCAATAAATTTATCATTCCTTGAAAAACTTTTGTTTACAGAAATCAACAAAAGAAATGTTAATATATCTTTTTATTATCATTCTTTACCTCAATATTGTAAATTAGTCTAATTAAGCGAAGTAAGTATTGTAAACAGTGCAGACACTCGACCAGTACGTAAGAATCGTAATTAACTGTTGTAAATAGTTTTTGTGTGTATTACTGTAAGCAACTTCTGTGTGTCTTTATTACAAATAAAAGTTTATTAAAAAAAAATTGATACTTGTACACTTTCATTTGATCTCTGATTTTGACTTGTTCGGTGTGATTAGGTTCTCTTACTTTTGGTATATCTGATTTGTTCGCGAGGAGTGTCAATTACCCAATTTTTTTTTTCTTTAAGATTTGAAAAAATTTACTAGTGCACTCCTTTTTGCTTTCTTAAAGGCAACATTGATAATACAGGCACTCGCCAAACAGAAAGAGCTTTCTAATGCACACGAACGCCAGCGATGTCATACCCAAAATTATACTATAGACATATGTGGGGAATGTTTTTATCGGCCCTAATTCCCAGAGACACTGAAGACTCACAGATATAACTTAAAACACGATTTAATGTCCAGTGAAAATCCCGAGAATACAATCTGTCCTGTTTTGCCAAAAATCACGCGTTGGAGTCCGGAAACGCTTTTATCAGCAGTTAACCCTCGAGTTTGGTTTCGAGTTCGAGTTCGAGTTGGACTTCTAGTTAAAGTTCGAGTTGGACTTCGAGTTGGAGTTTTATTTGGAATTACGTTTTTAAAAAGTAACATAATAATTCGATGGAAACGGAAGTTGACAATTCAACACTAAGACTTTCTTCAGCAGTTGTTAAATAGATTTGAACCTAGCGTGAAAAAAGTGAGAGTTCACAAGCCAAAATATAGGGTAGGGATACGGGTTTTGAACAATGTGTGGAACCGTTTGTCACTGCGGCTGCGAAAAAGAAATTGCTCATCATTATTTAGCATGTAAACTAGAGCGAATTACCAGGATGTCTTTCGCTGAGAAAAATCATATCTTAATATGTGAGAGATATCATATCTTTCACATTTAAAGTTATCGATTTCGTCACAGTTGCTGACGAGTTTGCAATGTTTCAATGCTGAATGAGCCAAAGTTTATCGATATTAAGTCGAAACATCTTCGGATTTTCCTCGGCATCTCCGGAAATTTTCGGAAAGGTTCGGAAACATTCGTATGACTACCGAAGAAAATCTTCGGAAAATCGTCAAAACCTCGTTATTAGTAGGTATATGAAATAAATTAATACATGGTTGTTTGGAGATATGAAATTTCTCTTCTCGTGTTCAAATCGATTTCTCACTCGTTTGCTGCGCTCACTATCGAAGATAAAGTTTATATCTCCGCGCAACCATGTATTATCCTCTATTTCTCGGCCGATATATAGACAAATAGATAATTTGTATGAATCTGAATAAAAAATATATTTTAATTACTGTTTTTAGTTATTATTTTATTACCAAAATTGTTATTTAAAATTTCTACATTTCATTTCTATCTACAAGCCAATCATAAACTTGCAAAGTCAAACACAACGAAATTCAAATGCAATTGCCAATCAATCGAAACAAGCAGTCTGGACAAAACATCGACTTTGTAAAGAACAAATAACTTCTTTTGAGGCTATTCTACAATAAATTTGACTATTTTCAATTATTAACATTTTCATTTAACATTTCATTTCTAGCTACAAGCCAATCATATAGATTTGAAAAGTACAAACAGAACGAAATTTAACTGCCCTTGTCCACCAATCGAAACAACATGCTGTTTCTTCACAATCAGTTTGTACAAAACATCAACGTTTTGCACAGGTGTCAATTCGCCATTTGCAACTTTTCATTTTCAACTTCTGAACTCTAAAATAACAGCAACGTAACGAAAATACTAAATTTTACGCAATTTTTTTTTTGTATCTATAACCTAGTGATTAGAACTATAATGGAAGTTAACTTCACTGTTTAACCTTAACTTTTATATTGACTTTTTTATTGATTTGTTTTGGCGAAATAGCTAAGAAACCGCAGTGAAACTGCCCCCTTTGGTTGACGTAAAGGGAGATACTGTATGGAAAATACTGTGCAATTATAGTACAAAAATTAAGATTGAAACAAATTCCAATTTTTTAGATTTCTAGTACTAAAGAGCAATTTATAGCCTATAAAGTTCCCTTCGTAGACCTAGAGACATTTTTTTATGTCTGATTACTAGTACTAAACGTAATAACAGCAATTTATAGCCTAAAAACTTCGCTTCTTGAGCCTAGAGACATTTTTTATGTCTCCGTGCTGCCTTACAACACCAATAAGCCAAAGTGGAAGTTCAATTCATGCTTGGCAACTTGGCAACGCGTGTATCTTTATCCGGCGATGAAGATATCTCTATGATTGTTTCCTCACTAAACAAAAAGAGGCATTTGTCTAACTCGAAGTCCAACTCGAACTCGAATCCAAACTCGATTTTTATGGATTCCCGTGTTTATCACACGATTTGAAATCCTACAAATCAAGATAATTGGATCACTTAGCAACGAGTCAAGTTCGATAATCAAAATGGCTCAATCACTTATTGGTAACAAAACAAAAGTCACGATTTCGTGTCACGCTGCAAGTCACGCAGCCACTGAACGTTCTCCACACATATTCACTTGGTTCAAACATTCTCCTATTTGAAAGAAAAAGGTGGCTATAGTGGGAGGCGACTAAAAATAATGATAGCAGTGACAGCAATAATTTAAATGATGCGTGCAGTCTGGTTTTGCTACTAGTAGGCCTGAAATGGAGGGACTATCTCGCGTATAAATACAATACGCTGAACGCAGTTCAAATCTGCCTAAACAGGGCTAGCCTGATTCTCAGACGTCCAAGGTCGATCGCGGCCGCTGCGCTTTTTTTTTTTTGAGGGAGAGAGGAAAAGCGTAGCGGCCGCGATCGACCTCGGACGTCTGAGAATCAGGCTAAGGACGAGGACGATAGGAATGCGATCAGGCGTTCTTTTTCACCGTGGTATAAAGAACATCGCAAGTTAGATTTCCCTGTGACAGTTCACACGCGCACGACGAGCGCGCACGCAGTCGACATTTATTGAACTTTGAAGTTTGATTTGCGCCCGGTGGTGTCATTTCGGACGGTCGGCAAGACAGCAACAAGTCGAAGGATGGGTTTAGTACGCACTGTAAATGCTCATGTTAAATAGTCTGAGCAACAATAACAATAATATTAATAATAATATTAATAATAATATGTTCAGATTGTACGGTACTGTTGGCTCATATAAATAACATTTCGTCAGTCCAGAAGACAGGAAAAGGCACACCCCAGAGGTATACGCCATCCATCCGGGTCTTCCTACATCGGATAAGGCCGTGGAACAGGGTGTAACTAAAACAAAACAATTATTGGATGAGATTTTTGTATTAGAATAGCAGTATTATTTTTCGTGAAAGTGATAAAGCACTGCAATCTATTGCTCCAAGCCGAGGATGCCGGTCACTGGTGGAGTCAGAGCTCTTGAGAAGTCTGCTGTTACAAAGACTACGATGGGAAGAAATTTAATTTAACATCATTTTTCTGGCAAGGCCTTTTTAATTTTCTATTCAAAAACATAAAATAAATTTGATTTTTTAGAGCAACCTCCCTTGGCGCTAGGCGGAAATACTGGAAACTGATAACCAATGACAGCTCTCCATCCAACACTTCTAAAACGATCCATGATTGGCTTCTTACAAGCACAAGTCCAAAGATGTAGTAGACATGGCGGACGAGGATACTTCGCATTGGAATCGCCTGTGGCATCTTCAGGAACGTTTAAAGCAAGAACGGCTGTTCGTCAGCAAAGAGAAAACTGAAATATCAAATCTAAACCAAGAGATACAGTCGAGCTGCGAGAGACTTTATCACTTGTCGTGGATAACCCGGCAGCAATGGAAAATTGTACAACGAGTGCGAGGTTCACCTGAAGAATGTAGTCAGGCTGTGAATAGGTTGGATGCTGCCCGCTTTGTTGATGCTTCTAGGCATCTTGGCTACTTAGAGTCAAAATACTGGGAATTTCTGAAAGGAATAAGGGAGAGTCCTTCGCTTGTGGCGTCAACTTTGGCTTACGCAGACGAAATCAATTTAGACACATCCCAGCTGATTCGCCTGTTGTTGAATTCTCTGTACGGAAACTGTTTGCTTCCTCAAGATGAGAGTTATGTTTTGTTGCTAATGAAGCACCTCATCGAGCTTAAAATCGCAGGAGAGGAGAACCCTGAAAACTTCTTTCAACATCACAGGAATTCGTTCACGTCGCTTTTCGGCATTCTAGTTGAAAGCTTGTTCTCTGCAAAGTTGTATTTGACAGCGGCGTTGCACGCGCCTATAATGCAAGTCCTTTCGGACGATTCGCTGCTGAAGAAGAGACTTCCGCTAAAATGTACTGTGTTTATTGAAAATCTGAAAGCGAAAATGTACTGCTTTCCCCAGAGCTTACGCTGGTTAGTGTGTCAGTTTTCAAAAATCCTCTCTGCAAGTGGTAGCGTGAACGAAAAGGATGTGCGTTCGATGGTGTTGAAATTGTTGTTTGATTTCCTTGTGTGTCCGGCCATAATTCGGCCTGAACAGTTTGGCATTACCTCTGATGTCCAAATCAGTGAAATAGCCTTACAGAACTTGCAGCAGATAGCTTCGTGTTTGCTTTGTTGTTGTTCCTCTGAAGGTGATCGTGGAAACCCAAGAACATTGGACATGTTTTCGAGAATCGATCCTGTAAGTGTTCCAGCTAGCGAGGGGGTGGGGTGAGGGCTTTTTCTGGAGCTGCTACTGTGCAGTAATTCCCACAAGCACTTCTTTGTTGAATTCTCTGAAAATGTACTCTGCTTTAGCTCATAGAGGAGTAACCTCACCCCGGGTGCCCTCCACAAACCCCCACCCCTGAGTTTCTCTTGCTCTCACATAAAACTTTTGTTTATTCCCAATTTCACATAAAGTTTTTTTGGCAAAATAATCTATTTCAGAGAAGGAGAGAAATGTAGGAGGTTATGTAAAAACAGTATAGGAAAAATGTATCTGATTATTAACTACTTGTCTTGTTAATAATTAATTTCCCTATCTTTCCTTCCTTTAAGAATAATATTTTTGCTGCAAAAAAATTGATTGTTCAATATCACAGCAACCTAACAAAAGGGTTTGCTAGATAGCTTCTTGTGTATCATTTTAGTGCCACTGTTTGACATTTGTGATTGCTTCTTTTCTCTTTTCAGCAATGTGTCACGTCATTTTTAGATACAATATTAGAAAGTCAGAAAGAAGTTGCAGATTTTCCAAGCCAAATGTCACTTCCTGGCCTTTGCCGTAACTCAGTTCTCATAACAGAAAATGAGCTGCATGCCTTTGTAAGTCTTAACAAAGGAGTGTTCTTAACTTGTATATTTGCTCAATTATGGTAAATCACTCCCATTCTCAGAATCACTTGACTTCACTTTTCCATTCACTGGCTAATTTATTGCAAAAGCTACAATGCATGGTGCTCCTGGTCCAAGGTTCCTGCAGTTGGCCACTGATTATCTTTCACTACAAAGATTACGTGAAGCAACCTCATGCGTTGATTTCTTTAGGAGTTGAAGAGTTAGAATTATAGCTTTCTAATGGTTAACATACTGGACTCTGGATTGAATGGTCTGGGTTCACGCCCTGGCAGGTGATACTGCATTGTGTCCTTGGGCAAGACACCTTACTCTCATACTACTTCGCTTCATCAAATGGGTGCCAGCAAATTTATTTTATGTTGGAGGTAACCTGCAATGGGCGGACTAGCATCCCATACAGGTGGGGGGAGGAGAGGGTCTACTAGGTTCAGACAGACTTAAATGGTAACTTTGTTTTCATTGCAATATTTTTGCAAATCACTGTTTATCTTTTGTTTTCTTTCAAAAGACAAGTTTTCTGAGGATGGTCGAGCACAGTGAAGATCACAGAGACATTGTCAACCACCAAGAATTGAAAGAGCTTCTGGATACTCTGCCACCCCAACCGACCCCCCCTGAACCCACTCCCCCTGATTTGCCAAAAGATACTGGTCTTTCAGCCAGCTACGATTCTCCAACAGAAAGTCCAAAAATCCCTAAAAAGCGGCGCCCCTTTAAAGGAAAAAAAGAAGAGAAACTTCGTAAGCAAAGCCTGGGTGAAACTCAAGCAGCAGAAATTGAAGAGGCAAAAGTGATCAAGCAATTTAATCCTTTAGCTGTTTTGAGTAAATCAGAGGAGTTTAAAAGGGAATTTCTCCGGAGAATGCCGCTGATGTTGCAGGAAGATGAAGATGTTTTAGTGGTTTCTCTTGGTTATTCTGCTATTGAATGTCCTGGTTTGCTGTCTGAGGAGAAGGTGCATGTACTTTAGTTTATTTATGTACTTAGAGTGGTTTTCACTTAAGTGTAGAAAGTAATTCGCGTTTACTTTGGTTTTGCATTACTATGTTCAGTGATTGGCGTAAAAATCTCATGCCACTTTCTCAGCCAATCAGGAGTAAAACCAAAATCAATCACGACTTGCGACCCGCCCTTCATGCTGGCTACATGTATTTAGTGGAGTTTTGATTGGTTCACTGGATTGTCTGTGTCCTTTGTGATTGGCCAGAGTGATTACCTTGGTTTTGGTTTTGGTTTTATGACACTCATTTGAAAACTGCTCTATGCTGATGATAGCCTTGCACTTAGAATCATTTAAATACTGTGTAGAGAAAAAGGAGACTATGTGGAGGTCAATTTACATGTATTTCATTTGACTGTGTATTTTCTCTTTATTAACTCCATACATTTCAGGGATTATGTATGCCAAACCATGATTTTGCTTGACATGTATGTTATGGGTCAGTTTGTTAAATACGTGTCATGTTTGTGCGGCAGTTTAAATTACATACTTGAAATTAATCAAAGTTAGCTTAGGTATACAGGTAATAAATTTCCATCCCCTATGAGAGAGGTGTGTGAGTTTCGAACCCAAAAAATCAATACTGGTTATATAGCTGTACAGAGATTTTTATAGTCTCATTGCAGAGTGATGTGACCCAAACTCAATGTTTCACAGTTAAACAATAACAGTTAAATGAAAGATGCAATAGGGGTTATTTCCTGTTCTGCTATGTCAACAGTATGTAAGTACCGGTAATACATATCAAACATGGGAAAGTGTGTTTCATTGCATTTCCAAATTGACACCCAGGAGTGAGTGGAAAATATGAAGCACAACCAGCTGCAGAGTATTTTTGACAAAGTTTGAGTTGTTTACAATATGTGTTGAAACACTGTCTCAAGTGACCTGATATAACGTGTTAGTCAAAGCTAAAACTTATTAGCATAACCTAGTGATCGACTATTAGGCAAACTTGCAATCTGAGCAGGACTTCACTGAGCATTTTGTTGTATAAACTATTGTTCTCTGAGTTATCTAAAATGATGAGAAGGGTCATTCTCACTTTCCATCAACTTTTGATAGTTGACCCAGGAGTTTGCCCCTTGCCAACTGTCAGCCAAAACCTTGAAGCTAGGAGATTTGTTTTTGACGTATTAATAAATTTTTGCTCAAAAATAATGAAGGTGATGATTTATATTATAGTAAAAGCTGTTTTTTTTTTTATTTTCAGGTCCTTGGCACTGAAACGCCAAAGAAAAAGGAAGATCATAGTCAAAGCTTCAGGCTAAGAAGCGGCTCTTCCAAGTTCATTAATAATATATTTCCTGACAAGCCAGTGACAAAGAAAAATCAAGAAAATTATTCTGATGATAAAAGCAGGGATGAGAGAATTTCCAGCAGTATATCAAATGGTCAGTGTGGCCTAGACAATGTTTAATCTTGATAACCAAGATTAAAAATAGTGGGAAAATGGGGGACTTTGTGTTTAGAGCTGTCCTGTACTAAAAACCAAAATAGTTCTAGTTAATATAAGCTATGTGTTGGCCTATTTAATATGTTAGTAAGAGTTTTGAAGGAGGTTGGAAAAAATATTGTAAAGCAAACTTAATATGTTGCTGAAGCATATCCAAATTGCGCACTTTTGGGTATTATAAAATTTTGTATTATAAATTATTGTTTTTGGTAATAGAACAGTATAGTACAGAAGAGCTTGCATTGTAAATCATCAGATAAAATAATCAGTCTTTTAACATCCCTTATATCTAGTGAAGCAGTTAAAGTCTATTAGGTGTCAACCTAGATATCATGTTAAAGGAAATTATCATTCAATGCATTTTTTTCCTTCCTTTGCATTTTTGTACGAGTCTACCACATGACCTGCAAATGACTGGCTACAATTAATAATGGTCTGCTTACAGATCAAAGTAGAGGGAATACAACTTAGAAGGCAACATAATTTTTTCTTAATTTACCATAAACAATCACAGATGAGCTACAGCCTGAATTTTTTTCTGGGAAAAGTTTTTTTGAAAGAAATTAAAAGAAATCCAAATTCTAGTCTTTAGAAGTCTTATTTATTGAAAGTAAACTCACTAACATTGAAACAGAAAATGCTTCTAAGTCTTACGCACAATTGTAGCTCTTAATGGAATAAACATCATGTCAACCAACTTGGAACAACGATTTTTGGTAAAAAGGTGCGGCTTTTCTGCAAGTGTTTATGGTATTTTGGCAATATCTGAAAGAAAAGGAATTGGATGAAGACTAGCTTGTATCATTAAAGGCAAAGTTGCTGTGCTGTTCCTCTGTATTATTTCGGAAAGGAAACACACAGTTCCCAGTTTCAGTGTTCAAATGACAAAGCGATATTAGAAAATCGTTTTTTTGCAAAATATTGTGATTTGTCAGTGTCTCACAGATCAATAATGCCTCAGCCTTCAGCTTTGAAGCAAATAATAATATTCTTGTCACTGACAACTCAGAATATTTTGCTCAACCTTGTCCACTGTTGCTCATTCACTGACAACTCTTCACGCTGAAGGCTTCTATGTTCTAACGATATATTGCAATGTTTTGTAGAAAATGGTCAAACAAGTGCATCTGCAATTCTTCAGCCAGCCACTCGTGGTCCTGGTACTTGTGACAACAACGCTGTAATGCCAGACCCCACTAATGAGGTGACATCAGGAACAGATAATGTTGACTTGCTACACAGCAATGCAGGGCCAAATGTGCAAGCAGCACCAGATGTTGTAGAAAGAGGAAATGCAGAAATGGGACACTCTGGCAGTGTAGATTTAATTGATTTTGGAAGTGGAAGTGAAAGTCCGCCACCCATCCCTCAAGTTACAAGAGATACAAGCGATTACCAAGCTTTGCATGGACAGTCACCCATTGTCTATGTTGACCAAGCAGCGGGAAACAGAGACAGTGCTATTAGCAGTGGCAGCAGCGTACGTGTAAGTACCATCAGTAGTGCAAGCACTCGTAGCAGTGGAGTTGAATTCACCAAAGAATGCATATTTGTGGACAGTGGCCATGGTGATATAGCAGAGGAAGGTTCTGGTTTGGATATCTCTGGCCTTGAACATCTTGCTGCAGCTGGCAGTGATTTCAGAAAGCGTACAAGTGTTATTAGTGATCAAGAGAAAAGACAAAGTAAACTTAGTAATCGTGGAAGCACAAGCAGTGGAACAATCACTGGCCTCCAAGGAGAGGGATCCAACCGTGACAGCCAAGCAAGCTTCTTGAGTTTTGATGCAGAGTTTCCACCTCGAAGTGGGTCTTCCAGCACAGCTGATGATGAACATGAATTGCCTGCACCTAGGGAGAAGAAGGCCTCTCGTGGAGCCTCTTTAAAACGAACTTTTAGAAATAGGAAGAAGACCAAAGGGAAGGGATCCTTTGATGGTCAGGAAAATCGAAATGATGAGCAAGGTGAAAAGAAAGAGAAAGGATTGTTTGATAAGATCAGGGCAGGTCGCTCAAAAGAGAAAAAGAAAGCAAGTGGATCAAAGGTGTATAAGAAACTGGCAGAGAAAACACTTGACGCTTTTGATATCACCAACAGAATGGCACACCCTGAAGTAGAGGAGAAAACACCCAAAGGTATAAAGTCTTAATATCGCAATGTTGTGATTTATTTTTCTGTTTTTCACTTCTGTAATGTTTAATAAATAAAAATAATATGTTAACCACCTCTGTTTTTTTTCTTAACAGAGATTGAAGATGTGGTAGCTGAAAATGTGATGAACAAATATATGACCATGGCACGTTCTGCAGCACAAGGGAGCAAGTTGGATGATGCTGCCGCTGATGATGATGACGACGGTGATGATGACCAAGATGAGGAAGACAACGATATTGTTGATGAAGATGAGAAGTTTGAAAACTCCAAAAGAAAGCTAAGACTGGTGCTTTGTCAAGCTGATTTTCAAAATCTTCCACTGCTTCATCCTGACAACAGATTGCCAGAAAAAAGGTTAGTACCATGTGCCAACAACATGAAGATCAGGTAGCTAGTATTTTTGGATGCTTTTATAAAAGACAGGTCATTTAGCCTCAAGCTAGTTTACAGGTACTCCACAGGAAAAAAAAAACTTGGAGAAGTCATGGAAAGTCATGGAAGTTTTAGAAGCTGAACAGAGTATGAACCCTGTCCATGGGATGGGTGTGGATATTGCTTAGAACTACACATTGTTCACAAGAAGCAAGAGTCAACTGTGATCTCAGCCATCAAAAAGGAAAATCCTGGACCATTTGTGCTTTTATTCTATTATTATTATTATTATTATTATTATTATTATTATTATTATTATTATTATTGAAGCATTTCAGTTTAGTTTACTTGTAATGATATTGTAAACTGTCATTTGCTGCTGTAGGGTGAAAGCCAAAAAACCTGGCCATGAGCTGTTGACTTTCCTCCATGTGCAGCTTGCCGAGGCAATTAATCTTCAGGACAGATCTCTGTCTGCTCAGCTACATGAGACAATAAGAAGTGTCAAGGACCTTCAGCCACAAAGGTACAGATACATGATAGTAGATTCATTAAAATTTGTGTAGAACTCTGTATTGCATGTGGAACTCTTCATTTAAGTGCCCATAAACCCAAAAATTATTTTTCATGCAAAAGAATATTTACGTTTTTCTGAGCAGAATGCCGAAAAAAATTTTGATTTCGGTTCAAACCTCGATTTTCTGTGAATTTTCAAAGTCTGGAAAAATCGCAATAATTGGAAACATGACCGAGTCGAAGATCTGGCCAAAAGGGTCTGGGTCCGATACAATTCGTGACGTCAAACCAGGACATCAGTCGAACATGATATCGCTCACGCGATAATCTGAGTTGTAGGTCATGACTTCAGTCAGAGCTCCAAAATGCATATAAAACGGGGAGACCATCAAGTTCTCAGCAAGTGCTAGCAGCAAAGATTAAAATTAGACTTTTGATCTTCGCAGATGGGCTTCAATTTGCTTCGTATGGACTCCAGAGTTTTCGTAGAATTCAAGATAATTATCTTCTAGCTTGCCAAACCAAAATATTACCACAGTTCACTTGAAGCATTAAGCGATTCTAGTGAGCGCTTTCGGTTTGATTCAGACTTATTTGCTCCTCTGCATGTACACACAATGCAAAATCAGTCCGCAGCACTTTGTTTACATTACTAGCAGTGAACGGAAACAGATTCTTCATTCATTCTTACCGCAAAGATGCGGCGTCTTCGGGCTTTGCGTTAGTTAATACAAGTGTTAACCTAATGGGTTTAAAAGCAGGGTAAGATATTTCCAGTCGAATCCTAACTTTGAACAGAACATTTAAGAAGATCATCGATCGCATGAATGCGATGAATAGCATATAAAAGTTAGCGTACCGGCCGGTCCCGAGAACGAATACTTGACTGCAAATTATTCATACGCAAGTACAGACTTTTGTCGTAGACTTTCAATACTGATTATTTAAGTCAATAAATTTTATATCTTTTTAAAACTCTGAGGCGATTCTACTTATTTAAACTGTGCATGCTGTGCCAACTTCAAGATTTCGTGTTGTGTTACGACACCGCTTGCCGATTACGGATTAGGGCTCTCTTGGTCTCTATTTGAGTTTAAAATGCTCAAGCAAATTTCGTGATATCTTTTCCCACGTATGTACATACAGACATATATAAACATACAGTACTTGAATTCTCCTATAATAAGTTATTACATTGATATTCTACAAAAATTATTTACTCGCCGTCAAGATCTATGATCTACTCCTATTATTCCACTTCAGAACGATTACCAATATCCTGGTTTTACGTCACTAGTCCCAGTTTCCACTTCATCGGTCATGAGTAGAAAAATCTCAACTTTAAAAATTCGCAAAAAATAGCGGTTCAAATCCAAAAATTTTTGTGGCATTTTACTCAGTACGATGCAAAGATTTAATCTGGCCAAAACAAGTTTTTGGGGTTATAGGCACTTTAAAAGTAGCTGATCTAACTAAAGATTTGCAGGTGTTACAAGTTGTTGTTGTTGCCTCAATGTTGGTAGATCAAACCAGCTGTCAAGACATCCAGATAGATTTCATGGATTCATTTCCCATATTTCAATTTTTTCAAATATAGTCAACCCTCTCACCTGTGAGCAATAGTTTGAAACTTTATCTCAAATACATGTATGTTGAATCAATTATTTCCACTTACAAACAAGAAATCTGGGGCGAGTCCCATCTCGCAGTTGCCTGCGGGTATGTTACTGGGTTCAATATGGCTTTTCATCTTTTCATATGGCAATGCAGCCTTGAGGTAAATTTGAGGGTAGTGATTGGTTCTTTCTTGGTCGGGATTTTGCCATATGGGCCATTTCCATGGAAACAGTCATAAGCTGGGTATTGTTTGTTTGTTTTTGAAAGTCAGGAAATTCCAAATTTGCTGCTAGAATGAGTGCCATATAATAACCTACTTACTAACCTTGCTTTCTCGAGCCATGCTGAGGAATACTGGTCCTCTGTTGTTTTTGTATGGGCCTCGCTGCACTTGGTCCATACTGCCATGACCTCAGGCCAATATTTTCCAGTGCGGCCCTTGCACTCAGTTAGTAAGAGGTTATTATGTTGTGTTTGTTGCCCTTGGTAACTGTTCCACCAGCTACTGCAAGATGAGACTTGGCCAAGATTTCTTCTCAATTGTAAACATAGTAAAGTGGGGAATGATGTTGAGAGTGTTTTACAGAGGCATGTTACTGTTATTATTCTTCTTTCACAGCTTTGCTAAACTGTTAGAGACCTTAGAGGAGGAGTACAAGGCACGTACCCCTTACTTGGCCTACCTTGTCAATGCACACCAAGGTTTACTGGCAACACATGCTCACTTGGAGAGATTAGTTGAAAGGGTAGAAAGGTATACCAGTACTTTGTTTTCAAGAGTGACTAGCATCTATTGGTCTTAGCGATCAAAGTCATTAGTCTTTGGCAGAAATGTCGAATAAGAGTTAGCTGAGGAAAATTATCAGTGAACTAGAGGGTACTGTTTTGTTCATCAGTGATGTACCACCAAGGTAGTCTGAATTCGAACCTATCAGCCCATCAGTCCTGAGTCCAGCATCTATCTCTGGTTCCCATAGCATGAAGTGACAAGAAGTATTTCTATTCCCCCCTGGATGCGATACCAAATCATCACAGAGTTGCCCCCAGCATTTAATTCACTGATACCCATTAATTTTTATACACCTGTATGGAGAGAGGCACTCTGAGGGAAAAGGTCTTGCTCAAGAACAAAACATAGTGACCCCCCGGGGATGCATGGACTGACAAAGACCCAAAAATGTAAAGCAATATATGAAGCTAAATTGGAATTATTATCAATTTTTTTCTCTTGGGAATAAGAAAGTTGATTCACTAATGCTGCCTGTGCTTTGACCTTCATCACAGGGACAAAATCATCTGCAGGAATTACTTCATTATGACTTGCGTGAAGCTGTTTCTTGAGTTAAAAGAAAAAGGAGAGATTAATACCTTCAGCTCAGACTTTCAGTCCTCACCCACACCAGATGAGAAGGTTTGACATAACGTGCTTCTATTTGGATAATACTTCACAGTGTTTGCATGGGTCGTGGAAAACCTGAAAAGTCATGGAATTTTAGAATTTCATTTTCCAGGCCTGGAAAGTGTGGTTCATGGAAAGTCATGGACAATTATGTTTATTAAAAAGTGCAAAATAAATTTGGCTTTTTGCGAAGAAAATGGTAAAAACATACCCAAAATGAAAGATGGTTTCCAAGAAAATGGTCAGATTTAGGTCATGGAAAACTTGGAGAAGTCATGGAAAAGGTCATGGAAAGTCATGGAATTTCAAAGCCTCAAAAGAGTACGAACCCTACATGCATTTTACAGAAGATTATAACATCAGGTTATTTGTGTGGAGAAATCCCCAGATGAAGTTAGAAGACTTGAGAATTTGTTGTTAATATTATTTTGCATCTTGGTTTTCTAAAAGAAGTACTAAATTCTTTAGGGTCCTTATCTCTGATTATTATAAGCAATTAATGTTTGTTGTATTGGTATCCATTCACAGTGTACTTTGCTTGAGGACTTCCTACAAACATTAGCTGAAGAGATGGAAAGACATCCCATCTGGTCAGGTACAGGCATTTTCCTCGCTTGTCTCTCAGTTTAAGTAAAACAAAAGGATTTACAAAGTTTTCACACTTAGATCACTCAATAGGTAAAGTAAATTCCGTGTTTGAGCCTAGTGGCATATCAGACCAGAGCTTTCCCTGGTTTCCGTAGTATGAAGCAACTAGGAGTTGTTCTATATTTGATCATATTCATATGCTTATTTGTGCCATATAAATATTAAATATTATTATTATTATTATTATTATTATTATTATTATTATTATTATTATTATTATCGTTATCATTATCGTTATCATTATCATTTTAGGCCTGTGATACTATGTAACAATTTTGTCTGTCCACTTAAGTGTGACCTTAAACTTGATTGACAGGTGCTAGTGAGGAGCAATTACAGGACACCTTTGTGGCGACAGAGCGTGCCATCATGAGCAGTATCTACAAATTTGCCTTTTACCCAAATGGCGAAGTTGACATGGAAAGAGATCGGTGAGTGAGCAATGATCAAGAGCAGTGATGCAATTGTCTAATGTTTAGCACCCTGGGATTGAGATTGAGAGGGCCTCACTGAATAACACCTTTGGCGATGTGAGCTCCCTGGATAAATAACATTATTATTAGATTTCAAGCCCTTCATTTTTCATAATTTGTGTTCGGTTTTTATGGGTTACATAATTCATTTTAAAAATTGAGACACTAAAGTAGGACCCACACCCAAGGGTGTGGTTCAAAGACTTTCAAGCAAATAAATAAATAAATCCCCATCAGTGAGAAGCAATCCCAATTTAACTTTTTTGTGTGATTTCTCACTTTTTTCTTAAATTTCAGAACATTTCATGAGCATGTGATCAAGTTACAGAAGGTCATTCATCCAAACCACAAAGCTGTGCGAGTGCCCAAGGTAGGTTACTCTAAAACTGGAACAAGAAGCAACAAGACTTAAACCGAGTTTCTTTGTTTTTGTTGTTAGTTGAGGAGGAATTGAATACAAGAAACGCATGCCCAGTAAGCCTTATATCCAATATCTCGCGGCTCTCTTTGCGCTTCAATCGCGAGCGAGTTTTTTATCCCGTCGCATGCTAAGAAAAGAAAGAGACTGCTTGCAGTCTAGTGCACCGATGACAGAACTGATGTTTTGTGTGTGTCTTTGTTAGATGTATCGCAAAGAGGCTCCTTGGGAATCAGCTCAGAAGGAACTGCAGGCAATCAATGCTTACAAGGTAACATGTTCCATCTCTTGTTTTGTACAATGAGTACAATCTTACCAGTGAGGAATTATTTGTAAGTGGTGTTCAAATAACCCTAATCGAGTTTAATATAATTACAAGTTATAAGCCTACATTAATTTCAGAAAAAATGCGTGCTCATTAAATCAAAGCAAAAACTTACCTGGTGGCGAGAGTGGGACACAAAATCAAGATAAACATACTCATCAGGAAATTGCACAACCGGGGGGGGGGGGGCATCCTCTCTGTAGTTGACTATACGGGAGGGCTCCAACTGACTGATTTGGGTACCTTTTCATGCTGTAGGGATATGTGTAGCGTAGTATTTCATGAGTTGGAGTATATAAAAGGGGAGGGAAGAATATCATTTATGTATTTACAGTGCTGCGCGCCATACCGTTGCCACTTGATAAACATCAACATCCAACTTTTTCACAACCTTCTAATGGCTTTCGTTTGAACTGGCCAATAAAGGGCAAGAACGGTGAGAGGTGGAGTTGTCAAGTTCCATGTTCGCTCTATGACAATTGTCAACTCCGCCTCTCTCACTTCTCGCATCTTTATTGGTCAGTCAAAAGAGAAGCCACCAGAAAGTTGTCAAAATGATGCAAAAGAGTTATCAAAAGTTAATCAAAAATTTATCAAGTGGCAACGGTACAGCGCGTAGTACTGTAAAAGGGCCTTCAAAATATCTGGAACGGACCCACCGAGCGGTTGGTTCATCTAAGTATTTCAGTTAAGGGGTCATTCAACTCAAAGAGATGCAACATAGTATAGGTGTGCGAAAGGTGTGCCATTTTCTATCAAAGGTGTATGAAGAAAGGAACACCTTTTCTGCCGAAAATGGTATATGAACGGGTAAAGGTTTCGACCTCCAGGCGGAGCCTCGTATAAAAACGTTTTGAGTAGCCCTACCCCCACCCCTGCCAATTATGAAAAGTCGATCACTGTGCTTGTAGGTTACTTTTTGCTAATGAGTATTCCTGAAATTCACTGAACGAACAATTATGCTAATAAGTCATTCAAAAGTAATCATAAGGCTTGGGTTAAGCGACCCGTTAGAAGATAGAGTAAGGGTTATTTTAAGAGGCCTGTTAATAGAGATACACTCAGCTCACTTGACCCCTTTTACTCCCCTAGACGCCCACGGACAAACTGAAATGTGTCAAGCGGAGTTGCGGTACCATCATGAACCTGCTGTGTCTGGCAAAAGAGACGAGCGCGCCTGGGGCGGATGAGTTTGTTCCTGTCCTAGTGTACGTAGTGATTCATGCCAATCCGCCTGGTCTTCTGTCCACCATGCAATACGTCAATAACTTCTATGACAAGCGGCTCATTGGCGAGGACGCTTACTACTGGATGCAGTTTTGTGCAGCCATTGCGTTTATCAAAACATTGCGTTATGGCTCGAACTAAACCCAGACGAGTTCAACAATTGGCAATGGATTCGCTGTTCAAGATTTCGACCAAACTCAAGACTCTCGTCTTGATGGTGAAAGTCGTTTCAAATCTACTGTGGTTTTATTTTCCGATCACGTTTCTGTTACGGAACTTAAGCAAAATGTATTGTCATTTACAAAATTGACCTTCGTATCGAAGGAAACGTCAAGATGATAGATTACTTGATCAGAAAAACGACAGAGGTAATGATAAATCGAAAAGGAACAAGGGGAAGATGAATTACCACAGGGAAAAGTGAGCTGAATTTTTTTTCAAAATGCGCCATTCGTAACGCATCGCTTTTAATTGCTTGTGAAAATATTTTGCAAGTTGCAACAGTGATTTCTAGGTGTTATCAGCTGAACTCAAACAAAATTAGCCGTTTGGGACATTTTTTACACGTATTTTTTTTTACTTTTAAAATTTGCTTTTAATTAATGGTCGCCTTTTACCATGATTTAGCAGACTGTAGCGATACCATTTTCTGAAAAGCTGTTGTCAGTCGTGTTTGGCAAATCTTTCGAGAAGAACTTTAGTATTGTCAAATTCGTATTTGCCAATCAAACGATAGCATGATGTCATACAAGTACGTCATGTTACTTGACAACTCTAAGTCCGCTGACAAACACCTTGGGCTCAGTCAAACCCAAAAATGGTGCTCTTTCTCCTGACTGAAACAGGTGTTATGCTGGATAACGTCATATGCTCAAAATTCAAGACCAAGCCTCGCTTGTAAACGCGAATTATTTTCAACCATCTGCCACCTTCATGTAGTTTTTACGTTTTCATCTTTGCTGCTTCCGGAATTCGTTGATAAAACTTTTCAGTCTAATGTAAACATGCATAAGGGCTTTTGTTTTGTATGCAATGCATGCTTTCATCTTAAAGCTGATTATTATTCCACGGGAGACCGTTCCATGGATCGTTTGAGCTTTGTGGGAAATAAGGGAAATCATGCCAAGTGAATGCGAACAAGATGAGGGAGAGCTGGGGACAGCGCGGGGTGACCGCGGGGTAACGTTTCAGGGAAATAAAGGATTACCCCGAGTACGAGTTCCGTGTTCCGTGTTCCGTGTGCCGTGTTCCTCTTTCTCTTAGGGACTTGGACAAAGTACCCTTAATGCCATGTCCTTACAAGCTTGTGAAAACGTGAAGTAATTGTCTAACAGTAGAAACCTGTCAAAGGATGGGAAGCTTGTCTTTAACAAGGAAAAAATTTGGGCAGTTTGTTTTACAGGGAGGGAGAGTGCGGGCTTACTGCGTAAGGCTACCATCATGTTTTACTTAGAATGTACAATCGAAATTGTATGTAAATCGAGTTTAGCTGGTACGAAAACATAAATGATAAGCTTACAATTTTTTTTAACACTCGAACAAGTGATTTCCTGTCTCTTTTATGTTGATTTGTTGTAAAAGAAAATTCGACCATAATCGTTTGCAGAATCAATTGTTGGAAGAAACAGCTAAACCAACTAAGTTCAGAGAAACGATTATCGAGAAAAAGGAAAAGAGTGCACATTTAATTAGAAATAACTTAAAGTTAATTACATTTTGTTGTGGAAATGTTGGACTGTTTCTCCACGAAGGAGATCAAGTGAGGAAAAAATGTAGTACAAAATGTAGTACATTAAAATAATATTGTCACAGTATGAAAAAGATATATCTATCTAAAGGTGTAGATGTTGTAGCATTTTTTTAGAATTTTTACCTTATTATCAGGAGTTTAACTCCTGGTTTTGGTGTGGAGTCAAATTGTGAAGGCTGGAGAAAATGATCTTATTTTTGTTATCCGTAGCTGCGGAAAGGCGTTGATTTATTTAAATATATATTTTTTTTTTTGCTTTTGATGAGTGTAGCCGTCAATTTTGATATCTTTGATTTGAGATTTTACCTTCGTATAAATGTAATTCTAGTGTAGCCCTTGCTGTAACTGTTTCACTGCAAACGTAACTGGAGTTGGGTGAATAAATCGGTTATTTCAAGACCTAATTAAGTATTCATGGCTGTTAATTGTAATCAGTGAGCCGGTTGTAACGAAACGGTCGAACAACAAGTCCTCTGGAATCTAATATGTTTTTACCGATCGTCGCGCAGATCCAGGAAAAATAGTGACCGCTTTCCGACAACACAAGCGCCGAAGGCTTAAGCTGTTAAGGATAGGGGGGAGTAGGGGGTCCGAGGGTGTGTCCTCCCTCCCTCAAGAAAACTTTTTTAAAATATCACCTTACATATTGTAATGATTACGGGATTGGAGTAACTCAACTGTATACTTAGGCCCGTTCCAAACGCCGCTCCACTCGTGTAGTAAACTACAACAAAAAGCCCATAGCTGTATTTGCATCGGCGCTTCGTGTCATAGACACCGATAGATGAGCCGTCGTGCATCCCCTTGTCCAGTGTGTTTTCATATGACGTCACGGAGCCATATTGGTGTTCCAAAACAGAAATGTTGGCCATATTTGTGCACTAACCCATTCCTCCTCTTCCTCCGGGAATTAAACTCTGTTGTTATGCAAAACTCGTCATCCAATATGGCCGCTGGTCACGTGAGTGAAAACCGCTCACTGAACTGGTAACGGACTCGAGAACGTTGCAGTACAAACGATTGAGAACGTCGCACGCTTTCTCATTCTAATCTTAACACTTGCTTTTTGATGTCCACCCATCTGTTAATGACAAGAGAAACAACCTTGTGTGTCAGTAATATTGCGCATTTTATTTGCACCTGTGGGCTGTAGACCTTCTAAAAGCCCTTTACAGTATTAATTCGCCCTCTCGCTTTCCTCGGGCGCGACAAAAAAGAGGTCGACTTCAGGGACCGCGGAGACCATTTAAAAGTGGTAGGGCTAAAAAATCTGGCCAAGACAAACAATTTTTAACAATTTTTGACCAAGACAAACAAACGTGAGGGGCCACTGTTCGACCATTTATACAACCCCAGTAAATATAACATAGCCGTCCTTTCTTGGTATACCATCCAATACAGTAAATATGTTAAATAAACTACCTAAGCTCTCTACTTTTTCAAGTTGCAAAAATTTCTCTTGGGATTCTCGATGCGAGAAGGAAACTCTTGTGCGTCTTCAGCCATACAAAGACTGATTGTTGAGGCCCCACTGGTCTCTGTTCTCTGCTTGTGGCAATTTAACACAGCTAGGCTGCTATAGCCTGTTCCAGGCTCTCGGTCATTAGGGCGAAAAGCGGGTAAGCGCGAGCGAAGCGAGCGAAGGAAAATTGAGTGGGGTCCTTCCTAAAACCCCCTCAAGTTTCTTTTGCTCACGCTTATCACCCTAATGACCGAGAGCTTTGAAACGCAAAGGCTGCTAGACCTTTCGCGTCCATCCTGGATCTAAGCCATCCTGAATCTAAGCCAGCAGCATAGGTAGCAGCATTTACAACGAGCAGCCAGTAGATAGTTTGGACTTCCTGAACGAGCTTCTCCTCTGGTTCTGGAACCTTCGTTACCGCCGACAGGATGTCGTCGAAACATGATATCTTCAACATAGCTTCTAAAACACTTAGCTGCCTGGGTAGCATCCCAGTATCAACATCTGGGCAGTACGATTCTTCAGAAACTTGAACTCTGACTCATAGTCGTCACCATTAGCAGCTTTAACCAAGAGAGTCTCTATCTGGGCGTAGGGGCTGAAGATTTCCTGGTTAAAGCGCTTGTCGATGACACTGACGATGAGATCAAGGGCCCCATAATACTCCCCTCTAAAGTGATCTTTGGCAGTACTGTAGGTAAGGTGGGAACGCCTGTGAAAATAACTGCCACCGCGCAGCTTTGCCGAGCCTTTGACTTCGTGCATATGCAAGAGTAGACGCGTTTTGTTGCTTTCAAGTGGTAAAATTCATAAAATATCCATGTTATCTGGAGCCCTAAAAAATCAACCCAAGCAAAAAAGTGGTAGGGCTATAGCCCTACCAGCCCCTCCCCCTCCGCGGTCCCTGGACTTGAAGCAACCTCTGTGCGTGGCAGCCTAAATTTGGTTTCGGAACGAAAGTGTCTGTTGTGATGAAAACAATCCACTAATGAGGAACCCAACGGAACCTCTATCACATCAACGAGCAGGTCTGCCATGCTTGTGCGCGTTCACTGCCACACGAAGTATTGGAACTAACGTAAAATTCCTAATAAGCCTTCCCCACCTCCCCCCAAAGAAAACGGAAAGTCATGGAAAATTGTGTTTATTAAAAAGTACACAATAAATCAGGTTTTTTCGCGAAGAAAATAGTAAAAGCGTACCCAAAATGAAAGATGATTTCCAAGAAATGGTTAAATTTAGGTCATGGAAAACTTGGAGAAGTCATGGAATATTCATGCGAGTTCAGAAGCTGAAAAGGGCACGACCCTTGTATATTCTTAGTCCTTATTGTATGGCTTGTTTTGTATTTTACGTTGCCAGAGAAGGCTCACTCAATGAGAGCGACTGTAGGACTTGTTTTGGGTTTCATATCGTTATGTTTGGAGAGTGTTACTACGTGGTGTTCTTGTATGAACCAAAAAGTTAAGTTAGTATCCCGTCTAAACTGAGAAGGCCCAAGATTTTTGGAAATTTCCAGCCGAAAATAACCCCCCCAATCCCCCTCCCAGCTGCAAGGGAGGTTAAGCAAATATAAGCCCGGGGCTTACATTTACGGTACTACAAATCATGAAAAGGACTTCCAAATATAAGCTAATGTGGACACCATGAACCAGGGTTCGCACAGTCTTGAAAAGTCCTTGAATTTTAGGGGGAGTCCTTGAAAAGTCCTTGAATTCCATTTTTCCTTGAAAAGTCCTTGAATTTCTGTGTAAGTCCTTGAAAAGTCCTTGAATTTTCTTCAACTTTGAAAATAGTGGCGTCGAAACCAAATTGCTTTGCATAGACTATGGTATTCTTTTCCTGTGTAAAGCACCTTCAAACTCTAAAACACGAGTGTAAAAGCAGCCAATAACGAGAAAAGACAAGAATGTAGAGAAGGAGATGGAGCAAACACATTTATAGCATTTAAATACCATCAAGAATGTAGAGAAGGAGATGGAGCAAACACATTTATAGCATTTATATACCATCTGTTAAATTACCTCCCTGGTAGGGGGTCCTTGAAAATTCAATTTGGTCCTTGAATAGTCCTTGAAAAGTCCTGGAAAAATGGTTACGATTTTTTGTACGAACCCTGTGAACTCAAATGGTCTGGTTAAAAGAAATGCTAAGTAACTTTCTCAATGCTTTATGGTTTTCAAATTAAACGTTTAAGTGTTTAGAATCGCAACTAGTGAGAGGTTGACCAACAGTGCTCGAGACTCGTGATTGTTGTATCAATTCCAGCTCCGTTTGCTCATGGCCAGCAGCTCGACCACATTGGCCATTTTAGCACCCTGGAAATTTGCCCTTTCAATGGTGTTTGTCTTTCACACTGCTGGGGTACAAACATGAGATACCATGGAGAGAAATGAAAGTAGATGTAAAGCTTGGGAGAAGATCGAGAAAGATCAGCCAATGGGATCAACGATACTCGGACCAAAATTTGTATACCGCATTTGCAAGGGAAGCAACCGGAATGGGATGTCAACTCACTCACTCACTGCCCATTGTGCCCAGTAGGGAATGCGATGTCAAACCTCTCCAAAATTTATGGGTTGTGAATTTTATGATATTAGGCTAAAGATTTTACAAATTTGATGGATGTTCATCTTTATGATGCTCGATTCGCATAATTCACATTGGTGTTCAACTTTCAACTTCCGCGACGTACGCTGGGAGAAGAGACTGCTGGAAGTCTATAATATTTGTCTCTGTTACCGTAACAAACGAAGCCGTAAGACAAGGCAAGCTACAGGTTTTGCGCCTGACTCGTCCCCAGTCGTCTTCATACAGCGCAAAAGGAGAGCGCAGGGAGAGATGGGTACCGAGAAAGGGAGCGCAAGGTGAGATGGGTAGGGAGAAAGGATGATCCATCCTTCTCTCCCTTCCTGCTCCCCTACCTCGTGCGCAACTCTTCCTTTGCCGCGTGTTATATGAAGAAGACTGGGGACGAGTCAGGGTTTTGCGCCATATTAGGCCATTTCCGAGTTGCCCTTTGCCTCTGTTTTAAAACGAGGATACGCGCGAAACCATTCATATGAAAATGTGTTCCACCTTCACGTCCAGTTTTATGCAAATCAAAGTCATTTTCATTTGAATGGTTTCGCACGAAGGCAAATGGCAACTCGGAAATGGCCTTGCAAGAGAGGAACGACCATGCCGCTCAATTCCGAACTGTCCGTCGTCCAAGCAGACATGACAAGCGGCCATATTGGTTTGCTAAACCAAGACTATTTTTACATAAAAATAGAGTTTAATTCCCGGAGGAACGGCTTGGTACACCAACATGGCCGCCGTTTCTTTGTTTTGAAAACGCTCCATACGGCCATTAACGGGATAAAGAAGCAAAAAAGACAAGCCAAGCGAGTTAGAATTAAGTACTCAACAACACACTTTTTCAGACTTCACAAGTGAAGTTTAATCACCAACCTTCGATGGCTTACCAAACAAACTCTAATGGTCTCATAAAATTATAATATATTTACCTAAAATTACTATTCGTCAGCTCGTATGGATAAACTAACAAAACAATGGAAAATTACACTTCAATGTTCCTTACGTTTGAGAAGCAAAAAAACCTCACAACTAATTCGTCCTTGATAAAATATGTATTTCTATAATTGTGTGACAACTTTGTCAATGTTTGTCGAACTTCGCGAAACCCATTAAATAGGGTTTGTACACTGGGTGATTCTCCTGCAGTTGTTCTTCATTTAACCAAAACCAGCATAACGTTACCCCAACAAAGTCGTTTGTCGACTACAATTTAACCCTAGTGAAATTTCATTATCGTGCCTTACATAATGAATGCCCGTTGACTCCCATTCAAATGTAGCATTTATTTAACCTTTTCAATCCCAGGATGAATTTAGAAGTCCGTGAAGTCCGTAAGTTTTTTTTAACTCCATTGGGAGTTAAAAAGATCTACGTTCAAAACCACTGTATCCCTTGCAATAGACTCTAGTGAAATGTTAGGTCTAGTTACTGCAAACCATCGCTTTCAAACAAAACTCTTTTTTAAGCAGGTTTATAAAATGAAGTGTGAAAAAGCCTGTAAAACAAAAAAATGAAACTTGGCTATGAACCTTTAGAGACTTAATTAAGCTTGAAAACGTTCTGACAAAATCTGTCTCGGTGAGAAAATCCAATTTGACCCGCATTCAGGAAGACCGTCTTTTAATTAAGGAAATCGTTCTCTGACGAATGTATGATTAACCAGTTTGCTTACTGAAAGAAATATCGTTCTGCTTAATAATAAAAAGTCGCCAAAAAACACGAAAATCAATTTTAAAAACAATCAGAGAAAGCAATTGCTGGTTTTAGAATTGAATCCCCGTCGGAGAAGCCGAGTGGTTTACGACTCCATTCGTCCAATCACAAAGCAGAGCGAGCACTCGCGAACATTTCAAAGCTGTCACTCCAGCAAAGCACAGCGCCTCGAGGACACGTCACGGCTCAGTCAATTCTTGGAGCAACCATGTTATGCCGCCTTGTTCTGAACGGAACTCAAATAATTGAATTCTTTTTTTCTGTAAGATTTACACCCTTTCTGCGTTTCTTCCTTGTCACAGTGATCATTTACAAACTATCGTCACAGAACATCACTGACGATAATTACACGTCTGTAAGTACAAGATAACAAACTTGCTAGTTATTTTAAAGCTATTATTTACAAAAAGACTACAAGCCCAAGTTTTCTCGACTGTCACTCAGAGAAAACAAGGGCGGGTAGTCTAATCATTTAAGTAGACACTCCAAAGGAAAGCAGACCAAAACCTACAATTTTAATTATTTTTATGCTAAAAACAAAGAACCATTTTTACTTTCAAGGGCAACTCTCCTGGTCTATCAGTGAATAGTCGATAATAGAAAGAACCAATCAGATTCGTGGATTTGTGATAGCCCACGACGAGTGTCTACAACTCCAAAATATCACACTGGCGATCTTAGCCAACCATTTGCCACGAAGCGAGCAGTGGTTTCACTGCATGGCTAAACGTAACAAAGCAAGCAGTTGGTATACAGTCAACTCTCTTTAAAACGGACACCATCGGGATCGGCTCCAACTGTCCGTCTAAGAGAGGTGTCCGTCTAATAGGGAGTTTAGTTACAGTAAAATGACTGAAAAACAACAGGAGCGGGACCAACATCAGATGTCCGTCTTATGGAGGTACCCGTCTTATAGAGGTGTCCGTTAAGACAGAGTTGACTGTAGCTTGCTAAACAGCTGCAATGATAGCAAACACTGGAAAATAAACTAGCAAAGCTTTGCTTTGAATCATCAAAATAATGACTTCAACCGACAATTCAGTGCGGCGCGTCTGATGTGAATCAGGTTAACTTCAATTCATTTCAACTATTAAAACACTTTCCTAAATCAAACATTTTATAAAGCAACCTAAAATCTCCATGTTATTCACTAATTTTCTCTCTTCAATTGTCTTGAAGACACACCTCCGCCTGCCAAGAAAGGCGATCTGATTTCTTCCAGCTCACCACTTCTCACATCTTTGTTCGCTTTGATGGTGGTTCATCTCTAGACCTGTCACTTCCTCGCGAGTCAAAGTCTGCATTGGCCATGTCACTCAGCCCCTGGAGACTTGAAAACTCTGAACCTCCCTGCTCATCTTTGTCCTCTTGGGAGCCTGGTATGGAGTCTGATGGGGTGTTACTGCGGCTTCCTGAAAATTAATAACAAGGTTAAGAAAAAATAGAAAAGAATTAAATTTAAATTATTGTTGTGTACTGTGTTCTTATCCTATCCTATCCTATATCTCTTCATGCCATAAGGCACATAAGGCTTTGACATTCTCCTTCCATCCCCGACGGTTTGCTGCGAGAGTTCTAACATTCGCCCATGACTGCCACCCAGCTGTTTTCCTTTCATTTTCAACCATTCTCCTCCATGTTGTTTTGGGTCGGCCCGGCCTTCTTTTCCCTTCTGGCCTCCATTCCAGAGCTGTCACGCAATGTTCCTCTTTGTCTTTCCTCATTATATGTCCAATCCAATTCCATCTTCTACATCTGATTTCATCGCTCGTTCTGTTCATTCCTGTGTTCTCCTGGATTTGTTGGTGGGAAATGGTCTGAGGCCACCTTATTCTTAAAATCCTCTTCATGCACTTGTATTGGAAACTGTCCAGCTTCTTTGCTTCTGTTTTCGTAAGTTTCCAAGCTTCACAGCCATACATCAAAACTGACCTAACAATTGTTTTAAACAATTGTACCTTCGTCTTTCTGCCAATCTCACTGTTGTCCCATATTCTTCGCATCCTATAAAAAGCCTGTCTAGCTTTACTCAGCCTATGCTGTATGTCCTTGGTCGTTCCGCCTTCTTTGTCCAGCAAAGCGCCTAAGTACACAAACTCTTCCACCTCTTCTACCTGTTCACCATTAAGCTCTATTCGTTGGTCGTTTTTGGCATTTACTCGCATGACTTTTGACTTCTTTACATTGATCTTAAGACCAACTCTTGCAGCTTCATCGGCTAGTCTGCTGGTGTTATCTCTTACGTCGACGTACCTGGACGACAACAAAGCAATGTCGTCTGCAAAGTCTAGGTCTTCTAAGATCGAGGTGAACTTCCATCGTATACCAGTTCTTCTACCTTCCGTAGTCCTGCTCATGACCCAGTCAATTGCAAGTAGAAATAAGAAACCGGACATGACACAACATTGTTTTACTCCTGACTGCACTTGAAACCATTCTGTTGTTTCACCCTCATCTAGGACTGCACACTCAAAGTTGTTGTACATCGCCTTCACCAAATCGATAAGCTCTTCTGGGATTCCGTACATTGACATGATGTTCCACAGACTTTCTCTATGTACAGAATCGAACGCTTTCTCAAAGTCTATGAAATGGGTGTACAGAGTTGCGTTCCATTCGTTGACTTGTTCAAGTATATTCCTGAGAGCAAAGATCTGATCAATGGTACTTCTGTTCTCTCGAAAACCTGCTTGTTCCTTCCTCAGGATGTTGTCAACACCTCTTTTGATTCTACTTATCAACACTCTTCCAAAGATCTTACTGATGACTGGTAACAGTGTAATGCCTCTCCAATTCGTACATTCCCGTAGGTCACCCTTCTTGGGTAACTTTACTATCAATCCTCTATTCCAAATTTTTGGTGCTACGCCTTCTTCCTTCACCTTGTTAAACAGTTTTGTTAGCTCCTTCATTCTCTCATCTAAATCTGTTTTTAGGAGTTCTGCTACTACGTTATCAAGTCCAGCTGCCTTTCCATTTTTTGTTGCTTTTATAGCACTTTTTACTTCGATTGGTCGAAATGGTCCAATGTCAAATTCCCTGTCGTTTTGCCTTCTTTCCATTTCGTGGGGTTGAATGGGCCTTTCAGGTGGGTCTTTGTTGAGTCCTGCGTCAAAGTGTTCTTTCCAGATCTTCAGTCTTTCGCTCCCCTCATTTGTTGGTCTTCCGTTTTTATCGTTTACTACTGTACTCACTTTTCTCTTCTCACCCGTCAAGGTCTTCACTATTCGATGTAATTCCCCAGTTCTTCCATTTTCTGCCGCTCTCTCAGCATCGCCTGCCATCTCATTCAACCAGCGCCTCTTGTCTTCACATGCATTCCTTTTCACTTCCCGGTCCTTTCCCTTATACTGCTCTCTTATTCTTTGTTTGACTCTTTCTGAACGTGTACTTTCGAGCTTCATTTTTAGTTGTCTCCTTTCTTCTACTTTCTTCCATGTTCCTCCACATAACCAGGGTTTGCTTTCCCTCTTGGCTGTCCCTAATACCTCTTTAGCAGTTGCAACATAGATGTTCTCCATTCTGTTGTTCGTTTGATCGGCATTTTAACTTACAACCGGTGGCCCAGTGGAGATGATGCACGCTCTGCAAGTGTTCTTATCACCGTCATTTTATTCAGTGGTACTCAGCTAGCTAGGGCACAGAACTGGTTCTCATAAGTGGCTCTCGGTGCCCCCTGTAATGTCCACAGAAAATTAAGGACCAAATAGATGGGGCCTTTTTATGAAGTCGACATAACAGCGACATCTTTCACTACAACGTGGGTTGCTTTCTTTGAGTTTTTAACAGACACAGGTGTACATGTATCTACATATTTAATTCTACCATGCCCACACAAGTTTAAAAACATTGCAAATTGCAAGCTTCTGTTACCTGATTTGCCATTTTGTCCTCTCTTTCTTTGTTCTCCGCCCTGCGAAACAAATAAGAAATGGATTAAATGAAAAACTGAAATTGACTCTACGTTACTCCGCATATTGGGGTCTTATTTATTATTCACCCTGTTAATCAAAGTGTGATAAATTATATTTCATGGAAATGAAGAAACCAAAGAAAATGCTGCAGTTAATGGTCATAACATTCCTAGTCATTACACAGTACAGTGTATGAAAACACATTGTAACAATAATTAAATCATACCTTCCCAGACCCTGATTTTCCAGCCCAGACATTTATGGAGTCAAACAATTCATTAAATCCTCTTGCCTGAAAAAAAATAAAGAATGGTTCAGATTATTAGTTTTAAAAGGACATCTTTGCTACCAAAAGTTATGTGCTAAAATTCCTAAAGCGAAAAAGGCTGACATAAAGGGTGGCACATTTTGGTGCTACTGTGTGGGCCTGACTAAACACAGTGTACCCTGATCATTCACAAGCTCCTCTTCTAAACCATGCTACTTTTTATCTTAAGAGAAATAGAACCTGTTGTCCTCATTGCTATCATTTTGGGTGGTGCAGTGGCTTAAGCAGGTACTGGATTCCAAATTGAAAGGTCTGATTCACTATACACTTTACTCCCGCAGTGCCTCCTTTCATCCGGGAGTATGAATAGGTGTGGCAAAATTTTAGGGGGGCACTAACCTGACATAGACTAGCATTCCCCCCCCCCCCCCCCCCAGGGTAAATACATGTAGTAAGACTTCTAGTCACTTCAAGTTATGGGAACTTGAGTTAAGCACCAGGGCCAGGTTGTTTGAAAGCTGATTAGCACTGACCCAGGATTAAAAGTTGATCCAAAGTTCAATTTCTCTTGTACAGAAGTGTTTTTATTGCTTACGTTTTGTGAAGTTTGAGATTAGTTGATTTTAACACTGGAGGGAAAAAAATGTGAGCATAAAACCTTAATGAGAAGTTAAAAAACTGAAATAAAAATTCACGCAAATCCTGGATTAGTTAATCGTGCTTTGAACAACCCGGTCCAGCACTGTTGTGCTTTCAACCACTGCTACCACATCACAGTTGCCGACTTACTTGGTGGTGAAGGTGATGTGGCTCATGATACACCTGGCCCTGTCCATGAGGCTGCATGTGTCCCGTTGCTGGATCAATATAACCTGTAGCAGCCTGGGAAATCACATGACGCAAGCCTGGCACCTGAAGGGTGATGAGGAGAGGAGAGGAGAGGAGAACATGTACATTGTACATGAGAGAAGAATGAACTTCTTTACTGTCATATCAACCAATCAGATAACAGAATTATACAGCACTGTACATGTACAACTTGTCATCTGTTTTGTCGCACTAGAACCTATCACAATCCGATTTGTAAAATAGTTCAAACACAAGTTTTTTTGAGCTTGACCAAAACAACAACCTAGTCAGGGCTATAGCCAGGATTTTTGCTTGGGTGGGTGCGAGCACCAGAAGCATGAGTGTCTAGGGGGGATCCGGGGATATAATTTTGAAAAATCAAGTTGTTGAAGTCCACTTTTCCTGCACTCTGAGTGTCATTTTAACCCTCCCTCTCAGATTAAGCGGGCCTTTGCGGTGCGCGATGGGATGCGGATGCTCCCATCGCACCCCCACCTGCCTGCGACCCTGCTAGTACAAGGCTCCAACTCATGAAATCCAGATACACTGTATCCCAGTACATTAGTTTTGAGGGAAACTACAGCTGTATGCTTGAACTCACAGACAGGTAACCCAAAGACAAAGTAATCTACTGAAGGAGGGTCGGACTTGCAGTTCAAGCCATTCCTCTTACTACTGACCTGTGACTGAACATTAGCACCAACATTACTTCCTGTTTGGTATTCTGCACCCATGCCGCTGCCATTCATCTGCACACCATACATGTCAGGCTGCGGCTGACTTGTGATTGGCATCTGATGTTGTGACGATGGGGCCACACCTGTTGGACTTCCTGCTACTGCACCAGCTGGATATTGTCCTACAAAATACAGGGAATGTGAGAATTTTATAAAAATAATATGTATACATGAAATTAGTTTCAATGACACACAGGACTCTTGCCTGGTTCCCAATTATAAAATATTGTACTAAATAAATAATTAAAATAATTAAATATTGTACTTTATCAGATATCGAATAAATCTGAGCTCACACAAGTTGAGTAAATCAGTGAAATAATTGCACAAGAAGGATAATGTCCTAACTTTTAAGCCCGCAGCAGAGGCCTGTTCTGGAGAGTAAATCAATATCAGTTTTCTCCATTTCGTGAAAAAAGATTGAAAAAGTGGACTTCCTAAAATCCTTGGTTTGCTTGAACGTGCACCGACAATATTTATTTCAAAGCATTATTGACTTGATTCGAAGAGTAATTCACATGACACCTTCAGCGACCCTTACACACGCGGAAATGTCACACAATCTTCTGTATCGCCTTGCCAATGATGTGGAAAAAATTTATCCTATGGAGTATGCCTTTCCGTTGCTAAATGACGAAGGTCATTACTTGTACTTCTTGCATCACATTGTCTCTATGCAATGTATGACCCATGTATTGCACATTTGTTTTGAAATTTAAGCAAATAAAATTTCAAATACAAAAAAGTTTCATGGATCGTCACCCATGTGAATGCATGGCTACTGGTGAATCATCACACCAGACGATTGGGGACAGGGGGAACAGGAGTTCCAGGGATGGGGGTACACTGTGATCGGCTAGGATCCCATACAAGGGGAATACCACTACTCCTACATGTATATGTACTCCAACTAATTCATGCTGCCTAGATTAGTTTTGAAAAACAGGGCACAGGGTACATTGTATATTGTACAATCTACAAACTTCATGCAGACAGCTTTGTGATAATTTATCTTATAATAACAATAATAAAAACTTGATTCAAGTGTCTCGTCATTCTAGCACCATATGGCACTGGACACTACTACAATACAATTACATGCACAAAAAAAAAAAAATTATTTACAATATATGCCTTAAAACTACCTAAAATATGTGACTACATACTAAATCTATTTACAAACTTTACACAAAGGATAAACATGATTAATCAAAAGGCCCTATTGGGCCACGACTGTTTTTTTAAGCGATGACTTCATCATTTAATGTGTTCGTGCGAGTTCTTGTCGCTTTTATTTAACAAGTGATGAATTAAATCGTCAAAGTCGAACGTGCATCACTTGTAAAGATCTATACGGATTTACATTGTTTTTCATTTTGTTTTGCATTGGTTGTAAAAGAAGCAAGCTCCAAGCAGACAAATTCAAGTTTGCGTGTTTTCATGCTAGCATGTGTACACTCTTTTTCCTGTACAGCGTGTACGATTGACGTTCAATTTCCGGAATGTGTTTTGATAGTGCCATGAGCATGATCTTGCATTCTTTGATTGCTGTGAAGATTAACGTCGCATAAAATTTATTTTGAAATCGACTGCGTAAACCTTTGTCGCGTGACACTGATAATTCTGATTTTTGTGGTGAACTCAATGGTACGTGGAACGACTTTTTGGTGGAATTCGATTGCGTGTATATCTGGATAACTTTGGGGGCAAGTTGTTTTCTTCTATGTATTTTTCTATTCGTGTTTGAAAACATATGATCACTTTTAACGATCCGCGCATCGTCTTTTATTTTAATATGCTTTTTAAATATGACTTTGCCTGTCTTCTGCGACCGCTATTTTGGTTGCTTATACTGTGAGTTCTGTTGTTCCTCT